>CAOLHI010000471.1:0-625505 GCA_948474755.1 Ctenosaura bakeri
AAAATTGCTTTTTGTAGATCAATTAGAAACAATTATTCATTATTACTAATGGATAGATTTTGAAGCTAACTTTTTATTGATTTTCTGTACACTAATTATTTAGTATGGCAAGTTGGGTTAATGACATCAATAGATTATAGAAAAGAAATGTTAATGTTAATGTTTAATGTTAAAGAAAAAGATGGAGAAAACTTAACTGGGATTTAGTTGTAGCAGCTGGGGAAAAGTTTGGAAGTTATTTTTATTTTTCTCTTTATTATTTTCTTTCTTTTTCTTTTATGTTTTATTCTTTTTATATTTTTTCTTTTTTATGTAGTGTACAATATATTGATTGTTTCTTTTGTATACTTTTAACTTTGTTTTATGTAATTTTAATAAAAATAAGCAAAAAAGAGTAATATCCAAGAAACATCTCTGGCAAGACTTTATAATTAGACTGGTCTAAGAGAGAGTGGAGTTAATGTTTCCAACAGAGAAGAACTTTTGATCAGCTGGTATGAGGCGAAAACCCATGAGTGTAGGTTGCTCGTGCAGTCATCCATGAATTATTCATGGTGTGTACCAACATCTCATTATGGCTTAGTATTTTGTCTTCATGGTATATATTATGATGACTTCTGTACATTGGTGCATTTCTTCAAGCATGCTGTAGAATACAAGCATGACTGTTGTAAAAAGCTTATGAAACAATGAAATTCAATTAACTTTAGAGTGGGAGGCAACAGCCACATTTTGACAGTGGGCTTACTGTATTCATGCTAGTTGCCTACATACCTTAAACACTGTGACCAAATACGATCAGTATCATAAACATCTCGTTGCTGTTGTTGGTCATGTGTTGTGGCTACTCTTGTTGTCCACTAGTCCCCCTGGCCCTACACCAGATGGCCACTTGCTGTTACAGAAAAAAAATCCTATAGAGGTCTAAAAAAGATGAAAGAGACATTTGAAAATGTCTCAGAACATTTTGTTTTTTGGGGTGCTGTTAGCCACTTGACATTTTTGCCTTCCCATTTTTGGGGTAAGGTATGTGGAGGGAGGGTGCAGTCTTTTTAGTGTTCTGCTGTGCCTCCAAAGGAGTGAGTTACAGGTTTGGTCCCATGAGAGTCTAAAGAATCTATAGTTGAAAAATGGAATATATGTATAAAATAACATCTAAAAGGATAGTTGATCTGCCAGCCAAGGTTCTACAAATTGGGTTTGTCTTTCATTTATTATACTGTGTGCACTGCAGTTTTATTTTGTTTGTTTTTTACAACCATATTTCTGACAACTTTTAAGTACTTGAGGTCTAATTATAGTTTTAAAAATTGTTTTGAGATGATGGTGGTGATTCATTTATATCCCATCTTGTCCTTAAAACTTGGACTGAAGACTTTAAAAAATTAAAGTACCAATAAAAGACATAAGAAAAAACATGTAAAATGTTTGTTAAAGTGCAGCTAAATTATCCATAGAATTAAAAACATTTAAAACAAATCCAGTAGTTTGGATTGGGGCTGATTTCAGAAAGTAGACTTTTGAAACTGAATTGCTTAAATAAATTGGTATATAATTTGCTTATGCTGCTGACAAGATTGTTCTTAGTCTATATCCAGTGTCATATTGGTATTTCAGCAATGGTGGGATAAAGTGTTTCTTGCCCCCCCTGCAGTCCTTGGGGTATCTCAGAAACTGACTCCGGAATGTTTCCTAAACCTCTGGAACTAGTTGTTTGTTTGTTTTTGGGGGGGGGTGCATGGAAAACTGCAGTAGGGATGGGAGATCCCCACGTCCCAGTTCTTTAGATGGGAGTAGTTCTTTCAGTTGATATCCTTTCATGAATCCTGGCTTTAATCTTAAGGTTTTCCCCTTGGCATGTTTCAAGACTTTTCATCCTTCCTTCTACAAGGATTGCTCTTGCAATCCTTGCTGAAGTCATAATGGACTCTGCACTCCACTTGATTGGTGGTACCCCTAGCTAAAAATGGCAGGCCACATTGTCATTTGAGTTGCTTCACCTTAAGCAAAGCCAGAAACCTAAGAGGAGATGGGCCTAAGTAGAGAGCAAAATTAATGCACAGTTTTCTAGCCAGCTTCATCTAAAAACTGTGGTTTATCCAAGACTTATCTTTATCTAATACTGAAGCCATATTTACCTAACTTCTTGTTATTTTCTCTGGACTAAAGATCAGAAAAAGAAGTAAGTGTGTGTGTGTGTGTGTGTGTGTGTAAAACTTTTAAGACTTGAAAGTTTGCCAGTATAGATAGCTACTAGTGTTAATCTCCTTTGGTAAGTTTCAGAACAGCAGGATTAAAATCATGGTTCCTCAAATAGAAGTTGGAGGACATGCAACCTTTTTAAAAAGTGTGTGTTTATAAATAAAATGCAGCTATTAGATTGCTCATCACAACATAATTAGTTCTGGTAGATTTTATGTATCACAGAATAAGAGATGCAAGGATAATGTAGGGTGGTTGTTTTTTCTTGCTTTTTGTTTTTCAGTAAAAATTTAAATTCTCTGTGTAAAATATCTGTGTAAATGTCATTGACTGATTCCTGCATGCCTTCTGTTGTCTCAGTATCTTTGTTTTCTCATTGATATGATAGTCCAGATAAAAATACAAGTGCTTGTTCTTTTGGTGTAATGAGCTTGCAGGCAGAGAGGGAAGGGTCTCGTATATTAAAATAGATAGTTTAAAAGTATGATTGATACTCTTGCGTCTGTCTGTTCTAAGGTTTCTAATCTCTCAGGAATGAATGTCTGATTTTTATGAAGAAGACAAAGAGAATATTGACATTATGGTGGAATACTGAAGAGCAAATTATTCATGGTAACTTTTCTTGTTTTAGGGACTGCCGGAAAGCATTGCTCAAAATGTGAACTCTTAATAGCAGTTCACGTTGTGGTGCTCACCACAAAATCATTGTGGTATTATGTATCCCATTCAGCCTAATGAAAATATCAGGATTTGTCTTTCAGGGCATTGGATTGAATGTCCCAAAAAAGATATTAACTTCATTCCGTACTAATATACCATTAGCTGACTATTTTAGTATGCTGACAGCTACCTGTAGTGTGTAGTGTCATGACACAGGAGAATAAGCCCAGCAGTTCTATTGGACAGAGAACATGCTGGGGTTTTTTTAAACTTCATTTTTAAATAATCTCTTTGGCCAATGAAGATGTAGCAGATGGTTCCTGGTATTTGATGGGAATCAGTCTGCATCCTAAAATACTGAACAAATGAAGATTTATACCTAGCTGTAATTTAGAAATTATTTTCTAAGACACAGTTAATATGATATAACCAGTGGTTGAACATTTTGCACCCACATACAAACTCCTGAATGTTTCACTTCTTTAGCAACCACAAGTTCCTACTAAAATTTGATGAACATTTGGTAGCTTTTATCATCACAAAAAATAGAAAAATCTGTCCCTTATTATTATAGTGTCTAGGTATATATTACAGATCATAACCACTCCCCCCCCAACAGCTTAATGTGGCATAGAATTCAAGCATAACAATATCATGAGATGAAAGTATTATACAGACAGCAAAAACATCTGGAAAGAAGTAAATATGAAATAGCAGGGTTTGGTTTCTTTCTCACCATCTGTACAATTATTGCTACTGTTTTATGAATAAAACATTGGAAACTTCTTTAGATAGCTTATAAACCAATCCTATACATGAATTTTCAAAAGTAAGTCCCACTGAATTCAATGGGACTTTGTCCAGCCACTGAGAAAATAATTCTGCCCTTTTTAAATGCTTGTTCATTTAAACAGTAAAAAATGTACTGTATAGTTAAGAAAAAATTATAACAAAGCAATAGCTGAGACATTCATAGAGCTTGTACTTGAATGCTTAGCCATCTAGAAGCATGCTGTTTGGCACTGTTGGTTCATTACTAGTGATGGAGGAGAGCTGGATTGAGTCTGGGCTCATCTACTGGGTTTGTGATTTCCAATTACTTGGCCTGTGAATCAGAAGTGGGAGTGGAGTGACCTGTAATCATTGCTCATTTTAGTTTTTTCTGGTTAGGAATACTTGCTGATCTTGTTCTGAAATACCCCTTCCCCCCACACATATATTGGGTAAGTTTTGCACAGGTTGAATAATAAAATTAGCTATTATCATTTCAGCAGAATTTCATACTGAGGATATTTACTTGGTTTTGCAGAGATCTTTGAAGCCCACAGTTGGATTTTAAAGAAATTGGGATATGATGTATTACTAACAATTATTGGTTTATTTTTCCCATTTTTGGCTTTGTATTTTGTACTTTATTATTCTTTTATTTCTTGTTAGAATTACTTGCAGCTCATCTTTCAGGGTGTAAATTCTTCCGGAGCTAAATTAATAAAATGCAATAAATGATATTAAAATATCACCAGAATATTTTAATTGCTCTGTGGTGATGGTGGGATGCTCCCTATGGAGCAGATCTTGAAGTGTTCTTGTTCACTTGCCTCTTCCCTCTGTATGAACAAATGCAGTTCTTCATATTCCTTGCCCTTCTTTTTCCATAGGAAATGGTGACAAGATTACAAAACACTCAGGAAAAAAGCGGACAATGAGTGAAAGTGAAGATACCCCTCTTTCTGTACAGGTATTGATTTTGATTTTACTTCCCTTTTTGCTTTTCTTTTGTTTCACATTAAACAATAAATTGTATGAGGCAGGGGAGTGGGTTGCAAGGACCATGGTTGTACTTTTCTGTGCACAGATGCACTGTGCTGCCAGCTGTGATCTTTGTCAGTAGCAAAGCAGTCAGTATGTCAGACCTAAGAAGCCAGTTTTGTGCAATTCTTCCACATTGTTCCTGGGAGTACTTGTTACCTTCTCCTCCAGGAGAGGATGGGAGCCATTCATTTACATAGGAGGAGGCAACTCAAATGTAAATGACAGGTTCAGGGGATAAGTTTTGTCCCTGTTCGGGTGACTTTTCATGGTAAAGCTGCATTTTCTGCTTTAAAATGTATTGACTGACTTTAATGTCAGTGGAAAAAGGGTTAAGCATTAGGCTTATGAGCAGGTGCAGATTCCAATCTGTCCCTCTGTTTCTGATAACATCAGTATGAAAAGCAGGAGACAGGTATTCTTTATTTCATTGGTACCCATGAAATTCACCCTTGACTTAGTCCCCTATGACTATTTATATTCAGTTAAATGGGAAAAGTAGTGCATTATTATTGTATTGCTGAATGTGCTATATAGGTTGGCAATCCCACTGGTGTTCCACTCCAGGTAACAGAATCATAATAACATATATTAAAGCATAAGTGGCTAACTTTTGGATCTGTGGGGTGAATTGCATCCCTTAATGCAGCAATATCTGTGCCTTACCCGACCGCCGTGCCTGTGCCACTGAATTGGCTTCTACTGCACCAGCAGAAAAAAGCCAAATGTCAGAGGAGTTTTAAAGCAAGATATACAGGGAACATATACCTTGTTTTCAGGCTGAATCATATTTCCAGTTTAAAACAGGGTGCACATTCCTCACATGTTCTGTTTTGCTGCGTATTTTAGCCTGCCACAAAAGCAAACAGGGTGGTCGTGCAAAAATGGGTGAAGGGCCGCATGCTGCCCCTCCAGGTTTATGTGTTGCACACTCCTATATTAAAGGGAGAATGGACCTGTTCAGAAGCATATAAATTGGTCCTGAGGAACTTGAGGCTTTCATTCTCCCACCTTCTCCTCCCTTTGCACTTGGCAGCCCTGGTTCTGGTCCTTGTTTGCAGCTTCTTGTTTGATTGCTCCTTTAAAATGCCCAGGTTGATTTGCTACAAACAAGGATTGAAATTGCTGTGCAGGAAGGGTTGGGGAGAGGAAAGCACATGAGCTCCTTTCCTTCAGGATTTGTTTGGATAATGCCAAAGTATGTTTTCTGATTTTTTGGTGAGGGGCAGTTGTGATCCTCCATGTGTTTTTTTGGCTTGCAACTCTCAGTAGTCTTGGTGAACAAAATCAATGGAGGATGGATTATGGGAGGAGCAGACTTAAATCTATGAAAGCTTAGGCTGCCAACTTCTTCTTCACAGTCTCAAAGGTGCTATGAAATCCCTTTGCATACTGATCCAGACTAACACAGCTATGCCTTTGAGTGCTACCATTGTGGGAGGAGCAATCCAATGACATGTGGAGGGCCACAGGTGTCCACCATGGTCTGATCCAGTCTTTGTTGTCAGAGCCACCATTGCTGTGGTTGTACAATGGCAGTTCTGTTCCTCTGCAAGTCCTTATCCTTTATGTGGGCTAATAGGGACCAAAAGGTGAATTTCTTCTCATTACCTTATGTATGGATTGTGATGGCTGGTTCTGTTTCAGAATGCTGTATCACTTATTCCATGGTTGGAAACTTTTTACTTCGGCTGCCATTATAAGGGGCTTAACATAAAGCAGCATAAAGTTAGGCTGGAATCCTGGTGGTCAACTGTGCTAGCATTGGTTGCAGGAGGAGGAAAAAGTCTGTAGGTACAGTGCTAATGAGAGAAGGTAGACGAAGTTGTCAGCACACTCTCGGGGGGAGGCTCCTGACTTGCAGCAGCATTTTTCTGCCATACTTGGCTTCTGGTTAGGTCCTTGGAGCCAGAGTGAGTTGGCAAACTGCAGGCTGTCCCTGGCAGAAATGTTATTCTTAGTGTAATGGGGGGTTATACTAGTATATTGTAGTACCAGGATTCTGGCCTTAGTCTATACTAGGCTATTTATCCAAGTGTTGTTGCATATCCAAGTGTGAAGACAAACATCTGTCCAAAATTCTAGCTAGGCTATCAGATTCTAACTAGATATTATATTTGGGACACAGCAAAGGATTTTTACATCTTTCTGGATGTGCAGCCAAACTACCAGTTGTCATGTGATATAGTCTTTTGGTAAATGAACTGCTAGGAAGAAAGCAGAATTCTGCTTAATAAAGTGGACCTATCACAGACAAGCACATAACATTGATTTTAATTTGATTTTTTTTCCAACTAAATTTGATTAGAACTTAGCTAGTGTCATTTCTGGGACACTTTCTGGTTAGTGGGTGATCTGACCAAAAAACAAAGCTGAACAAAACAGTCTATTGTGAGGATGTCATTTGAGATCCAGAGAAGTAAAGTTGGTTGGGAAGGGCACTTCTGCAATTTAGATGAGAGAGGTTATATTGGAGGAGCTTGTTTATAATTTTTAGTGGTGAACAGCTAATCATGAGAGAGTTCTTTGGGTTCTAAACCTTCAACATCTATTCAAACTCTTCAGCATCTGTTACGAAGCCAGGTCTAGTGTTTCTAACTCTGAATTCTATAATTTTTCTTGGCACAGTATTAGGAATTATTCTTGGAACTGGCCCTTCGCTAATTAGACACTTTGCAGATAAGAGCATTAACACATACTTTGGGGACTGTCTTGGACCATTTGTGTCATTGAGTCAATTGCTCAGTTGCTTTTTACAGTCTTTCTGCTCTTATAATCTCCTGAGCACTGAAGCCTGCATGATCTCTTTTAATGCTATTTCACAGCCAATTTCATCTTTCCCATTTCCAGTTTTTAACACTAGGTATGCTGCTATCCTCTTCAGTCAAAACTTCATTTGACTCAAGTTACACATGACATCTTTGGTTTTTTTAAATGACAATATATAGTACTTTGACTAAAATGGCTTTTTAAAATAGTGTTTATAAATGGTTTCTGAACTTCACCTCATCTCGTGTTACTCAGCATATAACTCCCCAGTGGCTTCTCTTAATTGCTTCCAAACACTGGTGTCATCCTGCCTTCTCCCCACAACCACAAACTTCTTCTTGATCCATCCTCATCTTTCAGTACCAGACAGTCTCAGTTCTCTAGACTCTGATCTCTGTAATTCACAACCACACCTTAACCAGTTTTTCTCCAGTCCTGCTCTAATTCCCTATCATTGTTTGCCATTGTTTGCGCAGTACCACTCTTTTACTCAGTGCCCTTCTAAAACCATAGATAATTATGCTGCCAAATCCAAAGGTTTCTGTATTGTCCCTGACCTCTTTTGCTGCTTATGATATAACTTGCACCTTTGAGACTAAATGGGAAGAAGAAAATTTCTAGAATAAGCTTTTGTGCCTCAGTCCATTTTATAAGATGCATAAACCCTTATAGACTCTGTTCATGGCATTGCATGATGAAGTGGGCTGAATCCACATAAGTTTATGTTAGAAATTTCTTCTTCCCAGTTAGTCTCAAAGATGCTACAGGATTCCTTTATGGTTTTATGCTAAAGCAGATTGACATGGCTATCTTTTTGAATTCCGATATCACCCTTTCCTACTTGATTTCCCCACTCCTTAGCTTTCCATGGCTGTTACAAGTTTTCTTCCTGTTAGATTTGTTGTTTAGTGTCCCAAGGGGGTAAGTGTAGAAGAAACATCCCCTCATCACAGCTTTCTCTGTTGAGATTCCCGAGGGTTGTGTTCTTAGTCTCCTGCTATTTTGTCCACTCTTTCTCCTTTGATGACCTAATGATGTTCATTGCTTTCAGTACCATCTCCATACTGATGACATCCAATTAAACCTTTGTCCCTCAACTCTTCTCATCTGTCCACTTATTCATTTTTCTGCCTGACATAGCCATGTAAAATGTCACCATCTCACACTCAACACAAATGGCTTATTTTTCCTTCCAAATTGTACTTTCCTCAGTTGACGTTGTCTTTCATCCTCTTGATCATGCAAACTGTCTTTGCTTTATCTTTCATTTTTTCTTCTCCTTGACTCCTCACTATCAGTTCTGTTCAGCAGTTTTCCTTTTTTTCTGAGCAGCATGGCAAAAATCTTCTCGTTCCTCAGGTAAAACCTTGAGATATGTTCTCATAATCTCCCAGTCTTGTTACTGTAACCAACACCTCCTTTCACACTTCAGTTTCTTCTGAAACACACAGCATTGTCCTCTCCCCACTCAGAACATGTAAGAGCCCTTCCGCAACAGTTTTGTCCTTATTTAGAGGTCCTTTGTTTGGCCTCTTACTCTATTTTGGTCTTTGTTTTTTTGCTTTGTTCTAGTTGGTGGACCCCCATTGTTGCTCAGAACTGTCTTGCTTTTTAACATGAGTTCAGTCATTCTCATCTGCAGCCCTCCACTTTGTAGAATTTTCCTGATATGTAGAGAAGGTACCCATGCTCCACTCCCACACTTCAAATCTCTCTCCAGAACTCTTTTGTGAAGCCTGCAACGTAACCCTCTAATCCTCACTCCCAGTTATGATCCACATTTCAATATATATAAACCATATGTGCTCACATTCATTCATTAATACTCTTTATCTCTCCTTCTGTCCCCCAACTCTTGCTTGTTTTCTTGATTTTATCTTTAAATTATGAATTCCTTGAGAGCAGATGTCTGTCTTGTTTTGACTCAGTTGTATACACTGATGAATTAATACATCTTCACTTGACCGTTTTCTTATAGACAGAGTTAAAAATTAAATCTGTTTCACGCCTCTTTCCGCAGGATATGCCAGGAATCTCTCAAGAACTTGTGAGAGAACTGGAAAAGAATGAAAGCAAAATAATGCCTCAAACTGCTGGAGGTTCTACAGGGCAATGCAACTATCTCTCTGAGAATAAAGAGTTGGACCTCAGCCCTCAAGATGTACGGGATTGTCAGCTCACAGAAACAGATACAGCCAGTGCAAGAGAAAACAAATTGGAGGACAATAAAACTGAGCAGTTTTCTCAGCAGAAGCCATCACAATCTCTGGGTCAGAAGGGTGAGATTCAAGAGCTTACTCAGATTAATCAGACTACCAAAACAGACATTTCTAATTTAACTAGAAGTCAAAATGTCATGCAGAACTCAAACATATCCAGTCACCAGCGGAGAGCTTGCCAGTATGGGAGAAACTGCTACAGGTAAAAAAAATCAAATTGTAAATCTCCTAGGTGGGCAGATTCAAATACCTGTCGATAACATTGCAGTATAACCTGTGGCAGTGGAGGCTACTGCCAGCTCTTGAGTTTGAAAGCATGTTTTAATTAAGATGGAATAAAAAGATAAGCTGCTTCTTCAGAGTCAAAGCTAGGGAATTTTATCTGAGGTAGCTAGCCCATGGATGTGATGACATGTCATGGCAGAAACCATTGTGCAAATGAGATGAATTTACAAAAATCAAACTTGTACCAAGAAATTCAAAAAGAAGGCTGTGGGGCAATTGTAATCTCATAGCCCTGTATGAATAGGCAACTTTGTGGCCTGTTTTGCATTTGCTTCCCCCCCCCTTTTTTTTTTTTTGCTAGCAGTGTGATTCTCAAGTGCTATTTTCCTCAGTGCTAAGTCGCATGTTTTTGTCCAGGGTAGTGGTTATAAGAATGCAGTTTAAGTCTGCAAACATTGTGCGTGCAGCATCAGAACAGGGTTTGTTCCATGCCAGCACCTCCAGTCTGCTTAGCATTTGATGGCTGTGATGGGCACACAGCATATGCCAGAGGACCGTGGCAGTTCTGTGTGCTTTATATAAAATGTGGTACCAGCCTTTTTTTAACAGCCAGGCAAATGTTTAGTTTTGATAACTGGGCATAGTTGTTCCTCTTACCACAGGATGGAGAATTTGTGGTCCTCCAGATAATGTTGAACTACAATTCTCATCATCTTTCATGGTTGGCACAGTGAGGGCCACACATTCTCTGCTCTTGCTCTTAATGTTCTGTAAGTAGTGGTAAAAGGAAATCTGTTTGCTGTAGTGTGACATTCAGTCATGAAAGAGAAATCTGGTTTGGAGGCACTGAATCTTAAGCAATATAGCTAATACAGTAGGCTGTATGAGTATTTATGATATTGGAGTTATATTGGTAAAAGTGCTGGGATTGAATTCAGTCACCATCAGTATTAAAACAACTTTTTGGTACTTATCTGTAGTTGCCTCTAACCTTTTCTCATATATACTCTATTTATTTGACCATGCATTTTGTTGCTATATTGCTTTTCAAAGCTGTTTGTCTATTCATGACTGTTACACTGTCAAAGTGCCAAAGGCTAAGAATATTGAGTCACATATGGTGACAATTTAAACAGCTTTTACTTGTGAACATGTTTGTTTTGTACATGCATTGCTCTTCCCCTGTCTATGACTCAGGGAATATTTCAGGGAGAGTGACACCAGGCAAGACAACAGCTCACAAGCATCACTTCACTCTGCAGAACATGACAATGGTTGCTGCACCAGTGCACAAGAATGTTTCTTTTTTTTCTTTTTCCCCTCTCTGCAGATCTTTTTATTGAGCATATTAGTTTTACATACCTTAATACAGATTGATATTTATGATGTGGATATACAGCATAATACACAAGAAATAAATAATACAAATAATATATTTAACGGTTTAGTAGATGAAATTACTGAGTTCTTTAGCTATCTAGTATACATTTAGCTCTATAAATCTCAAATATATGAATAAAATATCAAATATATGTATTCTATTGCTCTAAGTTAAATAACAAATTCATTTGTCTTAAGAAAGAGGTTATTTAATCTCTGTTTTGATACCTATTCTAAATTATATTTAACTTTTTATTGTATAATCCAGATTTTTTACATTTGAGCCTTGACCCTGTCTACCCATTATTCCTCTAAATCTTGTGCAGCCACTTTCCTGCATTTCTTCTCCCACACTTGTGTAACTTATTCCAATCTTCTTTGACACTTTTTGGATTTTTGTTATTTAACATCGGCAGTTTGTCCTTTTGGTACATCTCGTAGAATTTGAATAGCGAGTCATTTTCAGGGGAATTTTTCTTTCTTGCCACTGTTTTGTGTATACCCAGGTGTCACTGGGTATAAGAGTACTCTCCCATAATCTTTTTGTATTCTGTTATCAACTATCTATCAAATATATTCAAAGGAGTTGATAATAAAAGTTCAGCAGACATTGGAAGTTTATTCTTAATGTCTCTACTATTGAATTGTGTATATCTTTCCAAAATCTCTTTGCTTTGCTGTACTGCCACCACATGTGAAAATAAATTCCTTTTGTTTCCCCACATTCCCAACATGCATTTTTCACATTTTTGAAAATATGCGCTAGTTTTGTGGGGTGAGATGCTTCCAAGTGCCCTTCCAGAAGCCTAGAACATGGGACTGGATCTCCTTAGATAGAATGCTTTCATTGTTGTGCTCGAACTGAGATAATCAACAAGAGACACAACTTCCCACACAATCTCAGTTATATGGAATGAGATGCCATCCACAGTCTCAGAAACAATCCTCACAGAATTATACAGGACACTGACAAAGAGGACGCTGTGATCATCGGACAACTGTCCAACATATTTTACAGAATATTCTCCAGATATTTCACTGATGAATATCTGATGGGGCTACACAAATGACTCAGAGAATTCTCCAGTGATGTACAGAACTGAATTCAGATGAGAACCTAAACTGGATATTTTCTATCTACTACCCAACATACAGAAATGAGGCAATCCAGGAAGACCTATTGTCTCAAGCATTAGGATCCTGACTATTTGAATACATGGATATATGGACTCAGTTCTCAGACCACATGCCACCAACACTCCAAAGCTATGTGAAGGATACCACTGATTTCCTGAGGAAAATACAGTCCATCCCCCAGAGTACACTGTCCTAGCCACTGTGGATATGGAATCCCTATATACCAACATCACACATTAGGATGAACTTCAAGCCATCAAGAATACCATCCTGAATGAAGCCACAGCAGACCTAGCACCAACTCTGCCACTTTGTTCTCCCTCATAACTACTTCACTTTTAGCAATAATGTGCATCTCGCCAAATCAGTAGAATTGCCGTGGGCACTCACATGGAAAGCTATCACTTGAGAAGTTCCGCTAGGATTTCAACAACTTCCATCCTAACCATCAGCCAGAGCCTGGAACAATCCACACAACAAATTCACTTTCTTGACACCACAGTGCAACTGCACCGTGGACTTCTAAGCACCATATTCTGTCAAAATCCCAGTGATTGTTATCCATGCTTACATGCCTCCAGTGACCTCCTAGAACACACTACCAAATCAGTTGTTTACTGCCAGGCCCTCTGATAACTGCATCTACTCAGACGCACAAGACAGAGAGTCAGAGCTCTTGGATTTAGAACAAACATTTTTCAAACTATAATACCCACCTGAGGAGGTAAGGAAACAAATCAATAAGACAAGATTAATACCAAAGGAACCATTTACTACAAGATAGACCAAAAGCTCAAAATTACAGAACAGCCCTAGTTGTCACCCATAGTACCCAGCTGACACCACTCAAATACATGATCAATGAGCTACAATAAATTCTGGAGAATAGCACAGCACTCTCACAAGCTGTGGGAGGCAAGCCTTTATTGGCCTGCAGGCAGCCTCCAAATCTTAAGCAACTACTCACTATAGCAGGATGCATAACATGGGTAGTAAGACAGGGGGAAGACCCTGCCACAAACCCAGATGCCAGCTTTGGGGCACATCTGCTCTGGGAGCAATATTACAGGGGCCAGTAACATCACTCCGAACATCAGAGGTGCATTTACTTGCTTTTCTTCCATTATATATGCCCATCCTATGTCAGCAATGCCTCTCTACACTCTACTTTGGACAAACAGGACAGTCTTGCACAGGAGGATTTAATGGATACAAAACAGACATTAGAAATTGCAGTATCCAAAAACCAGTTACAGAAATTTCAGCCTTCCTGGAAACACGTTAAGGGATTTACAGGTTGTGGTGAACAAGGAAATCACAAAGGAAGATTAGAAAGAGAAACAGCTTAATTGAATTATATACACAAATTCCAGACTTGTTAGCAGAGGTATGAAGAAAGACAGTGGCTTCATGGCACACTACATATATTGATACAAGAGTCCTTGCTATTTCACATACTGTATAACAAAAAGAATCTTCTCAGAATTTTGAACCCCGGAAAACTGACTTGTAATAAGCAGATGTATTGCTTTCACACATCAGCACTAACTGACCACTGTAAAGATATGAAAGATGTGTATGCACTTTGAAAATTTAGGGTGAGGGTTATGATTTGCATCTTTTTGGATTCTATTACATTCTATCCCACTCCTAGGAGTGTATAAATGTGCTTTATACAAGAGGCCTTAATGCTTCTCAATACTGTATCTGAAGAAATGGATTTATATTCACGAAGACTTGTGCAAAAATAAAAAACAGTCTTAAAGATGCTGCCACATTTCTTAGTTTTCTTCCCTTCCTTCCTCCTTTTTATGCTGCACGAGACTAACATGACTCCTTCTTTGAAAACTGTTATCAAGCTGAAATGTTCACAGAATGTAAAAGCAGATGTATTGTTTATTTTGGCTTGTAGTGGTAATTGTCTACTTTTTTCTCAGTCTTCACTTGATCTTAGCCAAAAAGCTGAGAAGCGATTCTCAGTCTTAACGCTTGTTTTTCTCAAGTGACAAATGATTTCACCAATGTGCTTCAAATATTGGGGGGGAGTGAGATAAGAGCATTTGGATATCACAATGACAAACATTAATTGCATGTTGTTGAAAAATAAGTACGTTAATATCTGGAATTACATTAAGAAAAATTTGGAAAGATGGGCAAAACTCAAGTTATCGTTACTAGGTAGACTCTCTGTAATCAAAATTAATGTTTTACCAACTATGTTTTTTCTGTTTCAGACCATATCAGATTTGACAAATGATGTTTTATTTAAGCAGTGGCATGCATATATATATATATATAAGTTTATGTGGCAAGGGAAGAAACCTAGAGTAAAATATAATTTTTTTCAAAATGCTAAACAAAGCAGGGGATTGAGATTTCCCGGCTTGGAATTATACATTGTTGTGTGCTGTTTGGTTTGGTTGATGTTGCTGGACAGTAAAAGATTGTTGGATTTAGAAAGACATGAACTAAAGTTTGGATGGCATGGTTGGTTGTGGTATTATAAAGCTAATGTCAGTGTAGATTTTAATAACCATTGTGTGCGAAAGCTTTGTTAAGAATTTGGAATAAATATAAACCAAGATTATGTCTGAAAACATCCCTGTGGGTATTATTACAAGAGGCTTTTTATTTTATTAGGAAGTTCTGTTTTAGTTTTTAACTTCTTAATGTTTTTATAATAATTTTGTTCTGCTTTATGTGGTTAATTTTAATTGTTTTAAATTTTATTATAAATTATTTTTAACTGTTCTGGAACCTGCCTTGGGTCCCACTGTGGGAGAAAAATGGAACATAAATGCAGTAAATAAATAAAATAAACAATTTCTCTTTCTGCATCTTTTTCCCCCCTATAAAAATTGTGTTAGGAAAGTGGGAAACTACCTTGGTTGTTTTAGTGTTGGTGCTAGCATTAGTGTTATTATTTTGTCTTTAATGCTAGGGATTGGGGTTAGTTTTTAGTAATTAGTACTTAGCATATGTTCATCTTGTATAGTGCCTTTTTTCTTTTTTCTGCAGTTTTGTGTAGCTGTAGTCTAATGTTTTTATTTTGTTTTATATAGATGTGTTCTGTACTTTTAACTACATTAATAGTAATAATAGTAATTTGAGAACTGACTGTTCAGTTCACTCTTGAGTCAGATTTCTGTCTAGGAAAGCTGTGTAGTACGTAATGTTGTATTTGTTAGTATGTTGTGGGAACAGCTGGATGATGAGTTTTTGTTTTATATTTTGGTCACACATAACAGATAAGGTTGCCATATCGACCAGTAGCTGGTGGCTTCCAGGTCAATGAAGCATTGAATGTACTCTACATTTTAGTTCAAACTTTAAATGACCTTGTCATGAGCCAGGCTGAGCGTGCTACTGATTCAGACTGGGACTCCGAGTTAGACTTGGACTCCCAGCCGGGGGAGGATCCCTTGGAGGGGCCTTCGGGAGAGGGGGCTTCTTCAGGGTCCAGGGAGGAGCCTGCCAGCGACCCCACAGCTGCCCCGGGCTCAGATCGCAAGCCAGTACCTGCAGCAGATAAGACCAGTGCTTCTGACTCAACAGAGACTGCTGTGTCTGACTCCAGACTGGAGTTTGCAGCAGACCCTCCCCCTACATTCCTCCAGAGGCGGCTGGAGAAGGGGGCGATTTGGAGATCGCAGCGGCTGCGAGAGAAGCGTCTGATGAATCGGCCCTGAAGTCTTGAGGGGCTCCAGCTGCGAGCTGGGCCAGTGGACATTTGATCAGCCCCAGCTGGGCTAAAGACTGTGTATTTAAGACAGACGTGGTGGGAGTTGGGCATGGGGCAACAACTGTCTACCAACTGGGAATCTGCATCCTGTGTCATGGGCTTTCTGTTCCAGGCTAATCCTTGCTGTTTGAGTTTGCTGCCGCTGGGACTCGAATGTTTGTTTTGATGACACAACCTCTTGATTTCTTTATTACTAAAGCCATAAACTCAGCTCCTGCCTCTGTGTCTGCTTAAGCCGCCGCCTGACATTGACAGACCTATCCAAGATGCTGAAACTGTTTTGGGAACAGAGTTCAGCACCTTCAAAAGCTCAAACTTAAATCCAGGACAAATTCACTAATTTGCTGAAATGGAAGCCACTAGTCAACACTCCTGCCTAGGATGCATGCACATATATGCACGTCTGTCTTTACGGACGCACACATGCACACACACACACATCTGGATATAAGTGGACAATTTTGGCCCCTAGTCATGCTTAGTTTTTAGTATAATGTGCAAATATTGCAAGCCCAGACAGACTGGTGATCTTGGGAAACTAGAAGGAGAGGGAATTTAAGACTGAAAAGTACAACCTTGTCCCTCTTCAATTTTGCCTAAATGATTTCCTGTCTTTAGCTTACTCTGTGAAAACCAGTCTTGTCCATGGCTATGTACCCTCTTTCTCTTTCCGTGGTTCTGGTAGTTTGCCAGTGTGATTTACATGGACTGTAACTGAAAAATAGGGCTCACTTTGCTAGTATGAAAATAAAAACTACTGTATTATCCAGATCCTTGTGTAGTATGTTTGATGGCTTTGCTAAGGCATGGGAACAACTTTCATTTCATTCTACCCCTAATGGTTCCAAGATCACAGCAGGCCAGGGGGGAGGGCATTATAAAATTCTCTGGGTATACATACAGCCCTTGATAACTCTCTGGGCACCCATGTTTTATATTGTGGGGCAAGGGAGCAATAACGTTTTGAGTTTTCCATTGTAAATGGATATAGCTAAGCATTTGATAGCATATATTTATTCTGACTGCCCAGTCCATGGACATAAAATAAATGAAAAAATGAGTTTTAAGAGAATAAATTGTGTCACATTTCAAGAAAAATGTCAGGCACAGTGTCTTGATACTTTCATAAGTCTTGTAGATTCCTGTGGCTTTGTAAATCAGTTTTAGTGGTAGCCATGTAGGTGACATGAGCTGTTCAAGAGCAGAATATACATCTTGCTTTGTGTGATAAATATTTATGGAGGGAAAATGAGTGAACAAATCTCAGCAATTGAATCAACCTTAATTTGCAGTAGCTTCAGCAGTAACAAATGGCTGTCTTTCACAGTAGGAAAACTCTAGTCATAGTTCATCCAATTGATTTTTTTCCAGTAAGCCTGTGAAATTTGTTGTTTAGTTGGTGATTTTATATGGCTTCAAATAAGTACATGAAAACAGTATTTCTGAAAGGAAAAGTACACCTAAAAGTGAATTTTAAGAAAATGCATACCATAATTAAAAGCAGGCTTGCTTTGTTGAATGGTGCCAAAGTCTATTAGGCCTTTAGTTATCAGGCCACTTGTCATTTCTAAGCTAATGAAATATGTTTAGTCCAATATTGTCAAAACATTGTGACCGAAGTGGGTTTTCCACAGTATAGCAGGATGCAAGGCCTAATGCCTCCCTTTCAGAGGATATACTGTATTTGCACTACAGCACCTCTTTCCTGTTTAGTTGGCATGTACTGTTGAAATTGGCATTTACATCTAAATTCAGTTTTTCATGAATGGTTAGATCTTTCCCTAGTGTGCACAATTTTTGAAACTGTTCAAAAAATGTAGTCCACATGTCCTGAAAGAGCCAGTGTATCAGTGACTATGTGTTGCTCTTGTTTTCCAGTTTTTAAATCTCAAGTGTCTTGTGAGTGAACAAAATTTTCTTAGTCTCGTTGTTGCTCTGAAGTGCTAGCACCCTGAGAATGGATGCCATAGTTCCTCCAATTCATTGTGTTGTCTACAGTATACTCCATCCAAGGGCTATAGGCCAATGTATACCTTCAGCTTGGTAATGTTGGGAGGCTTCTTCATTTTGAGTGAGGTAGATTCTTCTCATTCCATGCCCTGGATATATGTGTAGTGCCTCTGTGTTTTTCATGAGTTTTGTGGTCAAGAATGCTTTAGTTGAAGAAAAGTTCAAAGGTTCTTTGTGATTTCTGTGCCTCATGCAATTGGAATGATGATGTATGATGTCTCTAGTTGCTACACAATGAACTGTTCCATTGAAACCTATACGTGGTCCTTCCATCCTTGCCTCTTAGGACCTCAGTTTTTCCTCTTGGTCCTTCCTGGATGAGATCAAATGAGTCTGCACTTGCTGTCTTCCCTTCTATGAGTGAGGGTGATGAAGAGGGTTTATGTCTCATCCAAACATATCAGGTTTTATGTTTTTTCTTTCAACTGCAAAATTGCATGGGACAAAAAATTACCCCAATGGCAAAATGCAATAGATTAGTTGGGACAACCTTTTATGACAGTATAATAAAATGCCTGTCTTGTATGAATGCTGCAAGCAAATGATGCTCTGGCGTTCTGAAATATCCTATTTGTGACAGTTAATCTTCTGTGAACCGTATTGAGTCTCAGTGCTGAGTTAAGTCAGATAAATTCTGTTTTTATTTGAAGCAACCAAAGAAAAAAAAAGTGAACTTCCACAGGAGTTGGATGGATCCTGTGTATATTGTTTTATGCACACAAATTACAAAGTGAGTTGAAACGAAAATTTATTTTCTGCCACTTTGTCACTCCATAGGTAACCAAAGTTAAATGGGCAGTTGTGCTTAGAATACATGCCCCTAGTTTAATTCATTGCATTTCATTTTAACTCATTCACTTCTTTATATGAATCACCTCTCATCAGTACTTTATAGTGTATTTCTTAATCCTACAGGAAGAATCCTGCACATTTTCAGCAGTTCAGTCACCCTGGTGACAGCGATTATCCTGATGCAGAAGTTGTAACTGAAGCAGATAACGATAACAGACCTGAATGTCCTTATGGAACTGCTTGTTACAGGTGAGGAATATTTCCCAATGGTGATTATGGAATAGGAATGTCCTTCTACATGCTCTTATTGGATACCCTCCTCCCTGCAAAAATAGGCTTCTTATTCTGATAAGTACTTTAAATGCATAGATTTTCAATAAAGTCTGAGATCCACATATTAAGAGATCAACAAATCTATGAAAATATTTTTCAAATGTTAATTGTGCAAAATCGGCAGCAGGGAGCAACACCCTGTAGTTTCTTAGATCATATTCAAAGTAGCTTCATAAATGTTCAGTTTCTCAATTTTCTCTGATTTAAAAACAGTCAGTGTTTTGGATCTCTTACTCCCTTAATATTTCTTTCCCATTTTCTTGGTGAATGTGCACATTACTGGACAATTTGAATTTATGAAAGAACAACATGCAGAAGTCCTAATAGATCATGCTGAAATCTTTCTGTGAAAATGAGAAAACATGCCAGCAGTTTAATTAAGCCTTCTTTTTAAACAAAGTATTCACTCTCCCTTTTAAACAAAGATGGAAGGCTAAACATTTTGACATTTCAGTGCACACAATGATTACTTGTATTGAATCCTCCTATAGCATTATGATTGTAATAGTTTTCAGGGTTCAGAAACTGTTTTCCAAGTTATGATGAGGTTAAGGTAGGGAGTTGAGGTTTCATCTTTCTCCTCCTTTTCTTTGCAGGAAAAATCCACAGCACAAGCTGGAGTACAAACACACTGCACCCCCAGGTAAAGTGGTTTTTTTCCCCTGCAATTTGTTTAGCATACAGATCCTTACATCTGACAGTATGACTTCATAAGGGTAGCAAGAGTGCGAAGAGTAAGTTGTGTACTCAGGTGTTATCCTTAAAGTTTTATTGACTTATATAGCAAATGCTGTGATTCTTCAAGGGCATGGAAGTGGGTATGGTTTGTGAGTGCTGAGTCCTGTTTGTTGTTCAATCAGTCATGAAAAGGAAGTTTCTTCTTTCTCCCACCTTTGAGGTTGAAATTGTTTATCAGATTTTCAATGTTAAAAAAAAATCCTCTGATAACGTGAATAAGGTTTGATCCAAACTCTCTGTAAACAGAAAGGCTTCTTATGATTATAGAGTGAACTGAGTTCCAGAGAAAGCTCCCAATTCAGGAATGGGATACGGAAGAAGGATTTTTACCAGTCTCCCCTTACCCCTACAGCAGAGTTTTCCAAACTTTTGATGTTGGTGACACACTTTTTGGACATGTATAATTTCGCAACATAATAATTTGGTTTTACTAGCAAACTGGAGGTTAAACTCTTAAACTAACCCCTTATAAGAGATACAGACACGTACATAACTTGTAATAACAAAATGTATGGGAACACAACATATCCCATGAAAACCTTTCATATATTTTTAAAAATATATGAATTATAAATAATAACATATATTTCCAAGATTGTAGGCAACACACTAATGTGTCACGGCACACCATTGGGAAAGCCCTGCCCTACAGCTTCCCTTCTTCCTTGTCTGGAGAGCATCCAACTATCCAAGGCTGTTTTTCAAGAGGGCTATAGTTGCAGGAAGAAAAAGAAATCAGCAAGAATGACTTCATCCCTCCTTGACTTCAACGTTCATGGGTGTCCTGTTCTTGCATTAGCTCCAGCCCAATGCAGTTTAATTTAAAATTTAGACTAAGAAGAGAATTTATAAAAACTACATATGTATAATGATGAATTGTTTCTGTATGGTAATTTTTAGTTTGTTTTGACTGGATTTTTATTTTAGCTTTGAACAGGAGAGAAAAAAGATTCCTTCCTCTTGAGTCGGGGGCAGGAATCCCAGCACAATCTGATTTGTTCATCTGTATGTCCCACTCTAGTTAGTAGAGTTTTATTTTGTCGTTAATATGCGTAGATTTTTGGTCTTCCATTACAGTTGTATGTGCTCTTACTTTCAAGCAAGTCAAACTGAGTAGAAGGGGGCTTGCTCTCTTGTGAAAAAGTAAGTTCAGCTTGTAGTAAAACTGTCCTTCACTCCTGCCTGCTTGCCACAATCAGGAGCCCTCTTCCTTCCCTAGGCCTCTGGGCACACTGAATGCAATTTCAAAATGAATTGGGCATAGGTGTCTGCTCTTCAGATAAAAAGTTACAATTGAATGGGACTATTACAAGCTGTTTGTGCGTATCTTTGCGTTGTTTCACGCTCCATGTATTGATTTTAAATTAGGGCTGGGGAATGCGTGCCTCTTCTTGTTAGGCACAGGCAGCATGGCCAGTAGTTATAAGAAGTGGTAGCTGTCATATGTGATGTATACTGTGTTTTAGGAAGCTTTTCAGTAAATGAACAAAACATCGCCAAAGTCTGATCTGGCATATTTTCCTGGCTGGGTCAAAACCATGCTTGCTTTTTATACCTCAGACACAGTAGGCAGAAATGAGGATAGGATGTTGATGGGGACATCTGTGTGGAAAGAATCTCCAATACAGGTGTGAGGAACATGTGGCCCTTCAAGTGCTGTTGAACTGCAGTTCATATCATCTTTCATCATTGGTGAAGATTGGCTGTGGCTCACGGAGGCTCAACAGCATATACAGCACTGCACATTCTCTTTCCATCTCTAAAAATCACAATAGAGGCTTTCCTGAATATTCAGAGTGGGGCTTATTTATTTGTAGAAGGGGGAAAAAACGTGGTTTATAGATGCCTTCACCAAAAGAAAAAGAAAAGAACTGCTAAGTCCCAAGTAACACTAATTGTGATCCTTGGGTCGTTTAAGATCAACAGTATGTTGAAAGGAATTTCTTGATATTAAGAGCAGTTTGGCAGTGGAACCATTTTCCCTAGAGCGGTGGTGAGATCGCCTTCTATGGAGATCTGCGAAAAAGAATCTGGAGAGCTACCAGCTTGGGTTGCTTTAGCTGGAAATCTTGCATTGAGCAGGTGGCCCATGAGGCCCCTTCCAGCTCTGTAGTTCTATGTGCATGACAGTTTAGGGGTGTAAATGACATGCATTTACATTGCTGTCATTCATATGGTTGCGAGAATGTCTACATGTATTTATACTTGATTTGTGTCTCTGTGTTACAATCCTTTTCAGTCCAAATTGCAGTTCAAGGGAACAACCACACCTGGATTGAATAAACACACGTATGATTATCTGAACTGATCAGTATATCTTCACTTTAAGTAGCCCTGTAAAAAGTAGTCCACCTGCAGGAAGCCTGGAACATAACCTACTTCAGCCCCAAAGAGCTACCATAGATGTTGAAGGTTCCCCCGCCCCGATAGTCTATGAAGTAATTATTTTGAAGTGTAGAACATTTGAACCAGGAAAAGAGTCAAAACATTCAAAATAAAAATCACCACCCAGAGGAGAAAGCAGAGGGACAGAACTGCAGCTAATACCCTCAACTCAGCTTTTTTCATCCAATAGCAGCTTGGAGGCTTCATTGTGGCAGGCTGAGACCTACAGCTGCTTTTCAACCAAGGGCTATGGAGCAGCAAACAGACTTGGGAGGAGATTCTAGGTGGAAAACTGGTTTATTGGACTCCTTCCCCTCCTATTTTATTTCTTCTGAGACCTAGGTTCTACAGTTACCTGTACTGATCCAATTGCTTCTTTGTCCCCTTTCATAATCTTATTACCTACATTCTTGTCGGCAAATATTTTTGACTTTAATTAATAAATTTTCAGAGTTCATAGTAATTTTATTAACTTCAGGGAATTGGGGGATGGGGATGGGGGGATGGATGAAAATAAAAATACCCTTTACATAGCTGGATTTATATTTATGATGGTGTGGATAGAAGTTGCAGCTTTTCCAGGGAGTATGGTACTGTGCTGGTCCCACTGAACACATTAGGACATATTTGTAGGTATGGTGAAACCACTACTTTCATAAGAATTTGAGTAAATGAAAAAAAAACAAACAGTTATACAATATCCAAACATTCCTTAATTTTAATCAAAAAGCCAGAATACTTCAAGAGCAGTCCAAATGTTATGATGATCTGTTTACCCATTTTGCCTACTCTTTCAGTAGGCAAAATGATACTGGGCTGTCTCTTAGGCCCTTTCCGCATGAGGCGAGAGAATCACTCCGTGCCGTTACCTACCACTTCTTCTGGGGTCCAAAGCAACGCGGACTGTCCCTGAAGCCCTTCCGCAGGGCTCCTCCTTGGTCCAGGGCGAATCGGAGCAGTGCGAGGTCTGTAGATCCACACTGCTCTGGCTTCCAAGATGGCGGCTTCCGGCTTCCAAAATGGTGGCTTCTGGTTGGTTGTGGGTCCCAACCAACCGCTGAAGCTCACCACGCCTAAAGCTCGCCCTCCGCAGATCGCAGGCTCACATTGGTACGAGCCTGTGAATCTGCACAAGGGAGTAGTGGCGCGTTCCAGGAAAATAAAGACCTGTTTTTTGCAGTCTTTCAAAAACATGCTGGAGGACTACTTGTGGTCATTTTGGAGCGGACTGAGGTGCGGATCTCTGGTAAGCAGTCCACTCCTAGTCCGCTCCAAGGTGCAGACGACCTCCGTGAGAGGATGCACTGCCCCATTCTAATTGCTTGGTGTGGAAAGGGCCTTAGAAACCCTACTGTGAATGCATATACACACTTTGTTACTTGCGAACTACTGGATGGGTGTACGGAACAAAATCCGTATGCAATGGGTTCATGTTGAACCCTTGGCATGAATCACTGTACAAGCATATAGATCAGCGGTTCTCAACCTGTGGGTCGTGACCCCTTTGGGGGTCAAACGACCCTTTCACAGGGGTCGCCTAAGACCATCGGAAAATACGTATTTCTGATGGTCTTAGGCTTCATTCCCTCCTCAGTGGTGGTGCACAAGCGTGAGCCATGTGCTTGTGTCCTCCTGCCCCCTGTTCAGAAGGGACTGAAATCGCTCCCCTTCTCCGCTATCAGGAGAACCTCCCATCTGACGGGTCAGCTTGGGGGGTAGCGGGAGCACGAGGGGCAGGCCCCCTCCTTGCCACGGAGGGGGGTGCTGTGGAAGGGCCGGGGGGCCGCAAGGCGGCGCTTTTCCGTAGGGGCGAGCTGCGCCTGGCGCAGAAGACAAAGGCGCTGGGATCCCCCCCCCCGGCCAGGGTCAACGCTCTGGAAACTTTTCCCATACTGCCCCCCTCCCAGCTGAAATGAGAGCAAAGCAGAAGCAGAGCCCGGGGGGGGGTTCTTGGAGTTTTTTTCCCAGGGGAGACGCACGGCTCCTCTTTCCCTCCCTGCCTGCCCCCCCGTTCCTGGCTGGTGAGGCGGTCTTTGCTGGGGGAGGCATTGTAAATAATAAATAAATAATTTTATGGTTGGGGGTCACCACAATATGAGGAACTGTATTAAAGGGTTGCGGCATTAGGAAGGTTGAGAACCACTGATATAGATCGACAGTCTGAATGTACATCTATACAGGCTGTATGTGTAGTTGATGTAAAGTGTGAATATCCCCTAGAGACGAGTTGTATTGAGATATCCTACCCCCGCTAAAAGGAGGATGAAAGGAGAGGAGTATGCTAGCATGTCACCTTCTGTTCCTGCTCTCTGCTTGTGGATATCAACAGTCTGATCAGGAGAGCTGCATGTATGTGTGCAACCACTCTGTATTATTGGAAGGAAGCCTTGACTTTTTCCCCTAGGGCAGGGCTTTCCAAACAGTGCGCCACAACACATTAGTGTGTCTCCTGAAGTGTGTGTGTGTTGCCTACAATCTTAGAAATGTATGTTGTTGTTTATAAATCATATATTTGTAAAAAAATATGTGAAAGGTTTTCATGAGATATGTTGTGTCCCCATACATTGTGTTATTACAATTGATGTATGTGTCTGTATCTCTTATAAGGGGTTAGTTTAACATCCAGTTTGCTAGTAAAACTGTATTGCTGTGTCGCAAAATGATGCATGTCTAAAAAAGTGCGTCACCAACATGAAAAGTTTGGAAAAGTCTGCCCTAGGGGTTTCTGATTTCATGTGAAGAACCTCCAGGCGTGACAGAGGCCCTCCCTTTTTTACATAGCTGTTGTCCACATGAAGAGAGCAACCATGGAAGGGGGAAGCTAATGTGTTGATGTCAACCCTTTTTGTGAGTGCCTCAGTAGGGCTTGACCAAGATCAAAACCTCTCCCCTCTTCTAGCGAAGCACCTGCTTCCCAACTGTTGGCGAGGCTTTTTGCTCTCAATCTCTCTCTCTCTCCCTCTCTCTCTCTCCTTCTCTCTCCCTCTCCCCCCTCCCCTCCCTGGTTCTCTCATGGGGGAGGGGCCTCCCTCTTGACAGACCAGCCCTGCAGGCCCCAACTGCCAACCTCACTCCATCAACTTCCAGCATTGGCTGCCATCTACAATATATAGCATCTGGAGGGCCACACGTCCCCCTTTCCTCCTTTAAATACTGTGGTAGGTAGAGAAAGAAGGAAAAATGGGGAGCAGCGCATCCATCTAACCATTCAGGGAAGAAATATGGATAAGAACGTGGTCCGCAGAATGAAGATTTCCTGCGTTTTCCTCCACTCTGTGGCCTCTTGAAACCTCCTCCTGGGGCTTGTGTAGAGGGACATGTTGTGGCAAGGGGGCTCCAGTCAGAAGAGAGAGAAGCTTTCCTCACTTGTTTTAATAACACTTCATTTCTTCTTTCGTTGTCGCCTTGGTAACATTATTTCTTTTTCTTTCCTTAGAATCTGAGAAAAGACAAATGAGACCGAAGGCTACTAAAAAGGTCAAGAGATTGTATTTTTCTAAGCAGAACAAACAGAATAGCTCTTAATAATTTCTTAACAATATACTTAAACTGTAAACCAGCTCTGTGAAAGGGCAGATCTTTCTCTGCTTACTGTCTAGCATTCGTTTTTGAAACACACGCTCCCCACTTAAAATGAAACAAATGTTCTTTAATTAACAATATTCCATAAGAAAATAAATGAAGATTATTTAATACAATAAGAGGCCTCCTTTCTTCAGAAAGTGGCTTCATATAAAGAGGTTCTGGGCTGTCTCTCACCTGGCTGCTTGGGCAGATATCCTTGTCTTCAGCAAGATGCCGGCATCATATGCCGTGTAGATCATGCCTGAAAGCTCTTGGGCTAATCTGGAAAATCTGCAACATTTCTGGACTTAAATATTTGTTAAAAATCAGAGCAGTGTGGCTCAGTTGTAATCTGGTGTTGAGTTGTAAAATTTAAAAACCAAATCTTGGTTTGGCTTGTTGTACCCCATTGTGGAGTGTCATTCAGCAAATATACAGTGATTTCCTTAAATGTTTGGTATATATCACTCTGGCCTATGTCTAAAAAAGGGTGCAAGCAAAGGGCTGATGTTATGCGATGTGCTCTGCCACGAAACCTAGTGGATTTACAGGTTGGCTGTGTGTATGAACTATCTCTAAGAAATAGAACATTATCCAGACATTTAATATTGTAAGGTGTTTTACATAACAAATTGGAATAACTGCTCTATTGGTCTCAGTATTTTGATTTCCGTTAGCATAATCTTATTATTCACATACTGCAGTTGACCATTAAAAAAAAAAAGTTCCTAATTGAGCAACAGTAGTCAGTGAATAACAACAAAGATCCATAGTCAGACTTTCAGTGGCATATGCACCTTCATAGTCCGTATATTTACAGTATACTCCTGCCTCCCATATGTATAAAATAATATCAGTAACTAAACTATATGTAGCACAAAGCATATATATTCCTCATAACTTTTCCTGCATAGAATTTTGCCATTGTCAAAATTTATTTATGAGAAATAGAGACTAAGACCATTTCCACACTAGCCTGCTTTAGCACTATTATTCCACTTTCAACATCCTGTGGAATCCCAGGGTTTGCAGTTTAGGGAGGGGCCTTTGAGGTCCCTCCCTAAATTGCAAACCCCAGGATTCCATAGGATGTTGAAAGTGGAATAATAACACTATAACAATCTAGTTTGGAAATGGCGTTGTCTGATATCCAGTGTCCCACATAAAGCTTACAGCAGTTTGGAACTGCCCAAGCTCTGATACTGTCAGGGTTGTATCTGATTGTTATATTGAGGAAGGGAGAAATAAGAAGAATTCTATGGATAGCTTGAGGGTAGTATAGTCTCAGTAACCATCAGTAACATTAAACTTTAATGTTATCCCAGTTGAGCAGCCTACATTTATCTATTGCTGTAGCAAAGCTGTGTTAACTATTTAGCAACTTGTGTATAGACAATGAAATGTTAAATGTTATAATTCACATCTGATAATGGTCCAGTAATATTATAATTCTGTTCTGTTAGCTAAATTTCAGGCTTTGATATTTTTTGCTCTCTAGGGAAAGGCATTTCTTTGGAGGATAGTGATAATGATGGTGAGCCAAATGAATATGACCTGAATGACAGCTTTATCGATGATGAAGAGGAAGAAGAATGTGATCCGACTGATGAAGATTCTGATTGGGAACCAGATTTTCAAGATCAGGATAGTGAGGATGTCGACACCCTTCTGAAGGAAGCACAGAATTTTGTGAAGACCAAGAAATAGTTATATATGGAGTTTTGGTAAAAATCAAGAAAACCAAAAAACACTCATCTACCTGAAATTCCCTGAAGTTAATTTAAATATTTCATTCTAGAATTGATTTAAACTCCTATTTACTTGTGTGTGAAAATTCTCTGGATTGTGGATCTTGAATTTAGGATGGGAAAACACAATTGCAAGATTGTTATGATACTTGCTTAACACAGATTTATACTCATTCTTGAGAGCAAATGAAGGGAAAAAATGGTGACAATCCAGCCAGAGTTTGCTTTAAAGTTCTGTCCAGTTGGATGTGTTAAAATATTTAACTTGTCTCCCACTTAAGTGAGTGTAATGAAAATTGCTTAATGATGGCTGAATTTCACCAACGAACAATAGTTCTTGTTCCTGAATAGTGGTGTACATACATATAAGTGGATTTTTTTACAAATTTTACAAATTTTCCCCTACAGTTATTTCAGATGGAAGATCTTGTATCTTGGGCTGTGTTACTTATTACCAATTAATGTCTGATGTGTTGTAACAGATAAGGCTTTGGGATGTACATTGAGAATTTTTATTTTAACTACTAAAATTTATCACATCTTTTGGGTTAAATAAGGGGAGCACTTTGTTGCATATATGAGTCGATCATAAAGCTTCTAATTAATAGTTAAACCAATATCAGTTCTGGTTCATTTATGCTGGCTTGCAGGTTAACCAAGTGCAAGTAATTACTGTGCATCTTTTCTTGTAATATGTCATCCTATGTTACAAATAGGATTCTTTTTTTCCCTTTGTATTTACGAAAAGCCTTTCAACATAAATTTGCAAAAGCAATTATGTTCTGAATTTCCCAGATTATTTGGAAACTGGTGCAGACCATGACATTCTTTCTGTCACTCATGTTGAAGCATAACTCCCAGATGACTGGCTTTACACTCCATGTTTGTCCGATTTTCATTTTATTATGCCTTGCAGAGTAATTGCTTTGTAAAGAAAAAGATTGTTTGCTACTCATTAGTTCAAAAGAGCAATATCCCACCCCAGCAGTTAGGAGAATGACAACACCCATTAATCCCCCCCTCCTGCAATACTTCTTTTAAAAATTCTGAAAGTGTTGCAAATACAGCAGTGAATCTGTCTTAAAAGCAAAAGAATCAGGATGTCATGGCATTCTCCAACATGAGGAATTAATCTTGTTCTTGTAATACTATCTCAACCCTTTTTTCAGAGCCTTTAGCCTGGGTTAAGCAGTTTGTATAGTTTTATGTATTTTTGTTTTTGTTTTCTTTCCAGCCCAAGGGGGACTAGTGTTTTGCTGTTTTTCCATTTCCCACATTCAGTAGTAGTGCAAGGTGGTCCCAGTTGTCCCCCCCCCCTTAGCTTAAACAAGCTAGGAAAGAGAAATAGCATAGGCCAGGGGTGGTCTCACCTGTGTTGAAAGGCGGCAAGGATGGCAAAGACTTGGAAGAGAAGAGGTGGACAAGTGCCAGGGATAATGGAGGAGCAGTTACCTCCTGCAGAGCGATCCAGGGTATTTCTATTGCTGTGTGTTGCAACATTGTTTTTGTCATGTCATACCTTTGTGAAGAAGTTGCTTTGTATCGCATTGGATGACTTGAGGTTTTCACCTGTCGTCTTAATCTTGCGTTAAATGTTCCCTGGTTATAAACCATTACAGATCACTCTGTCCCGCCAGCCTCCCTCACCTTCCTGTTTTCATTTGAGACCTTTCTGCATTTGTGGAATCACGCTCACATGAAGTTTCCATATCATCTGCAAGGAAAAGTTAAATCAAATTGACAGGAAAAATATGATTGCTACTTTGATTTCCCCTAGAGGAGTGTGGCCAAGAACTAAGAAACTTCCTGAGATAATAATGAATGTGACAGCTAGCCAGAAACAAAGGAGGAAAGAATTGGACCTTGTTGCTTAGGTAAGAGGGAATGATAAATTCAAAAGCTTTATCAGCTTTTTTCGCTCTTTTAAAATAGTTGCCAGTAATTCAAAGTTGGCCAAACTTTACCTATCATGTGTCAGATGCCTCAGAGAGAACAATGGCATATATTTCTGTACTTATCAGAGCTCAGGCCTGGAAACATATAGCCAGTTAGAGTGAAAATCATGAACATGGTATGAATTTGCTATACAGTCAAAAAGGGTGTTCACATTTTGGAAACTTCAGCATCCTTTGGAAGAGATGCCATCCAGTTCAATGATTTTATACTGTGTGTATCAGTGAGAATTGTGGGACAGAATTTTGCCCAAAGAAAAAGGAGACATTTAAGTTCTGAGAGATGAATAGATAGATAGAACCTATAGACTCCTTTTGCCTTTTTTTAAAAATTAAAACATAATAATTGTAATTTAAATGTTCTTGGGGTGGTGGTGGTGGTGAGAGAAGAACAAGCAGGCCCAGCTCCATCGTGCTTAGGCCCAGCATCTGAGGAGAGGCCATCCCTCCATTCCAGCTGCCACCGCCATGGTCTCAGAGGGAGAGAAAAGAGACAGGCATGAAAGGCCTTCCCTCAATTCCAACTGCCCTGGTCTCTGAGAGAGAAAAAAGGTAGTATCTGCTGGACTTGATCTCTCCCTGTTGCCATTCCGTTTGCTTTGTGTGTCCTGTCTTTTTTAGATTGTAAGCCTGAGGGCAGGGAACTGTCAATTTGTAAGCTGCTCTAGGAGCCCTTTTGACTAAAGGGTGGGGTGTAAATACTATAAATAAGATTCCTCCTCACTACTGTAGTGAAAGGAATCTGCTCAGAGAGGGTTTTGTACCCAAGAAAACTGACTTTCGGTAAGCAAATTTCTTCCTTTCACACATCAACGCTCTGACCACTGTAAAGAACTGAAAGACCTGTATCATCTTATGCAGCCCCTTGAAAATTTAGGGCAAGGGTCATGATTTGTATCCTTCTCCATCCTATGACATTCCAACCCGCTTCCACAACTTGTAAACATACTTTATCTCTGAGTACTTATCATCAGTCTGTATTGGATCTGAAGAAATGGGTTTATATCTGCAAAAGTTCATGCAAAAATAACCAGTTAAGGATGGGAAAGCTGTGTTAGTTTGGATCAGTATGCAAAGGGATCTTGCAGTGCCTACAAAAGCTTATGCTACCAACTTCTGTCTCTCAGTTAATCTTAAAGGTGCTGCAAGATCCCTTTGCATGGGAAAGGTGTCTCTTATTGTTCACCGTGCTGTATCAAAGGGAGAACTAGAAAAAAAGCTCCTGCTTGTCCTTTGTATCAGGTCAGGTTGAATGGCTGTATATTTCTCTTGGCTTCTGTGTTCTGCCCCATGCATGCATAGCTGTGACCATGGAGGACCATTCTTCAGTGGAAATTAATAGATAAGAGTAACCTTGTTTTATGCTCCTGTAGGATTTCAGGTGGTTTTGTTTGAGGACTTCCTCTTAAAACTTTTTTGTCAATACAGTACTTACAATACTACCTGATAATAACCTGTTCCTCACACTACTACCCAAGATACATAGCAATAACCTAGAAATGAGGCGGCTGCACTACACAATTGTATCACTTCCATGCTACTAACCTGTCATGGCTTCATCCTAAACTATGCTGGGATTTGCAGTTTGCTGAAGTACTTCAAAAGTACTATAGTTTCTGGCAGAATAATGTCATTTAACCCTGATTCTCTTTTAAGACTTCATCAAAATGCTGTGGTGTTAAAAGTGATGATTTCTTGAACTACCGTACTGTTGCTGTGAGGAATCAGCATCAATAGTGTGGCCTGAAATAGAGCCAGTGTAGTATGAGACATAGGTAAGCAAAATGGAACCCGTGGGAATGTTTCATTTTTTTCCATTTTTTATTTTAAAAATGTTTCATTTTTTTTAATTAAAAAAATGTAGTCCTGGTGCATTCCATTCTACATCCTCAGGGAGAAAAAATGGCCCCAAATTGCCCGCCTATGGTGTTAAAGTTTTGTTTAACTATTAAGAGTGTCAGATTTGGACTTGGGGTGAAGACCCAGATTCAAATCCTCACTCAGTGATCACAGTTAGTGATGAATTCAGGATCTGTCATTATTGCTGGCTAACTTAACTCACTTGATCATTATTAGGCTAAAAAGTGTGTGTGTGGAAGGGACCATTTATGTTACCTCAAGACCTTGGAGAGAAGGCAGGGATAAAGATAATGAAAACAGCAGTATAATGTACATTAGATAATGTATGGAATCACTTTTCTCATGGAACTGTAATCTGCCCAGAGAACTCTTTAGTTTGGGGTGCATTAAAATACAAGTAAAATGATATATAATTAATAAATATTAAAAAGATCAAATATAGCACCTTCAAGTCATGGAATCAGAACTGATATAAATGCTCATAAGCAACATGGGTAAAGGTCTATGGAGGAGATGAGCAATACTGAGCTAGATGGAGCAATGGTCTGACTCAGCATCTGGCAGCCTCCTGTGCTCCTCAGCTATTCATGTGAGAGCCAAGAACTAATGCAAGCTGTGCAAGTTTTTAATGTGACATGTAGAGGCAGTGTTAGTCCTTCTATGACATTTTGCCTGCCTGTACGAAGCCTGCTTGGTTTCTGAAATGAAATGGTGGAGGTCTTGTTCTTCTTGCATCTTGTTTCTCCTGTTAATCATTATGCACAAATTACTCCTCACATAAAGATCTGACTACTCTGAACCATTGCACTGCTGGCAGCAAAGCACTGTGGTCTCACAGCTAGCAAAAACTAAACTAGTGATGCCAGGAAAAGAGCTTTGAAGGTCAACTAACAGATCAACTCTTGTAATGCCAGCCTGACAGGATTTTGAAGAATGTTGTCTTCAGTGACTGAAATAAGGAAACCCTTGATTCCTGAATCTGAGGACTGTTTGACTACTTCTGGATCTATCTAATGTCATGAGATGTTTTGTGTGTATTTATGAGTTTTTATTCTTTACTTTTCAAGCTTTAGTATTTCCATGGTGACAGCTGAAATTAGGGAGAAGAAATAAGACATTTGCAGCAACCTTAGAAAGTGATAATTTTCAAAGAGATAGCTGTGTTAGTCTTTCATTGCATAAAAAGGAAAATGGTGGGGCAGAAAAGGAATCTAGTGGTACTTTTAAGACTGATTTATTTCAGTATGAGCTTTCATGGATGTCAGTTCACTCATTGAGATGCACTAATCTGTCAGTGCAATTCAGGAAGTGGACTGACATCCATGAAAGCTAATGCTGAAATAAATCTGTCTTAAAGGTGGTACTAGGTCCCTCCCCATCCCATTTTTACTTAGAAAGGGATGGTATCAGTGCTGCATATAATGCTTCTGGATGGCTTACATATATAGTATAGTATATCTTTTAGCTTTGTTCAGATATTTAATAATTTGGTTTTGTAGGATGCATGGTTACTTTTTTCTTTTATTCTGTTGATACCACCCACCCTGTCCCAGTATATAGAGTGCAAAAATATACGAGAATAGAAGACCATAAACACTACTTTTTGCTTATGCTGCATTTTGTACAGACTTACCTAAGGAGTAAACACACTGAGGATTAATGAACTTAATAGGGCATATATTGAACTAGATATGTATAGGACTGAACTGTGAATTACCTTGTGCAAACACAGGGATAATACAGTTTTCTTGTTAGATATGTGTGTTTTCTTTTCTAACAAAATTAAAAAAACAAGTGAAAGTTTGATATAACACCCCAACACAATCTTGCAAATGGTGCTATATTCCATTTAAAATTGCGATTATGGGTGGGGATGGTGGAATTGCTTCATACTGGGATTCTTTTTTGTTGCTTAATTTAGTTCAGTTCAGCTGGTGTTGTCTGTGTCACAATGTGCATTGCAAAACACTCTGATAACGTAATATATCTATTACAACAAATCAGAATTTACTGATGCTCTTACTCATTTGTGACAGTCTCCTTCCCGTGCACATTCAGCTGGTCCTAGCCTGCCTGATTAGGACAATAATTATTTAAATGTTCTTGACAGTTTGTTAGATATCTACACTTTGTTTGAAGGAACTTACACTGTTATCTATTAGAAAGGTAAAACCGTTTCTTCCCTTGGTCTTGTATATATGTTTTTAGTTGCATTGGTAGTTTTTACAGATTGTATTTTGTTTGAAGGAACTTAGGTTAATTACTAGAGCCTGAAGAAGCCCTCACCAAACAGCGGAGATTCTGCAGAACTTACTGTTGCTACACCTGAATAGAGTTCTCCAGAACAAGAAATCCAAGAACATTCACTTATCATTAGGAGTCTGTTTATCAATAGTTTAGAACAAGTCAGAGAGCTCTGTTTATTAGGATTTGCTACACCTGGATAGAATTCTCCAAAACAAGAAATCCAAGAACATTTTCTTATCATCAGATCTCCAAGTCATCCTATCATCAACTGCCTTGCTCAGGTCTTCTAGATTTAGGGATAGGTTTTCCTTGATTTGAGTCTATCCATCTGTAATGTGCTCTTCTTCTTTGTGGTCTCTGTGACTGGCACAATGTTTTTTTCGCTCCTGTGCAGAGACTCTTTTGGAATGTTCCAGCACTGAGTAGCTTCGTGGGAACCCCTTTCCCTCCAGCATACCGTGTGTGTCCTATTCTGCTAAGCTGCCATCTGCTCAGTTTCTCTCCATAGGCCAAATGAGTCGCTCCTGTCAGTATGATCTGGTGCTGAGTAGCATTATTTTGTTCTTTATTGCCTTATTTTTTCAAGCTATACTCCTTCCCTTCCCTCCTGCTTTCTCTCCCTTCTCCAAAAAAAGTTACATCTTTTCCCTTTTTATGTCTTCCCTTCCTTTTTGTTTCCCACCCACCTTATGCCCTCTACTCCCTCTTTAATCTTTGTTCCTCTTGCGGGTGCAAAGTTTCTCTGTCCAACACTCATTCTGAATGTCATTACTGTTAGGAGAAGGGCATAGGATATGGTAGTGTAATATTTGTTGGTAGTTTATATCCTAAACTCTTAAAAACTGGGCTTCCAGGCTCAAATCATATTGTTGGGAGAAATCTCTCCAGTTCACTGAGCAAGTTGCAGACAGGAAGGCTCTTTTCATGGTCTCTGCTACTGTTTCCAAGCCTCGGAAGAAGACCAAGAGAGCATCAGTACTGACCACTTCTGCACCAACACCTATGACCTCAGTGCCGAGCTTCCCCGTGTCATCAATGTCCGCCAAGGCTTTGGTTACCTCACAATCCACTACACTTCCAGTGGCTGGAGAATTGTCTTTGACATAACACTCCAAAAAAGGGAAGTCTACTTAGAAGAGACATGCCAGCAGAGCTCTACTTCAACTGATAAACATAAGAAGAAAAAGGCCAAATACAGCCACAATCCTCATATGTCACTGGTACTGACAGATTTGATGTCGACTTCAACAATTCTGTCTGTTCAGGTTTCAACTACTCCCATGACTTCAACATCACTTTCTCTGGTACTGAAGGTATTGCTCAAGGCCAAACCTATTGCACAGGTTGAAATAGTTTCTCCTCCTTCTCTCCAGCCCCCAAGAAAATCTCCTCCAAAATGAAGGCATTCTTCCAGTTGGGATTGGTCACTCTTTTAGTAGGAGAGATCATATGCATCTTCTCATCTTCTGTACTGAGATAATCGGCTCCATGAAAATTCTGCCTTCACTTTGGTATTGTATCATGACCATTACTGTAGAGAATACATCTGGAGAGAAGTTTCAAGATTTTACCATTCTTATTCACTATCTTATAGGCGTTGTTACCACGCTTATGAAATTTGATACCAATCTCCCTGGAGGATGCCCTCTCATGTATACCACTCTTTTGTTCCTCACTCTCAGCCTCACTCTCCTCAATCTCACCCTCAGTCTACAACTCTTCGATCTTTATGCTGATCTCTATACTGTCCCACAGTCCAATGTATCATGACTGCTCTACTGTCCACTGCTCACCCTCCCCACCACCAGTACTGCCACAGTTCACAGCCATGCGGTTCTCCATCTCCTCCACCCTTGTCTGCAGCTATTGTATCAAGGCCTCTTCCATCTCCACTTCCTATTGTGTTGATTTCAGCAACTCTTATTTCTACCTCATTCCTCCCACACTCAGTGCCTTCAATTATTCCTTTTCAGGTACCTTCTCCCTCTGCTACTGCCAACCCTACTGCTCCTCTGGCCATCTAGAGACAACATCTTGCCAACTCATCTAGCTCTTTTTCCACTGACTGAGGATCCTCTGAAGATGCCAGCCACAGATGCAGGTGAAACGTCAGGAGAAAATACTAATAGAACAGCCTCAAAGCCTCGAAAACCCACAACAACCTATGGATTCTGGGCATGAAAGCCTTCGACTTTACATCAAAGCAAGACTCACCACCAAGAAGATGGGCTTCAGCAGACAACATCATCATCATCAACAACTGTTCTTTTCTTCTTGGAAACCCCAGTCCTTGACTTCCTTTAGGTCCAAATCTTCATCTAGGCCCTCCAGAACATCCTCACCTTCCTCTCCTGGATGTTGCTCCTTTAAGCAGTAACATCAGTCTGCCTCCAAGAAGTCTACACCTTCTTGGTAGTTTTGACTTCTCGAACAGGATGCCTCCATTGCCCAAGTTTTGTATTTCCAGCCCCCTCCAATCAAGACTACAAGACTATTCTATTATTATTCCACCTAGAAGAACATCATCACAGATTTTGGGTTCTAACCGTCACCTGTTTGGGCTATGCCAGAGTTTTCTTATAGTGTTCCTATTGGTCTGTTCTGAGCTAGCCCTTCAAACTTGGTCTTGAAAGACAAGATCACTCACTTGGCAGTCAAGGACACTATAGGGTAACTTCCATCCCACTGCAAGACAGAGGGCTATTTTTCCCTTTACTTCACTGTTCTGAAGCAGAACAGTGATGTGCATCCTATTCTAGATCTTTGCAGCATGAACAGTGGCATCCATCCCTGCGAGTTCACGATGGTCACTCAATTCTATCTTCCCGTTTCTAAGAAAAAGTGATTGATTCTCTTCGATAGAGCTACGGGATACATATTTCCATATCTCCCTCCATCCACAAACAGGAAGTATCTCCAATTCACAATAGAAGAAAACCTGTCAGGAATCTCTCCCTGCTGGGCCACAGCTAGCAAGGGAGGAGAATGGTCAGGAACACTTGGGGAGTCCAAATATACCAAACATGAGGAAAACACAAGCCGAGACAGGTCAAGGTCCAGTCCAAAGTTTCAGGAGACAGAGATCCATCTGGAGGGTTTCAGGGAGCAGGAGACACAAAGGTGAGGACTTGCTAATAATTTGCTGCAAGCAAGGAGCAGCCACACCGGCAGACTTAAATAGCCTTTGAGAGCAGGTGCTGCTTGTTATTGTTTCCTCAGCCGAGTCCAAACAGCCTCCCTCTCAGCAGCCCGTTTCAGCCTTCTGTGTGATTGAGGGCTGATGGGCACAGCTGACTGCAACTCCTCTGCATCACTGCTGGTTCCCTCTATGTCATGAGCTGGCTGGGGCAACTCAGTCTCTGTTTTACCTTCCAGTGCAGGAGATGTTTGTGGGTTGACTTGCTCACTCACTGGCTAAGCCTCATGCACAATCAGTTGCTTCTCAATCACAGACACCATCATCATCTATCACAAAACCTGTACCAATACAAGTTGCTCCCATTTGGTCTGCAAACCACACCAAAAGTCTTCGCAAAGTGCATGGCAGTTGTGATTTCCTTCCTCAGGACCAGAGTAATTCGGGTCTGTCTTCACATGGATGATCAGAGACTCTTTCTTTACTCCAACATCTGGGACTCAACATCAACCGAAACAAATCTGTATTGGAAGCTATGAGAGCTCTAGACTTTATTGGATGACGTGGGACTTAATTGCAACTCATCAGCGCTCGAGTTCTACACAACAGTGTATCCAACATCTTGCTTCGCCCCTATCACTCCATGCGTCACATTCTGCAGTTTCTAGATCTCATGGTCTAGCTATTTTGTACCTATCTCACCTAAAATTTTGTCTTCTTCAACACTGTTTCCTATGTCATTTCAGACCTTTGGTGGATGACCAATGCAAGAAGCTCATCATCCCTCCTTACTTTCACAAGTCCCTCTTACGGTGGACGAGCTTCCAGAAACTCCTTTCAGGCAGTCCATCCAACTTTCCCTGACCAACTGTAGTAGTGACCACCAACACTTCACTGATGGCTTGGGGAGCTCACTGTGGAACTGCAACAGTACAAGATGGTTGGTCTGCCAGCAAGACAATTTAGCACATCAGTGTGCTAAAACTGCTCACAGTTTTCAAGTCATTTCATGCTTTCAAGAGGTTGCTGATGGGGAACATTGTTTAGTGTCACATCAGAAACCACTACCACTGTCTGTTAAATCAATCAATCAATCATCACTCAGCAGGGAGGCACTCATTCCAGCACTTTGCTTGATCTTGCCACACATCTATGGGATTGGTGTACAGTGCAAGGCATCCATCCTGTAGCCATTCACCAAGTAGTCAAAGAAAACATCTTTGCCATTTGGTCTCAGCCCTCTACTTTTATTCACCATTACAGACTGGACTGCAGGGCTTGACACAGTACCCACTTTGGTTGTGCTGTCTCATCCTTTATTTTTTAGTGACCTGACCATCCTTTGGTAAGCTTTGCCACAGAGACCACAAGAAAGAAGAACAAGTTGCTTACCTGCAACTGTTCTTCAAGTGGTCATCTGTGCCCTAATGTGAATCTACGCTACCTCTGTCTTTTCAGGGCCCTGTTCTTTTTAGCAGACTTTGAAACTGAGGGGATGGTAGCTTGGCAGGCTAGGACATGAATGGCACACAGGAGGGGGGTTCCCACCAAGCTCCTTAGATCTGGAGCATTCTGATAAGAGTATTTGTGCAGGCACAAAACCCCATTGTGTGAGGACATAGATGACCACTCATAGAACCACAGTTACAGGTAAGTAACTTGGTCTTCCTTTTTTTCTACTGTTTTCTATCTTATCAAGCATTATTGTCTTTTCTAGTGAGTCATGTCTTCATCTTCTGGCACTATTATTTTGGCATTATCTGGCACTATCTTTTGTTTCATTTTGGATTGTCTCACCATAGGGTTTTCATGAGAAAAGACATTTGAAAGGGATTTACTATGCCTCTTTCTGTGCAGTAATAACAAGTACTGCTGCTGCCCAGTAGCTGTTTGGCACATTTAGTCTGGCTCCTCAGGAAAAGACACAGTAGAGCAGTGGTTCTCAACCTTCCTAATGCCATGACCCCTTAATACAGTTCCTCACGTTGTGGTGACCCTCAACCATAAAATCATTTTCATTATTATTTATTTATTATTTAGTTAGTTAGTTAGTAAGTTATTTCCAACATCAAATAGATTGGAAACACTGCCCTAAATCACTGCTCTGGATAGACTTCTAATGCCTAAAAACTGGTAACCCTCCCCCCTTTTTTAAGCACAGAAAGCGTCCATCAATGCCAGAATTAAGGCAGTAGTTCTGGTTCTGAATGTTGGGTTTCCACAGTTCAAAAAGCCAGTCACTCCCAAAGGCAATGCCAAAACAGCCCACGTTTTACACGAGGCGCAGGGAGGAAAGGATAGGGAGAGAGGAAAGATGGCGGCGGCATAAGCAGACACGTTTTGTTTCACTCCCTCCCTTCCTCCCTCCCTTAAAGGGAGTGCGGACGCTGAACATACAAAAAGCGAGGAATGCAAGACAGGGCGAAGAACACAACACGTGCGTGTGGCAAGCGCCAAGGGTCCATGCACAACAAAAGCGAAAGTCATCCTGGCTATTTCTGCACTAGACTGTTATAGCACTATTATTCCACTTTCACCATCCTGTGGAATCCTGAGGTTTGCAGTTTGAACCCCAGCGCAGGGGTCTCAGAAGCACTGCTCCCATTGGCTGTGAGGCCACCTTCTTTTAAAAGGGGGGCAGGATTGAGGAGCGGCGACCCCTGTGAAATGGTCGTTTGACCCCCAAAGGGTAACCCCCGGGTTGAGAACCACTGCAGTAGAGTCTACCAGCAGGACTGCTGCCATTGGCATAGCCTCTTGGCTCACAGGAGTATGCAGTCCCTCCACCCCAGAAACATTGTGCCATTGTACAGCCTTGCAATTTTTTTTCATGTTGCCAGTGGCTGTGGTAGATTCTGAAAGAAGTTTCAACAAGCTAGCATTCATCAAGAATTATAAGCATTCCACAATGGGGCAAGAAGGAGTAAGCCACTGAGTGAACTTGTCTAATGAGTGTGAATTGGCAAGAGACGTTGACCTGATAGTGTAAATAAATAAATAAATACATACATACATACATACATACATACATACATACAATATTAAATATTAGAGGACAGAGTTGTGTGAGTCATGAACCCGGCACTATACTCTCTTAAGTGTATAGTCCTCAGGTGTATGATGTATGTTCTTCCATCCCCAGCATGTAAGAAAGACCCAACTGTCAGTCTGGTCACCTGTACATGGAGTATATGTGGAAGAGTGAACAGTACCATCTTGTCTTTTTGTCTCAGGAAAATGTCATTGGCTGAGCCTGCAACTGCAAAACTTTCTGCTATAGCATCAAAGAATCCTCCATCCAAAGATAGGAAAGCAACATCCAGTGGCCCCCTGAGGGAGAGCAGGATTGATCCCGTAGTCTCATCTGACACCAAATAACCTGAAGCACTAGGCTTTTTTAGTTCAGATTATCGCAAACCCTTATTTCACCAATTTCAGAAGAAAAAGTTCGATACAGAACACTCATCCTAGTACCATTGTTAGTATAAAACCATGAAACTGTTAATTATTTTTAACACACATATTGCAATTAGATTACTGATAGCCTTTGAAAAAAGCAATTTTAATGGGTTTGTTTCAGAACAAATTTCAGAATAAAAGTCAGAACAGAAATTGTTGATTTGAGATACTTTCAATCAATCTTAAGGAGAAACCCTGCTGATTAATCAGCTTAAGTGTCAAGACACAGCATACTGGATATCATGCTGATGAGAAGTTAATATTCATCAGTGAAAAATACTGAGGGCAAATTTTAGCCTTTTCAAAAGAACCTTACAAAACTATACAGTAGCAAATCTTTTATTTAAAGGCCAATTTGGATACTTGGCTAATGATTTCCTACCTGTTCACTAGACACCTAAGACTCAGTAATTCAAAATACAATTCTTTGTGTGTTTATTCAGAAATACATCCCACTGTGTTCCCATAACCATGTAGGACTGCAGTCTTCAGCTGGATCCAATCCATTTCCAAAAGTTAAGTATAAACAGCAGTGGCCTCTCCCAGGGTTGATTTCATTTGATTACAGTTGTGTCATCACATATGGACAAACCAAATTCACTAGACAGAATCATCACATAATCCCTATTCAGAATAGGAGGGTCCAGGTTAACTCTTCCCCTTGCTGTTATTATTCTTCACTCTCACTGCATTTTGAAGAACAACAGTCTGAAGGAGATAACTTCCACTACACATGGAAGTTCTCCACATGATCTAGAACCCTGCATTTCCAATCGTGGAGAAGCTGATTTCATAGAGGACCTGGAAAATAATCTAGTACATTCTTCCATAAGTTGGCACCTCCACATGTATTGAATTTCAGCTTTTAACAATCCTACATAGCATGACCAATGGTCAGGAAAGGAGGAATATGTAGCACAGCTATCTGGAGAACACCAGGTTAAAAAAGTTTTCTCTCTGAAGGATGCTGCTCCAGTATCTCTGACAAATGTTTGTCCATACTCTTCTTAAATACTTTGAGTTAATGAGAATCTATCATCTTGAGGTAATCCACTGAAAAGTACTGTTAGGAACTTTCTCCTAATATTTGGCCCGTGTTGGTTTCTTACTAGTTTCTGTTGATTGGTTCTAGACTTGTCCTGTGCAGTCACAGACCATAGTCTACTCCATCTAATTTTCTTTTCTCATACCTAGTTTCTTCAGTCATTCCTAAAAGGATTTGGTTTCCAGACCTTTAAAACATCTTGGTTGCTCTTTTCTAATGCACTTTGTTTTGTCAATGTCCATAAAATGTGACCCCCCATCAAAAGTGGGCACCGTGCTCCCAAAGAAGCTTGTCATGGGCAGAATAGAGTGGATCTATTGCTTCCCAAGATCTACATTGTTGTGATGATGTGGTGTGCCTTCAATTTTTTCTGACTTATAGTGACCCTCAGGTAAACCTATCACAAGGTTTTCTTGGCAAGATTTGTTCAGAGGGGATTTGCCTTTGCCTTCCTTTGCATACTATATTTCTAATTAATTCAACCTAAGATTATATTGACTTTTAAAGTAGCCACATCACACCTCTGGTTCCTGCATATGTCCACAGATTTCCCCCTCCAACAGCTGGATTAATGTTTTCATTGTGCCTTAAAATGTATGGGCTTGCATGTATGTAGATATAGCTGCTCTATTATAGATTTAAAATGATCTGCTAAGTTGCTGATAACACACACATATTACATAAAATCTTGTTCACAATGAACATATCATGCAGGACTGGTGACAACCTGCAATAAATTCATCAGATGATTAGAGCTCTTTTTCAAATATCTGAAATGATCTTCAGTGTTGTTTACTCATATATTTTTGCCACTGCTTTTACAAGCTGGAAGGGTGACCTTTATTCAGAACATGGCTGAATGTCATCCTTTAGAATGGTAGTTCTGCTGATTTTGTTTTTATGTTAAGTGCAGTTATAATTTTATTTCTGCCTGGTCATAATTTTTTTCTCAATGTAATAGTTTAGAACAATATGAATGCCATTGCCAGCAGAACAGCTGTCACTGGAAATGTAATGATGCATTTACTTTTTAGAAAACATTGTTTTCCAAGATTTTATGTGAGTTTAAACTTAGCAGCAAGCATGTCATACATGAATCTATATGTGTTTCTATCTAGATTCAACATGCAATAGATCTAGATTTAAACTGATCATTTAGAAGAAGTGCTGAATTAAATCTCCAGATTTTGGAGGGTGGAGATTCATTATTACTAATCCAATCTAGAATTAGGGGAGAATGATCAGAGTATAGTATTGATTCAATGGAAACATTTTGTATGAAGGGAAGAAATGATTTATAGACGAAGAAGTGATCAATCCGTGAATAGGAGTTATGAACTGAGGAATAAAATGTGTAATCTTTGCCAGTCAGGTGGATAGTTCTCCATGGATCTAATAGACCCTTATCTGTTACTATCTTGGTTAACCTGGTAGACTGGGATAATTTATCCTTCTAAGAGGGAGCCGACCTATCTAAAAATGGATTGAGAACTGAATTTGAATCGCCCCCCAGAATGACGTCATCCACTTGCATATCAACTAATATTTGAAGAAACGAAGACATGAATGTATCGAGGTCAAGGTTAGGAGCATAGAAGGTGGCCAGGGTGAATGGGCAGCCGAGAAGAGAGCCTTGTAATATTATGTATCGTCCTTCTAAGTCTTTTTTTATAGTATTAAGACAGAAGTCTAAACCCTTTCTGAATATTATGGCTACTCCTTTGCTCTTACCTGTACCCCCTGCTACATATTGCTCTCCTAGTTCAGGAACTGGGAGAGCAGGCTGAGATCCTCTATTGTGGGTTTCCTGAAGAAAAAGGACATCTGGACATAAAGGTTTCAACTGTTTCCAAATTTTGGCTCTTTTAAGATGAAGACCCAGCCCTTTTACGTTATAAGAAATTATATGAATGGAGGTCTTATCAGATGGATGATTTCCTTTAGAGCTTCTCATCTGCGATGTATTAGAGGGCAACCCAATAGGCAAGGAGATGCTTGGTTGTAGACATCCAGAGGAGGGTAAATCCAAGGCACGACCAGATCTGAGGGGTGGTATACTACAGCTGGATGTTTCCTCAGTAGTTGTCTGTCAACTGTTGAATGTAATCAAGTCAATAACACCTCCAGCGTCTGGTTGAACGCATCCATTTACAGACAGCTTTATTCTAGATTCTAGGAGGTTACTTGAGTCTAATTCTTGAGCTGGGTCAGATAGAACTAATGTTGGATTGCTGAAAAAAAGTGGGTTTATTTCAGCTTCTACAACTTGCAATCTGGGAAGGGAAGAACTTGGTTTTTCTGTGTTAACTGAGACAGTGTAGTCTGTAGCTGTTTTCAATTTATACTCTGTGGAGTTAATTGTCTCTGATAGAGTATTATTCGCTTGATAGTTGACTTTAAGTGGTTCTGGGTCTGGAATTAACAGCTTAGCTGGATTTGGTATTATTTGGCACAGCCTCTTCCATATGCTGATTTGAGTGTTTTGAGGTAGCTTTAAAAAATTTTCAACGATAAATTCCTCAGTGTTAAGTTCCTCCTTTGTTTGGGCTTGGGGCTCAGATCTTGATTTGTCCAATTTAGCCCTTAAGTTGGTTCTGTTGCATAAGTGGGAAGATGGTAGCAAATTCTCCTTCACTGGGAGTAAAGGTTTAATAGATAGATTTTTAAAGAGACGGGCTGGAAAGATGCCAAAAGTTTTAAGGTATAGTCTCTCTCTCATCATACGGTTTGGGAGGAATGAGTTATTAAAATTAAGTAAATACCTTGAATGATATACAGATGAAAAAAGAAGTTCCACTGAAGATAAATTCGAAGATCTTATCTTGAAAATCTGCTTGAGATGTTTATTGGCTCTGGGGACTGAATTCCATTTAGGGCACTGCCCGCTGAAGAGGTAGACATCTGCAATAGAGCTAGATGTCATGTAAGGTCAGGAAAGTTTGCCTCACTGAAGATAGACTCCCAGGTCAAATGGCACTCAACGGAGCTACTGAGGAAGAGCAAAGGACAAGTGTGAGTAGCACTATGGCTAATGGAACAGCTGGACAGAAGCCAAACTGGACATGTTCAGCTGTTGACATGATCAGAAGCAAAAGGAAAGGCTGAAGTTGCACAACACATATTATAGGAACATGGAACATGAGAAGCATGCATCAAGAGAAGCTAGACATAGTAAAACAAGAAATGAGCGTACAAATATTGCAATACTTGAGGTGAGCAAGCTACAGTAGTTAGACTGGGACATTTTGAGTCAGATAATTTCACAGCGTTTTACTCAGGAAATGGAAATCTACGAATAAATGAGGTAGCATTCACAGTGAGGAGAGATACAGCAAAAGCAGTCAAAGGATATAATGCAAAGTCTGACTGATTCATGTTAATAAGACTTCATGAAAACCCATCCATATATCCTTAATCCAAGTATGTGCTCAAACTACAGAGGCAGAAGAAGAAGAAATTGGAAGATTCTATACAGGAGTCCAGGAGGAAATTGATCACACACCAAAACAAGACTTCTTGTTTGTCATGGGCAATTGGAATGCAAACAAGAAACAGCAGAATCAAAAATTGTAGGAAAATTTGACCTAGGTTAAATAAATGAAGCAGGAGACTGACTAACTGAATTCTGTGCGGCTGACAGTTTGTTTATTGCAACCACATGCTTCAAGCAACCAAAGAGGCAACTATATACATGGACATCACCAGATGGCCAATATAGAAATCCAATAGACTACATAATTGGAAGCAGAAGATGAGGAAACTTCATTCTTTCTGCAAAAACAAGACCAGGAGCAGATTGTGGCACAGAGCATAAACAACAAAAGTTAGAGTAAAGCTAAAGAAGAATACTAAACCAACTGTCATGCTGAAAAACAACCTGAAGAAAGCCCCCATAGAATGTAAAGATAATGTAAAAAAATAGATTTGTGCTATGAAACCCAGTTGAATGGGAGCCAGAACTCTGGACTGAAGCCTGAGACATTGTCAGGGAGGAATGCATAAAGACACTATCTGTAGCTAAAAAGAAAGAGAAGCCTCAATGGGTGACAGATGAAACTCTTCAAAACAATTAAGGACAGATAATAAAGAAATACAAACACAGAACAAATTGAAATTATCATTATTAGGTTGGATTGCAGCAATAAAAATGAGTGTCCTCCCCAAGTTAAACTTCCTCTTTCAATACCTTCCCATAATCATAAACAATAAATTATTTAAAACTTGCCAAAAGGAGATCACTAAATTTATATGGGAAGGAAAAATATTGAGAATCAAGTGGAGAATATTAATGGAAAAGAAAGAGAGAGGAGGATGTGGCCTTCCAAATTTGAAGTTGTATTACTACACAGCGGGGCTATCATGGATTGCAGACTGGATAACCCTTAAAAATGATCGAACTTTAAAACTGGAAGATGCAGATAATAAATTCGGATGGCACGTATACTTGTGGTATGGAAAAGAAAGAGCCGATAAAGAATTTTTGAACCATTACATAAGAAAATCACTATTGGAAATCTGGAAAAAAATTCAAGACTAAGACTTACAAAAAAAATTCCACAATGGGTTTCTCCCCATGAAGCACTCTTCAGGAGATGGAAAACTCTTCAGGAAAAATGGATACAGAATGGAGACTGCAATCAAGACATCAGAAGAAGACTAAGACTTGAAAGGGCAGCTATGAAAGCACTGGAACAGATCCTGAAGTGGAAAGATATATTATTGAATACCAAAGTTAGGATTGTTCATGACATCCTATTTCCAATTTTATGTGTGGTTGTGAAAGCTGGACAATGAAAAAATCTGACAGGAAGAAAATCAACTCATCTGAAATGTGGTACTGGAGAAGAGTTCTACCACGTTTTACCCTGGACTGCTAAAAAGTCAAATGAATGAGTCCTAGAGCAAAACAAGCTTGAACTCTCCTTAGAAACCAATATGACTAAAATGAGGCTGTTGTACTTTGGCCATATCATGGGAAGACGTAACTCACTGGAAAAGACATTAATGCTTGGTAAGATAGAAGTCAGTAGGAAAACAGGGAGACTGCATTGCAGATGGATAGATTCAATCAAGGAAGACACATTCCTGAATCTGCGAGACCTGAGCAGGGTGGTTGATGATCAGGTAACTTGGAAGTCTCCCATTCATAGGGTTGCCATAAGTTGAAGTTGACTTGACATCAGCTAACAACAATAACATGCATACTTCATTGACAATTAGTTGCGGATGGTTTATTGTAAGGGAGATTTGCAGCCCAGGCCAGGCCCCTCTTGATCTTCATTCCTGAGTGTGTGGGTCATGGTAGTGGGACTGAAATAGGAGGTATTTTAGGGGACCAAAGCAAAACCCAAAGCTCAGCCTCCTTCCCCCTGCATGCCTTCAGAAACACAGTGTTGAAGTTGGCATACTTGTTTCCCCTTCCTCATTGACTGAAGATACTGATGAGGGGGTGGGGTGAAAATGTCAGATATGTGTGTGTTTTGCTGGTGTTTAGCTTGGTGGTCACCTTTCTGACTAGGATCTAATAAAGCATGAAATGTGTTCTTTGAACTCAAAAGAGGCTTTGGTTTTCTTGAATAAGAACCTAATCTAGTTTTTGCTAGGAACCCCCAAGACTTAAGTCAAGATTTAAATACACATTCTCTCAGCCTCAGAAGAAGGCAAAAGCAACCCTCTGAACAAATATCCTCCCCCTCAAAAGGACAAACGAATCCTGTGAGAGGTTCAGATTTAGCATAGGTCAGATTTGAAGGCACACAACAATGAAGTGCTGTTGACAGGGGGAAGTTTTTTCTAGCCACCATGACTTTCCCCTTTGAAAACTGACTTATGGTGACTCTCAGGTGAACCAGTCATGGGGGTTTTCATGGCAACATGCGTGTGGGCACTGAGGGACACAGCAGCAGGCCTGTGCACACACCCAAACTGCTTTCTTGTTTGCCAGTGAGGGAAACAGTTTTGGCATGCGCACTCCTGACACCATGTCCCTTTCATCAGGGATGTAGCAAACAAGGGAGCAATTTTGGCACCCACACACCTCTTGCTGCCATATTCCTGTTGCTGTCACTGATGTTGGTGTCCACAGGCTGGGCATCATGGACTCCCATGAGTGCTCTGCAAACCCTAGGTTAAGAACCACTTCATTAGAGGGCTGGCTAAATTTGCTGTGGCAAACTTGTGATAACATATCTGCTAAGCCAGAGAGTAATGTGCCTGTTATGCAGACTGAAGGAACTGTTTCTATGGAGAAAGTTACACAGGCAGGGTCAGATCTGAGTATTCAAAGTAAAGGCAACATTTTGTGTACTATGATAGAGGTGGTGCCTATGTCATCAGTTGAAGGAGATGTTTGGAGGAAAATAAATGTGGTGAGTGAGACAGAGTCATATGTTAACCCCACTCACTTCAGCAGAGATAAAGGAAATAAATGATTTTGAAAAGAAACTAAAAACAGATAGTAGCCTGACAGCCTTAAAGAGATAGCACTACCTAAAGCACTTCCATTTACAGAGGAAATTAAAGAACTCCTCATGTGGGTGAAATGGTTACTTTATAGATTATGGATGGCAAAGGAGAGATATCCAAATTGTGAGCCAGGGAAAGAATTAATAGTTTCAACGCAAAATAGATCACAACTGCTAGAGCTTGCACATAACATTCCTTGTCCAGGGTACTTAGGCCTCAAAAAGACCAGGAAACATTTGACTGCAAATTACTCCTGGCCTAGTATCTCTCAAGATGTGGTGAAATACTGAAGAACCTGCTCTGTGTGTCAACAAGTGGGGAAGAATGAGGAGAAAAGCAAAGCTCCTCTGAAGCATTTACCCATCATTAGTCAGCCATTTTATAAGGTAGGAATGGATATGACCGTTTCCCAAACCTTCTAAACACAGGTGTAGTGTAGTTGTGGTGATAGATTATACCACAAGATTTCCTAATGTGGAATCTCTAAGAGTTGTGGATGTACAGTGTCTTATGAGATTCTAACGGAGCAAGGCAGTGTTTTCATGAGTGAGGTCATGCAGTGTCTTTGGAAGTGCTGTGGGCTGAAACACCTAAGAACACACCATCCATCTATGTATGCCTGGCAGAATGTTTCAATGTAATTTTGGAAAGCATGATTAAAATGTATATACAAGATCACCCAAATGATTGTTTGTTTTTTCGGTTTGCTTATAGAGAGGTCCCACAGGAGTCCATAGAATTTTTCCCCTTTGAAATTATCATTGGGAAGAAAGTAAGGGGGCCTTTGGAACTGAAGAAGAGTTCATGGAAGGAAAAGCTATGTGGACAAATGTTCTCAGTACTACTGCATGTGATAGGGTCTAGGAATAAACTAAATTAGATCATGCAAAGTGTGTAGCAAAACCTTAACCAGGCACAGCAACCACAATGTGTGTGGTATAATAGGAATGTACAGACAAAGTTCTATAAAATAGGAGACTTTGTGATGGCCTATATACCCAGGAAAAATAACAATGTGCAGGCTAGTTTGGACCTTTGTCATCAGGGATAGGTTAGACACTCTGACTTAGGCCATATATTTGGGAAACAAATATCAGAACAAAATTGTATATATCAAGATGTTAAACCCATACACAAACAGGGCGCCCAGAATATTGCAACTCACTATTCCTTGACGGTGGTGGCCCTGACTTACTGGAATTTTTGGAAGAAAGCAAGCAAGAGGGAGGTTTAAAATTGATAGAATGGTCTGAGAGTGTGGATGGGACTATCAAAGATGAAATATGGAAAGTGTACTGATACAATATGATAAAGTTTTCAATAATAAACCAGGAAGAACCAGTATGTAACTAGTGGGTTCCCTGGTGCACAGCCATGGCTCCTTTTCATCCTGGAGAGAAGTGACTAGTGGAGTGTCACAGGATTCTGTCCTGGGCCCAGTGCTATTCAACATCTTTATAAATGACTTGGATGATGGAATACAGGACAAGCGTATCAAATTTGCACCAAATTAGGATAGGTAGCTAATACCCCAGAGGACAGGATCAGAATTCAACATGACCATAGATTAGAGAGCTGGGCCAAAACTAACAAAATTAATTTTAGCAGTAAGAAATGTAAGGTACTGCACTTGGCAGAAAAAATGAAATGTGCAGATAAAGGATGGGTGACACCTAGCTTGACCAGAGTACATATGAAAGAGATCTATAATCTTAGTAGACCACAAACTGAACATGAGTCAACAGTGTGATGTGGCAGCTAAAAAAGGCAATGCATTCTAGGCTGCATTAATAGAAATATATTGTATAGGTTCTGCTTTGGTCAGACCTCACCTGAAATACTGTGTCCTGGTCTGGGCACCACAATTTAAGAAGGACAAGCAGGAATATGTCCATAGGAGAGTGACCAAAATGGTAAAAGTCATGGATACTCTGAAGCCCTGTGAGGAATGGATTACAGCTGGATATGTTTAGCCTGGAGAAGAGCAGGTTAAGAGGTGACGTGATAGCCATGTTTTACTTACCCAGACTGGCACAGCAATAACAACAACAACAACTATTATTGTTGTTGTTGTTGTTGTTATTATTATTATTATCATTATTATTATTATTAATATCCCGCCTCTCCCCATGGATCGAGGCAGTACTACAACAATACATTAAATACATTAAAAGCATTAAAACATAACCAATCCTCCCCACCCACCAACCCATCTAAAACCAACCCCTTAAAACACATTAACTACAATCAACTAACTATTAAAGAACAGGAGGACAGTTGGTGGGAGGCGGTGGAGTACTAGTCTGGGAAGGCCTTGTAATATGCCGGGTCTCCTCCGGCAGGCCATTCCATAACTTGGGAGAGATAGAAGAAAAGGTCCTCTGGGTAACTGCAGCCAACCTAGTTCTGACTCGCTGCAGTAAGTTCCTCCCAGAGAACCTTAGTGTGCGGGACGGATTATATGGGAGAAGGCGATCCCGCAGGTAGGCTGGCCCCAAGCCATGAAGGGCTTTAAAGGTAAGAACCAACACCTTGTACTGTGCCCGGAAACTAATAGGCAGCCAATGTAACGACTTCAGAATTAGTGTTATGTGGTCAGTTTTAGGTCTACCGGTGACCAACCTGGATGCCATATTCTGAACTAATTGAAGTTTCCAGACTAAGCACATGGGTAGCCCTATGTAGAGCGCATTGCAGAAGTCCAGCCGTGAAGTTACCAGCGCATGCACCACTGTTGTTAGGTGTTCCAGCTCCAGGAAGGGGCGCAGCTGGTGTATCAGCTGAAGCTGATAGCAGGCACTCCTGGCCGCTGCATCTATTTGAGCTGTCATCTGAAGTGGCAAGTCCAGGAGCACCCCCAAGCTGTGAACACAGTCTTTCAGGGGAAGTGTAACCCCATCTAGAACAGGTTGACAGACCTCCATACCTGGGCCAGGGCCATTAACAGCGAGTACTTCCGTCTTATCTGGATTCAGCTTCAGTCTGTTTTTCCTCATCCAGTCCATTACTGCTTCAAGACAGTCATTCAGAGGTGAGATTCCACCTTTAGTTGATGCTATTATCCGAGGCATGGAGAGATATATCTGGGTGTCATCAGCATACTGATAGCACCTTGCTCCATGCCTCCTGATGATCTCTCCCAGTGGTTTCATGTAGATGTTAAATAGCATTGGGGACAGGACGGCGCCCTGAGGGACGCCAGATTTAAGCTCCTTTTTCGAGGAGCAGCTGTCCCCAAGCATCACCATCTGGTATCTACCTGAGAGATAGGACTGGGACCCCTTAAGTGCAGTGCCCCCAATCCCCAGCCCTCTCAGGCGTTCCAGAAGGATACCATGGTCTATGGTATCGAAAGCTGCTGAGAGGTCCAAGAGTACCAGCAGGGTCACACTTCCCCTGTCGATACCTAGGCGAAGATCATCCACTAAAGCGACCATGGCAGTCTCGACTCCATATCCTGCCCTGAAGCCAGTTTGAAATGGGTCTAGATAATCTGTTTCATCCAAGACAGCTTGGAGCTGAAGACCAACAGCCCTCTCAATCACCTTGCTTAAAAATGGAAGATGGGAGACTGGTCTATAATTATTCATATCCAGGGATCTAGGGAGGGCTTTTTTAGAAGCGGCCGTATAATCGCTTCTTTTAAACAAGCTGGAAAATTGCAATGATGCTGTGAGGGAAGGATAAAATTTTGATGGTTTCTATAAAGGAGACCAGTGTGTAAATTGTGATTGGTGCCCAGTGCCAATTCACAACATGTGAGTGGGAGGAGCTGAGCTATTTCTGCTGGATTGCCCCATCCAGGTGCCATTCCAGATCCTGTTGCAATGCAGCTTCGTTGCTGCTGCTCCTGGTTGGATCAAGATCTGGTTTTGGCTTTGGGGAGTTCTTCTTGTGCACCCACTTGACTTTGAGCTGCTGGGTTTTTGTTTTGAGGGGGAGCACTATATGAAAAAGGTTTTCTATGGGATGTTCAATGTCTTGTTGTGCCTTTATGATCTTTAGCATCTTTTCGGAGTGGGCATTGAAGTTTAGGTCAGGTTTACTTGGGGTGTTTGTTCATTGGTAGGTCAGGCATGAGGCAGTGTCTTGCCTTACTGAATAAATTTGTTGTCCTTGCCAGAGAGTTTGGCATCCCCTTAGCTTATGAAAAAACAGAGGGCCCAGCATCCTCTTTGGTTTTCTTGGGAACTATATTGATACAATTAACCAATTTTGACACCTTCCACAAGTGAAACTGGATGATTTTTCTGTGTGTATTTCAGAATTTTTAGGGAGGTGAAAGGCCACCATTAAGGAACCTCAGGTACTTATTGGCTATCTGGATTTTGTCTGTAGGGTAGTCGCTCCTGGCAGGGCCTTTCTCAGGTGTTTGTGTGATGCCATAGTGGGCATTCTGCTGGCTCATCACAGGATTAGGCTAATGTGGTGCATAAAGGTGGACCTCAGGGTTTGGCAGGATTTCCTGTTGGATTTCTTTTTTAAAAAAATTTTTTAAATAAATTTTATTAAATTACAAATTTACAAACATTAAAAACAAAAGACAAAAAACAGACAACAAAAATTTCATGAGTGTACTAATGAAATATACAAGGTACTCTCTATTTTCCTTATTGTCTACCTCTGTCTCTGTATATTTCTAATCTCAATTTCCATCTATAAAGTACACTATTAAACTTATCTATCCATACTTTAACAGATCATTAAATATTAAACAGTAATACACAATACATACATACATACATACATAATACATTAACAGTTAATGACTTCCTTTCTCTTCACCATTAGGTAATATAATCGTATTCATCTTCAATCCTGAGTTATTAATTTATTTTCTCATAATCTTTATTGCCTTTTACAAACTCTGGTCTAATCATTGTGTTTAACCAATCATTTCTTAACATCCATTAACCTGTTTTATTAACTTGCCTCTTACATTCCAATCTTACAGATTCTCATATTACTTTCTTACAAACTTAATTCTTACTTCTTAATATTACTAAGTCTCATATATCCATCCTTACTTATTTTATTCATAAAATCCTGCTACTGCATGTTCTCTCCACTTTTCTTTCCAAAAGGGAGTTAGTATTCCCCATTCTTGTTTAAAAGTATTCTTGGGTTTATTTTCTAATATTAATGTTAATTCATCCATTTCAGCCAATTCGTATAATTTCCACATCCAATCTTCTCGCTATGGTATATTTGTCTCTTTCCAGTTTTTTGCAAAATATAATTCTAGCTGCATATATCATATAACATAATATTCTTGAGTATCTTTTCCTTATCAGCAGATCTAAATTATCGAATATATTCAATAGATATACCTCAGGTGACATTGGAAACTTAATTTTTAAATACTTCATAATCTGTTCATGTATTTATACCCAGTAATTTCTCGCTTTTTTGCATCGCCATGAAGTGTGAAAAAAAGATCCAATTTCCTGACATTTCCAACATTTAACAGACTTATTATTTTTATTGATCTTTGAAATTGGTATTGGAGTTAAGTACAATCTATAGTACATTTAAAAAAAATTCTCCTTCAGGTTATAACTTCTCGTAAATTCTTGATTTATCTTCCAAGCATTTTCTCATTGCTCCAATGTTATTGAGTGTCCTAAATCCTGGGCCCATTTTATCATATTGTCCTTTATTGTATCTTTTTCTAATTCAAGATTTAAAAGCATTTTATAAATTTTACTTAAGGGTTGTTTTGTTCCTGGCTTCAATATTTTATCAAATTCTGTTTCATCTAGTGATATTCCCATATTCTTATTATCCAATTTATATTTCTCTACTAATTGCCTATATAGAAGCCAATGTGTTCTATAACCCTCTGTGATTAATTCATCTCTATTTTTTAATTTTATATTATTTCCTTCCTTTTTGAATATAATTTTATATGTCACCCATTCTTTCATCTGTATTTTTTCTAATCTGAAAAATGTTTCATGAGGCGAGGTTCAATAAGGGAACTTTATATATAACTTATTTCTAACTTTTAGCCAAGTCCTAAGAATTGCTTTCCTAACATAATGTTCCATAAATTCTTTATTAATTTTTTGTTTTTCATACGATAGGTATGCGTGCCAACCGTAGCATAAGTTAAATACTTCCAAATTCAATAATTTTGGATTAGATAATGTAATCCAGTCCTTAAGCCATAATAATGAATAAACTTCATAATATGACTTCAAATCTGGTAAATTTAATCCTCTTTTTTCTTTAATCTCTTTTAAATATCTCATTTTGATTCTTGGGTTTCTTCCATGACAAATAAATTTACTTATTTCCTGCTCCCAGGTTTTAAATAGTTTTTCACTTGTTATTATAGGTAAATTTTGAAAAAGATACATCATTTTGGGTAATACGTTCATTTTTATTGTGGATATTCTTCCTAATAGTGACAAATTTAATTTATTCCAATTTCTCAATTCTTTTGTTATTTCATTCCAGGTTTTTTAATAATTGTTATCGAACAATTCTGAGTTGTTTTTCATTATTATTATGCCTAAATATCTTACCTTTTTGGCAATTTTGAATCCTGAAATTTCTGCTAGATCCAATTCTTGAGTTTGTGTAATATTCTTAGTGATCATCAATGACTTCTCCTTATTTATTCTAAATCCAGCTACTTCTCCAAATTGTTTTAGCAATTCTGAAATTATCTTAATATTGCTAAAGAGGTCTTCTAAAATTATCACTAAATAGTCTGCATATGCTTTAACTTTGAATTCATATTTTCATATTCTGGAACCTTTAATTAATATATTATTTCTTATTTTTTTATTTAATATTTCCAAACATATTATAAAAAGTAGAGGTGACAATGGGCATCCTTGTCTTGTACCTCTATGTATTTCAAATTGTCTTGTTTTTCCCCCATTTATAATTGAACAAGCTTTCTGATCATTATAAATTGCTCTTATCCATTCTGTGAATCTATCCCTGGTTCCCATTTTCTTTAATATTTTGAACATAAAAGGCCAATTTACTTTATCAAATGCTTTCCCCGCATCTAAAAATATTAACATCAATTTTTCCTGATTTTGTTTTTGGTAATATTCTATTATATCTAAAACTGTTCTAATATTATTTTTTAAATATCTTCTCGGTAGAAATCCATTTTGATCTTCGTGTACCCATTTCTCCAATACCTTCTTTAAATGTTCTGCTGATGTTAGGGCAAATATCTTATAATCTATATTTAATAGGGAAATTGGTCTATAATTCTTTTTGTCTAATATATCCTTACCTTCTTTTGGTATCAGAGCCACATTTGATTCCTTCCAAGTGTTTGGGATTTCTTGATTTTTGATTGAGTTTAGTACCTGTAATAATAAAGGAGTTAAAGATTCCTGAAAAGTTTTATAATAAACTGCAGTAAAACCATCTGGTCCGGGAGCTTTCTCTATTTTCAATTTATTAATTGCATTCGTAATTTCTTGTATTGTTATTGGTTTATCCAATTCTTCTCTTTGAGTATATGATATTTGAGTGATTTCTATTTGATCCAAATAATTCTTTATTTTATTTTTTTTATTCTTGTGTTTGTATTCTTTTTTTAAAAAGTTCCTCAAAATAGTTAACAATTTTTTAAAAATTTTTTGCTTGTTGATAATAAATATTTTGACCTTCTTTGATTTCTTTTATATTATGCTTTTCCTTTTCTTTTTTCAATTTATATGACAACCATCTTCCTGGTTTATTTGCATATTCAAATTGTCTTTGCTTTATGAATTTCATTTTAGTCTCAATTTCATTAATTGCTAATATTGATAATTGTATAGTTAATGCTTTTATCTCATTTTGTGTTTTGAAGTCACACGGATCTCTTTTAAGTTCATTTTCTTTCTCTTGCAATTTTCTTTGTATTTGAGTCTCTTTTTCTTTTTTGCATTTTATCAGCCAAGCTTGTTGATTTATAAAAAAAAAACAACCCTCATTACAATTTTACTTGTTTCCCACACTATTTGTACAGTTTGGCTTTTATCTAAGTTAATCTTCAAAAAAAATTTCAGTTCAATTTTTGCTCTCTCTACTACTAAAAATGAATTTTTTTTAAAGCAAATTATCATTCATTCTCCAATTTGGTCTTCTCTTTTCGTATTGAATTGTTAATACTATAGGGCAATGATCTGATAATGTTCTGGGGAGCATTTCTATCTTTACAATATTTTTTAATATATCTGTAGATGTAAATATCATATCTATTCTTGACCACATTTTGTGTCTTTCCAAAAAATACGTATAATCCCTTTCTGTACCATATATGTGCTTCCAAACTTCTGTTAAAGATAAACATTCTAATAATTCAAAAAATGATCTTGGGAGTTTCCCTTGATTCCCCCCCCCTTTTCTTCATTTTTTTCATCTCTATTAGATCTGTCCAATTTTGGATTCAATAACCTGTTCCAATCTCCCATTAATATTAGCTTGTAGTTATCTAGATCTAATAATTTTTCTAATAGTTTTTGATAAAATTTATTTTTATTTTCTAATGGCCCATAAATTGCTACAATCAATAATTTAGAATCCATTATGGTTACCTGTACTGCTATAAAGTGTCCCGAATTATCACGAAAGATTTGTCTTGCCTCATATTTATTATTCACAAAAATAATTACTCCCCTTTTTTTATCTATTGATGTTGAGAATGCTGGGCCTAATTTAGGGTTCCTTATATATTTTAAATCTTTATTTTTGATATGAATTTCTTGTAATATTATTATATCCAAATTTAATTTTTCTTATTGGTGAAAAATACATTTTCTTTTATAGGGGGAATTTATCCCACAAACATTCCAGGAGAGGCTTTTTAATTTCATTTTATACTCTGTTTATTAGTTATATTTACTATTCTGTCTCTCCTGTTTCTTCTTCTAGTTCTAGATCCTGTATAGAATTCAATTCTTCTCCTCCTCCTCCTTCTTCCTCTTCCTCTTCTTCTTCTTGTCCCACTTCTAATTCTTCTTCCTTTTCCAGTTCTGTAGGTTTTCCTTCTATCTCTTGTTTTCTTTGTGTTATTTCTGATGTTTGTATTGATTGTGAAATGTCTCTGTTGCTTTCTTCTTCTTGAACCAGTTGTAATTCGCCTGATCTCTCCAAATCCAAAAATCTCTTGCTTTGGCAATCGAGTTCAACACTATTTTCTTCTGGTTCCAAAGGGAAAAAAATACCTTCTGTCTTTTCCCATGTGTATCTTATTCCTCGGGTTCTCAGGATTTGCATTATAAAATTATATTCTCTTCTCTTTTTCAACAATGCAGGATGTACATCTTTATAAATTTTTATTTCAGTTTCTTCCACCACATACTTTTTTTTGTGTAGCTTTTTTGTAAAACCACGTCTTTCACTCTTTCTCTTAAAAAGTACACCACAATGTCTCTTGGGATATTCTTCCTTTTTGCTACCATAGAATTAATCCTGAAAATTTGGTCCAGTTCTAAATCTAATTGTTCTGGCACCCATCCTATGAATTGTGCAAACGGATGCATTAATCTTTCATATAGATCTTCTTGAGGGGATTCTTTCAACCCTCTTTTCTTAATAGATTTATTTTTACTCTTTATGTCCATTGTTAGCATTGTCCTTTCAAGTTGTTCTATCCTTTCTTCCATTTTCGCTGTATATGTTTCTGTCTTTACTGTTCTTTCTTCTAATTCTTTTACCTTTTCATTGACATGTTTTAGCTCTTTTGAGATATTGTCCAACTTATTACTGAACTCCTCCAGCTCTTTCCTAAGATCTGTCATTATCTGTGTTCTCATTTGTTTCATCTCTGTTCTTGTTTCTTTCATTTCATTCTTGAATGTCATAGTTAGTTTCCTTATTTCTTCTGTTATGTCAAATCCAGTACTTTGTGTCATAGTTTGAGTTTCTGTAGGTGGTATCTTTGTCTCTGTGAATGGTGCCTTAATTTCTGTAGAAGTTCTCCTCTGGAACAATGTTTGTATTTGTTTCCAAGCTCCCATCCCTGCTTTCCTTTTACCTGCTGCCATCATCTTGTTTCTCTCTTTTTTTTGTTCTACTTATTTTATTATTTATATTATTCTCTTCCTACTTTCTCTGCCCTTATTTCTCTCTCTCTTTTTAAAATCCTACTTCTGTCTGCCCTGGATTAACCTTCCCTGTTAATTTTGACTGTTTATTGTGTTCTAAATATTTCAATCTTTTTATTATTATGACTGTTTATATCTACTTGCTGTTCTTTGTAAAGGAAATGTCCTTGGGTAGTCTCCTTGGAGACAGTCTTGAAAATCTTTAGAACAGCTGTTTTCTTTCTCTAGCAAAAGCAGACTGATTCTCTCCCTGCTAACTCAAAGTGAAGTAATAACAAAGGAGCCAACAGAATAGAAAAGGCTCCAATCAACTTACAGATAAATTGGTCTTTTCAACAATCGTGTTTCCAATGTCTCCTGGAGAGTTCTGTCTTACTATTCTTACTATTTAACTTTAATTATATTACTATTATATTACTATTCACATTTCCCAACAAAGTAACTGATGTAATAATTCCCACACTTCCCAGCAAAGTGTATTGTAATAATAATACAATTAATACAATTATTTTAGCACCTTTTCCTTGTATATTTATCACTGTACTCTACTTTGTTTCCCAATACTTATTGAAATTATATCCCCCCTGCAATTATTACTTGTCACAAAGAACAACAAAGAAGACAACAAAGAAAAACAACAAGAGGGACAACAATATTCTTGTCTTCCGTTCCTTTTATCTTCCAAACCTTTGAAAGTCTTTCTTTATTTTCTTCTGCTACAATGTTTTAAATATCAAGTTCCATCTTCGGTTTAACTTTCTTTCACTCCCCCTCTGCCACTAATTTCAGTTCAGTCTACTCTCTTCTGCTGTTTTCTCTCCAGTCCTTTTACTTTTTATATTCCACCACTCTGTCTCTGTCTTAAGTTGTCTGTCTCAAATTTTAAAGATTTTAATGAGGAACCAAGTTTATTTCATCAGGCTTTTTTAGTCCTTCTTTTCTTCTCTCCAGTAGGGAGAAATCAGAAATGTCTATGCCAAATTTAAATGCCACTGATAATACTGAGAAAAGTTCTTTATAACCGGAGTTTTTATAAGACTGAATCTGTTTCTCTGCTTATCTCAATTATCCCAAAATAGTGAAAATAGTGAAATATGTCGTACTGTCTCTGACTTTAATTTGTTTCAATAGCACAATCCCCGAGATGTAAGGGCACAAATTATTCTAAATATTCTTCCAATTTTTTTTGTCTGCAAACCCAAGGCTACGGAACATGTAGCTTTATGTAATCCAAGAGTTATTAATGTTAGTTCGACCCAATAAAGATCCACGTCCAGATCTTGCTTACCCGACTGGTGAAGAGCTTCTTATTAATTAATATGAATCCGATGTCTAAATTAATGGTGGTGGTGCGACTTAGCCTGTTAGGGCACACCGGTGTGGTAATGGTGACTCTGCGATCCCTTCAACTTTGTTCGTGCACAGGTCTCCTCTTTTCCTCCAATTTCTGAGCACAATTAGCTACAGATCCCCTTCGAGTCCCTCTGTGTCCCTCTTTGCCAAGGGGGGGTCAGTATCTCCTTCGATTTTTATTTTTTTAGAAGATTTCTTACCTCTCCAGGTCGTTGGGATTCACCAACGTTGTGAATTCCGACTGATCATCGTGCCTCGGCCACCAGAAATCCCTTGTTGGATTTCAATGGTGTGTCATTCTGGAAGGTGGAGGTGTGTCTTGGGGGGCCTTGCAGGTAGCTTCTGATGTCTATCAGTTTCAGAGTCTATTTTAAAGGGCATTGGTTTGTGCAAGCTTGGCCTGAGAATGAGCTAGGGCTGATCTGCTTTATGACTTGACATTACTAGATTTTTTTTCTGATTGTTGTTGTCTCATGAGTTTGCCAACTCCTTTGTCCACTTTTGATGTGACAATGTGACAGCTATATGTGTGGTCAATACCACGTTGCCTAAATCATCTAGGGTCATGTATCTCATTAGAGCATTTGTTTTGCAGTGTTTGCATATTAATATTATGTTTACAGTGCTCCATATTGCTGGTGTGGACAGTGGAATTGCTGACACTTTTCCCCACAAACAGATGGAGCACTTCAGGCAACTGACCCCAGAGGCAGACCATGAACCTCTCCCCCTGCGTTAGGCCTATGGAACCTTGGAGGAGTTAGATTGTGAAGGGCCATAACATTGTCATTAGTGCCAAGTACTAGACATGGCTATGAGCAGGCATGTCAGGAGCTTGAATCTGTTAGGGCCTAGCCCCCACCTGGCCCCTCCCAGTGGAACATATGGCTCCTCAATCTATTTGGTCCAAAGTGTCCACTTTGGCCTTCATTGCTAAGGCTCAAGGCATGGTGGACACTACCTCTGACTTCAGGGTTCGTATAGCCTGTCAGGCTGGTCTAGAGAGCATGGCTAAGTCAGGGATGCTTGAATTCCATTGTCTTCTAATGTACTTAGGGGTTTGGGTAAGGTGTGGACAGAGGTTTGTAATTCTAATTTCAAGGTAATTCTCTTTCACACTGTTGCCTTGATGACATTCTTTGGAGCCTTTGGAGAAATTCTCTTGCTTCCTTTCCAAGGCTAATTAACACTGTAATTTCTGGGATGCCAGAGTTTGCAAAAGTATATATTGATGACATCTCTATCTTTAGTAAAACTTTGTCAGATCACATGGAAAACCTGTCTCTGGTACTGGGAGCTATAGAAAAGGCAGGCTTAACTGTTAACACCAACAAATGACAATTTGGATTGCCAGAACTCATCTACTTGGGACACAGAATGGACAGCGGCAAGATTGTAGAATTGCCAAACAAAATGGAAGCTGTAAAGACTTCCAGTTTGGATCAGAGGGAGTGAAGACAGCTTGAGAGCTGCTCCCCAACTACAAGCTCAAATGATAACATCAAAGAAGCTAAAATAAAAATAAATAAATAAAATAACAGCACAAATGTGGGTGCCTAGGAAAGAAGGGGACTCAAAAATCTCCACTTTGCTGCTTAAAAGCATCTATGTTCTGCTGCTTGTTAGAGTAACAGCCACAAAGCAAGCAGGTAGCTGTCATCTTGGTGACTAAGTGCTAAAGGGGCTCCTCCACATTCAAACAGCTAGCAAGTCACCAAACCTCTTGAAAAAAGTGATGAAGAAGCAGACAGTTAAAATCAAGAAAAATCAAGCTCTCTTTTCTACAGAAATAAGGCCTTATGGTAATGTTTTTGGGGGTTTTGTGTTTGAAAGTGACATTTTGATTTTGAAGAGCTGGGAAGTCTCCAGAAAGACTTACAGACCTCCAATTCTTAAATTGCCTATAAAATGAAAATTAAGATTAGGGAAAGGGGAGCCATTTCCACATGGGGCTTTTAACACGGAGCAGAGCGTCCTCCAGGGTGGAGGTCTGCACCTGGGAATGGACTGGGTTGGACCTACTTAACATAGGTCCACACCTCAGCCTGCTCCGGAACGACCCTAACTGGTCATTCAGCATGCTTTTGAAAGACAGCTAAAAACAGGTCTTTCAAAGACATGGAACGCGCCACTGCGAGCCTGCTCCCTTATGCAGATTCACAGGCTCGCATTGGTGCAAGCCTGTGATCTGCCGGGGGCGGGCTTTAGGGGCTGTCCAGTGAGTAGCATCACGGGGTGATTCCCTCGCCCCGTGCGGAAATGGCCGAGGAGTGTGCAAAAGGGAAGCTAACAACTTTTCTTTTCTTCTTCTCTCTTTTCTTTCATTGTTCTCCTGTTACCACACTATAACGCTTCTAACTTGACTGACTGGATCATTGCTGAAGAGATAGTGAGAACACTGGTAGTGGGAGCTAACAATAATGATGGCTGAAACCCTGCCATGTGCGTGGCCTTGAAAATGCAGATGTAAAGAGAAAGGCTGTGCACTTTAAGTGATACTTATAATAAGAAAATATTAATTAGCTTGCCTAGGATATAATTACCTTGTCCCCTACCCCCTCAGGATTTTTGTCATTACACACACACATGCACACACACACATCTTTTTTTTCTCCCTCTCTCTCTCTCTGCATTTAAGTTGTTTTACTTGGAAGGAGAGATAGAGCCTGAGGAAAAAAGAGAGAGAAAGAGGAAGAGGAGGAGGAGGAGGAGGATGGATGTTGTTGCATTTGTTAAATAAATTAAGCTGAGGCCATTTCTGCAGTACACTGTTATAATGCTATTTTTCCACTTTCAACATCCTATGGAATCCTGGGGTTTGCAGTTTAGGGAGGGGCAGAATAATAGCACTGTAACAGTTTAGTGTGGAAATGGCCTACGTTTCTGCCAGGAGTGAGTGAGTGAGTGGAATGTTGGTGTTACCCTGTATTCTGGGGGTCCCAGGAGGGACGCCCAAATAACCAAGCAAAGACACAAGATGGGGAAATTAACTCGAGCACTCTCTTAAGCTAACGAGAGGCAGGGTAACTTAGCAGGGATCTTGCAACCCTATGTACACAGCGTCAGGTCAGAAGAGTGGTCAGACAGTTTTAAAATAGTAAAAATGATAGCTTTATTAAAGGACAAACAACAGAAAAGACAACACAAGTGCACAGCTAACTAGAAATTAGAAATGAAAGTTTTCGGGGAGAATGGGTGATACGACACCTTATCTCGTAGTCCTGGAGAGAAGCGGAGGATTGCAGGGAAGAAAGCTCAGCGTGGTTCACTGAGAGGGCAACTCGCTGGACCAAGTGACAGCAAGGCAGAATAGCAGTCCGGAGCGTTCCGAGGTGTGCTCAGAATCGGGGAGCTTTTATAGGGTGGATTGTGCCTACAGGCCATGCCATACTCGGTGAGAACAATGCAAGTTTGGAGCGGGACAAAGCTTTGGGAAAGGTCAAGTTTTACATGATGGGCTTAGTGCAGATTTAACAATAGTGTAGCCAGTATGCAAATAGCTTGGCATTGTAAGGGTGCCGGGTCGAGGCCGAGCATCTTTGTGTAAAGTCACGCTTAAGCAAGGTGTGTCTGCAGAGAGGTCTCTGAAGCAACGGAGTGGCGTTAATCTGCCTGCCTAAGTGGGGATTGGAATGCTCAACCATTAACTGGCCACACTTGTTTACGTGCTTGTCTGGTGGCCTTGCAAACACGTGGAGCAGAGTTTCAGAAAAAGGTCAAGTGAAGGCCAAATAAGTTTGATATCAAGAGATATCTAGTACTCTCACCAGGTATGTCTGAACCATAGTAACATTGGGAGTGAGCGGTGATTGGTGGAGTGTTTGAGGGGATTTTTAAATGGCTGGTGTTCGACAGTTGATCAGGGATGAGAGAGTAGTTTGTCAGGTTTAAGAATTAGTTAGTGGGGTTTAGGAGTCACAATTGGTTAGGAAAGTTAGAATCAGGGTCAGGTAGGAGGTGTGTGTGAGAGAGAAAGAGAACATGAGAGAGACCAAGAGAGAGAAATGTGATTAAGTGTATTAAATAAGTAAACTGTAATGTTATGTTTAATTTCTATTTAATATATCATTATTTTTGCACTATATTCTTTTGCATCCAGCTACACTTTATATTGGGAAGCTGAGGCCATTTCTGCATGAGGTTGATACTTTGTAGTTGCCTCGAATTCTTACTCTCCCGTCTGCACGTTGCGATATTTTAGTGCCATAGTTTTCCTCTTGGTTCTTCATGTTTTCAGCTCCTAGCACGGTTCACTGCAACAAGAAACTGCTGTATCTGAAAACTGGAAGAACTCCAATGTAAGTATCCCAAACTGGTTCTGCTTCATTTTTTTGCCTACATGCAGAAGTGTAACATTGATTCACAGCACAGAAGTGGCTGGCTATGGGCGTTCCCAGGCTGTCCCTTCTGTTGTTTCCGTTCCTATCGCTCTCCACCCATCAAAGGACAGGCTGCCGTCATTATTGTCTTCGTGCACTAAACGAACAGAAGGAAGAGAGTAGATATGGTAATGGACCATTAAGACATTTTTTCCACGTATCAACGAACATACCTACCTACTCAGAAATGTAACAATGCAGAAATGTGTTTAAAATTTTTTTTTTAAAAAAGCCAGACTAAAAAAAAACCAGACTAAAAAAAAACCAGACTAATCAGTGATGGCGAGGTGGAGTGAGAGAGGGGAATGGGAGTGGTCAGGGACTTGCTGTTGTGGATGCAGCAACCACTGTTCTCTGCGGTAGTAGGATGTAAATGGTGTGTGTGTGAAGACAGCACAGTTTCTGAATCAGAGTATAAAAACACCTTTCTTGACACACAGTGAACCGCTCCTCTGCTCTCGTGTGGAAATGGCCTGAGTTCAGACATGGTGTCTGTAATGGTAGCAGTTGATAAAGAGTGGTTGTGTTTAATGGGGGTAGAGAACAAATGAAATCTCACACAGGAACTGTAAGATCATCTAGTAAGTCCCCATGGTTTATGGCCACAGCAATGGGATAGCGACTCCCCCCGCCCCAGCAACAATAAATGGCAATTGTTTATTTCATTTTGATAAATCAAAAAGTTGCTTGACTTCCTTCTTCAAATGGCTCCTTACTTGCAGCGGACTTTGGCTATTTCTGTAGAAGAAAGGAAACTGTGCTCTGTCTCATTTATATGGAGAAAAGAGGAGTCTAGAACACATTTTAAAATACAGCAATAATAAATGTATAAGAGACTAGGGAAAAGAAAGAGGGAAGCAAATCTCCATGCTAGGAAGGGACTTGGAGCAACAAATAGTGATTGCTATGTGGAATAAAAAGACTGGTGGAGATGCTGATACATATGATTGTAGAACAAACAATATTCTTGTGGCAACTTTATGACTATCAGATTTATTTTAGCGTGAGCTTTGGTGGATTATAGTCCACTGCCTTAGATATATGGGTGGTAAAATATGTCTGTAGATGCAACAAAGGAATAAAAATGCCAGACTGATGGGAGCAAGAACTGTTTGGCTTTGATGGGAGGGAATGAAGGTATGAAGCAGGATACATGCCACTTCCAAACTCTACTTATTATGAAATATATTTATATTTAGGCTTCTTGCCGCTTCCTAATAGGCATCTTGCTGGCAGAGACCTCATTTTTGTACACATCGTCTTCTAATATAATACTCTTCTTTGATCAGCTTAATCTTGGGGGTTGGACTGGATGGCCTGTGTGGTCTCTTCCAACTCTGAATTTCTATGATTCTATGATTAAGAGTTCACATTGAAAGTTGTGGGCAGATGGGGTTCTCATTAGTTTAGCAAAAATATGAAATATTGGCAAAAGAATGTGTCGAGAAAGCTGTATGACATATGCAGTAAATAGACATTATGCTAAGTGGCAAGCCATTTCCATTAATGATTTCCTTTCTTCTTGCACCATGAAGCTTTTAGTCTTCCTAATGAAAAGAGTGAATCAGTGACCACTCTGTAGGGAAACTCTTAGGAGTCAGCTCTTATGAATTCAGATGGAAATGGAAAATGCTTAAAGCGAATTCATTTTTCTGTTTACATTACATTAGTGGGCCTGTTAGAATACAGGAAGCTTAATGGGTAAGGTTGTGTAAGTTCTGATATTTGCATTCCCACTGTGTCTTCTGGCATGTGTTACTTGCTGAGGTGGATATGAAAACCCACAAGCCACAGGGCTTACAATGGAGATACTTCTTAATAGGCATAAAAGCCTAGAAACAGTGCTTCCCCAACAATTTACAAACCACTTAAAAATTCTTGGCAATCTAAATAAAGTCCCAGCCACATTTCAGAAATCAAACCATGTAGCCTAGTCCTGCCTCTCAAACATGATGGAAGTCCTTCTGTTACCGTAGTTTCTAGCCTGGACATGTGGGATATCAGGTATCATTTGATGTCAATAATTTGGCCTTCTTCACCCATTCCTTTCCACGTGCTTGCGAGGCTCCTGGACAAGCACGCACACAGGCATGGCCGCAAATAGCTGAACCATTTGAAACAAATCCAGGCAGGCCAGAAATAGCCAGACTGCTGCTTTAGGAGACCTCAAGGCAAGTACCACAATATGTATGCACGCTACTTACAAAGGACTCCCTGCCCCGAGCAGGCAGCTTGATGAGCCAAATACTCAACTGTCAAGCACTCTGCATTTGTATACCGGGTACTCTATTGACAACGCTGTCATAACTCAATCATAACTCAAAATACTGACCTTTCGGAGGCTTTGTCTCCAGCCCAAAACTCATTGTTATCCTCGGGAATGGACTAGCCTGCAGCTACATTTTCCCCTATAAGACCCCCTGACTTTGAGCGCTTCCTCAGATCGCTCTTGGCTTCCATCCCCCCTTGCTGTCGCTTTGTTCAACGAGCCTTCCCCTCAGCTCCTCGTGCTGAGAATCTCCTCTGCTACGGACCTTTTCCTTGAGACTACCCGGACTTCAGGACAGGTGTAGTATTTCCCATACCAAAACCTCCTCTGAAAATCCCTCTATCCAACTCCTACCTTTATTTCCATAGATCTCTGTGTGAGTGTGGTGCATACATGTGTTTGACTGTATATCAATAAAAACAATTATTATTTACTTCTGTTTGCTCCTTGACTCGTCCTGACCCCGTAGACATTGGGTAAAAGATCTCGCTACGTTGACCTGCCTCTCATATTGCTAGCTTGTGCTTTTTGCTAATTCCCAACTTTGTAATATTTGGAGCGCACTTAGGTGTCCCTCACAGGACCCCCAGAAATCAGGGTAACACTTCTTTTGGTAAGAAACTTTCTGTGAAAGTAGGTGATAACTGGGCTAAAGCAATGCTGTTGCCTGGTGTGAGGGCCTAGAAGGTATTCCCTTTCCACTCCAGGTGCAAAAACAAGTTGGATTGGCAGTTGAATTTACTTTGCCACTTTCAGGGGGATAATGCCCATCCCACTTGAGACAGCGTATTGGTGAAGGGGTCACAGAACCAGTTGTGTGCTATATACAGCTGTGTCCTTCAACAGGGGCAAACAGCTGGGGAGTTCAGGAGGAGCAGATTGGAGGCTATCACTGCCGTTATCCAGCATTTGCTACATGAAGCAACTACTTCACATTGTCTAATAGTGAGGCCATCCCTGAGCTAAGTGTAATATTTTATCAGCTTTAGCCTCAGGTCAGATTCAGCATTCATCTGGTCTCTGTATGTGGAAGTAAACCAGTTCCTACCTTTTATATGGGGTGTGTGTGTGATCACAACCAATAGTAATGGTGCTAGTAGTTGCTAATAACAACATCTGGATGGCTGCATGACTCTCACCCTGCTTTATTATCTATTGGTGATGGTACTGACCAGCACTAATACAAAGACTCAGGTCTCAAGCTGGACTTTTGAATGCGCAGTATAAATTTGGAACATGGGCTTATTCCCACAAATGTACCTTGAGCCCATTTCATATATACAGCCCCATAAATTGTACACAAAAGAGTCTGTTTTCATTCTGAAATTGTATTGTGGAACACTGGAATCTTTCTACCACACCCTATATCTCTTGCTTTTTGCTATTTTTAAAAATGTATTTACTTAATTTATTAGATAGATCATATATATCTCATCTTTCTCCTCAAATTGTTACTCAAGGTGGTTCACAGTAATGCTGAATTAAAAATAAAATTAAAATAAAAGATCACACACAGTTAAAAACATTATTTTAAAACATGTCATATTTTGTATGCCTGAGAATAAAGCTTTGTAACTCTTTCATTGGTTTTTAATAAAGGCATTGTTTCCTTGTGCTTTGGACTGTTGAAACTTGTAGTTATGGACGAACATGCAAACATTTTATAAATGGATCAAGTAATTATAAAGCCTTAGTTTTCTGACCCTTTTCTTTGCAAATGCATGAAAATCAGGTGGACTGATTGATCCCCTTCAGCTTCTTTAAAGGACCTGAAAAGCTAAAGAGCCTGTAAAGCCACTGTAGGTTTCCAGTTCCACAATGTTTATTTTCAACCAGAGAATGAAGCATAGTGTAGTGATGGAGAAAAAAAATGTTAGAGTAATCTTTCAGCCCACCAGGTTCCCAAAGTGATGCTCATCTGAAGACTCGTTGTGATAGAAAACACATCTTGCCTTGGAAATGCTTGCTTTACATTTTGGAGCAAAGAAATACACACAAAACCTTTAAAAATATGTATGGCTAATGTGTGCACAGTTGAAAAATACACATTCAATACACTATAGTGAATGCGTAAAAGGCATATAAAACTTTGGGCAAAAATATGTACATGTGATGGAGCCAAGTTGGCCCCACGGTTCCAATGTGCCTCTATAATTCACCTCCTTCAATCTGGTATTTGGGTCTCAAGGTGACCACTGTCATCACCAAGTGGCTATGCTGATCAGTGAGGTCAGTATGGTAAAGTGTGAACAATTCTTCCTTTCACTTCCTAAACAAAAACAGACATATTATGTAGAAATATTGTGCTGAAGATTTATTGTATAACCAATGAAATAAACATGTGGCCTCATGCCAGTTCTACATAGAGAGAGAGAATACAGTAACTCTTCTGTTTCAAAGCTAGTAATAATTTCCACTGAATTCTTTTGTACATTCTCAGTTCCCCAAAACCCAGTTCAGATCTTCTGTATTCCTTTCCTTCCAAGGAGCCCTCACTCTGTTTCTGACTCTTTAACTTTCATCTCGCCCCATCTCCCTCTTTAATGGTCAAGCATAACAAACTCTGGGACTGGCAGTTTCTGAAAGAGCAGGGGTGTGAATTATGTACCCCTCCAGATGTTGGACTGCCCCAGAAGCTGATGCCAGCATAGTCAAAGGCAAGGAAATGCTGGGAACTGCGTTCCAGCAACATCTGCAGAGCCATTTGAGTCTCATCTCTGTCATACAAACTCCTCTCTTTCTCATGCACTTTTCTCTCATGATAATAGGGTGGATGCCTGGACCATTCCCCTGTGCCTCTAGGTGCCAGTAATGTGTCATTTCATCCCATTCTGATATTTGGGTTCAATGTGAATCACTGCCTGAGAACTTCTAGACACCAGTAACTGAGAATATAGTCAAAGCCAGCATTCTGGAATAAATATCAAAGGCTTCTAGGATAGATTTTTCCTCTCCCTTGGCTTGTGATAAAACCCTATCAAGAAGCATATGGTCCTCATCCTTGGAGGAACTGTTCATTTAATAGAATGCATTAGAATACATTTGACTTATAAAGGCATGGATGGTGATCTTTTTGTATAGATCTGAATGAAGTAATCATGTGAATGAAGAGCTGAAGTGCCCCTTGCCATCACTGTAGTCTGATGTTGCAGTCGTCCCAATTTCTGAGCAGTTTGGTAAGCACTCACATTATCCACGGTCAATTGAAAACAGAGCAATTGGAAGAGTCCTTATTCCTGCTCTTGTGTCACAGTTCAGAATTTGCAGCTTTATTTACTCAGCTTTGGAGATTTTGGAATGAAGATAAATATCAGATCTCAAGAGTGCCCTTTCAGCAGCCAGAAAAGGAAAGTAGGTTTTGCCAAGGACATCTTGGGAATGGGAATTACCAACCGTGGCTTTGTTACATCCTTTACTTTTACACAATATGAGAAGCAGCCAGAACAGTATATACGATTGCTGTTTCTCTCAAAAAACCTCTAAATACATTAATAGGATTAGTTCATCCTTTCTTGTCCAAATTGCTGGGCTGTAATGGCAAAACTGAAAGCAATCAAATAAGGCAGTTATTTACAGTTCAGCGAAACTCTCAAAGCTCTACCACAGCTGGGGCCATTGATTCTCTGGGGCGTATGGCAGCTGCCACTGCTGTTGGTGGAAATTGGCTCACCTACTGCTTTTGGTGTACTGAAATCTTTCTAAATCTACTTATTGACTTCAAGCTAAAGGATGTGAGTCAGTTATTTGTTTTACTCAGAGGAACAGGTGAATGAAATATCATGCAAATCCAATGGATGTTGTTGAAGAGGTGACTATTCTGTTTCTTTTTGAAAGATCATCTTCAGTGTTTCTTTTAAATGTGCTCACAGGTTGCAAGTTAGTAGATGAAAGCTGCTTTTTGATCTTATGAGGAACATAAAAGTAATATTAAGAGGGGACATGATAGCCGTGTTTAAATATTTGAAAAGATGTCATGTCAAGGAGGGAGCGGGCTTGTTTTCCACAGCTCCAGAGACCAGGACAAGGAGCAATGGATTCAAGCTGCTGGAAAGGAGATTTCACTTGAACCTCAGGAAGAACTTCCTGACAGTCAGAGCTGTCCAGCAGTGGAATGTGCTGCCTCAGAGTGTGGTAGAATCTCCTTCTTTGGAGGTTTTTAAGCTGAGGTTGAATGGCCATCTGTTGGGAATGCTTTGATGGGTGTTCCTGCATGACAGAGGGATTGGATTGGATGGCCCCCGGGGTCTCTTGCATCTCTATGATTCGATGAATCTATAACTTTCTAGATTGTGAAGTACAATTGTTTTGAACAAGTAACAAGTTTGAGAAGTGTGTGTGTGTGTGTACATATACTTAATTCAAGACAGCAATAATAATAATTTTAGCAGCACTGTGAAGTTATATGTAAAAGTTGCTGTCTGGTGTTGGCTTTGAGAATATCATAAAACACTGTTTTTGGCTATTTCCCCTGACAAATTGTTTAAATATCAGTGGCAGGGGGAGGAAGAGACTTACTTCCCTGTGTGATTTATTATTTTCAGAGGAGAGGAGGAATGACATCTCAATTTTTCAAGAAAAGATGATGGTGAAATATATCAGACAATGATGCCAAAATATGGTTATACTTATGAAAAAAAATAAGCCACAAATGTGTGAAACCTTGCCAGTTTTTTGGCCATAATACTTTTGTGGTTGGTCGTAATAAAATTATTTCCCAGCAGTAATTTTTTTTATTCATCTTGTTTTTGTCATGGTCTTTGTTCTCTTTTTCTTTTTTTTTAAAGAAACTGTTATTTTCTCTCTGAAAAGCTCTGATTTGGTTCAGTATTGTGACAGATCCCTTTTCCCTGGTTGGCCTTGCAGTTTCAGCACTTCGGATCCTGCCACTTACCCTGCCCTTGTTCCCCTACTGAATCCCTTTCTCGATTGGATGCCTGGGCCTCAGGGTGATGCCTTAAATGGAGATCTGTGACTGTGTTGTTTTGCGGGTTCTTATAGTAGGCATAGCCAGACTCATCAGGCTTGATTGAGACAGCCAGTTTTTTTAAAAGAAAGAAAGAAAAACAATTCTATATTTATTAAAATTCAGTAATACAGTGCATTAATTTTGGACTATTTTATTCTTACATGGTTCCTTCAATGCCAGCGTTAGTTCTCCTTCTTTCTCTGAAATCCACACCCTGGCCATTCCGCACCACACTGTCATAGCCCTATTATTCCACTTTCAACGTCCTATGGAATCCTGGGGTTTGCAGTTTAGGGAGGGGCCTTTAGAATTCTCAGCCAGAGAGCTCTTTGGCCTCAGGAAACTACAAACTCCAAAATGCCGCAGGATGCTGGAAGTGGAACCATAGCACTATAAACAGTGTAGTGCGGAGAGGGTCTCTGTCTCTGTCAACTCCAAAGTCTTGTTCTGGTTCAGCTCAAAACCCCTATCTACCTCTCACATTCTCTGTGTCTTTGTTACATTCTTTTCACCCTCACCACAGCACTCTCTGAGTTGTGATATGCAGCCCTTAGCCAGATCTGTCCAGAACCTCCTTCACAAGCATGTTGGGGACTGAAAGAGAAGATGGGCCGCAAAAGCTAAGAAGCATTGATTGTTGTCATTGTATATATTCACATTAACACCATTGGCATCCAAATCTTTAGAACTCTGTTTGGACATTCAATCTTTTCTACCTTTAGAATTATCTGAGAAGACAGTGTTCCATGCTCTCTCACACACATAGACATGCTCCCCTTGAGAGCAAAGTGTGAAAGATACAGACAGGTAGCTCCACGTATGTATGCTTCTTGTGCTTCTTGTTTAGAACTTTGCATTACAATCATTCTAAATATCAGAAGGAGTCTATTGGCACATCCACACTGCACAGCTATAGTAGTCTGATACTACTTTAACTGTTGTGGCTCCATCCAACAGAATCCTGGGATTTGTAGTTTTGTGAGGGGCTTATTATTCCTTGCCAGACAGCAATATTTCTGCTACATTTCAAGGCAGCAGATTAGAGAATTCCAGATTCCTCATCACCAAACTGCAAATTCCAGGAAACTGTGGGAGGGAGCTATGGTAGATAACGTGATATCAACATTTGATAACTATGCAGTGTGAATACAATTTATGTGTGTAGAGCAGGCTTCTTGTATCAGATTTCCTTAATTGGATAGGTGGCAATGGATCTGTGAGATTTAACAAAGAAGGGGATGGAAGAATGAGGACAACTCCACCCTCTTTCTTCTACTGTTCTAAATGTGTAATGGATTGACCTCTCAAATAGAAATGAGGTTTTGTTAAATCATCTCTAGCACTGATGCTAGAGGACACCTTGTTAGGACCATGTTAGGCCATTTCCACATGATGTCATCATCCCACCACAGGAACGGTTGATTCACAGTCCAGGAGCCGTCCGACTCTTTGCCAGAGGAGGCTGAGTTCCCACCCACCCCATTGTTTATCATATCTTCCAACTGTTCCAGTTTCGCAGGTATAGTCTCAATTAATCCTCTGTTGCCTCACATTTACAGCTGCGTTTGAAAAGTCTCAGATCCTTTTCCCACTTCCCATTTCTCCCTCTTTCCTCAGTGTATTTCCAATCTTTCATACATGAGTTCAAAATGCAAAATTACTTTACATTTTGTTATCTCAGAAGAAGGCAGACAATGAGAGGCATGGAGTCTTGCCCTCCCCAGTAAGCTCGGGCAAAAGCAAACTGCTTCAGCCTCCCTTAGCTTGTTTGTTCTTCCTCATTAATAACTTTTTCCAACTTGACCACACACATCCTGCTTTTCACCTGTGAAATGTTCAAGGGTATAATATATATACTAGAAGGCAAAAATGCTTCATTGAGTCAGATCTCTGGCAGTTAAGCTGGCTTGTCTTTGAAGGGCTTTTACTGGCTGGGTCCTACTACTTCTTTTTATTTGTTAGGGTTTTTTATTTTGGTTTCATCTGTTTTTAATGTTTTAATCCTCATCCAGGAAGGTTTTTTTTTTTTTAAACACACCTTGATCTGTGACGTTTTCTGAATTCCCTTGAGAATTCTAACACATTGCAGGATGTAGAAATGACCCATTCAGTAGCAGGTAGTGGCTCTGATATTAGTGTGGTGAGGAATCCACTTTTGGGTTTAGTCTTAAAAGACCTGTCCAAGATGCTGAGGCTATGGGAGATAGCATTCAGCATCTTGAATAGCTCCTTTGAAGTTCTGACTAAAGCTTATACCCACAACCCCACTAACATGGATGCTACTAGCTACTCTTGCTCTGGCTGGATTGCATCCATGACTCAGAGAAGTTTAAATATGGTTCATGTTGATAAGCAGCAGTGAATGCACTGGAAACCCCAATATAACAGTCAATTTCCCCCTGCTGGATACTTGATAAATATAGGAATAGATGACATCTCCATGTACTCACTGAGCATACTGTATGTGATGCCAATTTCCAAATGTCTTTAAATTTTCTAACAAAATAGACAAAAGGCCCAGAAACAAAAGGGTCATATAGAAACCAGGAATACATGTGTAGGTTGTCTTCATGGAAGAAATCCTGCTAATTTTATTCCTCAGCACCCTAGAATTACCTCTATCCAGTTCTGAAAAGTAGGAGTGGGGAACTTCACGCTCACCCCACTGAAGTTCCTGCAGAACCTCTCCTTCTTAAATCCACTCCCAGCTAGCTAGAAGAGGAATCCCCACAGTCTCTCATCACTAATAGAGAGAACAGAGATTTCCTTCCACATTCTGAGAAGGCTCCCACAAGTGCTAACTGAAAGAATCATAGAATCATATTGTTGGAAGAAACCACGGGGGCCGTCCAGTCCAACCCCCTGTCATGCAGAAACACCCACCAAAGCATTCCCAACAGATGGCCATCCAGCCTCTGCTTAAAAACCTCCAAAGAAGGAGACTCCACCACACTCTGTTAGTCAGCATATTCCACTGCCGGACAGTTCTGACTGTCAGGAAGTTCTTCCTGAGGTTCAGGTGGAATCTCCTTTCCTGCAGCTTGAATCCATTGCTCCTTATCCTAGTCTCTGGAGCAGTGGAAAATAAGCCTGCTCCCTGCTCGACATGACATCCCTTCAAATATTTAAACATGCCTGTCATGTCCCCTCTTCTGCAGGCATAACCAGCTCCCTAAGCCACTCCTCATACGGCATGGCTTCCAGACTCTTCATCATTTTGCTCGTCCTCCTCTGGACACATTCCAGCTTGTCAACATCCTTCTTGAATTGAGGTGCCCAGAACTGGACACAGTATTCCAAATGAGGTCTAACCAAAGCAGAATAGAGTGGTACCATTACCTCCCTTGATCTAAACACCATATTCCTATTGATGCAACCAAGAATTGTGTTGGCTTTCTTGGCTGCCGCATCACACTGCTGACTCATGTTCAGCTTTTGATCCACCATGACTCCTAAATCCCTTTCAAATGTACTGTTATCCAGCCACATATCCCCCATCCTATATTTGTGCTTTCCATTTTTTTTTTGCCTTAGTGCAGGACCTTACATTTCTCTCTGTTGGAATTCATTTTGTTAGCTTTGGCCCAGCTCTCCAATCTGTTAAGGTCATTTTGAATTATGATCCTGTTCTCTGGCGTATTAGCAACCCCTCCCAATTTGATGTTATCTTTATCCAAGTCACTGATGAAGATGTTGAACAGCACTGGGCCCAAGACAGAACTCTGTTGCACCCCACCAGTCACTTCTGTCCAGGATGAAAATCAGCCATTGGGGAACACCCTTTGGGTTCATTTGGCCAACCAATTACAAATCCACCTAACAGTAGCCCTGTCCAGCCCACATTTTATTAGCTTCTTTGCAAGAATATCATGGAGAACTTTGTCAAAGACATTACTGACATCAAGATATGCCATGTCTGCAGTATTCCCTTCATCTATTAAGCTTGTAACTGTGTCATAAAAAGAGATAAGATTAGTCTGGATGACTTATTTCTGAGAAATCCATGTTGACTTTTAGTGCTTACGGCATTGTTTTCTATGTAATTACAAACTGACTGTTTAATGATCTGCTCTAGGATCTTTCCTGGTATTGATGTCAGGCTGATCAGGTGATAATTATTTGGATCCTCTTTTTTCCCTTTTTGAAGATGAGGACAACATTTGTCCTCCTCCAGTCTGCTGGGATTTCTCCTGTTTTCCAAGAGTTCTCAAAGATTATTGTGAGTGGTTCAGAAATGACTTCTGCCTGTTATTTTAATATCCTTTGGTGAAATTCAGGAATTCTCTGCTTCTTCTTCCCCTTGTGAGACAAAGCCATACACTCTTAGGAAAGGAGGAGTGAAGCTGGTTCCATGATGGAAGTCCCAGATGAAGCAGTTCCATCAGGAATTTCAGCCAGGGATCCACTGAAAGCAAGGGATGGGACTATGCCCCTGATGTAATCTGTTCTGTGAAGGGTTCCTGAGGCAAACTCTGCCCCCAACGTTGCCTCCTCATTCCCACTAATGAATAAGCGGTAGCTGTATCTTTAAATCTTACCTAGTAATATGAAAGCAAAAATTTTCAGTGGTGGTTTTGAAAACAAGTAATGACAATTTCACTAAAAGAGCAATTTTGGGAGACAGATAAGAGCTCAATGTGATCTCAGAGGTCTTTAGGCCAGATTGCCATTTAATGCAATGTGGAGGAGCTCAATTGAGTCTTAAATGAACCTCAGACTGTTTTCACTCTCTCTGAAGAAGCATATCTCTTGTGGTAATAGCTACTCATTCATTTCCTGGAGTGGAATCTTGTGAATACAAGCAAAAAACTGAAAACAAAGCGGTGCAGAGGGAGGAAAATATAATTTCCCCATCTTTTCTAGGAAACTAGTTGGTTTTGAAACCAATCTTCTCAGCTTGTTGCCTCTAAGAATTAAAATTGCCATCAACCCCAGACAGTATTGATGTTGGGCATGCTGGCCATGGATTATGGTTGTTGTTGTACAATCCATTGCAGAAGCACAAGGTTCTGGAACTCTGTTCTAAACAGATGATCCCTTAAGCATTCAGAAAACAGGTGGGTGAAAGACAGCACTGTTTGATGGCAAACAATTACTCAGTAAATATGTAATTGCAGAGAATCATATATTATCCGTTATGCTAAACAGAAGAGAGAATGAGATGGATTTAGGATGGGTGCTTAAAAATGAAACTGCCTGCCAATCACACAACCAGGTGGAGGATTTTATTAATAAGTATTATAAAGAAATAATTCAAATATTTCAATTATATCCCTCTCCACAAGGGTCATCTGGAAGTGATGGAGTTGTAGTTCAACATGTCTCACATTCATCACATCAAAGAAAGCTAATACAAAATAAAAACTGAATCATCTTAAATTATTATTATGAGTTTAAAGTTTATACAGTAAACTACTCACCCCACCTTCAATACTCAATCTCAGTGTCTGTTCAGACAAGATCTTATCAACACATACAGTACAATATGTACATAGGACATACTTGGAGTTTCAACATGAAGTACTTCACAAGAAGGCTATAAAATTAAAGCAGAACATTACTAACAGTTATTACAGTATGTGACATTACATCAACGTGGCATAACTTATCTAAGGGGACAGACAATGACCTTGCATGGTACAAACTTAGACCAGTTAATCTGATAAAGCTAGATTATTTTTCTGCTTCTCTTTGACCTGTATTTTCTTTCTCTCAGATTAATGGAAAAGCTTAACTAGATTTGCAACCCCCTCTCCCTCATACACACACATGGAGAGAGAGACAGAGAATATGAGAGCATACAGGCAGAAATGAGAGTATAATACATCCTTTAATAAATACCTGCAAGTACCTCATGTGGTTTTTCTAACACTAATCTTCAAGATCCAGTGTGATAGGATGGCTGTAATAGAACCCATGTTAGTCCTTCCATTGATATGAGCAGATCAGTATCATATGCTGTTTTCTGATTGTTTGAGTACTTTTGAATCATGTGTATACAGTAAATATACTGGGGATGTAAAGAATATTGGCAGATTTTCACCTTGATGAAAAAGAACATTTCAACATGTAGAAACCCCCTCTTGAAAGAACTGCAGGATTTTTTTTTCCTTCATAGACACCAAAAAGACCAGAGTTTATTTTTGGTTTTGGTGGGTTTTTATAGGAAAAGGCACTGGATTTTGGACAAAAATAATTGGTTTTGCACAAAAATGTATTTTATACAAAATTGTTTTTTGCATAAGCCATTGCAAAAAAAAAAATTGCATATTTTTGCAGAAATGTTCCAAAATGAGAAAAGCTATAGAAAAATATGAAAAAAACCTTCTCTTATTCTCATCCACTAGAGAAAACCTCTGAAATTTTTCATTCTCACATGTGAGAAGCAATGATTTTATGTCCCCGAGTAAGCTCAATATGATATTGGACAACAAGATGAGTTTATGACCTTTGGAACCACTCTTAATTCCATTTGAAGTTAGGCCCAGAGAACAGGTCTATCTTTCTTATAGTCTTTTGGCAAAGTGCTGAAGCTTGAAATTGAATAGATTTATCGTTTAATAACTATCAGCAGGCATAATTTTGGATTGTACACCTAAAACTTTGCTCTATTCTACCAAATAGGCTCCAAACAAGGTTGCCAAGAATCTAAGGCCATTTCCACACTAGATTGTTATAGTGCTATTATTCCACTTTCAACATCCTATGGAATTCTGAGGTTTGCAGTTTAGGGAGGAGCCTCAAAAGCCTCTCTCTAATCTGCAAAGCCCAGGATTCCATAGGATGTTGAAAGTGGAATAATAGCAGTATAACAGTCTAGTGTCGAAACGGCCCAAGATGAGAAAGAACACATGGTGCTGATGCATGGGCCGGCCTCACCATTAGGCAAAAGGAGGCAGGCACCTAAGACGGCAGAATGCCAGGACCGACAAACTAGGCTACACCCCCCGCCCCCGTCCGGCATCACAAAGGCCCTTCATTCTGCCTGAATTCCTTCCTTTTCCTTACAGGTCCCCTGTAATTCACTTCACTGTCAAACCCTCGTTCCTCCCTTCCTCACACAGCTTCATACTGCTTTATCCTCACTGCCTCTTCTCCCTGGAAACTGTCACCATGTCTTTACACACAGGGCCCAGTCACACTACACAATTGTAGCACTATTATTCCACTTTAACTCATGGTAAGGAATCTTGGGATTTGCAGTTTAGAGAGGAGCATTTAGAATTCTCAACCTGAGAGTTCTTGGGCCTCATGAAACTACAGACCCCAGAATTCCGTAGAATGTTGGCATGGCAGTTAAAGTGAAATTATAGTGCTATAAAAGTGTAGTGTGATAGGGCCCAGAGTCAGTAGTACCAAGCCAGTGGCTTTTAAATAAAATATAGAGGCACAAAGATACTGTGAAGGGAAGCAAGAGAAGAGGCCGTTTCACATTACACAATTATAGTTCTTTGATTCCACTTGAACTGTTATGGTTCCATCCTGTGGATTCCTGGGATTTGCAGTATGGACAGCAGCATTTAGAATTCTCTGCCAGAAACCACTAGTGCTTCTGACTAGATTACAAAACTCAGAATTCCACAGGACTAAACTTTAACTGTGTAGTCTGAAAGGGTCCAAGGTGGCGATAGTGAGGGCATGTGCAGCTGTAAAGATGTGAGATAGTGGCTGTGCTTTTCATCCTGTCTCAGGATGTGGAAGAGTTTGGACTGTTGCTGCTGATGTTTGTATTCAGGACTGGTCCTTCCAAACTGAGGCAGCCACTTCAATTGCTATGGACCATAGAGTAGCAGCATCATGTTAGAGAACAGAGCTGTGTGTCTTGTATAAAGTTCAGTTGAGCCCCCTAAACTAGAGTCCTGCCCTCAGGTACCATGAAGTATGCTGTTGAGTGTTGTTACCCTGAAATTATGGGGGTCCCCGGGGGACACCTTGATATGCTTCAAGTAATGGAGAAAGTAAACTCAACAAAGCACAAGCAATAGCAACGTGAGAGGCAGAGTAACCTAGCGAGATCTTTTATCTGGTTTTTACGGGGTCAGGCCCAGCCAAAAATCACACAAAAAGGTCCAATGAATGACTTTATTAAACATAAGTATCACGCATCAACACATACATCACACACACATCCAAGGGCTAAAGAAAAATAAAGAGTGGAAATAAGATAGAGGGATTGTTAAAGGATTCGTAGTTTGGGTGATACTACACCTGTTCCTGAAGTCCGTGGTCCGGGAAAGCAGCGAAAGAAGTGGAACTCAGCAAAAAGCTGCTGAGGGGACCACGCGGCTAGTGGGAGGGGGAACGGTCAGTTGGTATGACCAGGAGGTATCCAAAGAATTAGTCAAAAACGGGGACTATTTGTAGGGCAAATCCTCTCCCAGGGAGACCAAAGGGAACAGCACTGGAAAAACAACTTCACACCGGCACCTTCTTTGATATTAGAAGATAACAAGATGTTACCCAAGTATCAGGATCTTCCACCGCTTTGGGTTGCAGTGTGAGTTTATGTAGATGGTCCTTGCCTGATAAGATTTTATTGCTTCCAGTGCCCAACTTAGTGGGAAAACTCTTAATCCTTTTACGTTGGCTCCTTAAAGGCTAGGGACCTTTTGTCCACCGTTGGCTGGCACAGCTTGAAGTCTCCTGTGGCTACATGATGGGGGAGTTTACTGGCCTGACCTAGTTCTTCCGATCGTATGACCGCTGTTGCCTACATGCTCATCCAGGTGACCTCTCTTGTGGGTTAGATTAGGTTTTATATCAAAGTTGTAGACCCCGTGACAGGGTTTGCTAAGGGAGCAACACTGTTGAAACAAGATTCAGCTGCCAATCCAGCTGACTTCTACATGTGGAATTGTGGTGGGGATGCCCTGTTATCCTTTTCCTCAGGTAGCAAAACCTCTTGAACTGGACTTATGTATATGTCAGTTCTGTTTCAACATATATGGATGTAAGTGTCCCATTGTTTAGCCTTGCTTTTAAGTAAAGTGCAGATCACAGTTCTGTGCTCTCAAAATAGTACTGGCATGCCAGTCATGGAACAGAGTGCTACCCATTATATTTCTCTGGTTGAGAGCTGTGAAGTTCCCTGGGAGATCTCAAGCAGAGAACGCTGGAGAAAAGACAGGCAAACTCAATGGAAAGCAAGAGCCACTGGCCTAGGATCTTGTTTGTCTCAGCTCATCCTGTCTCCCCTTTAATGCCCAATTATTGCCATGCCTCCCCTCCCACACAGCCTAGGGACAATTAGTTCCTAAAGGAGATACAAGACTGTAAGCTCTTGCTTCCCGGAGAATCCTATTGATTTCTCACTGCTGCTTGGTTAAATATTGTAGTCATTAGAAAAGTTTAATCCATTCTTTATTCCAGACTGTACTTTTTGCATATCATTGTCATTTTATCTCATTGGTTATTATTTTTTCCCCCTCTACAGTCATATGTGTGTGCATAAGAGAAGCTGTATAAGCACAAACAGCCTCTGGAAGGCAGTGTTTATTAGCCAAGAGACTGCCTGTAATGAGGAGAAGATTCTATTAAATTGCGTATCTGGGAAAGAAAAAAATGTGCAATGTGTTAATATAGGCTACATGACTGAGAAGAAGTGATATCAAGATATTAGTAAAGAAACAAGACATCAGACAGTATAAGAGGCAACATAACAGGAAAACCTGATTTTACAGGCTTCTAACTCTGTTACTTGCATAGTCATGTGATTACTTTTTCAAGTGCCCCTTTCTCTATTTTTAAAACACGAACTACATAAAATATACCTGCCAACTGAGGATATCAATTTATGCAACTGATACATAATGAAGGGCAACGAAGAAACTGGGGGACTGTTGTCCAGCCTTTTGGCCATTAACTTGTGATGTTCTTCAGGGGTCAATACTGTCTCCTATGCTTTTTAACATCTATATGAGCCCTCTGGAAGAGGTCTCTGGAGCTTTGGGACCAAACCCAGCTCTATCTATCATTTACAACTGATGCCAAAGAGGCTGTGGTAGTACTCAATCATTGTTTAGATGCAGGTGAATATACCGAGGCTTAATCTGGGCAAGACAGAAGTGCTGCTAGTCAGTAGGAAAACCAACACTGGGATTGGGATTACAGCCTATTCTGTATGACACTGCTCCTGGAAACTCATGTTGCTCTGTGTGAGCAAAGGTTGGACAGAACCTAAGTCCAGATAAAATATACATGAAGTAAATTAAAGTTTGCACCTGGGAATGACAGTGGATGATGCAATCCCAGTAATACCTGCTTGAGTCATTGGGGGTTGTGTAACTAGGGCAGGAAGGTTGCATTATACCTCTAGCAAGGGCTGCTAGAGTTGCATCAGCAATGGCTGTATATAAGGGTGTGTGTTCTAACCCTCTATGCCCTCTTGATGTCTGGAGAGCGGCTGGATGCTGTTGACTGCTGAAAACTCCCTTGGAGATTTGTATATACTGTATGTATTGTAACTCAAAAGTAAAATCCTCCTGTTGGAAGACAACATTTGCGTGGGAGTATTTTTCCTGGCTTCAAGGTTTTTGCTGCTAAAGTTAATACTCTGCTGGAATGCTTCAAGCTGTGTGAATAAACTCTGCTGTATGGTGATTTTTAAACACTTGACTCTGGTGAACTGTCTTTTTACCAGAGCTCAGTGCTGGAGGGAAGTGCTACCGGGATTTTTGTGTAGCTCCCATCATCCACCATCCCTCTGACACTCCGGTGGCCAGGAGTGCCTTTGCCCAGGTTTGGCTGATGCACCAGATTCCCCCTTTGTTGGGTATGGCAGATCTGGCCACAGTGGTTCATGCCTTAGTTGCTTCTCATTTGGACTACTGTAATGCAAAATGCAGCAGCCAGACTGGTGTCAGGTGTGCATTTTGAAAACCATATAATATTGGTTTTGCAAGAACTGCACCGGCTTCCAGTTTGCTTCTGGGTTAAATTCAAGGTGCTGGTGTCGACATAACAGAGTCAGAATATCTGAAAGACTGCCTCTTCTCATACAAGCCTGCCAGAAATTTGATATCTTGAGGGTGGGTTGTTTGTCCCAACACCTCATGAAGTTAGGTTTGTGTGTACACTTAAGGCCATTTCCGCATGGGGCGAGGGAATCGCCCTGTGACGCTACTCACCGGACTTTTGGGCTCCCCAGTCTGGTCCACGCTTCTCTGGAGCAGTCTGTGGCTGCTGCTCCGCACTGCTCCAGGGACAAAAATGGCGGCTTCCAGTTGGTCGAGGGTCTCGACCAACCGCTGAAGCTCGCCAGCCTAAAGCCCGCCCCCAGCAGATTGCAGGCTCGCACCAATGCAAGCCTGCAAATTTGCATATGGGAGTAGGCTTGCAGTGGCATGCTCTGTGCTTTTGAAAGACCTGTTTTTAGCGGTCTTTCAAAAGCACGCTGGACGACTACTTGAGGTCGTTCGGGAGTGGGCTGGACTGCAGATCTATGTTCAGTAGGTCCGACCCAGTCCAGTCCCAGGTGCAGACGTCCTCCCTGGAGGACGCTCTGCCCCGTTTAAAAAACCCCGTGTGGAAATGGCCTTTGAGGGCTTTCTTTGTAGCAGTGCATGGATTATGAAACCCCCTACCCAAGGAAGTTAGCTCAGCTTCATCTCTTTTAAGCTTCTGGCAGGCAGGCAAAACTGTTCTAACTGTTTTAAAACTGGATTCTAGGATTGTTTTTAGATTTCTTTTAGGAGTTTTTAAAAGAGTATTTTAATGTGTTCTAAAATGTTCTTATTGTTGTATTGTTTCAATTGATTTTAATTTATCCATTACCTTGAGAGCCCTTGTGCGCTGGGAGACAATACAGAATTACTTTAAATAAATGAAATAATTAATATGATTGGAAATTGCTCTGGAACTTGTGCAAATGAGAAGCATTCTAGAATTGATTGCTAATCCATAAATGCACAAGTCATCCATTTCAACTAGCAAATCTGACTGCCTTGCTAGAACTACATTTCTGCAGGATCAGCATGAATATTCTTTTTTGGTGATACTGCAGTGCAGCAACAACCAGGAGGACATCCTCATAAAGCACTTACTGAAATCCTTGGAGCAGCAGATCTCAGGTTCAGGTTATAAATCAGCCATTACAGTTACCTTGGAGCAGGCTGGCCTTTCTGAATGTCTTTTCCCCTAGCCCCACGGTCTACCTAGAGCTCTCAATTTAATTCACCAGGCACCTCTCTAAGGAAATCAATTAAGTGAATGAAATTGCTGTTTCACTCCTGGCATACAAAGGGCTGTAGCTGTCTTTCTAGAGCTTTGTATGCATCTTCCATTAATGCCAACAGACAGATATTGTCTTCTTGGGACTTTCAAATAATCTGCAATCCCCATTTCATTAATATATTGCATTACATATGCCCATGGTTCCAAATGCAGGGTATTCTTGCCTGCTCCCTTTTCACATCCATTTTATTTCTGTGTGGATATATAAACATCAGGGAGGTTAGAAGCAGCAAGAGCTAGCATTTATCACTTGTTTGTCTCTACGTAGCATGTGTTTGCTATTATTTTCCATGTTTTAGTCAGATATCTGATCCTGGTCTGTTGTTTTTTTCTTTCTTTGGGGTTTACTTTTGGACACTTGGACACTGAAATTTCTTTTTGATTTTCTGTGCATCTCCCCTAAAGGAAGCCAATGGGAGAACTGTAATTTATTCCAATATTCCCTGTTGTTACTTTGCTCAGGTATGTCTATTAATTAGTTACTACAAATAGACATACTATTTTTCCTTCAACAATCTGAAGGCAGCATACATGGTTTTCCTCTACCCCACCCTATTTTCACGCAACAGCCCTGGGAGATAAATCGGTCTGAGAGGATGACTGACCCAAGGTCACCCGGTGAGTTTCACGGCTCACTGGAAATGAGAATGTAGACCCCAAACCTCAGTCAAGCATTCTAACCAATATAAAGTAATGTCTTTTGTTTGACAGCACACACTGTATGATAGTTTAAAACAAAACATCATTTTGCACTGAACATGAATTTGTGGCACTGAACACAGAACAGAATAAGCATGCATAAATAGGTCTTCATTGTATGCAATCCTATTACGTGATTTTTTAAAATATCCATTTCTATTCTTCATGAGTCACTAACATATTTCTTAGGAAGAAGTTTATTTCTGAAAGATTTTTTTAAAGCATTTATGTTCTTACATGCCTCAAAAAGTTTTGAATATGACATTTTCAATCTTTGTGGAGTTTCTTACTTGATTCCCATAGATTAAAATAACAATCGACTTTTATTTTTTCTATACTGGTTTTTGTTGCATGTTATTGTTTATTTCTATTCTTAGGCCATTTTCATCAAAGACCTCAAAGGCCCCTCCCTAAATTGCAAACCCCAGGATTCCATAGGATGTTGAAAGTGGAATAATAGCACTATAACAGCCTAGTGAGGAAATGGCCTTAGACTTGTGTCTGTATGTTTTATGCATTTGTGTGTTAGTTATTAGTTGATTGGGTTCTTTGTGATGAAAGGGAGCAAACTAAGCAAACAAACAACATTCCACCCTGCCTCATGGGGAGCCCTGCAAGTGTCCAATAGCACCTGCGAGTGTCCATGTTATTTACATCCCATAACCCTATGATGCCAGTTTGTACATGGAAGCTGCTCTTTTCCACATGAGTGAGGTTTAACACAATTGCCTGAAGCATAATTGGATTTTTGGATGCACAAGCAAGATGAAGCACCTCAATTTCAATTACCCACCAATAGGCACACTATCTTTGGAGGTATTTCAACAGATGTTCAATGGCCATCTTACAGGAGTGCTTTAGTTGTGTATTCCTGCATGGGAAGGTGCATGATTCTAATGCTGACCTCTCTCCCACTGATCAATGGGACTTTAATTTTGGCTGGAATCAAGCCAGAGGGAAATAGTTGAGGGAGCTGGTTATTAATTTTTGCTTGATAAGCAATCTTAACAAAAGCTTGTTATTTTGCTTCAGACAAGTGTGCACAACTAATGGATTCCAAATGTCACACTGTTCAACATATGAATCATATGCAAGGGACTGGAAAATACACTGTGGGGAGGCTGATTTCCTATGGCCACCATAATGAGTACGCTGGCTTTTCAGTCCATTAAAACAGCTCTAGTCCCAGTATGTAGCTTTGCTTTTAAAAAACAACCACCTTGCTTTCTAAATTCACAGGCAGTTAAGCCCTTTGTGGTTATATATGTATTTATTTGTCCCTTTGCTTGAATAGCAAATGGTTAGTCAATGTTTTTATAAACCAGTTGCAATTTAGACAAGAGAATAAATCTCCATTTTCTTGATAATTGGAGCCTTGCTAGATTTGTGAGAATCCCCGCTTGAGCTGGAAGACTGTGTTTTTGTTTTTAATTGCCATGCTTTGACCATTTAACAATTGGAATGCTGTAAGAGGTCTCTCCTTTGGGAAATAACTTTGGGCACCTCCAGTCAGTCTGTCAGTATGATGTTGTGCCTTGAGTGTTGGACTACAAACCTGGAGTCCAAGGCTGGAATCCCTGCTCACCCATGGAAACCCATTAGGAAATGACTTGAAGGCACACAACAACATCAACATCGAGATTGATTAAGCACACATCCAGACAGACGAAAAAGACCAGAAAGTCCCAGATTTTGTTTCTGTTCTTTCTGATTTTATTTTCGAGGGCCATGTACATTTTGTTTCTCCCAGAACATTTACCATCAGCTCCTGGCTCACTCAGAGACTTTATATTCCGGCACCCAATGTCAGTTTATTTTAACCAGTATAAATTTGAAAGGCAAAGAAACAAAATCTGGGATTTTTAAATCAGTCTAGATGTGCCCTCTGACTCAAAGAAGCAATTATTGCCAGAGAGATTCAATGATATGGCACATTAAACATTCCAGAGAAGATATTGATCAAGTTCTCAGTGCAGTTTACATGGCCAATATTAGGAAAGCCAGAGGATGAGGGAAGACTTCCTCACTTGTGCTGTAAGCAGCTTCTAGTTCAGGTTTATGAGGCATAAGCCAGTTAGGGCTATTATTGAGCCCCCTCTCACATGGTCCCTACCAAATTTGCCTTATTACGATGGTACTGGAAAAAAGTTTGCTTTTCCTTTTAAAAAGGGTGTTTATTCCTATTGCATCTTGTTTACATGTAGGGTTCTGCTCCCAGAAATGAAAATGTACTATAGGCTCATTCATCTGTACCTTAAACACACACGCACACATATGCATCCTCCACACACAAAAATTCCTCAGGCCATTTCTGCACGAGTCTGTTATAGTGCAATGATTCCACTTTCAACCTCCTATGGAATCCTGGGGTTTGCAGTTTCGGGAGGGGCCGGCTGGAAGAAGTGTGGGTGAGGGTGGGAGTGACCTTGTGGCAGCACAGGAGTCAGATAGTTGGGGGTTGTATGATCAGCTTTTGCTAAAGAACAGGAAGAAACAGCAAGTGGTTTATGAAGGTCACATTCATAGAGGGCATGCTGATCAAATTTGCAGATGACACCAAATTGGGAGGGGTTGCTAATACGCCAGAGGACAGGATCAAAATTCAAAATGACCTGGATAGATTGGAGAGCTGGGCCAGGGCGAACAAAATGAAATTCAACAGAGAGAAATGTAAGGTCCTACACTTAGGCAGAAATAATGGAATCCACAAATATAGGATGAGGGACACGTGGCTGGATAGCAGTACATGTGAAAGGGATCTAGGAGTCTTCATAGACCACAAGCTGAACATGAGTCAGCAGTGTGATGCGGCAGCCAAGAAAGCCAATGCAATTCTTGGATGCATCAATAGGAGTATGGTGTCTAGATCGAGGGAGGTACTGGTACCACTCTACTCTGCTTTGGTTAGACCCCATCTTGAATACTGTGTCCAGTTCTGGGCACCCCAATTCAAGAAGGATATTGACAAGCTGGAGCAAGTCCAGAGGAGGGCGACCAAAATGGTGAGAGACCTGGAAGCCATGCCCTATGAGGATAGACTTAGAGAGCTGGGTATGTTTAGTCTGCAGAAGAGGAGGTTAAGAGGGGACATGATAGCCATGTTTAAATATTTGAAGGGATGCCACGTAGAAGAAGGAGGGGACTTGTTTTCTGCTGCTCCAGAGACCAGGACAAGGAGCAATGGATTCAAGCTGCAGGAAAGGAGATTCCACCTGAACCTCAGGAAGAACTTCCTGACAGTCAGGGCTGTCCGGCAGTGGAATCTGCTGCCTCGGAGTGTAGTGGAGTCTCCTCCCTTGGAGGTTTTTAAGCAGAGGCTTGATGGTCATCTGTCGGGATTGATTTGAGGGTGTTCCTGCATGGCAGGGGGTTGGACTGGATGGCCTGTGTGGTCTCTTCCAACTCTGAATTTCTATGATTCTATGATTCTATGATTCTATGATTCATACAAAAGGCAGTGAGTGGGCTTTCTCAATGGGCTTTCGATTTGTTATGCACACTTGTACTCAGCCGTAGTTTTCTTATGGCTATCCGGGCTATTCACAAAGGCCATGCTGGTGGTATATCTCAGCATAATATCTCCACAATACTTCATTTTGTACTGTACTCAATGATAACTGTAAACCACAAGTACATGATTTCTTTTCCAAACATATCTATGCACTGCATTTTCCCCTAGGTTACTGCCTCTACTGTAAAATTTGACTGCAGGTCTGTTTAAAGAACCATACTACAGCAAGGTTACTTAGGAGAAGGGCAAAAAGGGGTCAAAAGAGTCTGGCTCTGAATGTGTTTTCACATGCAGGAGGTCTTGAATTAAAGAACTGCTATGAATGGGATCAGTATTTTTTTGCTTAGCTTGGATGTTTTGTGACTGAAAGAAAAATAACTTATCTAGATAATAAAGGCTAAAAGGCTAAAAGGACAATAGGAATAAATCTGGGTCTTTTACACTTGGCATCTGGGCACACAGTGGGTGTGCTAAAAAGGAAATGGCTCAAAAATGGGATTTTATTGTTTAAAAGGCAGAATGTGTGTTTTCTTTGTCCTTATTGAGACCTTTCCCTCCTCCTTGTGTTTTAATCCTGCTACAAGAAGACTTAATGCTGCTGAGATTTTGACAGCCTTGACCTGTGCTGAAAAAGTGTCAGGCTCTTAGAGTGAGCCATTGTTAGGTAATGTACAGTAGCATTGAGTCAGTTTGCTGTTTAGTGGTTGTATTGGTATCTTTGTCCCTTGTTACTCTGATAGACTTAAGTTGACTTTAGTGATATCGTCACATAGTTCAGTCTCATTGGTTGCACTGAAATGTCAATATGTCCAGGAGTGAGCCCTGATTGGTTCAAAACATTAGAGAGAAATACAAACAGAAGAAGTGGCTGTGAACAGTTATGAAGATCTACTGCAAAATGTGCTAGTTAGTTAGTTAGTTTATTTATTTAGAAGATGTGTGTGGCTCTATTCAGCATGAGACCACCTGAAATGGTTCAGATTGAAACAATAATATAGAGAGGATAACAAAATCAATAAATCCTCAACCTCAAATTTCAGAAACATGAGTGCTGGATACACAAGCCCTTAAGTTAAATTGTTAGTTCAAATTGTTAGTTCTAGCTTACGTACAGGCTTCCCCCACTTATCTGACAGGTTAGGGACTGGTTAATTCTGTTAGTTCTGTCCAGGGTAGATCCACTAGATCAGTGAGATTTGTACAAGTGTTATACAACTCCCCATTGATTCAGTGGGTCTGCTATTAGTTGGAACTAACCATTGGATTTGGGACAGATTAGGTATGTTGGGATCCAGTATGGTTTGAGTGTTGAATGAGGACACCAGGAGATATATTTTCAGGGTTTGTTGAAAAGGTTGGGTTAAAGACTATGGGGGCAGGTGAGAGGAATTTCAACCCCGCCTCCAAACTGCTTCTTTCTAGATATGAATAGACAATGCTGGAAAATATTTGCCTTAACCCTGACAAGTGTCATTTGGGACCGTGCACAAGGGCAGCTTTGTGTACAGGCATGGCATCAAGTGGAAATGTAGGCCTATTAGCCCATAGCTTTCTTGATGGGCTGTCCAGTGTTTCTGCTGAGTTTTGCAAGTTTTTAAAAAAATGCTTTCAAGATGCATATCCTGTCTTAGAGCAGAATGTTTCTCAAGGTGGTTCATAAGCAACTGGTAGTAACAATAGAATCCCTCCCAACACCATCCCTCTCCTGAACACATGCACACATCCCAAAAGTCTTTGGTTTTCTGGTTGATGGATGGAATTAACATGCAATGAGGTGCAGTCTGCCAGAGCCCCTTGGGCCTTGGCTGGGGGCAAAGGCCAAAGTGTGCTCCCCTTTAGCTGGACAGTCCTAAGGCAATTGGTAATTAGAGGCATGCCATTTCTTCTGGGGAATGGACAAGCATGTACTCTGTGGCCACTGCTTCTCTGGGTAAGAAAGGGACCAGGCAGGTTTTCATTTTTCATCTTTCAGCCCAGGCTTCTAGTGACCACTCCTTCCCTTTGGTCTACTGGCCAGAGGCTGAGGCCAAAATGTGCCTCTCTTTTGTTCTCTTGATCCTTTTGGGTGAGGGATATCTGTTCTGGTGATACATCTACAAGGCAAATATCATGTTAGTGGTGAATTATTTTGGAGGATTAGCTTTGCTGTCCAGTATGGAAGGGATCATTTTTCTTGGCTTACATATAGACTTGCCCCACTTATCTGACAGGTTAGGGACTGGAGCACTGCCAGGAAATGGAATTGGTTGAAAAACAGAACCCATTTATTGTACTGTAGGGAGCATGAAGGACTTCTGGAGGCTCACTTAGGACTGACCACATATGCACTGCTTGCAAAGTCTCTCTGCCAACTTAGTGCCTTTCTACCCTCTCTCTGCTTCCTATGTGAATGCAAGCAGTTCCAAGCAAGTCTCTGTATGCAAGAAGAGCTGATGAAAGAGAGGAACCCCATCAAATTAACGGAACTTGCCCTTAATTTGGAAGCATCAAAAGAGCGATTAATCAGATAACAGGGAATCAAAAGGTGGGGGATTTCTGTATATTTTCAGCTCCAGACTATGTCAGACAGCATGATTAGAACATGGTGAGACTCTTTGCTCCAGAAAAATAAAGGAAATTTAGGAAAGGTGGGATGATGTTATTTAAAGTCTGATAAGCAAACAAAGGGGGTGGTCATAAGTCCTCGTGGCATTTGTGGATCCTTAATGGGGTTTCTGCACCAAGAAACAGTCCACAAGAGGCATCTGTACAGGAGACAGACGCTGGCACTGTTTTTGCCTCCAGCCAACCTTCTCAGAATATAGTCAGCTGTCATAAATATGACCTTGGCATATCCAGATGTCTCGGTATTTGTCTGAAGCATAAAGTATGCATGAAGTTTTGCCTTCTCAAAAAGATACTGCGTCTTAAGAGGACTACTTCAGGCTGCAAAAGTGACCTGCCTGTCACAGCTGTTTTTCTGTTCCAACCTTGACTCCAAATCACATGTTGTTACACCAGCACATTTACTAGTAGGTCAGTGAACCACTTATTCCAAGACAAGCTCTTTGGGTGTGTGTGTGTGTGTGTGTGACTGGGAATAAACAAATACTATGGGAAGCAAATGCTTCACTCTGTCCTTGGATACCTTTTCTCCACTCTGCCTACTCTAGGTATGAAGACCTGTGTTCCTTCAGATGTCATTGGACTTCTGTTCCCATCAGCTCTGCTCAGCATGTCCAACAATCAAAGAAGATGGGCATTGTACATAGAGGTCCATAAGTTTCCCCATCCTGCCTGTCCTACACAATCTGGACACATCTTCAGATATCTCAGTCTTTCTTCTGTCTGTGCACTCACTTGCCTTCAAGTTAGTTGATGCTTGTACCCATTAAGAGGTGGAAGAGGCTGCATGGGAATGTATGAAGCTGTGGCTCTGTAAACCCCATCATTCATCACCATTGCCTGTGGGGGCTAGGGCTGATGGTAGTTGCACTGCAATAACTTCTGAAGGGCACACCTTTCTTGGCCCTGGTTTAGTATCTGAGGTACTGTACACCTTGCTGTCATATACGTACTCTTTGACCCCGCCAACCCCCTGACTATGCAAGATTTTGTTTAATTCTAAGCGAACAAGGGAAAGAAGAACTTTTGCCCATTCTTCTGATATTCTCAAAGCCCCAATTAAATGGGTTAATGGGTGTGAAGCAGAAAGAGGCAGTATTTTCTGTCTTGTCTTCATTTTGGAATAATCAATTAGACAAGACACCCCAATAATTGCTGGTGCATGAAGGCATTTCACAAGACTTCAAATGGATGCTGGAAAGTGGTATACATCTGCTGTGGATTTTGTTGAAATCTGTCCAGTTTCTTTTGGAACATCATTGGCATATGGAGCATCTGAAGAGTGCATGGCATCTAACTTATGTAATGAAATATTCATGATCTAGTGCCACATGGAATCTAGTCAAATGTATTTTCAGAATGACCTCTTTGACTGCTACAGCTAGCTGCATTTCTCGTATGGTTGAAAGGAATGGTGGAATGGCCAATTTCATGCTCTATGTTTGTGCTAAAGGCTCTGCCTCGTGCCGCAGGTAGCAACAACCAAGTGAGAAAATGACAATCAAGTGTCTGAAGGAATATGAGTGATTTCCCTCTGAAAAGCCTTTTCCAGTTAGTCACCGTGACTGGCCACTTTCTCATGTGTTACAATGCTTTTGTGGGTTAACTAAGGCATATAAATTTAGCTAAGGAGATTAGGTCTCTGACTCCCGGTCAGATTTTCCCTCTTTTGGATCATGTGGGAGCATCTGGGACTGAAAAGATGGGTCCAAGTTCCAGGGAGACATAGGCTGTTGAAGCAGATGATACCTGCAGAGAAAGGCCTGAGGAGGTGACTGGACAATATCCTTTTCTTTAAAAATCCTGTTCACTTGACAATCATGCTGTAGCATTCCCATCACATACACCATCTAACCCGTCACATTTCAAGCAATCTTTGCGCCCATAATCTAGATTTACCTTCCCCTCAATATCATGATGGAAAGTACCAGTAATTGTTAGTATCCGGGAATAATTATTACAAAAGGCCAGTTTTTAAAGAAGTATAGTGATAGAGGAAAGGAAAGGACTACTAGGAGATGAAATTACATTGGGATCTTTATAAATGAATTGATGAATATTTAGTACAAACCTGAAGAATGTGAGATGTTGTTGGAGTGCATCTCCCAACAGCCCTTGCCAGCCAATGATGCAGAATGATGGGAGCAGTGACACAATAATCTCTGGAGGCCTGATCTCCCACCACCAGAACAAATTTAGAAGTTGATAAACATCCTTTAGTTCTCTTGATTAGCTGCTTGTTCATAGTGCCAGTGGGAAAACATGAGTGAAATCTCTACCAAATCTCTCCGCACTTCCATTCCTCAAAGCATTCTCTCACAAACTCTCTGTGATGCTGTTTCTCTCAAGCTGCCATGTCTCATCATTTTATTAAGCTTTCTCCTCCATATAGATTCATAAATAGACAGAATTCTCTACAAAAATTCCACTGACTTCAAAACAAGTACCATTGACTTCAAAACAAGCACCATTGACTTCAAAACAAATACCATTGGCATGCTTTACAAAATGACAATGTTGTAACATTACAATACAAAAGCCTCAGATCATAACAAACGAAGCAGCAAGACAATTTTCATTCAGATCAGGGTTATTTTGTTGACTCTCATAATCTGCTAAAACAATGATCTTTCATTTAAGACACGGCCATAGTGGTATATAGTACAGTAATCATAATGAAAACAGAAAACTGGAAAGGTGTGGATCACACAACCTTAATAAAGTCAAAATATATGCTAAAACACCTAGTTAAGTCTGAGGTCCACATTTACTTTGGTCTCCTAGGACCCAGTGGATTAACTCTGAGTAAACCTGCATTAGTCTGCACTTCCAGGGGATAAAGACAATAATAGTAAGATTTGGAAAGAGCCAGAAAGGACCATAGTTTCTCACACGATCTGAGTGATAGCCTGTCCCTTTATTCACATGTAACAAATGTTGTGGTCATGCTTGCTACTGATCACTGATGAACATTTGGAAAATCTCCAGAGAGATGCATTTTTTATCACAGCTTGATAAAGTTTTTTTTAAAGTAAAAAAAATGTTTCCAACTTTTGGGGGTCAGTGGGTGAGTTCATGCTAAAATAATATGGATTACCCATGTGTATAGTCACAAATATTTTCTGGCATAAGGGTAGTGCTTTTAGGGGCTACTAAAACATTTCTCAGGTGTCTTCCCTTAGATTTTTGTTTTTTCCTTTCCTCTTTTTTGCTAGCAGTTTTAGGCTGCTTCTACCCAACAGTTATATTTGAAAAATAGTGCCTTCAGCCTAGGAGAATGATTTTAGTCCATCTGGGATGGATCATGATCATGCACAAGGCCACGTAGCCAATCAGATTTTGCTATATGAAGCTGTCACAATGCCAGTTAGGACTTAAATCAATGTGCACTATGCTTAAATCTATGTGGACTTTCCTTCTACTTTTTCACTTCCTCCAACTATGGAAACAGATGTGTTTTTCATAGTAGATAGACATTTTCAGTGAAAAGTTCTCCCATCTTGGTTTAACACTAAAAATAACAAAATAAAATCTATATATTACATTTATATTAGGCACTAACATTTAAACATCAAAGCTTTGCCAGTGTCGCGGCACAAGTAAAACAAATATAGGATTCCAAATTGGGAATGAGGAGGACAAGAGACTTTCTCACTCTCATCCTCATCAACTGTTTTAAGATTTTAGTTTTCCCACTGATGGTAGCAGTAGGGTCTGTATTGTGTGTGTATGTGTATTTGTGCATGAAAGCATGCATGTGTGTACAGCCTCTTCCCAACAGCCAACCTTCAGGTCAAGAAGGTAATCCTAGGAGGCAGTACACAAAGAGGTGTACACTGTCCATGGATTCACACAGCAGTTTGTGGGAATGTCTGTAGCTGTTTTCATTCTCAGTTTGCACCCAGCACCAGAATCTACTTAAATCCAGAATGTAGATCAAGTGTACAGCTGTACTTAGGTGAAAAGAACACATGTACATTTGTGTGAGTTTATGAACATGTGTTCAATTTACGTAAGTATGTAAAATGTACCCTCCTACAACTTGCGTAGAGCATAACCCTTTGGCCCCAAAGGAATGACCAGTAGAAATTCTGAAGAAGATTTTGTGTGAGCATATAAACCTTTTGAGAGAGCATGGAAGAGAGAGAGGAAAAAACACGATAACACAGGAAAAGTGTGATTAAAAAGCAACAGCTAAATAAAACACAGAACAGAACTGCAGCTAATACCCTCAACAGAAGCAGTTCTGAGGCCACAAGAGTGGAATGATGAGGCCTAGAGCTGCCTTTCAACTCAAGGCTGTGTAGTAATGATGTAATTCTTCACTGATTTTCTTCTTGAAGGAAACAATGAGTAATTTTTTACAATTGTCTTCCTATTGTGAGAAAGTCTTTGAAAACCATGCGGTTTTTGGAAGCCTATTTGTAATATGGGTTGTGCTTATTCTGCACAAAATTTGCATGTATAAAACAGCGTTTTTAATTGAGGAAACAGCATTATGCACAGAAGAAGCTGCTTCCTGTGTAGAAAGTGGTGTTTTCTATGCAAATTGATTGCATGCAAATTTGGGGCAGAATAAGTCCCAAATTATAGCATTTTCTGTTCAGAAAACAACCACTTACAAATTTGTGCAGAATAAGTTCCAAACTGTGAAGATTCTTGTCAATCCAGGATTCTTCTTGTCAGAATTTTGCAATGTATGAAAAACACTTTTTGGGCATTTTCTCAATATTTTTGAATATTTTCCCCCATATCTACTAGGATGTTTTATGGGGCTGCATTTGGAGGGAGATTGCCAAAACTGGGAAGGCTTATTACATGGTGCAAATTCCTCTAATCAGTTCACCCTACACAGCAGCAGCCCCATAAGACACTGCCCACAATGTTCTAGTAGATTCTTCCAATGCTTAAGAGAGTTTTTTTTTTTAGTGGGATGGGGAGGGGTGTAGAAGAAGTTTCAAATCCAGTAGGTGAAAGAATGACCTTCTAGCTCTCTGTCACTTAGGCAAACTAAAAAGCAAAGCCTTTTTCAGTTGACCATTGTGCATTTTTCCAAACTGCATTCTGATATTATACAGGACATTTGTGTGGCTAGTATGAAAGTGTTTGGCCCTTTAGCTGTTTGAAACTGCCCTGTTCTGAGTCAGTGGTTTGTCTTTTCAATGACTGTCTATTCTGACTGGCAGATAGTCCCTAAGATATGAAGTGGAAGTTTCCCTCAGCCCATCTACCTGAATCCAATTTACTGGTGATACCAAAACTAAATCAAAACCTTTCCCATGCAAAACCTGCACATGTTGCATCTCTGAGTTGTGGCCCTACTTGAAGGGGGCTATAGTTCATCTCATGAATGACATCTATGCTACAAGTCTATTTTGAATTCCCAAAATAATCTACCATATGTGCACATTAACTGATGACCTCTTCGGTTTTGTCCCTGTATCCACAAGAATAAATTTGGGGACCTTCAGTTATTTATTAGTTATTCTAATACCTTTTAGTTGATCCACCACTAATATATTTTAGAAAGTTAAGGGGGCAAGATGATTTTTCTAAAGTGGAGGGAGAATCAGGAACCAGGAGGCAGGGCTTGTGGATTTCATAACGACCTTCTTATATTCCCTCTGTTATAATTTGAGTATTGTCTTGGCTATTGTATAAAAGAAGCATAAAATCTGATGAGGTACTATCTTAATTTAATCTTTTTTTAAAAAAATCAAGCAGCCCTTGATGTGTCAACTATCCTGTTATACTGTTTCAGTTACCATCTTTAAATAGCTGGCAGATCCACTCAGTTACATAGAGATAGGCACACTAATGAAAATCATGAACAAATGACTTAAAAAATATATGGAATTCAGCTTTCTTCCACATGTAAATGTAAGGTAGCTTCACTTCCCTCAGAGAAAAAAAAATCTGAGGAACTAAAGAAATTGTCTTCCTCAAAGTGTAGGTGCTTCTTTTATCAGGGATACAATATGAACAAAGTTATATTCTACTCACATGTCCATAATGGGCAGACATTATAAAATTTCTGTAATAAAAGAATGCCACAGGGCAACGATTTTGCAGGAGAGATAAATTTTCGCAAAACTCAAGTCTGGTTCCATCAACAGTAGTGCCCATCCGAAACAAAATTATTATTCCCTAGTCTTGGAGTTGCTTCAGTTTATTCTGAAGATCTAAGAAGCATAACTGAAGCCCACTGACTCACTAAACAGTTTGTTGATCATCTCCAATCCTTTCTGTCTTACACAAGTGATGGCTTGGCAAGGCATGCAGTCTAACTGAAAGGCTGTGGGGATTAAGGTGAAAGGCAAAACAGACTGTTTGGAAAGAGTTCCATTTCTTTTAACAACTACTTCCTCCTCTTCCTCTTCCTTCTCCTCCTTTTTTACTTCCAGACCTGCGGGTATAAATATAAATATAGAAGAGAAACTGAAGCAAGGCAAGATGGAGGACTGCAGGTAAAGCTGGTTCCTTCCCCTCAAGTTCTGCCTGTTAAAGTGTTCAAAAACATTCAAGAGTTTTTGCTCAGACAGGGCTTTGGTCTGCAGCACTTTCCCTCATGAATTTTCACAAGTACAGAATGAAAAGAAAAGGAGGGATAGATGAATAAGTTGACACACCAAAAAGAACAGTTGTTGCAAGGAGACATCTGACAAGATTTCATTTAAGTCTGATGCAATCCACTTCCTCTGTGACAGGCATGGCGCTTGTTCTGATGTCTGTGTCAACACTTGACTTGGAGCCATGGTAGGTAGACCTCCATCTGAGTAACATGATCTTCTTGAAATACTTCACAGTGTTGTTCTTTACTGTTATAAAACACATGGTGTTTATCATGCTGTTGCTCATGGCAATGCATTCCACTATATAGAAGGCTGTGAGATAGTGCTTCTCCTTCACGAACACAGTGGGGAAAAAGTCACGGACAATGGTGAAGCCATAGAAAGGAGCCCAGCAGAGGACATATGCAGTCAGGATGCACATGAGCACCAACACCGTTTTCCTTCTGCAACGAAGCCTCTTCCTTATCTGCTCTGTCTGGAAGCCTGGGACAGTTTTAAACCAAAGTTCACAGGAGATCCTGGCATAGCAGAGCGTCATTGTGAGAACAGGTCCAACAAACTCAATGCCAAAGATGAACAGGAAATAGGATTTGTAATATATTTGTTGGTCAACTGGCCAGATCTGTCCACAGAAAATTTTCTTTTGATTTTTTATCATAAAGAGAATAGTTTCTGTTGCAAAATATGCTGATGGTATTGCAATGATGAGGGATACTACCCAGACCACGGTAATGAGGAAGGTTGCTGTTTGATAGTTCATCCTTGGTTTCAGTGGGTGAACAATAGCAAGGTACCTGCAAAATAAAAGATGTTTCCAAATTCATATTTGGGAAGTTATGCAAACTTGAGAGAGGAGTGTCATCAATCCAAGGAATTGATGAAAGAATGTATTTCTTCACACAGCACATGGTTACAAGATAGAATTCACTGTCACAACACACCAATGGGTACCAGTTTGGATGGCTTCAAAAGGGGAGTTGCTAAATAAGTGGAAATTAGGGAATCAATGGCAAGCCATTGTGGTATTGTGGTTTGAGCCCTGGACTTCAACTGTGGAGAGCAGAGCTTGAATTCCTGCTCAGCTTGGAAACCCACTGGGTGACCTTGGACAAGTCACACTCTCTCCACCTCAGGGGAAAGCAAAGATAATAACTCCTCTGAACAAATCTTACCAAGAAAACCTCACGATGGGTTTGCCTTAAGATTGCCATAAATTGGAAATGACTCAAAGGCACACAAAAACACAGTGTGCTCAGTCTGCCTTTGAGACTGGTGCAGAGGCTAGTAGTTATGCAGAAGACAGCTTCCTGGATATTTTCAGGTGCTGTCCCATAGCATATATAATGTCTTTTGCTGCATGCTGAACACTGGTTGCCTGTTTGCTACTGGGACTCTTTCAAGGCTTGGCAGTAGTGTGCAAAGTCCTAAACAACATGGGGCTAGGATTCCTGAGGACATACCCCTCATTGTTGTGCCCTTCACTGAGTTCTGCTAAAGAGGCAGTCCCAATCTATATAACTGAAATCTGTTTTGAGATTGTCAGGTTTAAGACCCCTAGTATATTGTCTCTCATCTTAAGGAATACCCTTCCAGCAGGTAATTCAGTGTGTGCCTACACAGTTTTGTTCTTAGCCCTTTTTGGATACTTTTCTTTTTAGACAAGCATTTCCTGACTAATACATTCCAGCCATATTTTTATTAATGTGCTTGTTTTTATTGTAAGTTTTGTACATTTGGTAGATTTAGCTTGATCTGTGCTACGTCAGACTCTTTGATATGGAAAAGTTTACTAAAAACTGTAACAGAAGGTGGCATCACCAGGGAAATGCCAGATCATAGGACTTAGCCAGTGTCTTTTCTGCCTTTGTGTTGACAGGATGTTGCTTGACCAGCAGAGGCCAGGTTGATACTCCTGTGAGCGCTTGAAGTTTCAAGGTAGGATGAGAGTGCTGGCTCACCATTGTGGAGGGTTGCCTAACCAATTAGTTATAGTTCTTGAAAGTGCTTAGTCAAAGTGCTTGAAAATGTTTATTTCAGCAATATTCTTGTTTTTCCTGAAATCTGTAAAATACTTCTCTGCATTCATAAATCTCACCTGAAGAACTGTAACAGCACTTGAGTCTTTTCTGAATTATGAACTCAATGCATCTAATCAGTGAAAAGATTTTGAGCATGCATGTCTGTCGCCTGGTTACCCATCTATTCGGACATAAACAGCACACTCCGTATTGTACACATTGACAGTTTGTTCTCTTAGAGATAAATGTATTTAATCAACTAAGAAAGGAATGCATTCATTTTCCCAGATGCAGGCAAAGGCATGAATTTTGCATTGATTTCCAATCACTTTTATGACTTAACTGATGAAGGGAATTTCTCTGAACAAAAAGAATACAGTGATCTGCAAGCAACATGACTTTGGATTTATGAAGGATAGCTGTTTCTTTCCTCCAGGTGCTTACTCATATAGCCTATGGGAATGAGCCTAGAAGTCCCAACCCTAGTATCTGCAACAGGTACCGGTACAAACAATATCTCTCTGGCCTCCACTGAATTGACTAGGCATGACTTTAAATCAAAAACCTCAGCTCCCCTTGAAGCCAGAGTGGGTGAAGTGCAGTTTTTCAAATGTCACCGGTCTTCATTCCCCAGCACTCGAAGCCATTATAGCCCACGGAGAGGCGGGCCGGGACGTGCAGTCTAGCAGTACCTGGAGGAGTGTGTTCCTCTACCGCCACAGTTTAAAGGAAGGCAGTACATTGATTAATACAGAACTAGAATCAATTCATGGTAATTGTTTATAAGCCCAAGAGGGAACATTATAAACTAGAAAGGAAGAAAAGCACTTCACAAGTGCAGGAAATGACATTGTTCTTAAACTTTAAAAAAATCTAAGCGGAGAAATACTTAAGATGGCAATTTTATTGTCTGTGGGATAAGTGAAAGATTTTGCATTTCAGGGGAAGTAATAATAGATATGAGATTGAAGTGAAGTGGGCCTGAAAGTATGCTGTGTGTCAATGAGTTCCAGTCAATGCTCTTGACTGACTTCTATTGCCAAATAAAGAAATATCAGAATGTACTAACCTATTCTTCAGTTGTTTAGGCCTCTCCAAGGTTACCATGGGCTTCAAATAATAGAATAGAAGGCTAACTAAAAAATATCAAATATCTATTTATACCCCTCCCCAATACACTGGCCATTTCTGCACTAGCCTGTTATAGTGTTATTATTCCACTTTCAACATCCTATGGAATCCTGGGGTTTGAGGCCCCTCCCTAAACTGCAAACCTCAGGATTCCATAGGATGTTGAAAGTGGAATAATAACACTATAACAGGCTAGTGCAGAAATGGCCACTGATGTCATCCAAAGTCAAGCTATTCCTTGGCTTATTGTGCCTTGCCTCCTCAATCCTTTGTTTCATTTCCTTTCCTGAATCCCGCCTTCCCCAACCTAATATTGCTCTAAAATTAAAACATACAGAATGCAAATTTCCTTAGAAGCAATTATTATTTCAAACAAAATAGTACTATGAGTTCCTCTGGGCTTTAAAAAACAGAAAGAAAAGATTCCAGTTCCTCCAGATCTCCCAGTCCACATTGCAAAATTATTGCCAGTATATTGCTATTGAACAATAGCTTGTTGATATCAATTTTTTTTGTCAAAATTCTCCAACTTCACCATATTAGGTGTTAGTACTGAAAAGGTCACTGAAGATCCCATAAAATGGGGGTCCCTCAACCTTTTCTGGGGTCACTGGTATACTTGGAATTCTGAGAGCATTGGGGTGCTCTCACAAAATGGCTGCTGGGGGCGGGGCTTCCCATTTACAAGATGGCTGCCACAGTGGCAATAGCCACTCATTAATCACACATCTTGTTATAACTATGTTGGTAATTTAGAGAAAATAAAACAAAAAGATAAATATTTAAAAATCATCACCTAGAGGGCAAACATGTGAGGCTAAATAAAAGTAGTTTACTACGAAGGTGAATACAAGGCAAGGATAGCATCTAAAATCCCGAAGTGCTTGTCCTGTTTTGAACAACGATTCTTTTGCTCTGTGACTTATTTCACAGAGTTTAGACTGATGCTTAGTCGTTTGGCAAAAAAATAGACTATAAGGCAGTGGTTTGGTCTGAGCACAAAGGCCAAATTTCAAATTTGTTTCTAAGAATACAGCAAAATACCCAATTCACAGAAGGTAAACTGGTAATGCTTACCCATGCAGGTAAAATACCTCCAGAGAGCACACATCCCAGATTATTTCTCTCTCTCTCTCTCTCTCTTTTAAAACAGATCACCAAATCCACTTCAACAAGCAGCACTGGGCCACCATTTTTATTTTTGTAAGTATACCTCTAGGCCTCAGGGATTTTTTTAGACCACCAGTTTTAGATAATGTTTCTAATTTCTCCAAGTTGGGGGAAGGGGGACATACAATGGCTGTTTGGTAACAGGAATTTCAAGATGCCAAGATGCACTACCGTTCAAAAAACTGGCAGTCATTGTTCCACTGTTATTCCAAATGTCCCAGTAACTTCCAAACTGAAGATAGTTTGTTGGGCCTTTAATGAAATGAACTGTAGGCTGGACCAATTGCTTTGTTTGGTAATCATATGTGTTCACTGTATTATTATACTGCGATCATTAGCTAATTCTCCAGGAATCCCTTGCAAACTTGCATGGCTTCCACGTTCAGCAACAATGTTGTACAAATTCTTTTAAATTCATTTTAAAGTATTTGATTCAAATGGCTGGATGAACAAATGTAAGTTGGACAAAAGCTAACACAAATTGCAAAGGTGTGCCTGTAGGACTGAAGTCTTCTCTGTAATAACTGTACAGACTGTAATAAATTGAGAAAAACCTATTATTTCTACTGGATCACATTTTAGAACAGGAACAAAAGACAACCCTCAATAATACTTCCCTCTGTGCTATGTAGCTTGTTGTAATTTGATTTTTATGGAAAAGAGGACATATGGATAGATTGGAGAAAGTGTTATATTGCAAAACAAGGACACATTTTAGAGAAATTGGTAACAGTTCCTTACACTATATGTGGCATGAAAGAGATATGTCAGTTAACAACTGAAATGCACCACTTCACACAATTTTGAGCCTTATTCTCCCTGGATTTTCTTTTCAAACATTTATTACATCCATTATTTCTTGCAGATTTCTTGCCCTTGATTTTGACCCCCCTTTTTCACACCTGAAGGGGAGAAGGCTGGGGGAAAAAAGATGAGCTACTTTCAAAGTGTTTACCCCTAGAAGGGCTGGCCCTACTATTTGGCAGGATGACCTGGTCACTTCAGGCAAAGGTGTTAGGAATGTGCCATTTTTAAAAAAATGGTAGTCTAGGGGCTTCAAGTGGATGCTTTATCCACTGCGTATTGGGGAAAACAAAGCCCTCCAAACTCCTGATTTCCATGGCTCAGAATGGTAAGTAACATGTAGTTGTGATAGTCTGGGGCCGGTCCATTGTCCATTGCTCTGCCTTTTGCTGTGAACCAAAATCCCAAGGAACTGGGGGATGTTTTCTTCTCCCAGTCCTTCTTAGCCCTCTGTTGTAGCTGTGAAGAGGGCATGGGACTTGCTTTTAGTGTAATGATGGTGAAGGACCCTGAAGGGGGGAGAAGCTGTTGAGTCCAATTAACTACAATTAATTTGGGCTGGGCAGCTGGTTGGGGGAAAGATTGGGAGAATTCACCTGGAAAATGCTGGACCTAGGGGGGGGAAATTACTGGCTACAGATGATTCGAGTTTCCAGTTCTCCTCCTTACCTGTCCACAGCAATTGCCAAGAGTGCATTGGTTGAAACGTAGAGGGAGACAGTGCGCAAATAGTTGACAGAGGCACAGAGTATATGGCCATGCTCCCAGGACAGCTGTCGCACTACATAGTAATCCATCTCAAATGGACAGCAGACAATTGCCACAATGAAGTCAGAGATGGCCAGGTTTGCAATGAGAAGGTTTGTGAGGTTACGGAGCTTCTTATATCGAGCCAGAGCAGCAATGAAAATAAAGTTGCCAATGCCACAGACCAGCATGATACCAGCCAGTGCAACCCCAATGACAATCCTGGCAGCAAAGAAAGTGCGAGTTTTTGTCACATCGTCATCATCATCCAAGGGCAGATCATAGTCACTGTAACTGAAGTTGAAAGGGAAAGTGAAGTTCTGGTAAGAAGTAAAGTCTCCATTGTGGTGGCTGTAGATGGCAGCAAAGTTAGTATGCATGAGTGTATCATTTGGATAATGCCCATCCTGCTTCATGGTGCTGCTCTTGTCTCTTTTTGTTTCCAGTGAAGTGGTCGTGCTGAGCTCTGTCTTCTCAGTATTTCCCAGAAAAGGTGGTCCAAGGGAGAGTTTTCATGCTTCTGTCCATCATGATCTCTGTATCTTTTACAGCAATAATGGAATTTCTTACCTTTAAAAATCAGAAGAGAAGGAGAATAGAATCAGAGAAGAGGAAAATACAGAACAACAGTTATTCCTGTGCTTTCTGCTAGAAGTGTGACAGATTGTCTTAGAAATGAAGAGGCCATTCACAACTGTAGATTTTTAAGCCTCTGTGCATTTGGAGTCAGATGAAATTCAAATGCAAACCACCTCTGAACGAATCTTGCCATGAAAACTCTGTGATAGGTTCACCTTTAGGTTGCCATAAATTGGAGATGACTTCAAGGCAATGTGTTTAGATAGTTTATGAAGAATGTTCTCTGCTGTCAAACCCAAATGCAGTGCTTTGTCAGGCAGCAATACTTTGCAAGACTGTATGTGTGTGTGTGTGTACAGGCTAAAATACAAGAAGGGAGTGGGTAAAGAAATGATTTTCCTGCACAGGTTTTGCTTCTTCTATCCTGCTAGTCTGGAGGACTTATAAAGAGAAGATGCCACCTCACTTCACAGCACATCTTATGTATTTTTGAAGCCTCTGAAGGGCTCTCTAACTGAAACTACACTGCAGCTCTTGTAGTCTTTGTACATGAAGTAATTAACTTGAGTGGAAGAGGTCTTATGCCAGCAAATATTTTCTTATGGAAACAGATATATAGTGCCAGATTTCCTAACCATACAAAGAGTTGGAGTGAATCAATAAAACTGATTTTCATCATGCAGCTGACAAGAAGATGCAGGGATGTAGGGAATCTTTCCAGTGAAGTTTAAAGTGCCTCTTCCCCAGAATTAGAAACTGAGGCTCATAAATTACTTGGGAGTGCTTTGCCTGTTCTCAACTAACAGACCAAAGAAGGTGTATCCATATCTGCATATGGGGATGGAACAGAGCTTAGAAAAGTCACTTTTTAAAATTACAGTTCCAGGGTTTCCCAAAACAGTGTGGGCATCATGTATTTCAATGTATAATGTATTTCATGTTGTTCGCCACCTTGATCCATGTGGAGAGGCGGGATACAAATAAATTTGATTATCATCATCATCATCATCATCATCATCATCATCATCATCATGGGGGTTGATATATTATTCTGGGAACTGTAGTGCAAAAAGTAATTTTCCAAGTTCTGGGATAAAACAGAACAGGCCCATTACAAAGTTCTGCATGGGATTCTGATCTACATCTTTGGCTTTTTCAGCACTAGAACTCCCATATGCACCGTGTAGCTGTTGCCTTGGAACATCTTGATTTGTTACAAGTAGAACTGATGGATCTGTGAGATACTGGGTTCCAAAATGAGCCTGGGATTTCACCAGTTTATTCTTTGTAAAGGAAACATGTCTTGCAGGGTTGAACTACTCAGACCCTTCAATTATCAGGATAAAGATGCCATATACAACACACATACATATACCACACGTTTGTCTATTCCTTCTGGGTTTAGCTATAGTCTTCACAGTAGCTGAGAGAGAGAAAAAGACCTCCCCAGGAACATTTTGTTGATATGAGCCTGGTCATAATGCTACATATTTTGGGGTAGTTTAGCCTTGATTGACCAATTAAAAGTCAGTAAATTTACAAGAGACCTGTTTCTGGTAGGGCTTGAAGCTGCTAGGACTGTTATTTTTTCCCTGATACATTTATCTGTAATTTATTGCACACCTCTGCCTATGTATTGCTCACTCATACGAGCACATCTCTTGCATATGCAGTGAAATGATACTTGTTTTCATAACACAAAAATACAGACCAATAGTTTGTACACTGATTGGGTTATACTAAAATCAGCTCCACAAAGGATGCTTAAGTAGTGCATGGACTGCAAACAAAGTTATTACTTTTATCAGATCTGCTTCCCCATGTTTACAGTTATGAAAACCTGACCAGGAATGTGGGATGGAGGACAGTAGCAGACATTTCAATGAGGAGAAATTTACTCATCTCAGTGGTAAAAGCCAAAATTTTCAAAACAGCAAGAACAAAACCCCCTTTTCTTCTTGAGTTGTGTGTGTGTGTGTGTGTGTGTCTGTATTTAACAACTGACATACTCTTCTGTTGTCTCACATCTCCCTTTCCATTTTTCAACTCATGTGAATTGTTTGAAATATTCTGGACCCACCACTGGGAGCAAACCCATTCCTAGGTTCACCTGCTACTGCAAGCTGCAACTATGCAGCTCTGCAAAATGCTGTGGAGCAATTAGGGAAAAAAATCCTGCTGGTTTTTGCACCAAGAGTGGGTCTTTACAATATCCAAAACTATCATTCTTTTCTCTTTGTACGGAAAAGAGGAACCTGCTAAGTGGAGGACTGGTCACACCAATTAAACAGCTTTTTCCAAGTAACCCACAGTGATCATAGGGAACTGACAATATCATTGATGGTGGGTTCTTTTTGTCAGAGGAAACTTTTTATATAAAGTTCAATTTCTTATCAAGGTTCAGCCACTGGAGGTGCAAATTAATGTTTACCATTTCTCATGTCCAGCGTCCTTCAGCTAGGTGCCCTTGAAGTATGCTGGACCACAATCTTCATCATCCACAGCCAAAGTGCTGGCTGGCATGATGGGACTTGCAGTCTAACATATCTGGAGGGTGCCATGTTGGTGAAAGCTGGCAAAACTAGTCTGTAACAGAAGGGGGGGAAGTAGTGGGGGATAGCATAGCACTGTTGAGACTTTTCAATGGAATCAACTTATTTAGATATCACAATAATCTATCCCGTTTCTATAGCCACACCAAAGCAATTGCCTTTCAGTTTCAATAGACTGGCTCAGGTACTTTTCTGCAGTTTGTAGCTAGAAGAATCCATCAATGCTATCTTAAACAGACCTATTTGGAAGTAAGTGCTATTGAAAACAATCATCTGGAAAAAACTGCTTAGGATCCAGACATAAACTATCAACCTATTACAATCCCTTGGGGAGGGGAAGGAGTTACAGCAAAGTCCCTCCTCTTTGCTAGCAAAAGAAGAGCAGAAAAATTCTAAACTCCAAATTAACGTCTGCTTTGATTATTCATTTTCCAAAGCAGCTCATATACTTTTATTTCAACTTGTGAAATAGTAAAGGGGAAAAAAAAAAAAAAAAGGAGAAATCAGACAGTACCTGTTCTGGAGCTTGTGTCTGTGTCCTTTGTTGATGCTTTGAGGAAAACTCTGAGCTCTCTTAATACGCTGTGGTCCTCAGCATAGTTGCCGTGCTCTTAGTGCACAGAAGATTAAACAAATGATGCTGTGTGGTACTGGAAGTAGAACTGCACATCTGCCTTGAAGCTGAGCAGGATCAGAAGTCCGCTGTCTGTGTGCTTTAATCTAAAGTCTAGCTGTGGTGGGTGGCCTCTTGATGCTTCCTATGCATATGTAATTTTAAAGAGGCAGTGCCCAATATGTCACACCTCCTCCTCTGACTATAGACACTTCTGATGCCGTGTATACATTCAAGTCAAGTCTCTCAGCAAAGAAGCAAGTTTGTCAGAGGACAGGATGTTGCATCTCTGAGTGCTGTGGGCGACGGCAATTCTTTCGCTGGACAGATGAACATACATGACTTGCGTTCCTAGCCAGCTGCAACAGAACCAGCTCTGTGACCCCTTTGCAAAAGTGGCAACACTTTTCACAATAGATGTATGTGTGTGTATATGTATGTGTGTGTGTGTGTGTGTGTATATAATTACAATTTTTCCAACTCTTCCTGATCACGGTTCTCAAATCCTGAAACTATTTTAAAGAGGCAATGTGATTAATGGGTGTTGTCAGTCATTTGGATCATGGTGTGATTAAATATACAGCATACACTAAATCAGCTAAATAAATAAATCCTGGGTTAGAAAAAAAAATGCACAGATTATAGACATTATCCAGCCAAAATAAAGTATTTGAAAATTCCATTGATCTCCATGGGAGAGTTGGTTTTTGAAAGGCAGCAACCAACGAATGCAGTTCTGCCATTGACTTGAATTAGTGTTTAACTATGTCTGGACTGCACTCTATACTTAAATGAGATGAATAATGAGCATAATCTAGGATGCTGGTATGGCAGGTGCTCTCAGTTAAAGAAATCAAAGTCATATATGATATGAGTTTCAGTTGACTGATTTTAAATTAGAATATAATAAAAACAATTGGGTTTGCCACTAGGTGTTAGCTTAAGCAAGTTTGGAAATGAAGAATGAGGGCTTCATAAATACTGTTACAGATGAAAGCAAATCAGTTTATAAAGTCTTGAAATTCTTTTCTGTCTTGGACATTCTGTCAAAGAACCCTCACTATTCCCCTGTTACCTGCTGATCTGACCATCCTCCCTGTAATAACACACATACACTATTTTCCATGTATCCTTCTCACCTCCTTCTGACAAGATGGCAATGTCCTATGGGGAGAGAGGAGTTTTTTCAAGATCTTGAAATATTGTTTTTGGACCACAACTCACAGAATCCTCAGCCATCATACCTCAGCCTGGCTATCTTGTGACAACAGCCAGTTTTTGGATATTGTAACCTGCTTGTTTTGCTTCCAGAAAAATGTGATAATGAGATCAGTCTTGAAGTTTAACCATTTCATTATGGCATTTCTATTTTGTCCCCATCACTTTTTTTTTAAAGGAACTCAGGGTAATATTCAATGGTTCCCTTCTACCTTTTCTTTAGAGCAACACTGTAAGGTAGATTAGAGAGAATGCCTGGTCAAAAGTTACCCAGTGAACTGTTTAACTGAACATAGAATCATAGAATCATAGAAATGTAGAGTTGGAAGAGACCACACAGGCCATCCAGTCCAACCCCCTGCCATGCAGGAACTCCCAACAGATGGCCATCTAGCCTCTGCTTAAAAACCTCCAAGGAAGGAGCCTCCACCACACTCCAAGGCAGCACATTCCACTGCCGGACAGCCCTGACTGTCAGGAAGTTCTTCCTGAGGTTCAGGTGGAATCTCCTTTCCTGCAGCTTGAATCCATTGCTCCTTGTCCTGGTCTCTGGAGCAGCAGAAAACAAGCCCTCTCCTTCCTGTACATGGCATCCCTTCAAATATTTAAACATGGCTGTCATGTCCCCTCTTAACCTTCTCTTCTGCAGACTAAAAATACCCAGCTCTCTAAGTCTATCCTCATAGGGCATGGCTTCCAGGCCTCTCACCATTTTGGTCGCCCTCCTCTGGACTTGCTCCAGCTTGTCAATATCCTTCTTGAATTGGGGTGCCCAGAACTGGACACAGTATTCAATATGAGGTCTAACCAAAGCAGAGTAGAGTGGTACCAGTACCTCCCTCAATCTAGACACCATACTCCTATTGATGCAGCTGAGAATTGCATTGGCTTTCTTAGCTGCTGCATCACACTGCTGACTCATGTTCAGCTTGTGGTCTATGAAGACTCCTAGATCCCTTTCACATGTACTGCTATCCAGCCACGTGTCCCTCATCCTATATTTCTGTATTCCATTTTTTCTACCTTACACTTCTCTCTGTTGAATTCACATGTGTGAATTCAAGTCTTCCCTGTCTTAATACAGGACTCCAACCACCATGCCACACTGGCTCTCAGGCATAGGTTATGGGTCATTGGTTTCTCATACATATTCTAGGTATTTGGTGATGAAAAAGTTCAATAAAGTCTTCAGGAAAAACCTTCTGCCTCCATGTGGCAAGCACCCAAATCTTTCCCATCCAGACTGGTCTTTTCACATAGATTGCAAGAATCTGTCACCAAAATATGTATCTCGTAGTGGTATCAATATGCTCCAGTTTGGACTTCCTTCAACCTGATGCCCTCCAGATGTTGCTGGAAAACAGCTCCCATTATACCCATTGACTATACTATTTGGAGCTGATAAGAATTGCAGTCAGAAACCTAGGAGATTATGGTCAAGATGTTATTGTCTCATGAGCATACTTACTTTGGTGCTTGAGGCAAGTGTTCCCATCCTCAAAGAGGACACAAGGAACTAACAGCTTGTCAGCTTGACATCAACACCAGGAAAAGTTCTAGAACAGATCACTGAACAGTCAGTCTGTACACACGTAGAAAGGAATGCGGTGATTACTAAGAGTCATTAGGAGTTTGGGCTTCTCAAAAACAGTTTATGCCAAACTAATCTTTTCCTAGGGAAGTGCTGTGGATCAGGGGAATGCTGTGGATGTAGTATATCTTGAGTTCAATAATGCCTTTGGCAAGGTACCACTGATATTTCTGCAAGCAAACTAGTCAACTGTGGGCTAGATAGTGATATTGTTCAGGTGGATTTGTAATTGGTTGACTGACTGAACTCCATAAGTGATCACCAGTGGTTGCACTTCATCCTTGTGTGAAGTGACTAGTAGGTTGCCTCAGGGTTCTGTCCTCGGCCTGTTGTTGTTCTACATGTTTGTAATGACTTAAGATGTTGGAATAAAAGGCATGTTTATCAAATTTGTAGAAGACACCAAATTGGGAGTGGGGTAGCAAATATCCCAGAGAACAAGATTAGACTTCAAAAGACATTGGCAGATTGGAAAGGGGGGGCAAAACTAACAAAATGAATGTTGACAAGTACTAGATCTGTGTAAGAAGGATGAAATGTTCCAATATGGAATGGGTGACACTTGGCTTGAAAGAAGTATGTATGAAAAGGATCTAGGGGTCCACAAGCTAAACATGTGTTAATGATGTGATGCAATCAAAAAAAGCCAAGACAATTCTGGCCTGCATCAAAAGGATTATAGTGTCCAGATCAAGGAAAGTAGAAGCGCCACTCTATTCAGCTTTGGCCAGACTTCCCCTGGAATACTGTGCCCAGTTCTCAGCACCACAGCCCAAGGAGGATATTGACAAACTGGAACATGCCCAGAAAAGGGTGATTATGATGATCAAAAGTCTGGAAACCAAGGCCTGTAAGGAACAAATTAGAGAATGGTGTATGTTTAGTGTGGAGAAGAGAAGACTGAGATGTCAAACGCAAGATGGATTAGGCTTGAATTTCTGTTGCTTCAAAGACTAAAACATGAACCAATTTCTACAAATTACAAAAAAAAAAAGTTTCCATCTAAATGTTAGGAAGAACTTTTTTTACTGTAAGAACTGTTTGACAGTTGAATAGATTACTTCAGAAGGCAGTGAAGTCTTCTTTGGAGGTCATTAAACAGAGGTTGGATGAACATCTTTCAAGAGTTTTATACTGTACTTGAATATACCCCCATAGATCTGGAAGGGGCCACAAGGGCCATCTAGTCCAAACCTATAGACTATCATTGCATAGTGTGAATGGTCCCCTAGTTTCTCACACAATCCCTGTTCTACTAGATATTCACACCCATGCGTGCAGAGAGAGAGAGAGAGAGAGAGATTCTTAACTATCTATTTTTCCAGATTAAAACACCTTTCTTCTTGGGTTTACTAGCCTACTTGGCTGCCTCATTTGAAAGCCAATTGTTAGGCTATGCTTATAACTGTTGTGTGCCTTCAAGTCATTTCCGACTTATGGGGACCCTAAGGTGAACCTATCCGGGTTTTTTTGGGGCTGAGAGTGTGTGACATGCCCAAGGTCACCCAGTGGGTTTCCATGGCCAAGCAGCAAATTGAGCCCTAGGCCAATTCTGCACTACACTGTTATAGCGTGATGATTCCACTTTCAACATCCTATGGAATCCTGGGGTTTGCAGTTTAGGGAGGGGCCAGCTGACCCCTCCCTAAACTGCAAACCCCAGGATTCCATAGGATGTTGAAAGTGGAATCATCGCACTATAACAGTGTAGTGCAGAAATGTTACTGGTCTCCAGCATTGTAGTCCAAGCCTCAAACCACCACACCATGCTGGCTGTGCTACCACGTGTATATTTAAATAAAGAAGTCATTTCAATTAGGACTACTATGGAGACCCAGGCTACTAAGCTGCATAAAGATTTCTGAAATATTTGCTTATGACAGTTAAGCTGTTTGTCTGTCAAGGTTTATTCTTTAGGAAGAATGGAAACAATACAATCCTATTTAATAGTTGTGTTTCATGCAATTAATAATCACATGGAGGGGAAAACATGGTTATGCCCATGAATTCAAATCACGCTGTCATATTCCTGTAGGCCCCACACCATGTGTATTATTGGCATGTTTCTTGAGGGGAACCTCCTCTTTCTTGAGGGGAACCCCCTGTGATATGATAAGCTGGTTTATTTATTATTTTCTTTAACCATTACATCACTGTAACATATCTGGCCTTGCAACTCATCCAGTGAGTTCGTGATGATGTACATGGCTTTCCTCTTCTCTGCCGTATCTTTGCAACAACCTTCTAGGGTAGATCAGGCCAAGAGACAGTGACCAGTCACCCATATTCCTCCAGTGGGTTTCATGGATAAGTGGGGACTTGAACCCTGATCTTCCAAGTTTTGTTTTAACACTTTGACAGGCTTTTTGACTGCACTGATTTCCACATCAGCAAACTTACATTCCTTGAACATTCATTCTCCCATGAAAAACATGTAGACAGTGACAATGAAGCAGTACAAATGTGGCTTTACTCTTTTTCCCCATGTGAGTGAACTGGCCATATAGGGGAACGAGAGAGCACTTTCTTGCATTTCCAATGTTGTAATAATAACAGGAATATTTACTTGTTTGTAGCAAGTAACACTCAAGACACCCTTCTGAACTGCACTACGAACTGATAACCTGTTGGGTGATAAGAGTAATGGGTGAAGTAATGAGTTCTTTTTTAAAAATAACATTCTGAGCACAGGGAAGTGCAGATAAGTATTGTTATCAGAGTATATGGAAAGGGGAAGTTCAAATATGATAATGCTTTTTTTTATGGGATGATCCATCATAATTTCCCCCCAAATTAATTTAATCTTTGTGTCCCAGGTAACTTATAAGGATGAATATATGATGACAGACAATAGGAAAGGCACAGTGGGGGAACAAAAGCTGTGTGTGCATGTGTGTGTGTGCGTGTGTGCACACATGCATGTACCTTCAAATTGTCTATCAATTTACAGTGATTCCATGAATTTCATAGGGTATTTTTAGGCAAGGAATACTCAGAGGTAATTTTGCCAGTTCCTTCCTCTGAAATATAGCCTACAGCTCCTCATATTCATTGGTGGTCTCTCATCCAAGTTCTAACCAAGGTTAACATTGCTTGGCTTCCAAGAGGAGAGAAGATCTAGTACCTTTAGGGTATTTAGGCTCTTAATAGATTACACTCTTTGCAGGGTTTTAGACATTAAGTAATATGTTTTTGTCATCATAACCATATTGTTCTGACACTGCCTTCAAGTTGTTGTTTTTTTAAAAAAAATTCTGAATTCTTTTCTAAGTAGAAACATATTGTGGAGCGGTAGAATTTTTTAACAAAACTAATTATTCACCCTAAGGATTATTTGCTTAAAACATTATTCTGACCTTGTGAAAAAAGTAACCTCCACATAGAAAAGTCTTCTGTGATTTCCACTCTTCTCATGTGAATTGCATTTTGAAGAATTAGCAGCCAAAATGCAAACAAAATGAAAAGCTATCCAGCAACTGGAAGATTTTTCTGTTGTTATGTCCATATCAGCCTGAACAACATACGAGTCAAAACTGCAATTGTGAAGTAAGAGTGGTCAACATGTCACTCTTGTGATCAGTAGGATTAAATAGGAGCGTGCAGAACACTCAGGCCATTTCCACACTAGACTGTTATAGCGCTATGATTCCACTTTCAACATCCTATGGAATCCTGGGGTTTGCAGTTTTGGGAGGGGCCAGTGGAATAATAGCACTTTAACAATTTAGTGTGGAAATCCATCAGTTCCACCATCTTTACCTGCTCTTTTTCCTTCTTGCTCCCAATATAAACTTAATTTAACCATGGCTTGGAAACAGCTAGTTATAAATAATTGATTAGTTGTAATCCATTTTTTGAAATGTCTACAACATATTAAAACTATGACATATTAAACTTATGTTATGATTGCAATTTTGTGTGGAATAATTTCACTCCTTTGCAGCACAACTGTAAATTTTAAAGTTCTATAGTTTTAATATCTATACCTTTATTGCTACACTATAATACTTTTATAGTTATGAAAGTGTGAGCTCACTAAATGACATGGGAGAAAAGCCACACGGTTCAAGTGCTGAGTTGCACTGTGCCTTATATTGCTGCTTTGTATCATATTTAGTATGTGAAGAAGACAATAAGGTAGTTTGGGAGAGAGTGTTTTGTATCACAGACTTCTGGAATCCTGAAAAAGCAGAACTATTATACCTGTTATATGCAGAATTGATTACTTGGCATTTACATATCTGTACATGAAACATCAACTTGGATATCTGTAACATCTCTACTGTCAGAGTTTGTCTATGGGGATGGGTAGACTTTGAATTTGACCTGTGGACGTTCTTTGTGGGCCAAAGCACACTGGTGTGCTTTTTCCATCAATCCTAGGGTGACTTCTAACATATGTTTCATCTCTATGGGCAGCCCCTTTCTGCCAAAGAACCATATTCCTTCATGTTAATATTGGGCAGGAGCAAAGCCACATCCACAATCCATTTATATGCACCCATCTATTTACAAATGCATGTACACCCAGTTCAGGCGTGTCTAAGGAGTGTACTAGCTAGACTGTAGGAAGGGGAGAGGTGTACAGGAAGAGTGCTCCAAGAATGCCTGGCAAGAGCCAAGCTGAGGGCAGATGCTTCTTGAAAATTCTGAGCACTAAAGAACATGCCAGAAAGTTTTGCAATAGGGACAAGGGAATAGGAGTCAATGAATGAGTTGATAAAAGTCATACAAGTTTGGTGGCCCAGTTAATTATCTGGGACAGCATCAAGAGCACTTGATGAAGAATAGGAAGTGGGTCTAAGATAGGTTGTGGCCAGGGGAGAGGGCTACTTGGAGCTGCATTCACAGGTCCTACAGATTGTTTCACTCAGCATTGTCCTAGGTATGACCTTCTGATCTTTACAGTGTATGGAGATATCATTTCTCTTTTTATTTCTTTTATGGGACAGAAGGAAAGGAAGAGCCCCATTGTTTTTATACCATTTGTTGCATGCATTGCAGTGTGTTCCTACACCCCTAAGTGGTAGAACAAATATCTCGCATTAGTTTTTAAAATGTGCGGAGGATGCCAACTGTAAACAGCTTCTGAAAAGTATTTTCTTTCATTTACTGTGACATAGGGAAGTTCTGCAGAAACACAATATATTAACATAAAAGGAGGATTAGGGAATACAGGCAGGGTATAAATAAAGTTAGTAATAACAATGCCTGAATGGAACGTAACAGCCCAATTGAGAATTGCCCCACTATCTCTAATATTAGAAGTAAAAATTATGCCTCTCTCTTCTTAACTAAGCCTGCTATATTTTCACATATGTTGAGGTCTTGCATTTTCACAGATAAAAGACCAAGGCTGGTTGAGAACTGGTTCAAAGTTTGTTGACCCTTCTCTCTGGTAAAAATTGCATTGGTAATGGATTGTAAAGATCAGTCCATTATAGCTGGATGCCTCTTAGAAATGAGAAATGCTAAACTGAGTAGATATCTGTGTACATAATGGAAAGGTCAAACTTTATATTTTTTTAGTACAGAGATGCTCAAAATGTCTTGACAGCTTATTTGCATAAACAAGAAAAGGTTGATGGAACTGAATCTGAGACTCTGTCACAGTTTCATATGGAGTGTTTAATTTATCTGTCACCAGGGGATGCTGCTATTATATACTACATGTACTTTATTATGAATTCCTTAGCACATTGACGTCAGTCAGAAAAGTTCAGTTGCCCTCTGCTATTCTCTCCCACCTTCATGCCAGCTTGAGGTTGGCCATGTGAAATAATTCTTGGTGACCAGTGAGTCTGGATGGCTCAAATGTTAAAACATGTTTTGCTGGAGATACTTGTCAAAGGACTTTGTTTTTCAGGAGGTAGTCCTCCAGGCCTTTGGGAAGCAATTTGGGCTAGGTACCAAGATAACCTTGGCATACTCAAAAGTCAATGAATCTGCTGTTACTTCAGCTCACTTGCAAAGCACAGTGCCAATGAACAGGACCAAGGTTCTATGAAAGTGTTTGCTTGCTCACATTTAGGGCTAGAGTAGAAAGGAAGCATGGGAATACCCATAAGCACTACATCCTCATCTGCCCAGTTTCCCTTGTGGTATAATAAACCCACATCCTCATGTACCCAGCTGCTTTTTAGCTGTCACACATTGAGCATGAAGGGCAGGAAAGGGCCATGTAATGGCATTTGTAAGGGACTAATCATTCCCAATTGATCTTGAAACAATGGTTTCAGCTAAGGGGTGGCTCTTCAGATGTCGTTGTTGACCTTCAACTCCCATCAACTGTAATCAGCATAGTCAATAGTAAGGGATGGTGGAAGTTTTAGTCCAACAACATTCAGAGAATCATATGTTCTCTACTCCCAGTATAGGCATATCCATTTGTGACTTCTGAACGGGCTGTAGGGAGCAATAGTATAACCTATGCTAGTTGAAAAACATGGGGATAGAAATCTTTTCAAGAAGAAATTCCTTTCAAAGAGGTGCTTTGCTGTATGAAATAAGTGATTGTTGCATGGGCAAGAAACATAGCTTTAAAGCAATAAGTGTTATAAAAGTGTGAGTAATCAATACTTGTCATGGATAGTGTCAACAGCAAGCATCGTGCTTTTCTAGGACTTCTAGGTAAGCAGCATCCCATTCCCTGGGGCATCAAGACTAATACCTAAGACAAAGACAAAGCCAACCTCTCTGTGACATCATAAGTGCAGGTACTTGTGATGTCAAAAAGATGAGAGAAAGAGTAGGATGAAGAAGGAGGGAGAAGACCAATGCAGCAAGGAAAACTAGGTGAGAGGAACAAAGTAGTTGAGACAGAGGGAGGGGATCCAAGAAAGGAGGGAAAAGTGGAACCAAGAGATGCACAGGAAGAGAAGAAAAGAAAAAAGAAAAAAAGGAAGAGAAGAAAAGTTGAAAGCGTTAAGCCAAGAGATCAGGGGGTGAAGTGGGCTTCTCCCAGTGGGAGAAGAGGAAAGACAAAGAGAAAGAGAAGATTTTAGCCAGGAGTCATTGGGAGAAGAGAAAAGGAAAAGACAATGAGAAAAAGAGAGAAGTCAAGTCAAGAATGTGAGGAGAAATTAATTAAATTCTTAAGTAAACTTGAAGAAGACAGACACTTGTACCATGCTTATTGTTAATGATGATGCAACTCATATGTACCTCAGACCAAGAAAGTGAATTATACTGCAGCTTCAACCATGCTCCTCTCAGTCACTTCCTTGCCACCTCATGAGGTGAGCCCTTGAACTATCTGGCATCCTTTGCCCACCATTTCATGAGACCTCACTGCAGACCTGTACAACTAACTAAAAGTCACAAGGGAGCAATCTTGTAATATCATATTCAGTGACTCCTGAGGCAGCTGCATAATGTCCTACGCTGAGCTTTTCCTCTTGATGAGGCCTGGTACCACCCATGGTTTGAGTCACATTGAGGATGGTGAAGAGGGAGACAAGGAGATAGTGAGATGAACCACCTGGAGAGTCTACACTGTGCTTTGAAGCAGTGTTCATTAACAAGGGGCAGCGGCATAACTTTTTTTAAAAAAAGATCTTTTGAAGGCAGTACTCTTGTTCTAAGATTCCTCCCCTTTTCTCTAACTACAGAGGGCTCAGGACCAGCTCCTGAGATCTGGAAAGCCCACTTTCCCTCCTATATGTGTAGATTATGCATTATTCTCAGAGAACTGGAATAAGCAAAATTTGGATCTATTTGGGTTCTTTAAAGATGAAGGGGTCGTGAGGGAGTACTGATTGGTTAGGGCTGTATCATTTGCAGAAAGAAGTAGAATAAATCACCCCTAAATTTGACACAGGATAGAACAGAACAATATAATTCCTTCCCCAAAGGATGCATAAGATTAACTCTGTGAGAGGGAAAAGTGGCAGGCAATACCAATAAATTTCTCATATAAAACACAAATTCTTAGCAAATGATGTTTCCTGGTATCAAAATGGATTATACTTGCAGAAGGATCTATGAATGTCTGTGTTCTCAAGGAAAGCAAAATATCCCAGGGATAGCTAAATTGCACCAGGTAATTTAAGAACACTGCTGAATCTTTAAATTGCTTGTATAACTGGTAGTGGTTGGCCAGTGATTTTGATTTTTGCAAGAAATGGCAAATCCCCTCTGAAAGCTAGCAATTTATATAAAAGATCATTGTACTTCCTTGACAGCAGTCTTTAGTGCAAGCAATGCCATTGCTTTTGGATTCTTAATATGTCAAAGCAAGTGGAGATATTCTTATAGAATATTCTGAATTCTCAATACAAGAATGAATACAACATATATTAATCTGAAAATTCTTCATTCAGCAAATGTGAGACCACAAGGAAAAATAACGCACAAATATTTGGATACTTTTTATTACAAATTAAACATAAACCATAAGTTTCAGACTGCCTTTCCTTAAACATTGGTCCTTTCTGCACATGGTGAGGGAAACGCTCCCTGCAGCTACTCACTGGCTTTTTGGTGGGTCCGTTTGGGTCCGTCTTGCGAGCTCATCGCTTCGCACTGCTCCAGCATCCAAAATGGTGGCTTTTGGTTGGTGGAGGCTCTCCACCAACCAGAGAAGCTCGCCAGCCTAAAGCCCGCCCCTGGCAGATCTGCAGGCCAGCACTAGTGCGCACTGGAGCGCGGTGACGAAGCGATACAGGGTCGCACGCTCCATACTTTTTAAAAACCTCTTAAAAGAGGTTTTTAAAAAGCATGCTGTGCAACCAGTTCCTGTCGCTCCATTGGAGGTCGCTCTGCACCGTTTTAATAGACCGGTGAGGAAAGGGCCATTATTTCCCCTCATTTTTTTCTTGTTGATCCTGATTTACCATACAGCTAAGAACAGTTGGTTACAGTGAAGAAGTTGATCAAGCACTTGGATAGGCATACATTCAAAATATGACTTATTTCTTTGCTGCTATTTTATTCTGCTTGAATGTGTGCTGTGTCAAGAGCTGCAGTTCAGTGGCCGAGTACGTGCTTTGCATACAGAAGGCCCCAGGTTCAGTTCCTGGCATCTCTAGGGAGGATTGGGAAGGACCCTTGTCTGAAACCCCTGGAAAGCTACTGTCACAGTGTAAAGATAATTGAGCTAGACAGGCCAATGGTTTGACGATCTACAACTCCATTTTGGAAAGATATACTTGTAACACAACTGTCAGTGCCTTTTTCTCACAGTGGGGCAACAAATGATGAACTTCATGGCTGTTATCATTCAAATGTAAGTGTGGGGGGGAGAATAAGAAGGGAAGTCTTTAGGTATGCGGGGGAAGGACATCTTATGGATGCATTGCAAATATGATTCTTTCTTCACGGGCACTCTTTAGCACCATTAATGTATGTCTTTCATCTCCAGTCATCTCATTTACAGATCTGTACTTTTGAATGTCTTTAAATGAGGGATGGGTAACTGTCAGGGCTTAAAGGATCGCATTGGCCCCCACAGGAACCCCCCATAGCACCCCCAACTGCCCCCTCCAAAATCCAACTTGGTTTTGCACCTCTTTTTTTTTCTGGTTTCCTGCTGTAGAGACAGGTGAGGTCCTTTTTACATCAGCAAGTGACCTGAAAACCTACCCCTTGTTCACTTATTGTGGGAAGGAAAACCTTTCCCAATATAAAATGGCCCAGCAGCCCTAGAAACATACCCAAATTGTTCCCCACAAAAAGGTAACTAAAGGCATTTGGGGGCAATTTTTTCTCAAAAGAACAACTTTATTATCCTGAGGGGTACCATCCATGCTTTAAAGGGAAAAAAATAACAGCTCTTCCCACCATGTTTTTGTGGGGCTAGTGGGGACGGGTATATGACCCTTTGAGATGCCACCAAATTGGATGGAGGGGGACACTTGTTTTCTGCCTCTGTTTCAAAAAGAACAAGGATATCACACAGAGATGCATCTGTTAAATACATTCAACTGCATTCCACCCAGTTTTCCTTACCATAAGCAAATACCGTGAGTTGAAAGTTCCATCTTTGTAGAGGATATTCACCAAATGGGATATTTCTGTATTGCATGTCATAAATATCTCTACAGTTTGTCCTAGTTTCAGAGATGGCAAACATTTGTTATTCATGCGTGCATGAATGATTCTATAAGTGTAGCCTTCATTTTGGCCTCTAGATAAATGCTCAGAAAAAAGTATCTGGGAGCAAATGTACTCTGCCCAAATGTACCCATCAGAAACATAGATGAAAAGTATCATGCTGCTCAGTGTGGTTTCTGGCTCCCTTTTAACAAAGTCATAGTTGATAACACTCAATTCTGTTTAAAGGTACATGAGGAAAGTCCTATGTTAATATATGACTCTGGCTCAGTTGTTTAACAAAAAAGTATAACGTATGTTGAATTTCTCAGAACTCATGGAAGTTACTTTTTCTGGAGGATAGCTCTCATGATTTGGGAAGTTTATAAGCTCTGAAATCTGCAGTAGACTCATACAATCAAATCATATCATTCATCATTTCCATTATATTGAATAACTGTACCTCATTTTTCTGAATGGAAGTCCATTCAGCTAACAAGAACACAAACAGTTAAGATCTAAAATTTCGGCCAGACCGGACCAGGCCTGGCTCTCAAATGCATCGGACAAACTATCTTCATTGCCACTCAGGCTTCTTTGGGCCCCCTCCCAAGGCCCCCCTTGAGTGGTGGCATAGGGTTGCTAGATCCCAAGGATTGCCCAGGACCTAGCCCTTCTTCTCTAGGTCTCAGGGCAAGGGGCAAGAATCTTCAGACGTATGTGCATGTGTGTGTGTGTGTTTCCTCACTTATTAGACTTGGGCCATTTCCGCTGGTCGGCCCCTCCCAAAACTGCAAACCCCAGGATTCCATAGGATGTTGAAAGTGAAATCATAGCACTATAACAGGCTAGTGCGGAAATGGCCTTGGTGTTTTTCAGTTGAATGGGATATTGTGTGTTATTATGGTTAATTCTTAAGCTGTTGTACTTAATGATATCATTAGAGATATCCCCTTGTAACATCATTATGGACACCTACATGATATCACAAGGGGTTGTCCCTGGGTCTCAGGTTTTTGATTCCAAAATCACAGGGCATAGAATAGTCCTGACCTGGCAACTCTACTTGCTGCAGCCACCAACTTTCCATCACCTGAAAGTGAGCAAGCAGCCTTACCTGGTGGCAGTAGCCATGCTCTAAAATGGTCTCTCCAAAGTCAAAACAATAAGGAAGTAGAGTCCCCACCTCTTGCTGCTCTAGCTAAACACAGTTTTGAAGTAAGTGGAGTCATATAAGCCCTGGTAGACCATTATGTCAAGAGTCTAAGGCCATTTCCGCCCTGCACTGTTGTAGTGCTATTATTCCACTTTCAACATCCTATGGAATCCTGGGGTTTGCAGTTTAGAGAGAAGCATTTAGAATCCTCAACCAGAGAGCTCTTTGGCCTCAGTAAACTACAAACCACAGAATTCCATAGGATGTTGAAAATAGAATAACAGCAGTAGTGTGGAAATGGCCTAACATTGCATTTCTGCTGCAACAATGGTAACAATAATAAGAAATGCTGGTTAATCTCACTTTCTGACTGATATGCATTTTTGATATAGGTGTGCTGTGGTCATAGTTTTAGGTGTACACTTAAAATATATCAGATGTAAATGTTTTAAAATACCTATTGTGTGAAGTAGTCTTGTCATCACATGTAATCACCTCTGTTGAGGAATTGGGTTCTAATTAGTAGATCCAGTACTTCCATATACAGAAAACATGCTTTTAATGGAATAATTTTGACACTGATAAGTGATCTTTCTTGCCCAAATCTGCTCAAGGTGGCAAACAAAATGCTAGGACAATAGTTGAAATACAGTAATGTTCTATTATTTTAAAAAAATGCCAGAATGTATAAATACCAAATGCACTTGCTGTGCCACACAATAATGTGATTAAGACTCTACATTTCTGCTTACTGCGTATGGTCAGCAGCATTTTACATTTCTTTGTCCTGCAGAAGCTATTTTGTCAAATAGATATACTACAGGCAATCTTTTGCTTTTCCCTCACAACACCCCATGTCACTTCTGGTGAACTATCTGCTATAGCCACTTCTTTGGGCTTCAGTTACACACTGACTGAGGGCAGTCAGTGTCCCTGCGTATTAAGTCTGCTGTTTCAACACAGCCCCCAGGCAGTGCCAAGAAAAGGTTAGGGACCTTTCATGAAAGCAAGGTAGCTTGCTCTAAATGCCTCTCTCTTAAACATAGAAAGTAGAAATTTGACTGGATTTAGTTGTCAGCTGTCATATTTTAAATAAACTAGTCAGTTTGCAAGCAACATACTTACTTAGCAGAGCTGTTGTTTGATTGTTGGTGCGCTGTTCTTTTTATTTGTGCATGCTCCTCTGGGTGAAAATAACAAAAGGAAGCTGCAAAAAACAGACCCAGGTCCCTAAGAAAGCTCAGGTGGAATAGTTTGACCTCTTGTGTGTGTGCAGGGGTATTTTTAGTATAACTTCTGAATGTTCATACTACTTCTTTTCACTGCAAGATCCTGCAGATATCGTAGAAGACATGGCTGAAGGAAGCGAGGACCAAATTTGCTGAAGAAGTCCTTATTTGATGCACAGTTCTCAAACTTCTTAACCTTTCCTGTATAGAAAATGCTATTTTCTGTGGAAAAAGGGCAAATTTTGCACAGAATAAGTATCCAACTGTAGCATCTTCTGCACAGAAAATAATATGCTGTTTTCTGTACACAAGAAAACAAATTTTCTGTAGAATTACAAATAGCCTTTGAAAACTGAGCAGTTCTGAAGACATTCTCATAGGAAGAAGAAAATTGCTGAAATTAGTCATTGTTCCTTCAAGAATAAGATTAGCAAAGAATTACATCTGTACATCCCATCCACCCATGATGTCTCTCTCCATACAGATCAGTCATAGACAGGGGCCCTCTCAACTCTTTACATTTACATATTGAGCTCAAAGGTCAGCAGGACCTGTTCATTTCAGCTAAATGTACCTGGAGTCCTCCCCATGGTCAGGAATTGCATGACTGGGGAAGCCTTAGCGAGGAGGTTTATATGCACATCCAGGAAGTGCACTTAGAACTTTGCTTCTAACCATCTCTGATGCTCTATGAGACTGATGGGACTGACTTTCTGCCAGGCAAATTCTTCTCAAGGAGCTCTGAAGTACTGTGCTGGGCAAAGGGAGATATGGTGATAGCAGGGCAAAATGTCGTTACAGGGGAAGGAGAGATAGATGTTTAATAGCTATCTCACCTTCCGTTCGCCCTGCTACCCCAAGGTGTCTGGAGAGCGAACCAAACCACCCACAGAACCTTTACTTGCTCCTGTGCAATGTCAGGTCAATGAAAAAGAAAACGCATATCATCCATGACCTTTTAAAGGATGAAGAAGCTGACCTGGCATGTTTTACAGAGACCTGGCTGGAAGACAATAGTGGCACAACCTGGGTCCAGGCCTTGCCAGCTGGATACTCTGTCAGTGAGCAGGTAAGGGGAAGTGGGCGGGGGGGCGGAGTAGCCTTGGTTTACAAAGACAATCTTATACTGACCAGGATACCTGTCCGGAAAACAGACCACTTCAAGTGTATATACCTGAGCCTGAAGGCAAGGGATAGTCCAGGGATTCTGTTAGTGTACCAACCACCCCACTGCCTATCAGACTCCCTGGCCGAGCTGACAGAGCTGGTGTCGGAGTTGGTGTTGGAATCGCCCAGACTTCTGGTTCTGGGCACTTCAATATCCCATTTGAGACCAGTTTGACAAGTGCGACTTGGGAGTTCATTGGCATCCATGACAAACATGGGCCTATCCCAATTAGCCTCTGGGCCAACACATTGTGCAGGTCATACCCTTGATGCGGTCTTTAGTACGGAACAGGCACAGCCATGGGTGGAGATAATAAATGCTACCACCTTGTCATGGACGGATCATTTCCTGGTCAGGGTTAGACTAATGGCTGCTATCCGCCCCTGCAGGGGTGGTGGACCTATTAGAATGGTCCGCCCTTGAGGGTTAATGGAACCTATTGGATTCCAGAAAACCCTCGAGGGTTGTATGGTTGGTATCGCCGGTGATCCTGTCGAAGCCCTAGTTAATACCTGGAATTGAGATCTTACTAGGGCTATCGACACGATTGCTCCCAAGCGTCCTTTCCAGCCTGTTTCAAATCGCAATCCTTGGTATACAGTAGAACTCAGGAATATGAAGCAGGCTGGACAACGACTAGAGCGCAACTGGCGGAAATCTCGACTCTTATCTGACAGGACACACTATAGAGAATTCCTTCATTCCTATGGAGTGGCAATAGATGCAGCGAAAAAGACCTTCTTCTCTGCACGTATTGTGTCTGCGACTTCTCGTCCAGCAGAGCTGTTCAGGGTGGTAAGGGATTTGACTCAGTTACCCACTCCTCTGAACTCATTGTTAGAACCTAACGTAGCTTGCTGTGATGCCTTGACCAGCGATTATACTGGATCAGTTTCAGTCAGTGAGTACCGAGGACGTAGACAAGCTCCTTGGAAAGGTAAGAAGGACAACTTGCCCTCTTGATCCCTGCCCTTCATGGCTGGTCGTCCAGGGAGGAGTTGCAATTAAGACCCACTTAAGACACATTATTAATGCAGCCTTCAGGGAGGGCAATTTTCCAGCTTGTTTAAAAGAAGCGATTATATGGTCGCTTCTAAAAAAGTCCTCCCTAGATCCCCTGGATATGAATAATTACAGACCAGTCTCCCATTTTCCATTTTTAAGCAAGGTGATCGAGAGGGCTGTTGGTCTTCAGCTCCAAGCTGTCTTGGATGAAACAGATTATCTAGACCCATTTCAAACTGGCTTCAGGGCAGGATATGGAGTCGAGACTGCCATGGTCGCCTTAGTGGATGATCTACGCCTAGGTATCGACAGGGGAAGTGTGCTGGTACTCTTGGACCTCTCAGCGGCTTTTGATACCATAGACCATGGTATCCTTCTGGAATGCCTGAGAGGGCTGGGGATCAGGGGCACTGTACTTAAGTGGTTCCTGTCCTATCTCTCAGGTAGATACCAGATGGTGATGCTTGGGGACAGCTGCTCCTCGAAAAAAGAGCTTAAATCTGGCATCCCTCAGGGTGCCGTCCTGTCCCCAATGCTATTTAACATCTACACGAGACCGCTGGGAGAGATCATCAGGAGGCATGGAGCAAGGTGCTATCAGTATGCTGATGACACCCAGATATATCTCTCCATGCCTCGGACAATAGCATCAACTAAGGATGGCATCTCGCCTCTAAATGAATGCCTTGAAGCAGTAATGGACTGGATGAGGAAAAACAGACTGAAGCTGAGTCCAGATAAGACGGAGGTACTCGCTGTTAAGAGCCCTAGCCCAAGTATGGAGGTTTGTCAACCAGTTCTAGATGAGGTCACACTTCCCCTGAAAGACTGTGTCTGCAGCTTGAGGGTGCTCTTGGATTCGCTGCTTCAGATGACAGCTCAAATAGATGCGGCGGCCAGGAGTGCCTGCTATCAGCTTCGCCTGATACGCCAGCTGCGCCCCTTCCTGGACCTGGAACACCTAAAAACAGTGGTACATGCACTGGTAACTTCACAGCTTGACTTCTGCAATGTGATCTACATAGGGCTACCCATGTGCTTAGTCCGGAAACTTCAATTAGTTCAGAATATGGCAGCCAGGTTGGTCACCGGAAGATCTAAAACTGACCACATAACACCTATTCTGAAGTCTTTACACTGGCTGCCTATTAGTTTCCGGGCACAGTACAAGGTGTTGGTTCTTACCTTTAAAGCCCTTCATGGCTTGGGGCCAGCCTACCTGCGGGATCGCCTTCTCCCATATAATCCGCCCCGCACACTAAGGTCTTCTGGGAGGAATTTACTGCAGCCAATCAGAACTAGGTTGGCTGCAGTCACCCAGAGGACCTTTCCTTCTATTGCTCCCAAACTATGGAATGGCCTGCCGGAAGAAACCCGGCATATTACCAGTCTTGACTGCTTTAAAAAGGCAGTCAAGACTGTCCTCTTCTGACAGGCCTTCCCAGACTAGTGTTCCACCGCCTCCCATCAACTGTCCTCTTGTTTTTAATCTTGTTTTTAATTGTTTTTAATAGTTAATGTGCCTTAGGGGGTTAGAAGGGTGGGTGGGTGGGGAGGATGGGGTACATTTTAATGTTTTAATGTATTTTACATATTGCTGTAATGCCGCCTTGATCCATTGGGAGAAGCGGGATGTTGATGATGATAATGATGATGATGATGATGATGATGATGATGATGATGATATAATAATAATAATAATAATAATAATAATAATAATAATAATAATAATAAAAAAATCTTCAGCATCCTTTTCATGGTGTGGTTAGTGACAAATCTAAATGTTAAATCAACATTTAATAATTGCTTTTTGGCCTTGACCTTGTGTATTTGCTAATCTATCTCCAAAAGGCTATGAACCCACAACCGGACACCCGGTTGAAATTTTTAATCTATTTTTTCCATCTCCATAGTGGATTTCACCCATGCATTAATACAGGGGAATTACTAGTGCCACCCAGCTTTAAAAAACCTTTCAGCAATGATGTTTAGCATATTGAGCTTCACAATTCACAAATCCCTGAAAATGCTGCGCTTTGGTAGAATTAGTGCACAGATTAACTCAGCAACATCTAATTCACAGTAATTGCATGGATGGGCTATTTTTGAATGGGTTTACTGGGTTGTTTGAGACTGTTTAAGAGGCTAACCTGTCTCCCTTTCTACGGGCTTCACTCTCTGCGCTCCCCCATACTTGAAATCATTTCCAGCAGTTACTCTGAGGCTTTATGATCAGTTCCTTGAGAAGAGCTGGAGCAGCTCTTCTTTTTGTAAGAGAGTCAGCTCCCTCTATTCTGCTAGGGATTTTGGCTACCAGACAGGCTGATTGCTCAGCTATTTATTTATACTCCAGCTCATATCTGGAGATCTCAGGGCACCCTACAATAAAATGAATTTGTAGCAATTTAAAACAACCACAATAACCACAATAATTAGATAACACTAAAAGCATATTAAACCCTTGATTACTTAAAACTAGACAATTTAAAGCCACTTTTTAAAATTTAAAGTAATACAAATCATAGCATATGTATAAATTGGATAAAACCAATTAGGCTCCACAGATTTTAATGAAAAGCCACGTTTTGACTTGGCACTGGAACGATATCAAGATTGGTGCCAACTGTGCCTCTGAGTGGAGGGTTGAGTCTTTGTTATGCTGTTACTGCAGTTTAGGCCTCCTTGGAGATACCCACAGATATCATTTTGATATCAATAATTTGGCTCTCTTCTACCACCCCTCTCCATGTGTTTGTGAGGCCCCCGGACAAGCACAGAACTAGGCTCAGCCACTAATCAGTGGACATTCCATTCTCCACCCAGGCAGGCCAGAAATAGTCAGATCCTCGCTTTAGGAGACCTCTCTGCGAACACCCTCATTATGTATGCACGCTGTTTACAAAGGACTCCCTGCCCCAAGCAGGCACCCTGGCAAGCTGAATACTCAACTGCCAAGCACTCTGCATTTGCATACTGTCTACCTCTTTGTCAATTCGGACTTAACTCAATCATGCTAAATTCTGACCTTTCCAAGGCTTTGTCCCGCGCCCAAAACATATTGTTCTCCCCAAGTATGGCATAGCCTGCAGTTACATTTCTCCCTATAAAAACCCCTGATTCCGAGACCATCCTGGGATCGCTCCTGAGTTCCAGACTGCCTTGCTGCCACTTTGCTTGGCGAGCTTCCTCTCAGCTCCATGTGCTGAGATACATCGAACCCCAGCATCGCTCTCTATCTTCTTTCCAGGCTTCAGGAACAGGTTTCGTATCACCCCAATCAACTATCCCTCTGAAAATCCCGCTATCATACTCACACCTTTATTTTCCTTAGTTATCTGTGTGCATGTGTTGCTTACATGGTGTGCCTGTATTTAATAAAGATCATTCATTTATTTCCAACACAGTTTGCTTCTTGGCTTGGCCTGACCCCATAAACGTTGGGTTACAAGATCCTGCTGCGTTACCCTGCCTCTCATAGTGCCAACCAGTGCTTTTGTCTAATTTCCCCATCTTGTGTAATTGTAAGGTTATTTAGGTGTCCCTCCCGGGACCCCCAGTAAACAGGGTAACAATGCCCTCCAACTGTTCCAACTTGGCAGGCACAGTCCAGATTAATCTGCTGTTGTCCCATTTCTTCAGATGCTTTTAAAATATCCCAGGTTTTCTGTCCTCTCACTTTCCCCACTTTGTCCTCAGCTTACTTCAATTGATGCAAACTGAATTCAAAGAGAAAAAGTTGTTTGCACTCAGTTAACGCAGTAGGAGGAGAGGAGGGGGCAGAATCTTGCCCTTCCCTGTAAACTCAAGCAACAACAAACTGCTGCAAGCCTCTCCTGGCTTGTGTGTTCTTTCTCATTAGTAACTTTTGCCATCCTGACCATGCTCTGAAGTTGCTTGGACATATTTGTCCTGGTGTTTATCTGTGATGTTGTGGGATATGGAAGGAAAAAGGAATGGCTGAAAGAACCAGGCTTTATGGTGCAATCCCAGAGGTCAGCCCCATTGAAAAACAGCCAAAGACACATGATTATATGGAAGAGAGCAACCAATGGGACCTTGTCATTCACCTATGTCAAAGCACAGAGAGCACAGGCACAGGCTTACTATTTGGCTCACAAGACAGAACCTTGCTGTTGTTGTAGTTGTGGGCCTTCAAGTCATTTCCAACATATGGTGACCTTAAGGCAAACCTTTCATGGGGTTTTCTGGGGCTGAGTGTGTGTGATGTGCCCAAGGCCACCCAGTGGGTTTCCATGGCTGAATGGGGAATTGAACCCTGATCTCCAGGAGTGCAGTCCAATGCTCAAACCACTACACCACAATGGCAGAACCTACTTACTACCAAATAAACAAGCAGCCCTGATATTCTAGAATGATCAGACAAACAACTGATTTCAATGAAGGCTGTGTTCCAACCAATCCACACACTGCAGGTCAGCATGATTTGTCACCTATCAAGCTGAATAGTCACTAGTCAGGTCCTGTGGCCTGCCAGCTGCTTGAAAACCTCATTGTTCTGAAAGCCTGTGGAATGAAGAGTGTCAGAGTGGGACACACAAAGTTCTTTTTTTAAAAGAAAACTTGTGGGCACAAGCCACTAGCAAGTTCTCCCACATAAGTTATCTGTTGTATTCTCCTGATTCCACCATTCATTTCAAGGGGGTGCAGTGGGGCAAGATAATGGATGGTACATGTTGATGAAAGAGAAGCCCTGGTGCCTACTGAACAGGCACCCCTGTTTGTATCTGCATGGAAACAGAGAGGGAACACAGAGGAGGGCCCTCACCTAGCATGGTTGACAGTATCTAGCCTGCCATTTGACCACATGGATGTAGCTGTGGCAACTGAAAGCTTATTATCACCATCAGCCTCCAGTGGCTTCTGTGTTAGCAAAGTGGAGTGTCTACTCCAGTTTTAGCTCAAAATTTAAAGGAGCTTTCTAATGTGCTGAACCTATTTGGGGAATAGACTTTGGACAGTACCCTTAAAAATCAGACTAAAACCCAGCGTAGATTCACTACCAGCACAAAAGCTTCCAGCTGCCACAAATCAACAGTGATGGCTGGTTCCTGGGGTCCGGCTATAAGCAGGAGAGGGCTTGGGAACAAGGTCTCCTCTCAGTTCTGTTGCTAGCAGGTTTATTTGACATTTAGCCTGTCAATGTGGGTCTAGCCATTTCCCCTTTTATTAGCAGAATAAAACTAATGTTATCTTCTCAATAAAAGCAATAATTGTTTCCCCTTTTTTTTTAAAAAAATGAATCTTTAGCATACATTCATAGACAGAAAACACTCCCTTTGCTTTGGTGTTTCTGTTTTGTTGTTAATAAGGATGACAGACTTTGCTGTGATGTGAAGGTGTCCTATACAATTATTGAATGGTTAATCAGAGCAGAGCCTTAGCATTTCTGTTCCAGATGTTTTCAGCAGGGTCAGTGATGTTTGCCAGAGGGTCACTGTATTTGCTCAGCTCATGAAAGCTTGCCTTTAAGTGATTCTCTTTGATTGTTGAGCAAAAGCTCTGATTTGCCAGTATTTATGTTGCATTTAAGGAGATCTCTTGTTACACCCTTTGGGTATCACCGCACTGCACTGATTCCAACAAATAAGAAAGTGCATTCATATATAATTGAATAACCAGGGGACAGAGCTCTTTGGTGGTATATATCTCAGTGATCTTTGGGTGTCAAATGGCTTAAAGTGACTTACAACAGCCACAGCCTTGAACATTCATGCAGAAATCTCAGGCAAATGCTAGCCATCCTGCTTAACAGTTAATTGTGTTTCAAATGTAATTTCCAGGCTAATCACATGGTCTATTCTTTGGTTGCTCTTTTTAGTTGGGGGCAGCTCCAAGGTCATGTGCTATGAAATACTTGCTGCCTCATCCCTGCACACGGTAATTATTAGTGCAGAGCCATGTGCCCCATGTTTGCAGAACAATTCTGATCAGGGTCTTTCTGACTAAGATGATAAATCACTGATGCACTCTAGACTGAAATACTGCAGCCTGCATGCAGATTGAAGGCATGGGTGTTGGTCATATAATGGGATAATAAAAAAATAAAAATGCAACACTCCTGTTTGTAAAAATAACATCAGCATATATTGGGGAACAGTTTTAGCTCAGCATTTCCTAAACAAGCTAATGTTCTATGTGCAGGCAATTTTCCTTTATTTTGCTTTTCTTTTCCTTTTCTAAGGAAGAACATTTAGATATTTGAGTCCCTATTGGGCACATGGGACATTTTACATTCTCTGAGCAATGGAAGATGTGAATGATTTCAGCAGTCATGTTTTTGATAAAATGTGGGCCACTGACCTTTAAAAGAGGAAAGCCAGAGAAAGGAAAACCCTAGCAAGAATGGCCAAACTTGTTTATTTCTGTATTTCTGAATTCCATTTCATTTCTACAACTAATCTGCGAGGCATATTTAAATGTGCATATTTATCCCAAAATAGTATTTAAAGGTGGTCTTTCTCCCCTGAACACGTATTTTTATTTCAGCACACTTTATCTTCTGAGATAAATATTAATATTATTAATATTAAATATTATATTTAAATATATTAATATTAATATTTAATATTAATCGAGCACTTTGATTCATTTAAACTTACAAGAAGTAAGCCCTGGTGCCGCAGTGGTTAAATGCTAGTACTGCAAGCCACAAGGTTGTGAGTTCGATCCTGCCCGGCTCCAAGATTGACTCAGCCTTCCATCCTTTTGCAGTCGGTAAAATGAGTACCCAGCTTGTTTGGGGCATGTATAGAAATGTTTCGAAATACATGCTATTTTTAAGTTGTTCGCCACCTCGATCCATATGGAGAGGCGGGATACAAATAAATAAATAAAAAAAAGAAGTCGATCACAACATTCAAAGAGGTAGGTCATCTTACTTCTAACCTTGGCCATTTCTGCACTAGCCTGTTATAGTGTATTATTCCACTTTCAACATCCTATGGAATCCTGGGGTTTGCAGTTTAGGGAGGGGCCTCAAGTGCAGAAATGACCCTTGTTACCATATATTTCCCTCTAGCTCTGATCCCGGGGGCATACAAAATAATGACAGCAAGGTTCTTTGCTCAGCAACTAGTGCTATATACCAAGTTTTTAAAAAATAAATTCAATGCAATTTGGAAGCTAAAGTTGCTGGTTCCAACAAATAAGAAATTCTGTGGCAGGGCTTAATAGCTGCAGGAGATCAATTCCCCTCCATTTTCAGTTTGTTTTTTCTGCTAAATCAGACATGACCTCCCATCACTTCCACTTGCATTCTGGGGTTGATTTGAGACCTTTTTGTCTGTGTTTCCTCCAAACAATGATGTAACAGAGAACTGCACCTCCTGGAGGACTCTAAAGGTTGACCCTCCACTCACTTGATTATTTGGCTGTAACAGAGTCTAGGGCACCAAGGGATGCCCAAAAGTCCCTTGGACTGCCTGTAACCTGTAGGCTGTAAAATTACCATCCTTGTTTGATGGATTGGATTGAGTATCTACCTTCCATGGGCAGAAGGACTCCCTTCAACTGATGCATACATCATAATTCACTGAAGGAATCTGCTGGTGTATTGGAAATAGCCTCAAATTTTGTCAATTCTAGTCTCATCTGACAGTTTCCTATGCCCTCCATTTGCTCCAGAGGTTGTGGAAGGAGAGAAATTGTGGAAGGAGTGAGAATCAACAGATATGTCCTACATTTCTGCCAGCAGGGCTGTTCTGAGCAAACTCTGTATACGGAATGCTTCCACTGGGCAGAGAAAAAGCCAGGTCTGACTTTACATCTCTGTTTGAAGAAGCTCAGTAAAAACAAACATAAAGAAAGGTAAAGAAAAGATAGAGAGTCTGGTCATGGCCATTTCCAGTGGAATAATAGCAGAAAGACTGCACCAAGTGGTTGAATTTCTGCCTCAGAACTGGTTTATTAAAAGAGCTAAGGCATCCCTAAACACACACACATACATAGGAAGACTTAGCAGGCCATACACCCACACACTTTAATATGACTTAATTGTGGAAATATTAATTTAGTTGGCAAACATATTACTTGGCTTTGATATAAAACATGTCCTGTTATGGCTGTATGAGCAGGCTGGACAAGAGGAAAAGACTGGCTGAACACACGCGTGGAGAATTAGGTCAGAAAACACCTCCAGGCTTAGCCAGGTCATAGTCAGGAAATCACCAGGAAACTCCAGAGATAATAGGCTTGCAGTTAGCTTTAACAACTCAACCTGTTGGACAATGGCATCTGGGAGATTCCCACAAGATTGCTGATTGTCTTAACTCCACTTCCTCTGACCACATAAACCTCTCCTTTGTCCTAAAACCCATCTCACAAGCACCAAGCTATCAAGATGACTATTAGCCCTTTGTAAGACCATTAGCTCAGTCCAGCCCATTCCTAAGACCATTAGCTCGTTCCAGAGCTCATTGTCTACTTTGTGAACTCCATTGTTTGCTCAACTGGACAACCATTCACACCTTTGCCCTCCAGAGAGAAATCAGTTATATAGACCCCCTAGTTTTGGCCAGTCAACTTGCAGTACACTGATCGCTTGTTGCCACTTTGCTGCTCTGATTCCTGATTGTGTACTGTCCTTAAAGACAAGTCTAAGCCACATCACTGCTTTTTCACTTCTCTTCTAGATTGATAAATATCACTCATTACTCTCTGAAATATCACCATCTAAACTTTCTTCCCTTTTCTTTCAGTTAGCCTTATATGATTTTGTGACTGTTTAGATCTTGTCTGTGTGATTAATTCCCCAATAAAACAGAATTAAGCTTACTTTTGGATCTCTGGCTGTTTTTTCCCTGCAGAAGTACTAGCAAACATTGGTTTACAAGATTTCATTAGGTTACCCCCCCCCACCTCGCAGGCCTCCTAATTTGAGTTAATAATTCCCCACCTTAACCTGGAGGTACTGGCATTGTGGGTAGACCCCTGAGTAACCCACTTTTTGGGGTAACAGGAGGTGCACAAAGGTGGGAGCTACATTGTGTAGGAAGAATTGTAAGCTGTAGTGTTTCAGAACGGTAGGTACATGGAATAGAGAGCTACATTGCTAAAAAACCACCACAGGTATTTTGAAATATTGAACTATAGTAGCATTAAGAGAACACAAATGTCAAAATCAGAAGCAAAGTTGTCAAATTCACAATCCCTCCCTCAAAGCACAGTGACAGAAGAGCTAGGAAAATGTGTTCTAGGATTATAAACCAAAGCTATCAGTCACTCAACCTCATTTCCTTTCATGCGTCTCCTCCATCCTGGGTGTTTTCCACAGCTTTTCTAAAATCTGAACCTTGAATTAATCTTCAAAAGGATGGAAGGTTGTTTCACCTCAGGGAGCCCTGACACTGGATATCTTCTGCTCAGATGTCAGCCACGTTTGATCTACATGCATAAAAGAATGTGGGTATATCTGCTTCCTCTAATGCCAATCTGTATTTTTTCTCTTTTTATTCTGCTTTGTTACATGTTTGCAAACTATTTCTTTTTTCTTTTAAACCCATTTCAAGGGCATACTGTGCTTAAAAGAGACTGTGAGTTATTTAAACTTTCAACTGATTCATATAAGACACTATTTTCTTTTTTTCATTGCTTTAATTCCTTTGAGTTTTGGCACATTCCAAGCATTCATTTGACAAGCCCTGCTGAAAACATTTTCTAACAGAAAATTCTGCCCCAATTTAAGCAAGAGTATCATTATAGAGGATCTGATTCCCATCATTAACTAAATTAATCCTGCAAAACCTACAATACTTTCTGACATCATTTGTAGCTTCATATTTTCTTTCAGACGCTTACACGCTACCGTTTATTTCAGTGGCTATTCTTTATGTCCTTCCCACTGTCCCCAAAATCTTTAAAAAATAAAAGATTCTTGAGACCTGATGAAGCATATTAGGGCCAGGTTTCATGATACATTAAGTATGTATTGTACAGATAAAGACTGGTCACAATCTTGTATCAGCTACTTAATTAAATATAAAAAGAACCGGGGGGCGGGGGAGAAGTATTGCATCACCTTTAAGGCTAATTGGTTTTTATTTTAGCATGTGCTTTCATGGATATAAACTCAGCCACTTCCATTGCCCTGTCCTACTAAACCTGATGGAAACACCATTCAACTGTGCTCCAGTCTTTGACAGAATGGACCTCCTTCGCCCCATGCAGTTAATGCCTGGTAAAGTAGGTTCAAGGGAGTTACAATTGTGGCAATACTGTTAAAATTGTGACCAATAAGTGATTGTGAATAGTGCTTGTGAATAGGGATCATTTACCTAGATCTACTCATCCATAACTGTTTTGTATTCATGATCACTTACACAGTCATGATTTTGACCCTTTTTGAGATAAACTTTGAGATAACCTGCTTTACCACCCATCAGCTACATGAGAAGAAGGAGGTCAATCTTGCTGGGGATCAGATTATGGTTGAATAATGATTCCTATCTGGTTTGGGGTTGGGGACAGTTGACCCAAGAGATGTTCTGTATCAGCTACTTAACTCAAGCTAAGTAGCTGATACAGGATTTTGCCCCATGTTTGTTTTCAATTCTCTTATACGCACACAAGACTCCAATCCAGATCGTGACCAGCAAACATGGGTGGTAGGAATTTGCCCTCATCTGGTTTTTATTTAAAAATAAATCTTCTTGACAGTGTTGTAAATAAAAACGAAATTCAGAAGACGAAACAGAGTAAGAGAAATAGTCTTTCATATATTCTAGTTGAAAGATAAAAATAGCATATGGGTTCTCAATATACAAAAGGTTAAAAGAGAACATGAACAAGTTTGGCAAATTAAAATGCAAAATGCATTTTAATATATCAAAATATCAACAGCAGATCAGAGGAAATCAGGAAGTGAATGTTCACTAAGAGAATGTTACTCTTATAGAGCCTTTATAACTGCTTCGAGTAACTGTGGCAGGTGAAGGTCCTCTATAATACCAATAGACCAATTAACCCCATAATGACTAAAGCTGTAAGTCTTTTCAGTTCCAATAGACAGCAACAGGGTTTTAAAAAATGGGGGGGAATCAATGGGCTACAATTAATGTCCTCCCCGCTTTTCTTAACTGCCATAGGAAATCTAGATAACATTTCCCCAGAAAACCTTGTGATAGTCTCACTTTAGGGTCTCCATAAGTCAGAAACAACTTGAAGACACACAATGGTAACAATGTAGTTTGACCTATATTGTTTAGATTAAGGGAGTAATGCTAGAATTTCTCAGTTCTTATCTAGGTAGAGCAACAGTCACCAATGCATAATGCTTAATAGTTGTTTGAGAGCATTACTTTGGACATTTTTTTATGGATTTGGGGGCCATTTTGACCATTGTTAGTGACTTGTTTGGTAATTAAAAAAAATTGAGGGCAACACATTTCTGTAAAAACACAATGGGCAACAAGTAATATGTAGCTTTTTAAATGAATGGTTCCAAACTCTATTTATGCCTAGTACATGAACAAGCTTGAAGAACCTCAGGTTCATGCATCTCTCTCCCTCAGGGCTGAAATATTCACTACATCAAATGTGTGCCATGCAGCTTCAGGGCTACCACACTCTTACTAAGAAGTGACTATACTCTGGCCAAATCTTTCCAAGCTCAGTCTGGGCTGGCAGCCAGGAGAAGCTGATAACAAACACAGTTAGCAACTCAGCAGTAACTTAAATGGGTCAGTTTACTGAAGAAAAGAAACAGCTTTGCAAGTGCAAAGCAATAAGGGTCCCAACAATGTCCATAAATCAGAGGAAGGCAAAAACAAACACAAGTCAAAGGTGGAAGCTTGCACAGGAGAAATGGTCAGTTGATTGCTGACAAAGGCTAGAGGGGAAAGGCTCAGTTCTTATAGGCTCCAGGGTCAGTGCAACTGGTGCCTGATTAATTGGTGCTTGGCATAAATTTGCGGGGAGTGATACAGGAGACCCTTTTGGTGTCTACACTGGGCAAAGGTAGGTACAGATAGATCATACTCTGTGTCAGAGTGAGCAGGGCTCCCTGTTGGGGCTGACACTTCTGTCCCTGGGGCGGGTGGTGGCACTGTTTGCTCTGCAGGTTCTGTTGCAGCAGTCTCTGTGTCAGGGCTCAGAGCAGGTTCTGCTGCCTCAGACTCCGTGTCTAAGTCTAGGTCCTGGAAGCCCATGACAAAATCCATACATGCATACATCCATACATTTACCACATGCAAAAAGGGACCTAAGGCCCACCCAAACTGATTCCTGCCTCACTTTGCCCTTTCCCTACATAGGAATTTTAAAAACGATCAATTAGTTGGATCTAAATAGGCTTTCTCCTTATAAATCTCTATATGATGGGAGAGGAACCTATGGGGGGATTTGCTGTCCCCTTATCCATATCCATTGTGCCTGATCTTTCCTTACTTATATTTAAAAAAACCCTAAGCTGTGTGTTATGCATTTTTAATAGAGTGCACAACATTCACCTTAAAGCTGCAATTTCCCAGGGCTAATGCAAGATTATTTCTGAAGAAATGTTTTGTAACCTGCAATCAGAGACATCTAGTGGTACAGTATGTACAAGAAGCACGCATATGCATTTTATATAAGCTACATACTGATCATGTAACTGTGTGTGTAATTACTTGGAAATCCTGCACAAAGTTACTTGCATCCACTTTCTTGCTGAAAAGGAAGCTTTATAGACTTGTTTTGCTAAAACTTGGGTAGTATGAATAAAGCTTCACCAATTCCACCAGAGCAGACTGCTCCACTATGAGGAAGTCTTCTAAACTTGTATAGATTTCAAAGACTATTTCCAGAATTCCAGAAATTCCAAAATTTTGCAGAGAGAATGGCATTTTCCCCACGGGGAAACATCTTTTTTTATACATAAAATAATAGTTCTGTGCAGAGATATTACTTTCTGCACAGAGAATGCTGTTTTCTGTGCAGACAGTGCTATTTCTGCATAGAAAGAGCCAAGTATGAAGTTTGCTCAAAATAAATCCTGAACTGTGAAAATTCTCATCAGTCCAGAATTCTCCTTCTCAGGGTTTACTGACGCTCAAAAAAATAAATATTTTCCTATCCTTTCCTATTTTTCCTGTCCAGTAGTTTCTGCCTCAATAGTTGTTTTTTTTTTCTGGTTAAAAATAGATTTGAAGAAACAGAAAAAAAAAAAAGCAGGATGGCTATAAATAGAAGATGGCCTCATCTGGGCCTACCATAATATTCCTTAAATGAAGAAATCTGAGAGCAGAAGAAATGCCTTCATTGGAAGCAGCCTTACATACAGACAAGCCATCCTCATGTATATTCTTCAATATATAGGACCTTTTAGGTATAACAATAAAATAGAAAGTAGTTGCCTGTGCTTTTTAAAAAAAAGGTTTTCTATGTTAGTCCTTGTGCAATTATTTCAATTGTTTAATAGCCGTGCAATTGCACTGCCTTCCAGCTGATTGTGGTCTTTCAGTTATTCTAGTCTGTGTAGTTATGCGCAATTGGAATATCTTCAGTGAATAATATTTTTCCTTGAATGTAGATTGCACTTATTATCATCCTGCTGTGTCCCATTTTCTCTCAGTTCATTAGAGAACAAAGTATTCAGTCACTGTTTCCTTTTGTTGAAATGTTCAGGCTGTGCGTGTTGCACTAGTTTTCTAGGTGCAGGGTCATTATTGATTTAATGTAAAGGAACATTCAGCCACAGCACATGCAATAGGACTGACTCAGAAAAGCTACAGATTATGATCATTTCGAATTTATTTAATTGTTTCAATAAACTTTTCTCCAGCAATTCATCTTCCAAAACTCTGAAGAAGTGTACGTAGGGCTGAGGTTCTACTGTTAGGCAAAGGTGACAGATGCCATAGGCAGTCAGATGGAGGGCAGAGAGAAAGAGAAAGAGAGTGCCATTTCCCCTATATGTCCGAAACTACACTGCCATGAAAGAAGCTACCTCATCTCTGGGGTGGAAGAAAGATCCAAATGCCAATCCAGCCCCATGGTAGAGGAATGCTTGATGGGATGCTTGAGGGATGCTACCATGCTTGAGGTGAACTTGAGGTGAACTCATCTGCAGAGCTTGAAAAAGTTGGACTGCAGGTTCCAGAATCCCCCAGCCAGCATGTTCACAGAAAAGTAAAGTGTTCTAACTTCTACCTCCTCTTCTTTTGATGTGTGTTAGTCATTCTGGAAAGCAGAGTGCTGGGGTTTGCTATTTTAATTTCCCACAGTGCCCATAAGAAAATACTGGGCAGACATTTTAAAAATGGGCACAGTCACTAGTGCGCTCAGAAACTACGGACGACTTGCCCTAAGTGCAGACCTTCAGTCAGTGTGTGTATGTGCAAATACCCATGTATTCAGCTGTATGTGTACTATCTCTCTCTCTTTATCTCTGTGTGTGCAATCCCTGGAAAACCTCTGGCAAAGGGTGAGTTCTTTTATCATACATTCAGAGTCTACAGCTCAATAAATACCTTCTAATCTCCATTTACACCTTCATTTGAAGGTGTGGAAGTCAAGGAGTCAGAGTAGAGAGCACCAGCTAGGGCAGAAGTGGGAATCATACAGCCTTCCAGCTGTTTCGAGTTTTTTTTTTTTTTGCAACTCCCAGCATTCCTCACCCTTGGCCATGCTAAGGATAATGGGAATTGCAATCCATCAGATTCTAGAGGGTTGCATGATTCCCAGCCCTGGGCTAGATTCTGCCCCTCCCCATGTGCATTCACCAAATGTCCATATAAGGCTATTTATTGAGATATCAGATGTGAATGCTTGTCTTAAGGTAAAATGGGAACTGGAGCCATTTCAGAGATAAGGCCAGACAAATCAGGTTGTGACTCTTGACTCCATAAAAGTTCTGATATGCTTGTTGCTTGGTTCAAGCAGGTAGGAAGCTATAGCCCCTGTACCTGTGTGTGTATAGTACAGGTGTGTATTTGTGTGCCTAAACGTCAGCTCTTGACTCCTTGTGACTTTATGCACTTCAAAGGGTTTTCCTAGGCAAGGAACACTCAGAGGTAGTTTGCAAGTGCCTTCTGAACATAGCACACAGCACCTGGTATTCTTTGGTCGTCTTCAGTCCAAGTCCTAACTGGGGCTGTCTCTGCTTAGCTTCCACTCTGGTACCTCCAGAGTGTTTAGAAGAGCCCTTGTACTTGCAGAAAACTAAATTTGCCTCTGCCTTCTTTCACCTCTTCAACGCACTCTTCCCAGAGGCTTGGTAGAAGTGTATCATCATTTGCCTTCTCTGGTGACTCACTCGGTGAATACAGAATTACACTGGAAACATCATATTTTAATAGCTTCCATAGTTTTCTATATTTTCCTAATAAAAATGCCATTTTTGCCTGGGGATATGCATATATTGCACAGTCTCATAGTTTTAATATCTTGTGCCAGCAATGCTTTGTTGCTTCTCTAAAGAGGCCTGTGACATTTCCATTTACAGATTAATGGCAAGTTTCTTATTGCATAGCAGTCTCCTCACTTTTTTTACATGCCAGTACAATCTAGCAATTTAGTGTTCCTGTTGAGCAAGAACAGTGCACCTCTATAGGGAGTCCCATAGAAGCTTCAAGTGAAACCAGTTTACATCAGACAACCTTCCATTTCTGAAATCCATTCTCTGAAATGCTTCTTGTACAACAGGGGACAAGAATCTATTTAAAATCAAATACTAGCAATGTAAGAATGTCAGAAAAGAGCCAAGCAAATTACCACTGACTTCAAGCAATCAACGAACAAATTAATTATACCCTTTCTCTTATTCCCATCCAAACTCTTTAAAGAAAATAGACTGTAGGTTACATAATTTTCTTCTTAACTTCCCTGTGTGAGTGTGACTGCATGTATGTGTTAATTAGCCACTTCCACTGAAAACAAAAACAGCAAAACACAAAACCAACAAAACACCAACACAAACCAAAACCAGCACAAAACCACAAAACAAAGCCAACAAAAAACAACAACAATAAAAAACAAAAACAAAACAGAAACAAAACCAACAGAGACAAAACAAAATAAAAACAAAACCAGGTATATATCCTATATATAAGGTATTTCTAAGTCAGGCATGTTTTTAGATGAGAATTTGGTAATACCTATGAAGTTATCAGTCTTCAGCCTTTTGTGCACCTCTCCTTCCCCTTCTTTTCTTAGAGGAAGTAGCATAGATACAGCGTATGTGTCAGGGGAACCATTTCAGAGTGAACCCTGCCAACCCCCCCCCCGAGACCACAAGTCTTCAATAGTATGAATTGTCTACACAAATCTAATTACATGCTGTTTTCTCCAGATGCATGGACAGTATGTACTAGATTGCTTTGAAGCAGAGATGGGCAACTTAACGGTCCTGCAGATATTGTTGCACATCAGTTCTAATAATCTCTCACCATCAGCTCTGTTGGCTATGGTTGATGGGAGTTGTAACCCAGCAATAGGTTGGGAAACATCAGGTTTCCCCTTCCCTGCTTTAAAGAATGCTACTTGGTTGTGTCATTAATCACATGGAAGTTTTGGTGCAGGACAACAGAGCCTTGCACAAAGTACACAGGCTGCTGGCAGGCAAAACATGGCCAAAGGAAGTGTAATTGTCATATCTGAATGTCTTTGCCTCTTATACAATAGTTCTGCCAGCTCCAATCTATATAGTGAACTGTGATGTAACAGTATAAAGCTTTTCAGGCATCTGTGGGGGACTCTCTTGATCCATTTCTTCATTTTTGAAAGGATTAAATAAGAGTACATTCAATGGAATTTAGTCCACTTGAAAAAGAATCTTTGCTTTCTGAATCAGTTGCAAAACAAAGCTTGGCCACTAGGCCCTTTGTGTACCCAATGGCCCCTTCTGGCAGGAAAGGAATCTAGAGATGTCCTGGCAGATCTGAATCTGCCTCTTACCCAGCCTGTGGTCTTTGGTGCTCCTATGCATGGTCAGAGTAGTGTGTGTGTGTAAATAATGAGAGCTATTATTTCAATGATGCCCAGTTTTCTCAATGCTATCGTGGCCCTGCTGGATAAATTGCTGTTGGAGAAGAGCATGTTGCTCTGTGACTCCCACATCATAGATGAGCAGCTTATATCAAGGCAGGTGATCATGGTGAAGGTGCAAAGTGAGGCAAGGGAAGAAGAGAGGTACAGCTACAGTGTAAGGAAGGGAACACTGTGGAAAAATAAGGTGAGCCAAGAGAGAGGAAAGGTGGGAAGAAAGGATGAGAGGTGTAGTGGGAGGGTGAAAGGAGCAAGAGAACTGGGTGCAAAGTAATGCAAAGAACATGGCAAGAAGATATGGTTTGGGAGTTCGTTCATACCTTCCCTTGCAGTTTCTTCTGTGAATTGGTGTCTGCCTCTTTCAGGGCCATTTTCATGGATATGCAACATTTTTTCTATCAGTAAAACTATTGGCAACCCCTCCTCAACAACTACAGTGACCTGATGAGAGCATAGTAGTGGTAGGAGTACCTGTGCATAAGAAAATGTTGCCGTTGTTGTTGTTGCTGCTGCTGCTGCTGCTGCTGAACTAGGATCAAATGCATGGACAAGGGGAATAGACTGGAGAAGAGTGGGGGTAGATGTGGGGGGAAATATAGGTTCTTTGTTTCTGTGCTTGAGTGAGTACATAAATACATGGACTCACAAATAAGAAGTCTGGTTTGCATAGTAGGCATTCAAACAGATCTCTTAACGATGGCAATTGTAACTGCCTGGAAGTAAATCTCTGCCTGTCTGGAAGAAAATGTGAGGCATGTGTACATTGGCAGGGGAATGTATGAGATTTCGTATCAAGAACAAGACACTCAGTTTCAAACTGTTAATCACTGGAACTAGTTGCCAGTCTGCTGTTTGTGCAGAGCATTTCATGCAGCACCGACACTGCAGAACAAATCATAATGATGCAAATGAACAGAACAGTCTCAAATGCTCAGAATGGTATGAGGGGGAAATACATCAACAGAACTTACAAGTAAATAATAAAAAGTAACACAGTCTACATCAGTAGTTCTCGACAATGGTTAATGGTCAAGGTTTCTGCAAGATATAGTGTCTGATGATGATGATGGTGATGTTTCTGTCCAGTCCTACGTTACAAGATCTCAAGGTGATGTAAAATCTATGTAACAGGTTAAAACAGTTTAAAATAATAAAAATGATTTGAATGGACTAAAAACATATAAAAAATTTAAGTTGAGCATCATCTGGGAATATGAATTTATAAATGGCTGCTCTGTAGAGAGCTAGCACACACAAGAGAAGCCAGGTGCTTCTGTTAATGGTTGGTGATTTTCCCAGTGCAGGTGACAGGACGAAGAAAAGAAAGACTGAGAAATCTTTAATTGATAATGGGCAGAATTTTCTGTCAACCTGGTAGCTACAATTATTGTAGCTCCATAGCTATTTAGTGTCTCCCCCTACATCTCTGTTTCCTGGGCAGCAGCTGCTGCACTTGATGGGGGATCTGTTCCCCTGTCAATCGGGGAGCAGCTTGCTGATGTTTCCATCCCCTCCTGCAAGTAATCTCCATTACAGCAGACAGAAACAGGGTCTCTTTCATAATTTCCCATCCTTCCAGAGATAGCTCATGCATGGGTGGAGTGCGGAGAGGTGTCAGTCAGCTGCTTCCTGATTGATTTTGGAACACAGCCCTGTTGATCGCAGTGGCTGCTGCCTGGTAAGTGGAGGCTGGAGGATTTTCATGCTCCCTATATAGTCCCTAAACTAGGGATTACATAAGGATCATGAATACAAACCAGTTACAAACGCGTAACTCTGGGTTACGTGTTCATAAGTGCCTTACTGAATTCTGGCCAACACATTTCGTTTGCATTCTTCTTTTTGTATGTGTAATTCTTTTTTTTTATAGTTTTATTTATATTAAGTTACCCATACTAATAGCAAAAAAGCATCATCAAATAATATTGATTAAATACAGATATATCATCTAAACAGTAACTAAACAAAAAACATCCAAGTTTACAGTTGTACATACATACATTGATGTAGAAAACATGAAAGAATGCTAAGAATAGAATATATAGAAGAAATAAAGAGTTGAATTCAAGATAGTTATGGTTCCATACATAGTTTAGTAAAATAATTAAACTGTCCCAAATTAGAAATGAAAGAAGAAGAAAAGAAAGAGGGTATGCATTTCCCCATACAAAAAGGTCGCAGGATTTTTCAGAATATTGTATCGTATCTGCCTTCCTTAGTTAGAAAAAGGAATGGTGTAGCTATAAAGATTAAGTATGCTAGTAACATAAAGAGTTATTCTATTTCCGAAATAGCAATACTTTTAGAAATTAATCTTCGTTTCCCATTCCCTTTTACATCCCTAAATCATTACCCACAATACAAATTTTAATGTATGAGTCATGTTCTCTTCTCTTAAGGTTATTTGATATTGCTGTAGCTAGTTTTGAATTCAAGAACGGAGAGATCTTAGTACTGTAATTCTATATAAGTACTTTTACTTATGATCTCAATATATGAATATATTTTATGTATATATATACACACACACACACACACACACACATATATATACACACACATATACATACACATACATATACATACACATACATACATACATACATACATACATACATACATACATATATGCATAGTCAACTATGTATCCTCATCCAATTGATCTTTCTGGGAATGGGAACAATAATTATGAGTTGATTAATTTAGTTCCAAAAAGGAAAAAAAAATAAGAGTGGAAGGATTGTATGTGTAATTCTGATAGTCTTCTTCTGTGAACACAAAGCTGTCTGCAGGGGCCCAGTAGCGAAGGGAGCATGTGGGATTTAATATTGCCTCCCAATGCTATTTGGGGTAGGACCTCAGGAGCTCAATCAGCCAGCTCCATTCCTCCCTTCCCCACAGTATATTTGGACAGCCCTCACCCTCAGTGCCAGTGTGTAGTTGTTTGTCTTCATTATTACAGAACAGTCCACCATTTGAAGGCCTGTCAAAGGACAGTCCTCTATTTGAAGTGCTTGCTAGTGCAGTTCAAGAGGAAAGATAAAGAACCCTTAGAAGAAGGGAGGGAGCGTGTGACTTTTATGTATCAGCAGTTGGCAGGTAGCAACAGACTGAGTGGGCAAACGAGACACTTGGGCCATTTCCGCACTAGACTGTTATAGTGTGATTATTCCACTTTCAACATCCCATGGAATCCTGGGGTTTGCAGTTTAGAGTGGGGCCTCAAAGGCCTCCACTTCCTCCTTTCCTCAAAGGCCCCTCCCTAAACTGCAAACCCCAGGATTCCATGGGATGTTGAAAGTGGAATAATCACATTATAACAGTCTAGTGCAGAAATGGCCTCGGTCATAGTCTTCCCAACTGTGGTAAGGGGGTATTAACTTTCTTTTTAAATATCTAAACTCTCATCTGTACATAAAAATTGCAAATGTTTGCCCCCATTCCCTGTCTGTTTGTCTCTTCTTCTTTATTGGCCACATATAGGTGACCATCCTCGTGGGTGTGACCTGATTGTTTGGACTGAGAAGGATTTTGTAGTGGAATGAGCACTTATTTCCAGACTGGTCAAGGACAGGACCACCTTATCCAGTAGATAATTTAGGCACAGTGCCTACAAAAATATAAGGGTCTAGGAGAACAAACAAAACAAAACAAAAAAATGATAAGAATTGGGAAAGAAAACAAAATTTCAAAATTCAGATATTTATTATTTTCATCCCTAGTAGTATGTTGAGGCAAGGTGGGGAGTCGAATACAAGAGTTCCTAGGGCTTATGAAAACCTTAATGTTAAGTCAAGGGTATTTGGTTTATTTACAGAGGTGGTCATGATTTGGGCAGTACACCCAAGCGCATGTGGGTATGCATGTGCAGGTTATCAGGGAGTTCCTAGAGGCACTCATCTCTCTGACCCACAGGCAGGATAAGAAACCCTGATGACCTATCTCTGGCCCACATATCAGATCTTCCCCACCCCTGCCCTACAATCATGTGTTCATATAATTGCCCAAGTAGGACAATACAATACATCAGATGAAGTATGCTATAATATAAATGTGCCCTTAAAACTCTTTCAGATCAGCCCTGTGCTTCTCTCTCCTCTCTGTTTTCTCCAGCTGATACACTCTACCACCCTTTGTCTCTTTCTGCTATGTCCTACTGAGATCAATGGAGCTTCCTTTCTGGTGTGTGTGTGTGTGGGGGGATTGCAGCTGTTTTGATTGAGGGTTTCTTGGATGTGAAATTCAAAAACTCTCAATTAGAGGACAAGACCAAATCTTTTCTTATTACCTCATCATTAACATTCTTAAAATATTGATAGAAGTCATAATAATGAGCTCTCTGGCACTTTAATTGACTCTCTAATGTATAGCTTGCTCCATCTTGTAATTGGGTTTAGAATATTTCTACAGAATGTTCTAAGAGGCTGTTTGCCACTCTTGCCCCGTCATTTGTTTAAAGATAAAAAGTAAGTTTTAGACCATTTCCGCACAGGGCGAGGGAATTGCCCCGTGCCGGTACTTACTGTACCTTTGGGCTCGATGCTTGGGTCCAGGTTGGTCCGGAGCAGTGTGTGGCTGCCGTTCTGCACTGCTCCAGGGACAAAAATGGTGGCTTCCAGTTGGTGGAGGTTCTCCACCAACCACTGAAGCTCGCCAGCCTAAAGTCCGCCCCTGGCAGATTGCAGGCTCGCACTGGTGTGAGCCTGCAAATCTGCACCGGATGGGAACGGAGTGGCGCACTCCATGTTTTTGAAAGACCTGTTTCAAGTGGTCTTTCAAAAGCACACTGGACGACCACTTTGGGCCGTTCGGGAGTGGGCTGAGGTGTGGATCTACAGTAAGTAGGTCCAACCCAGTCTGCTCCCAGGTGCAGACGTCCTTTCTGGAGGACGCTCTGCACCATTTCTTTAAGCCTGTGCAGAAATGGCCTTAGTCTTCCATATTTGTAAGATGAAGAGAAATCACATTTCTTCTCAACAGTAGAAAGGAAGAATGAAGGGCAATTCTGCAATTATTGCTGGAAATTCAGAGAAGCTACACACATTCAGTAGTTTGCACAGTCCCTGCATGAATAAAATGTATATAAATAGTCACATTTATCTAGTTGGGAATGATTTGTTTACTTTGCTTCATTTTTGTCAGCATGTTGTTGTTGTTGTTGTTGTTGTTGTTGTTGTTGTTGTTGTTGTTGTTATGTGCCTTCAAGTAATTTCCAGCTTATGGCAACCCTATTATGGGTTTTCTGGGGTTGAGAGAGTGTGACACTCCCAAGGTCACTCAGTGGGAATCCAACCATGGTCCCCAAGATCATAGTCCAACAGTCAGACCACTATACCATATTCCCTCTCTATACTCTCTTCACAAGCAGTGTCTGCAAACAACATAAGAATATTGTAGAAAAAATGAAATAGAATAAATAATGCACTCAGACCAGCAGCAGAACATTTCCCCTTATCTTATTAGAGGTCTTGAGCACTAATGTGTTCTGATGATCTATGAACTTAATTTTTCTGTACTTTGTTATATTTTAATATCAGGTAACATTTTTTCTAATGTCAAGACCATCAGCTTTCTGTTGGGGCAATTGGGGGGCACAATTCTGAATACAGACATGGAAAGTTGTTCATTTTATTTTCACAGGACCTCTCAGAATCCCACCAATATTAGTCCACTTTCTGCATCCTGTGGAATTCTGGGGTTTGTAGTTTACTGAAGCCATGAAGCTCTGGACTGAAAATTCTGAATGCCCCTCCCTAAACTGCAAACCCCAGGATTCCATGGGATGCTGAAAGTAGAATAGTAGCACAACAGCAGTGTAGTGCAGACATGGTCTTAGTTTTTCTTCCTTCATGGAAATCCACACAGAATTTGGTACAAACTTTCCATGTTGTATATGTATTTCAGTGTGGTTTTGTTTATGAGCCATTTAAAATAATTTCCCTCATTGGAAATGAGGGATGTACACTTTTTTAAAAATAATACACATTTTAGTTGTATGCATCTTTGTTGTCATTATGTACCTTCAAGTCAGCTCTGACTTATGGGTCCCTGTCCTAGGGTTTTCTTGACAAGATATATCTAGAGGAGGTTTGCTATTGTTTTCCTCTGAAGATGAGAGAGTAAGGTTTGCTCAAGGACACCCAACGTGTTCCAATAGCTGAGTGGGGATTATAATGTCCGTCTGCTGGAGTCCTAGCCCGGCACTTAAAACCCACTGTATCATGTTCTGTGCTTTACTTGTGTACATTTAGAGGCATACTTGAAAACCCTAGTATAGCAACTATTGCTGCCATTACTATGTATCTCAAGTTCCAAAGTAGGGTGGCCAGGTGTCATCCTTCTGTGGGATTATTTATTATCTTATGAGATGTCCAGGATAACATCAGTGACCTGGGATGGAGTAAAAAATAATTGAAGAATCTGGACTGTGATCTGAATGGGAAACCAATTGGTTTGTCTTCTGTGACATTTTAAGTGCCTAGTGATTATTTTAAAAATGGCATATACACATATGTATTCACCTATTCCAATTATATACAAAGTGATATCTCCTTTTGTCTTTTTTTCAGTGACATGTAACCGTCTCCCACCCAATTTCAAGACAAAGAATATTTAAGCCTCCCTTACAGCCTCTGTTGCAGGTACACTGAACGTGTTCTTTTGTGGTGCCCAGCCGCAATAGGTGAGAGGTGGGAATTGGCAAATAACACAGGTCAACTCAGTTGGGATATAACAAGCCATAATTTTCACTGTTCACAGCTTGGCCTGCATGGGATTGGATTCAGGCATCAGATGACCTTCATGCCAACCAGTGAACATCAGAAAAGCAGCCCACATGGTGGGACCAATGTGGGGTGATGGAACAGAAGATACCACATGGGTGAAAGCTGCTGCCTGGGTCCCCTGACACCTGGAGGGCGGGGGGGAAGGCTGAGTCCCTAAGCCCTAAGAGGGGCATGAACCATGTTGCCTTCACTCTCCTGAATCCTATCTAGGAGAGCAGGATAATAACTGCAACATCTCAGTCTTCCATTTTTGGGCAAGGGCCTAGTGGGCTGTCAGATCACAGGATTCCTATAGGAGGAAGAAGGTTCCTATAGGCGGCAAACTATCCGCCTCCTATAGGAACCCTGTGAACCCACCTATAGGCAAACTATCTGCCTTTCCAGCCACGAGTGTTTGTTTATTTTGTAGTATTTGTACACCATTTAATACAATAAAATCTCTATGTGTTTTGCATTAAAATCTATGTGTAGTATAATAAAATGTAATTTAAAATGTTTAAAAATAATTGCATACTCCAATTACTAATACAATAACAGCAGTCATAATAATTACTAATCTGCCAAAGTGATTTCATTTTCAACAGCCATTTTAAAGCATGACATGTTCACTTCACTTATTTTGAACATTTCAGCGGGCTCCAGTTATATTCAATTACAGACCACAGTGTTTGAAGTGACTGGAAATATGCACTCACCTATTAAAGTCTTATTGAGTTCAACAGGCCAGGATTATAACAAGTTTTAAATGCTTTCCCCCTGTTATTATATCTGTGAGAAAAAATGTAATACAATTATGTTAGAATCATGGTTTTACTAAACAGGAAATAGTGAACAAGAGTATTTACTATTTTGAAATGTACTGTTCTGTGTATTATACGTAAATACAGTAATGTTCAGTATATCCGTCTGAATGTGACTCTTCCTTTCCTCTGTATATTATACAGTAGTTCACTTAGCAGTGCAATAGTCTGGACTTGTTTAAACAAATCTATCAAAGGAGGTGCTATAATTGATTTCAAGAAGCAGCACATCTTATTGCCATCATTGGTATGTAAGGAGCTACTTCAATATCATTATCTACCATGGTGTTCTTATATTCCCAAAGTTCTGTTCTTTGGCAATATGGAATATACTAACCTATCACCTTAATTAGTTCAATTTTTTTTCCACTTGAAAAATTCTACATGTCCAGAATATATGAAAAGGATTAGCACTGAGTAAACAATATCTACAGGTTATATACACATTGTAATCTTAGAGTAGTTAAAGATGAATGAAACTAGATTTTATATGAAAAATGCTTCCATCATTTCTCACTCTAATTAAACCTCTTCATAATCAAAATCTAATTCGAATATAATTCCAATATAAGTAGACATAATTATCTCATTAGACTTTTCAGGCTGATTAATTTAGATTTTCTAGGTCTAGTGGTTCACCTCTGCCTTCCTTGAATGAGTGAAAGATGTTTTAAAAAGATATATACATTATCGTTTCTCTAGTAATATAACATGATCTCATGACTCCATCTGTGGATGACCATCTTGAAATATTCCAATTCTTGAAATATAATCCTACAGTGATTAAAAAGATTGTAAATAAATTATGCTTGTCCCTGAGAGACATGTTTTCTAGGACATTTGAACTAGCTAATTGTTCATTAGAGGCAGGAGAACAGATTCTGGATAGCTTATGTTTGAAATTATTGCAGATTGACAGACTGCTCCCAAAGGAAGGAATATTAGAGCATTCAGTCTTTACCCACCAATTATGGTGTCAGTAGGAGGGGAAAGACTGAATGGTATAATATTCCTTCCGTAGGAAACTCTCTGTGAATGTGTTCTTTAATAGCAGAAGAAAGTAGACAGAGGAGAACTACATGTGTCATCATTAAAAGTATAAAGAAGTCTCCATTTGCCACTTGTTTAGAAGCCTAATAATATTACGATGAAATAAGATAAATTAAGGCTGCAATCCCACACTTGTTTTCCTGGAAGAAAGCCTCCTTGAGATCAGTGAGATTTGCTTCTGAGTAGATGTATGTAGGATTTCAGGCTCTGCAGGCTAGGGATTGCTAATGAATACAGTCATGCTTGACTTCAAAAGAAGAAACTTTAAACTGGTAAAAGGAAAGCTGAAGCAAAATCAAGATGGTCAGATCTTTCCCAGATTTGTTATTATTACGTGCTTTCAAGTAAACTCCAACATATGTCAACCCTGTCACAAGGTTTGTTTGGTAAGATTTATTCAGAGGAGGTTTACCATTAGCTTCCTTTGAAACTGAGTGTGACTGGCCTATGGTCACTTAGGGGGCTTCCATGGCTGAGTGGGGATCCAAACCAAGTCTCCTAGAGTCCAGCACTCAAACCACTATACTGGCTCTAATCTCTCCAAAACAGCAATTAAAACTTGACCAGAATGCATGTTAACAGTGGAAGAAAGGTACCACTGCATCCAAGGGGATGCCATCCTAGTTCACGAGCAGCATTTAAGTCCATGATGGATTGAATTTGTGGACTGTGTACCTGTGGATACTACAAGCCCATTGCATTTACAGGGATAGAAGAACCCTGATCCACACATATACCGATGCAGTTTGAGCTGGGGGTGTCTGAATAGGCAAGAGATCCTGGAGTCATGGCAGACAGCTAAACTGTCAACCCTGTGTGTGGCTGCTGAGGAAAAAGGCATCACATGCTTCACATTTCAGCTGAATTCAGATGCTAACTGAGCAGGTTTGGGAGACGTCTTTGAAACAGAGGTCCCTCAAATCTAGATATCTGAAGACTAATAACTTCAGTTTGGAGGAACACAGAGATACTGATGTATATGTCCAAAAACTGATAGATTTCTTCACAAGCTCTTCATACAAAGAAACCACAATGTATGTGTGTGAGAGGGATGATTTTAGTCTAGCAATGAGCAGTGATTGTACAAAGGTTCTCAAATCGCAGGACTACAGGGGAAGAATGCTAAATAAATTGCAGGTGTTCTCTGCCACTTCTCTCTCCTGAGTGTATGCATGGTAAAAGTGTTTTGGTGGAATTTGTGGGACATAAGAGGTTGTAGTGAGAGCCAGCATTCAACACTGGAGGTCAGGGTTTGATTCTCCACTTGGCCATGGAAATCCACTGAGTGACCTTGGACACATCGTATACTTTCAGCCCCCAGAAAACCCTGTGATATGTTCGCCTTAGGATCACCATCAGTCAGAAATGACTTGAAGGCACACAATAACAAGGAGGGTATAGTATTGGGTGCTTGGTTGGAGAAAATGCTAGACTCTCAAGTATTCCAATCTTATTGCTTACTCTATACCCATCATTTTTGCTCCCTCCTCCTGCTATAAATTCTGTGACCTGGGTGCCAACTGAGTGCAAAACAAAGAACGTTAATCTCATTCTGCTATCCTAACAGCTGCACTCATTTTCCAGAAATTGTGTAGGTGTCTTACCTCTATGACATATGCCATTTTTTCTACAAATTGCCAAAAATACAACCAAACATAAGAAGACTCTAAGCCTTCTTCACAAAACTCCACAAAAACAAGCACCTCTCCTTTTTCAGGTTTCTTAACAATGGCAGACACTGTGTGTCATTTTCATTACACTTTCCAGAAAAGCCTAGGGGAACAATTCCTTTAAAAAAAATGTAAAAAACTGCTCTTGAACAAAATTCCCTGCACTTGTTCTTTTGAAAAAGAGTGGGTCTGATCCCTCCAGAAAGAGCAACTGTTCCTGCAACTGTTTCCCCATTTTCTTTTAAATTGACATTTAAAGGACTAGTAGGGTTAGCACCAAGACCTCAGCATTTATATGTCTAAAATTTGGCTAGTGCACCGGGGTTACTATCACTTAATGACAAATGAAAAAGGTTAGATCCACTTTTAAAGGTTCAAATGATATTCAGTGTGAGACACAAAGATTTGGATTGTCAAATAGGTATTTTGATTTGAAAGCAGGTTGAATTAAATGGCTTTTGAAGCAATCCAGGGTCAGTTCTGTTGCTTTTCTTAATGGCTCAGTCAAGGTCCAGACCAAAACCTTTGGTTAGTACACATGCCTAAATTCCATGTTAGTGATTGTTAAGATTGAGATTAAAAATAAAACCGCCAATATGATAATACCTTTATACAGATCTTGAGTGAAATCACATCTGCAATATTGTTTTCAAAGAGGTTGCCAAGTTAAGGCCTTTCTGCCCTACACTGTTATAGTGTTATTATTCCACTTCAACACCATGTGGAATTCTAGGGTTTACTGAGACTAAAGAGCTCTCTGGCTGAGAATTCTCAATGCCCCTCTCTAAACTGCAAACTCCAGGATTACATAGGATGTTGAAAGTGGAATAGTAGCACAATAGCAAAGTAGTGCTTAATCTGTTTCAGCATAAAGAGGAAGGGAAAAGTTGTATTGTGGAACCTTTAACAGTAATCAGTTTATTTCAGCATTACTTTTCATTGGCTTTTATGGTTTCTCTTGAAACTGCCACAATACTACTTTTCTTTCCCATTTTAACATTTGGAATACAGTGTAAATTTTTGAATCTAAAAATATAAAGATAATTTAGAGCTAGCAGAGAAAATAGCAACTGAAATTATGAAAAAGCAAGCAAAATGATCAAATGAGAAAAGTCATATTGGTTAGAGATAGGCTGGTTATACATGGTGTAGAGAACATGGAAGGAGAGATCATCTCCCTACCTAGAGTTATCCGGTGAAAACGAATGGTAGAAGGTGGGTGATGATTATGATGAAGAAGAATAAGAATATCCTGCCATTCACCCCAAACCAGCAGTCAAAGCAGCTTACAAGTTAATCTGAATTCAATACAGATAAAAGGATTTAGAAGAGAAAAAAGAAGAAGTACTTTACACAGTGCATAGTTAATATAGGCCATTTCTGTACAAGGTCTGTACACCGGAGTCACCTCGAATTCTCACCCTCCCATATGCACATTGAACCAATTTGGCTTCGTAGTTTCCCTCATGGTTCTGCATGTTTTCAGCTCCTAGCATGGTTCAATGCGATGAGAAACGTCTGTGTTGTAAAACCAGAAAAACTTCGATGTAAATCTCCCAAGCTGAATCTGCTTCATTTCCCCCCACATGCAGAATTGTAACATTGATTCAAAGGAGAGAAGTTGCTGCTAGGGGCATTCCCAGGCTGTCATTTCCATCCCTATCTCTTTCTACCCATCAAAGGACAGGTTGTCTTCCAGGTGTTAAACGGACAGTGGGAAGAGAGTGTTAATGGATTGTTAATTTCTCACATGAACATATGCAACATTGTTTCTCTTTCAGGCTGCCTTGATAGCCTTTGTGCTGCAGCCTTAACTTTCACTTTGAGAAGTAGCGATTTTTTGACAGTTTAATTTGACAGCTTATTTTGAAAGACCAATTTGGAGTTGGTGGGGCAGGGTGAGGGAGGGGGATGAGAGTGACCAGAGACTTGCTGTTGCAGATGCAGCAACCACTTTTCTCTGAGGTAGTATGATGTAAATGCAGACAGCACAGTTTTTGAATTCGAATAAAAAAACACCACTCTTGACTCGTGATGAACCGCTCCTCCCTCTTATGCAGAAATGGCCATAGTTTGTTAGGACAAGATGCAGTGATGATGGTTTCCAAGCTGAAGGCCTCAGAGGTGGATTAGCCAAAAGCATGGCTATGAAGTTACTATGTGTGAATGCTATATAGTATTTCTAGGTTCAATATGCCCCTGAACACCAGTTGTTAGAATGGTGTTGTGGTACTCATGTCCTCCCTGTGGGCTGCCCATTTGGGGCATCTGGTGGTCCACTGTGAGAACAGAATAGTTGCCTAAGCTGGGCCTTTGATCTGATACAGCATTGTGCTTTTTAATGTCCTAATGACTGTACTGTTAAAGTATTATATTTTTGCATCCCATGTGGCACAGATGCATTCCTGTCTGATGAGATGCGAGATCTGCAGCCAAATATGGATGGCTAGTTCAGTGACTATGAGAAATTCAGTTCCCCACTGCTTCTTGCCTTCTGCTATTCATTTAGATCTCTCTTTCAGTTCCTTTCATGGCTCCTTGATCTCTATTTTTAATTTCTGCCAACAGGATATATACCTTTTTGTACCCTGGCTGTTTGAAATTTTTGTTTGTTTTAAGAGATTTTATATCCCACCTTTTCAAAATACATGCGATGCTTAGAGAAGAATACATTATGCAACAGCATCTGTTCAATTAAAAATAATAAATAATAATAGTTGAATGGATTGGTCCACTAAAGTCTTCAGCCAGATCAGTCATATGCCTGCCAAAGCAATTAGGAGACAGACGAGAATGGAAGCTAGACAGACTTTCTCAGTAGAGTGTTCTGTAGTGATGGGTGAGAATGTTATTCTATTTTATTAATAAAAATTCAGCAAAATTTGCAAATAGTTCTATAAATTTGCAAATAGTTTCATAAACTGAAATCAATTTAAAAGAGAAAAAAATATGGGAACAAGCCAATAGACCAATCTGGCTAATCCAAGCAGAGAATTGTGAGCATTTTGTTGTGTAGAAATCTAGCTTTGAATCTCAAAGTGGTGTGAATTATGACTGATACCTCCCTGCATCCAAGAGGTTCCTTGTCTTTAATGACAGACCAGGCCAACTTAGTCATCTCAATGCTGGGAACAGTGGGACCCAATTAACTTTGGTGAATGTTGGCATGTGAGACTTTTGCTTGATATGTTTTTCAACAAGAACTAACATTCCCAAATTTCTTCACACGCAAATGGTAAAGAACTTGAAACTGAAAACACTGAATGTGGGAAGAAAGCAAAGCTAGACAGATTTCTCTGTCTGTAGCCTATTATGTTCACAGGGAGGGCCTGTGTCCAAACCAGCTGCTCACAGGATATGGAGGAGAGCTGTTAAGAAGCAGCTTAACAGCGAATAGACAGGAACAGCAGAAAACAGGATACACATTAACATGATTATTTTTTTGGTCCACTAAATGGTGCGAGAGTATTAGCTTCAGAAACTTCTGAATTTAGTTTTGAAATAGTTCCTGAAGAAGGTCTTTGAGAGCAGTGGTGGAGCTTGGACTGGGGGGGGGGGGAGGTGACAGGAGATGGCGGGGCACTGTGGTCACTGTGTGTGGGGGTGTGGCTGCGATGCGGGGGGGCATGGCTGAGGTGCATTGGGGAGTGGCCCGGGCACCGGAGATGTGGCTATGGGCTGGGATGCCCCCAAAACTTTGCTGGCCAGGGCAAATCGCACCCCCCCGCCCCTACACGACTGTTTGAGAGCATATGCAGGTTGAAATGCTTTGGGAAATTTTTTCATTAGTAAATTATTCATCCACTGAGCACTTCGAGATGTGCCCCCTGTTTTCTGCTGATCTTATTGGGTTTTCCAGTTTTTGTTTCTTTCATTTTCCCTCAACTGATAGCAGACGCAGTCCTTTAGGATTCTGGGACCGGGCTACTAAGGGCTTGAAAGAAATTTAAAGCACTTTAAATCATTCAAGAAACAAACTCGAGGCCAGTACAGCTCTTACAAAATAGATATATTGTGCCCCCAGGTACAAGTAATTATCCAAGCACTTACTGACTTTTTCAGTATTTTAAGTTTCTGGAAACTTTTTAAGGTATTAGTTGCTGTGGTCCAAGTGTGCATTTGGATGGGTGGGTGTATATCCCATCAGTGGGGAATCTGAGTGGGTCTGATGGGAGAGATGCTTCATCACACCACTGTGGGCTCAGACGATGGCCCATCATTGCTCCAAAGACTTTCCCCACTGACTTGAAGTAGTCCTGCAGTAATCCAATCTGGATGTCATAAACATGTAGCAATAAACCCCTTCCCAAATCCCCCCTTTATCCTTTTTCCCTACATTTACAGCTTCATTCTTGGTTCTTCTCCATTTTTTGGGATTCTCCCTTCACTCATACTTCTAAGAAAGTCTTCTTCAGAATGCTGAATTCCCCCACTCCCAGTTTCCAAAGCTGAAGCACCCGGGCTTGGAGAGATTTGGTTTCTGAAACAAAGTGGCTTCACTCTGCTCTGAACTGGTCCAAACTGATGCAGGTTTTCCCCTGACACTCTTTTACATGCTTTTGGAATTTCTGTAGGTTCCTTTTTTAAAGTTTCAGTTTAAATGCAGAAAAAACGGGTTTTAAAAATTCCCCTGGGCTGGACAGGGCTACTGTTAGTTGGATTTATAATTGGTTGACCGCCCAAAACCCAAAGGTTGATCATGTTGCAAAACAGGAGTCGAGAAACTCCTGCTGATAAAAAATAATAAAAACTCCTGCTTGCTTTAGGCTTCATGCCTGCTCTATGGAGCTAGTAAAACAAAACACTGCTGAAGTCAAACTGGCAAATTAACTATGTTTTTTGGTAAGAGAATTTCAAACTACCTAAGTTACAGAAGAAAAATTCAAACTGCCCAACATCATGGCAGGTTCAGCAACAGAGTGCAAAGAGAAAAGAATAGCGAGACTTGTACACAAGGCATGGAGTTTATATGATATGCAGTAAACATGCTTTCGGCACCTTCCCTCACGACAACAAGCGTGAATAACAAGTTCATAGCCATAACATGTCATGTAGCAAAAACACATATGATGGCGCAGCTGTGTGCCAGTTCCGGACAAGCTGATAACGCTGAGGAAAAGTTTCCCATGGAACTGGCTAGCCATAACAACAAGTTTGTAACAGTTTGCGTTCTCACACACACACACAAGAGCTGTGAGAAATTTGTGGAGCAAGGAGTCCATTATGCATCCACATAATGCAACACTCCCCTACTCCTTGTGGAACAAATTTTAGTCACATATTTAACCACTTTGGACTGGAAGCTTTGTCAACCCCAGCTTGCTTACCAGCTGACCAAATGTTTCAGCAGGCAGTGGCTTAGTGAACACATCAGCTAAGTTACATTCTGAAGGCACATAAGTGAGAGATCCTTTTTTTTCCCCGCAAAAACAATTTTACATTGTGAAACTTGATGTCAATGTGCTTTGAGGAGGGGAAATTTTGTCAGAACTTGCCATGTGAATACAGGTTTGGGGAAATTTACAAAAATTTTTGAAAGGCTGTGCAACAGAAACTTGCAGATTTTTTAAACAACTGTATGAACCACTCTAGTTCAGTACAGAGTGCAGCCCAAACTCACATATTCCGATTCCATCGTTGATAAAGACAAACATGTTTGTTTCTTAGCTTTCCAATCAATAACCACTCCACTGTATGTGATAACATAACCAGATGTGCTCTTGCATTTGATACATTTTCTGCAAAGTCACTATCAGAGTAACACACCAATGTAGGCTGTTTTTTGGGGGACAAATACACAAACAGTACTCCAAAGAACCTTTCAGGTACCTAAGCACTTTTTTTCACACCTTGCCAATGATACTGGGTAGGCTTAGCACACGCTCTCCCCAATATGTTTACACTTAGAGCAATATCAGGGCGGCTGGTACTTGCTAAGTACAGGAGGCCCCAAATGACAGATTGATACAGATGTATGTCAGGAAACATTTCATCACCAATTTTTTTCAAAAACCCCAGGTACCATAGGCGTTTTTACAGCCTTGCAATCAGACATGTTGCATTTTTCCAACAATTTCACAATCTTTTGTTTCTGACCCCAGCAAAAACCATTTTTGACTTGTTGTACTTCAATTCCCAGAAAGTTTTGAACTGGACCCAGATTTTTGACTTGGAACTTTTTTCCCAGTTCATTCTCAAACACTTGTGCTTGAGTTTGTGTAGCAGAAACTAAACACAAATCATCCACATAGGCAAGGAGAATTTCTAAATTTTCCCCCTTTCCCTCGGACATATACACAGGGATCAGCAACCCCTTTGTTTGAAACCACACGCCTGCAGAGCATTGTGTAAACAAACATTCCAACATCTGGCTGATTGTTTTAACCATAAAAGAAAACCTTCAGTTTCCAAACGTGAAAATTTTTTTCCTTCAACTTCAAACCCATCAGGTTGAAGCATATAAACCTCTTCTTCCAAATCAGCATTAGATAGGCAGTAGTGATATCAAAATGTGTCACCACAGCATTCATTTGGGCTGCTAAGGAAAACACCAATCTAATAGACTGTGTTTTTACTGTGGGACTGGGATTTCATTTACGTCATCACCTTGAAAACACCCCCTTGCTACTAAACGCGCTTTATGTTTCACTTGCCCATCAGCAAAATTTTATTTTGTAAACCCATTTACTGTCAATTGGTTTAAATTTTTTTGGGGCAATTTACACAGAGAATACACATTGTGCTGAGCAATTGAATCCATCTCACTTTGCATGGCATCCCACCAGGGCTGAGCTTGTTGCTCAGACAATCTCTCAAGAGCAGCAAAACTTTCTGGTTCAGTAGCTACAGCTGCACACACACGGACTGCCTGGACGTCAGGGAAACGACGTGGGGGGGGTGCCTTTTGTTTTTCTTTTTATCTTCGAGGACGGGTTGACTCTGTGAGGTGCCTTCCCCCTCCTCAGCACTACGTGACCTTTTTTTAAATGAATACTTTCGCTCTTCCTCCCCTGTGCCAGACTCAGCCACATCGCTTACAGCTCTCCTCCTTCGCAAGTCTCTCTCCTCTGTTTTAACCCTTGAGGGACTGGGAGCAGAGACTGAGGGTTGAGCTGGCTGCACTGCAGGCTGTCTGGATACAGGAAGAAGAATTTCAGACGCTGATTGAACACGTGCCCAGTTTCGGGTTCCTCGAAGGGGGGCATTTCTTGACACAACACAGGAATTACCACCAGCATGAAAGCGATACCCTTTACAAAAATTCTCATAACCAACAAAACGCAAGGAAAGCTGGGCTTTTGGCCCTCCTTTTTTCCCTTTTACTTTTGGGAATGTGCACCCAGGCAAAATTTCCCCAAAAACCTTCATGTGAGCAATGGAAGGCTGTTTATTATACAGATACTCATAGGGGGTTGCATTGATTACACTACTCCAGAGCCTATTGTGTATGTAACAGGCCCTAGAACTGCTTCACCCCAAAAACTCAGAGGCAGATCTGCATAGTTAGCAGACTGTGCATCAGAGTTTGTAAAACTCCTGCATTGCGCTCAGCCACTCCATTTTGGTGAGGAGAATAGCTGGCAGTTGTCCTGTGAATGATCCCTTTCTTTTTGAACCATTGTTGCATGTTATTTGACAAAAATTCAGCTCCCCTATCAGTTTGCAACTTTTGAAGAGAACAACCAAACTGCCTCTCAATAGGGAACACCAATTCTTGAGGACTTTTACACACATAGACTTTTGCTTCAACACATAGCAGAAAATGTACCTGCTAAAATCATCTACGAAGAGACAGAAATATCTACCCCCTCCGAGTGATTGTTTACTGAGGGGCCCTACAAAGTTACAATGAACCAACTGAAATGGAGCAGTTGGCACATGGGAACTAACCCGTGGTGCTGGCAGCTGCTTGGACTTGGTTTGCTTGCAAATTGCACAGTCAAGGAAAAACATACAAGACTTCAAAGAACACCCTTTACAGCAACCTGCCAACTTTTTTAACACTGGAAAACTAGCATGTCCCATGGGCCATGTAAAAGATAATGCATTCATTGTGTGGTGCAGTATTAGCATACACATTACACACAGTTTGATTTGGCTCAAGGAAGAACAGCCTTTCTTCCCGTGTAGCCACAGCACACACCTCCCCATTTTTGAGCACTTTGCCCTGTTTTCCACAGAACTCAACCTTAAACCCAGAGTCTGTCAGTTGCCCCACTGATAACAGGCAGAAAAAAGAGGGCACATACAAAACATTTTTCAAACACATATCAAGTGCTGGGACATAGGCAATCCCTTCACCACAAACCTCAGCTTTTGTCCCATCTGCCAAAATTACCTTTGAAACACTGGCAGAAGTTAAGTCACTGAACAAGTCTTTTGAATTGACGAGATGCTGGGAACACCCACTGTCTAGAAGCCAGGCTGGGTCTGGGTCTTCTGCATCTTGGGGACCTTCAGGAACAGCTACAGCAACACGTAGACGTCCCCTGGCACGACCTCTGTTCCCTCTGCCTCTGCTGGCCCTGAAACCTCTGCTGGCATTTTGCTCCCCTTGCTTCAGAAGTGGGCAATCACGCCTGAGGTGTGAAGCAGATCCACAGCGAAAAAATCTCCGGACAGCATGGGGACTCACCCGCCCCTCCTCACTGCGATCAGCAGCTGAAGATTTTTTCTTACCGGGAGCAGACTTCTGCCGCTGAAGCCTGTGTGGGAGGTGCCGCATTCCTGGCTCGCTTGTCTTCTTCCTCCATCAGCCGGGCAGAAACCATGGAGACAGTCAAATCCGTTTTTTGGCAGGAAATGGGGTGAAGAAACGACTAAAATTCCCAGGAAGCATCAAAGGGGGAATTTAAAAAAAAAGAATACCCTGTCACTCTCAGGCAAAACCTTCCCCCTCTCGGAGTGATGAAAACAGCTCTGAAAAAACTGTAAATGTCCCCCATCGAGGTGCCTGGGGTCCATTTTGGGATTGTAAAGTCTATGAGACAAAGCATACTTTGCTGCTCCAGATTCACTGAGATGTATATCTCGTAGTTTATTTTCCCTCCTTCACGTGGAGTATTAAGGTCCCTGATGTGCGTGAGCTGGTCATCTTCCACAGCCAGGAAGAGCATAGACATGGCTCGTCTAGTTGCAGCCTGAATCTGAGCTGCTGTACCTTGCAATGAAACAGGATCAATAAAAAGCCCCCCCAGACCCTCGGGTGGGAGAAAATTTTTCCATTCTCGCTACCATGCAAGGTAGTTTGACCCGTTGAGCTTCACAAGGGGGAAACCCCCCGGCACTGGTTGAGCCATGGTAGAACCAGCTAAAAACTTATTCAAAAACACTCCTCAGCAGGCATAACTTAAAGCAGGACTCAAAACAAGGTCGATGGATCGCAACCATCCTCTGCTACCATGTTGCAAAACAGGAGTCGAGAAACTCCTGCTGATAAAAAATAATAAAAACTCCTGCTTGCTTTAGGCTTCATGCCTGCTCTATGGAGCTAGTAAAACAAAACACTGCTGAAGTCAAACTGGCAAATTAACTATGTTTATTGGTAAGAGAATTTCAAACTACCTAAGTTACAGAAGAAAAATTCAAACTGCCCAACATCATGGCAGGTTCAGCAACAGAGTGCAAAGAGAAAAGAATAGCGAGACTTGTAACAAGGCATGGGGTTTATATAAAATTCCAAATAAACATGCTTTTGGCACCTTCACCTCACGAAAACAAACGGGGAAAACAAAATTCATAGCCATAACATGTCATGTAGCAAAAACACATATGATGGCGCAGCTGTGTGCCAGTTCCCGGACAAGCTGATAACGCTGAGGAAAAGTTTCCCATGGAACTGGCTAGCCATAACAACAAGTTTGTTTAAAAGTTTGCGTTCTCACACACACACACAAGAGCTGTGAGAAATTTGTGGAGCAAGGAGTCCATTATGCATCCACATAATGCAACAGATCACGAATGGCTGCTTTTCATCCTGGAGAGAAGTGACTAGCGGGGGCCCCAGGGTTCTGTCCTGGGCCCAGTGCTGTTAATATTTTTATCAATGACTTGGATGGAAAGGGAAAAGAGGGCATGCTCATCAAATTTGCAGATGATACCAAATTAGGAGGGGTTGCTAATACCCAGAGGACAGGATCAAAATTCAAAATAACCTGGATAGATTGGAGAGCTGGGCCAAAGGGGAACAAAATGAAATTCAACAGAGAGAAGTGTAAGGTCCTACACTTAGGTAGAAAAAATGGGAAAAAGAAATATAGGATGGGGGACACGTGGCTGGATAGCAGTACGTGTGAAAGGGATCTAGGAGTCTTCATAGACCACAAGCTGAACATGAGTCAGCAGTGTGATGCGGCAGCCAAGAAAGCCAATGCAATTCTTGGATGCATCAATAGGAGTATGGTGTCTAGATCAAGGGAGGTACTGGTACCACTCTACTCTGCTTTGGTTAGACCCCATCTTGAATACTGTGTCCAGTTCTGGGCACCCCAATTCAAGAAGGATATTGACAAGCTGGAGCAAATCCAGAGGAGGGCGACCAAAATGGTGAGAGGAAGCCATGCCCTATGAGGATAGACTTAGAGAGCTGGGTATGTTTAGTCTGCAGAAGAGAAGGTTAAGAGGGGACATGATAGCCATGTTTAAATATTTGAAGGGATGCCACGTAGAGGAAGGAGAGGGCTTGTTTTCTGCTGCTCCAGAGACCAGGACAAGGAGCAACGGATTCAAGCTGCAGGAAAGGAGATTCCACCTGAACCTCAGGAAAAACTTCCTGACAGTCAGGACTGTCCGGCAATGGAATATGCTGCCTCGGAGTGTAGTGGAGTCTCCTTCCCTGGAGGTTTTTAAGCGGAGGCTGGATGGCCATCTGTCGGGAGTGCTTTGAGGGTGTTCCTGCATGGCAGGGGGTTGGACTGGATGGCCCGTGTGGTCTCTTCCAACTCTACATTTCTATGATTCTATGAAATGTCCATAAAAGGAAAATGGGGGAAGGAGGGATGGAGTTGTGATTAATAGCTCTACCTTCCAATCAAGAGAATGACTTTGTCAGGGGTATCCAAACATCCTTTTGGAAGGGGTATTGAAGCAACATGTCAGACATTTGTTCACTGACTTTCACAGTTTGATTTTCTCTTAGTAGCAGTGGTGCTGATGGTGTTCCTGGAGTGGAGGCGGTGTGTGTGAGATTTGCTTGTAATATTTCCTCATTCCAGTCCAGAACAACCTGTTCCTAAAACCTGTGCGTGAAATCACATCTTTTACATTTTAATTCGGAAAACAGAAAAGGGTTGCTGCTTATGTCTGTCTTGAGGGTTAGACCATTTCCACACTACACTGTAATAGTGCTATTATTCACTTTCAGCATCCTGTGGAATTCTGGGGTTTGTAGTTGATTGAGGCCAAAGAGCTCTCTGGGTGAGAATTCTAAATGTTCCTCCCTAAACTGCAAATCTCAGGATTCCATAGCATGTTCAAAGTGGAATAATAGCCCTATAACAGTGTAGTGCAGAAATGGCAAAAGTTACTACAGAAGTAAATTCTTTTCACCTGAGAATTTGGGGTGCCTCCATTCTCTCAGCCTATGTATCTCAAAAGATTGTTCCAAGGATGATGGAATGGGGCTTTTTATGCTACCCTGAGCCTTTGAGAGGTAGGACAGGAAGAATATAAGAACTAAATAGTATTTAGTAGAGTGCCAGGTCTCGTCCTCTTTCTACCACTGGCAGGTAGGAGTTTGGAGACTATATACAAACAAATATTTTTACATGGATGTTAGAGTGGTCAGAATTCTCTGTAAAAGGTTATTTTAAAGCTTTAGGCTTCAATCAAATATACACTTATCTGAAAGGAAGTCCCACTGAATACTACAAATCCTACTTGGGACATACAATGGGACTTGTCACACTAAGATCTTTGAACATATCACTTCTCTCAAATCAGATAGTATGCCATATTTCTTCCAAATAGTTTGATAGGTTTTGCTTATATGTTTTCAACCTACTACTGTTCAGACAACTGCAATGGCAGAAAATTAGAGAGCATGAACAAGGTCATATGTAACACTTAAATCTCCCTACTTTGTCACCCAATGGCTGCTGTTTTCTTCGACAGCCATTATGAAACACAGCATAGATGTCCTCAGTATCTCATACAATGCTGGAAGAGAAAAATAATTCATCTAAGAAAGGACAATTTCTCAGCTAAGCTTGCTGAAACTCAGCACCAACAATGGCGGAGCTTGGACAGTGTGGAGGGGGGACAGGAGGGGAGAGGGGCTACGGTGAGTGCGGGCATGGCTGTGGTATGTGGGAGCATGGCTGCAGTGTGTGGGCCATGGCCAGGGCATGCAGGGGCATGGCTACAAGCTGGAACACTCCAACACCATTGCCGCCTGGGGCCAAGCACCCCCTCCCCCCTGTTCCTACATAACTGAGCACCAATTAACGTTTCTGCAGCAAGAACTCTAAAAGGTTAGCCACTAACAATCCATCTACCGAGAGCTTTTTCTCTAACATGTCTTGGTGTCAATCCTACCTGCCTTTTCTTTTTCACATTTCTTATGCTCAGACATCACCCACTTACTTCATCATAGTGGAGAAAGAATGAAGAGACACAATGTTCTGACAAAACACAAAGATGTTAATTAAGCTTCCCAAATGGACCCGGTGAGCCATACAAATGCTTTGTGTCTCAAAGTTTCTGGTTCCTTTATTCAGGCTGTCTGACATGCAGGCAATGGTTTCAGTTTTGTTAGCAGCAGCATGAGGAGACAGTATATGCCGGATACATCACCAATAATTGTGTAATTGCAACAGTCATTATTAAGTGGTTAATTAGAGTTTAGTGTTCTCAGAGCTTTCATGCCTTTTTCTTTTCTTCAGTCACCTGAAGCTTAATTATTATTTCCCCTCACAATGAATAGACCTGAACATGAAGCATTTTACATCTATCTTTATTTTCTACTGGTGGTGTCCCACGCTTGCCTCAAGGTGCTGAGACTCTTTCTTTTGCAATGGCTTTTATACATTTTCTCTGACACACAACAGTCCAGTGAGGTAGATCAAAGTTCAGACTAGCTTTGGAATGGGAAACCTCCCAAAGGAAATGGCAGCTTAAGTGAAAATGTTCCCAGTGGAAACAACACATCATGGGAGAGATTTCCTTCAGGAAGGGAAGGGAAGTCCAGCTGCAGCTCCAACACCCAAAGGATGTTACTGACATTTTTATGAAAACTAGGCGTTAAAGGTAATGATTCCACTTAACATCAAATTTAGTTTGCTTGTGAGGCATTAGCAGGTGACAACGCTAAGCTCCGTGCCCTGCAAAGTTTCTCCCAATGGCTCATGGAAAACAAGTTACTATTAAATCCCCATCTATATACTCATTCCCCACTCTTCCTTTTCACATGAACCTCATTTGAAATACCTGCTTCCATCACCTTATCCAAGTGTTCCATAGGGAGGTTAAAATAAACCCATGAGGGAGCAAATTAGACTGAAAAGAAAAGTCTCTACTGGGTACATAACCCTATGTAGATACCCCATTTTTTTCATAGTTCTGGTTCACATGGAAGCTCTGCTTTTCAGACTTTTGCTTTCCCTATGGGAAATAGGATAAGGCTGGTTTGATCCCTCCACTTACATATGCAGGTTAACCACTCTTAAACTCTGATTTGGGCTGCTGTCTCCCCTTCACTCAGTGCCCTGCTTTCTACATACCTGTTTCTTGCCTATCTACTTCCTCCATCTTGTCGTCCGTTGTTCCTTCTCAATCATTTGCACACTTTAGCAGCAGAAAATGTGCAGCCTTCCAAATGACATAGAACCTTAACTCCCCACATCATTCCCTATTGGCTATGTTGGCTAGGGCTGACAGAAGGTGCAATTCAATTTTGTTTGGAGGGCCACACAATTTCTTCCTTTGCTTACTCCATAGAACAAATGCAGGGTCGTTTCTGCACTAGCCTGTTATAGCACTGTGATTCCACTTTCAACATCCTATGGAATCCTGGGGTTTGCAGTTTAGAGAGGGGCTGCTAAACTGCAAACCCCAGAATTCCATAGGATGTTGAAAGTGGAATCATAACACTATAATAGGCTAGTGCGGAAATGGCCCAGGTTACCACTTCTGACATGAAACATGCCAAACTAATTCCTACAACTATAAAGGCAATCAAAAAGAAATTACAGTTACAGTGCAAAAGGAGTGAAATGATGCCCTGTTACATTAAATCATAGTGTTCCTTAGTTATGCATTTGTTGTTGTTATGTGTCAGCAAGTCAGCTTCAAGTTACAGTGATCCTATAAATGAGACACCTCTAAGAGACCCAAACCCTGCTTGTATTTTGCAAGCTCAGGTCCGTGGCTTCCTTAATTAAGTCAACCCATCTATAATGTGGTCCTTCTTTCCTCCTACATTTTATTTCACCAAATATTATTGTCTTCTCCAGTGAGTCTTGTTGTCTCATGATACATCCAAAGTATGATAGCCTCAGTTTATTAATTCTGTCTTCTATCAAGAATTCAGGATTGATTTGCTGTAGGACCTGTTTACTTATCTTTTTTGAAGCCCCTGCTGTCCACAGAACCCTGCTCCCAAGATGCATTTCAGATGAGTTTTCTTGTCAGCTTTCTTCCTGTCCACCTTTAACAGCCATACATAGAAATCAAGTACTTATAGCATGGATAGTGCTGACTTTGATATTTATAATGCAGTTATGACAAAGGCCTATACTTTTACAATGCTATTATTCCACTTTCCACATCCTGTGGAGTTCTGGGGTTTGTAGTTTCCTGAGGCCAAAGAGCTCTCTGGCTGAGAATTCTAAAGGTCCCTCCCTAAACTGCAAACCCCAGGATTCCATAGATAGGATATTGAAAGTGGAATTATAGCACTATAACAATGTAGGGCAGAAACGACCTTCATTATTCAAAACCAGAATTGCAAGCAACTTGTAATCAGTTACTTGCAAGCTCTAATCATAATACCCTTCTCTGATGGAAGTTATACTTGTTATTGCTGCTGTTGTTAAGAAAAGCAGCTTAGAAGGCTATAAATGTCTACTACAGAAGTGCTTAGGGGAAGGGTCATCGTTTTCCTTCTCCAGATAGCCTAAAGTTTTTTCCATATGCCCAGCTGGGTTCAGATGCTTGATAAAGGCAATTTGGATCAGGAAATTATTAAGCACCCCATCTGCCCCAGCCTCTCCACTGAACAGCCCAGACTGCTACTCTTCTTTTCTGATCAAGAGGCAAGGTCTTCCTGTCCAAGGGCATTATTTCATGCATTTCATGTGTTTCCTGTGGTTCTTCCCCATGTCTGAATTAGAACCTCACAACTGAAGATGGAAAGCAGTCATCATGAGAAGGTTAATTGGAGTAGAACTTTATGCACATTTGAATCTTTGTGTTAATTATACTTCTAACCCAATAAATATGCATTCACAAAAGAGAATATCAAATAATTTTGGTCTCAAAAGGTCATACAGTTGAAATGTCATTTCTTTGAGATCAAGGTTGTTTAATCTTTAATATGTTGCTTGAGCTGTTTTGCAGTCAATGGGTTATGAAACACATCTGAGGCAGGCAATATGTAAAGGGAGGCCATTAGGAAAATTCCATAATTTTTATTAGTGTGGTACCTTTACTCGGTTAACCAAAATGAGACAAAAACTGTGTGCCAGCTTTTGGGATTTCTATATCTTTTAACTAGGCAAGATGTTAGGAAAAGCAGATGGGAGAGAGAGAAGGAGTGAAAAAACTGACTTAATGATGATGTCCTGGTATGTGCATCATCTCCTTAGACAGAAGAAGGGAAGATGAGCGGGCATGGCAGACATTAAAACTGATTGATTTTATTTTATAGCCTTTCAGACTGCCAGGGCCCCTCAGGTGCTGCAGCAGGTGATCAGATTGTTTTAGGTTTTGCCTGGAGCCTCAGTAAATGCTGGGAGCAAGAAAGGCAAAAAGGTTTGAACTTCTATTTTGAGAACATAAATTTCAGCTGTGAATTTAGAACTGTACCCATTTATGAAGAAGTGTTTCAACACTTATCTTCTCCACCTAAGGATGAATTCCTTCTCAAGTCCCTTCACTCAAAAGATTGTCTTTGGCCTTTGAGGAAAATAATCACAAAGCTCAATTTGACAGCTGCTTCTTAGCATTCACAATACTAATTTCTCTGACGATTTTAAGTTCTGAAAAGATATGGCTCCGATAAATAAGAACACTGCTACTAAGCAAATAGAAACTCCCCCCTCCCACTGCAAAACACCAGGTGTGTAACAAAATCAGAATAATTATCTATGTGACTCACACATTCTGGGAATGCAATTACAGCTTTAAACTAATGAGCAGATTAGCATTCAAGAGGGGAAAAGGTTGTAAGCATAACTGAGAACCCTCTCCAGTGGACAATCATGAGCTTTTTGGAACATTTTGAAATGGAGACATGAGCCTTGGCTTCTGTTTGCATGGTGATTTGTGAAAGAGCAATTTGCAAGGTAAAAATGGAGCATCTGTAGGAATTCATTACTTGTGGCTTGGCTTCCAAGGAACAAACAGAGAAACAAGGAGGCTAAATGAAGGCCATGATGTGGAATACGCTGAGCTACACTTAGTAATATACAGTTTTAAATAAAGATATTGAGCAGCAGCATTGGAGAGATACTAATGAAACAGTTTGAAGTACTCTTGGAGTCACTGCACTAGATAGCCCATGTCTAATGCTAATACATAGTGCTTCTCACCATGGCTTAGCCTTGAAACCTTCCTTCAAGAACAGGACATAGCTATGGAACCCACAGGGCTGACCAGAATGTAGAAACTTTGCTAAGATTTTGCCATTTGAAATAGCTCTAAAGCAGTAGAGATATGCAGGGTAATGTACCAATGGGTCACCCCATTCTACAGCCTGCTGAGTGTAAAGAGTGAGGCAGAGGTGCTAATACTGGACACTTGAAGTGGCAGGAAGTGTCTTCTGGTCTGTACCTGAAAATCTCAGGATTATGACATAATTGTGAAGAAGACAGTAACCCAAGGAAGAAATCCCTGAGAAGATTGGATAAAATCCAAGCCATTGATGAAAGAGAGATAATCAGTCAGAATCTTTTACACATTACATTGCTACATAACCACAGTAGTTAAGGAACCTAGTGAATCCCAGTCCGACCCCCATCCCCATTTACTGATCAGTAGCCACTGTGATCAATGGGGGTCTGTTTTCCTGTCACTGGGGAATTGGTTCACTAATGTTCCAACCCCTCAGGCGAGTGATCTCCATTGTGACAATCAGAAATAGGATCCCTGCCACAACCCCCTCTCGGAGCAGAGATTACCTGCACAATGGGTCTTTATGTGAGAAAGACAGTCAGCTGCTTCCTCAGCAACAGGGGACCAGGCTGATCAGTCAGTAAAGACTGAGGACTTTCACAGTCCCTATATATCCAAGAATCAGTGTGGTATAATAGTTTGAATGTTGCACAACCGTGCTGGAAACCACAGTTCAATTCCTGCTTGTCCATGGAAATCCACTGGGTGATCTTATGCACATCACACACCCTCAGCCCCACAAAACTCTGTGATAGATTTGTTGTAGGGCTTTCATAAATTGGAAATAATCTGAAGGCCCACAACAACAAGAGGATATGTAGGAATCATGAATATGAAGCAGTCATGAATGCCTGTCTCTCATTTACACATTTGTAACAACCCAATAGGATTCTGCCCATCATGTAGAACAAAATATGAATGAGCCAAATCCAGCTGATATTAGCTGTGACTTGAGTGACTGTCTTTTGCATACTTAACATTCGATTATATTCCACTGCCTTCTGATACACATAGATTTTTAAATCTCCTTATGAGGAATAAGAAACATCAATTACATCTATGTTCATTGTTTTAAACTATATTTACGATTTAATCTTACTTATGTTTACTCTGAAGTAGATCCCACCAGAGAATAATGTGTCTTATTCCCTGGTAGGTGTGTATAGAATCCAGCCTTACAACATAGACCTTGGTCTATGACCTCAGACAACCAGGTAACAAGCAACACTGCTGAAATTCTTGCCTTTACACAACCATTAAAGGTACAGGAGCCATCTTCAGTTCTCACTCTGACAACCCTAATCATGGGGCCTTCCAGGTGCTGCTGGGATGCAACTTCCAGCAGTCCTCAGCATTGGTTATGCTACCTAAGGCTACTGGGAGTTGTGATCCAACAATATCTGGGCAGCCACATAATACCTACCAGTATTCCAGTTCTTATTTTGAGGGATTTGTCACATTAAGGAATCATCCAGACACATATCTGGTCCTAAACTGCAACTTCTCCTTCATCTTGTTGGTATTTATTTCCAGCGCAGTGTACACAGACTGAATAGTTCTTGATTTTTCTCGTGAGATTGCATGCTCTGTCTCAAGGTACTGTAAAAGCTTTCAGGGTCAATACACAACATTTTTTTTGTCTCAGTCCACAGACACCTCACATCTGGAAAATGATTAGATAACAATTGAATCCTAATTTACCATGGGACATCCACCTGAAGGCAAGAGGCCTGAAGGCAGGAATTTAGGTGAAATGAAATAGACTGGGTTGGAACATACAACTTTGTCTTCCAAATTTTACTGCCTTTCCCAGAGCTCTGGCGTCCTCTACAAAATAGTGGGGCTAGCTCTGAAAGATAACCCTAATCTTGGAAGAGGTACTGAAATGCTAAAACAAGTGAACACATGGTTTTTAGTGGGCCATGACTTCGTCCTATCCAGCTGTCCTAACTGGTCAACTGCACCGATTCCTCTTCCACCTACTTTTTAATTTGTGCTCTGCACTTTGCTCTTCAACCTCCTAGGGTAACTAATTCCCACTCGATCGTACAGGATGATTTTTGGCCTTCCTTTTATAATCTGTTAACATCTTCCCAGATACACTGTAGCACTTTTAATCTTTTTGACATGAGATTATTATCAAGGACAACCTGAACTAAAAATAAAAATAAGAAACATTAAGGGAAAAGATCAGCCTAATATGTCTGTCAGAATATTTGTCTCAGCCTTCTTATGATACATATAGGTTATACAGAAAATGAAAGCATGCATTGCTTCAATAGGTCAGGGCATATCTTTCAGTTGTATTTTGCTGGCTCACATGTGAAACCCTAAATACATTTTGATATTTTTTTCACATGATCTAGAATAGTGGTTTTTAACCTTTTCTTTACCATGGACCTCCTTTAAATATCTTTTATTACTGCAGACCACCAAGATTTTAAACCCTAAAGTGCATCAAATATTTAAAGTTGCCTACCAAGGGCCTTCAGATTTGGAAAGAAAGGAGAAATAAGTAAATGCACACATTCCTATTATAAAAATTTTATTGGAAAGATTCAGTACAAATTTGTCTTTCTTTCCTCCTTTCTTCCTGTTTTAACTGTGGAAGTTCATAACATTTCTTCAAGCCCTCACAGACCCCCCGTGAGAACATTGCAGCCCCCTGGGGGTCCACAGACCCCAGGTTAAAAACCACTCCTCTAGAACAAATAAAGCATTGTTCAGTTAGCAGGAAGTATCAAAAAGTGCCACCGGTATTTAAATATGGCATCTAGCTAAATGATGCTACCATTCTTAGTTCATTTAGTGTTTTTTGCATAGAATTTCCTTATCAGCTGCTTCACTCACTTCTCCATGAAAGCCACTTTCCAAGCTTCAGGCTATGACATTATGTTCGCACTGTGTTTATCCCTGTCAGGAACCACAAGCTATGAAACATATTTCTTATCTCACTGTTATTTCTTATTTCTCCGACTGATCCTCTTGGGCCCTCAGCAGTTTGCTGCCAATCTAACATTCTGTCATAAGGATATTTCTCTAATCCTTCATTGAACTTGTTTTCCCTTGGCTTGATTTTTTTTTTTTTTTAAAAAAAAAAATCACATTGGCTCATTATTTCTTGTAACTTTTGTAAGCAAAAGCTTGTGGTTTATGGTTTTCCCCTGGTTAATAAGGAATGAAGTGTCTATGAAAAGGATGAAGAGGATTATAGCAAACCTGAGAAGATACTGACAGATTACAGCAGGAGGATAAAAGATCTTCTTGTCAGCAACTGGAACTTGTTGCTTGGGGAAGTTCCAGAGCCTTCTTCCTCAGCATTCTTCAAGGCTAAATTAGACAAGGATCTCTCTTTGGCACTGGAGGTAGTGATTAGCCTGCTGGGGGAACCAGTCTGACAATCTGATGCCTATCTCTTTCCAGTCTTGCTGTGATTTGTAGACTAGTTCACACATCCATGCAACTGTGACTTGTATGTCTTTTTTTAAAATTAATTATAAGAAAAGAAAAGACACACACAAAAAAATACATAACATGATAAATCTAAAAGTGAAGGGAAAAAGGTTGCAACAAAAAAAATGCTTACATTTCTATTTCTCTCTAAATCCATTTATATAACATTCGACGTATTATAAATCATAGTGATTATATATTTTGGTTATATATGTCTGAATCTCATTCTCATTATTTCCATTGTTATTATTTATTCCCATAATTAACATTGTAAAAAAAATACTATTAGTAATTTCATTCTTATTTCTATCCCTTTCAAACTAAATTTAACCTATTAGTAAGTGTACCCCATCCTCAGAGCCAATTATACCTCAAATTACTTCACCTTCCAAAATTGTAACTTCTTGTGGAGCCGTGACACCTTCCTTTTTTACTAACACCTTTTCCACAAATGTCTCCCATAGTGCTTCATAATCACTCCCTTTCCTTTTTCCTTTTTTGACCTTAATTACACATGTTAACTTATCATTAACCACGATTTTCTGCTCTTCTTTATACCAATTGTCTATTTGAAAATTTCCATTTTATTGATATAACTAACTTTGATGCAGTTAATAAATTTGTAATTAGATCCTACATTGCCTGGGTGAAATTAATCTTATCATATACAGATAACAATGCTATAGTAGAACATATTTCTAAATCAGTGTCTGTTATCTCTTTTATCTCTTTAAACACTGTGACGTGCATGTCTAAGTGAGTGGTCCCAGAAAGAACTTTGAAGCCATCTCAAATCCTGCTTCTCATGTTCAGTTTTGAATCACAAAAGTACTGAGTAGCAATGAAGTAAAGTGTATGCATGTATGAATAACTGGTCCCATGGCAGTATTTGCCACACCAGATACTTGAAAGACATAGTTTGGCTCCCTCCTGGACAAACTGACCAGTTTGTCAACTTCAGACTCAGGTCTCATATTTCCAGTGCTAAATTTGTTTTGTCCCATATGTTAGGTTTAATTTATATTTTAAAAATGTCCTTATGAAAATTTGTGTTTTTGTGCATATTTCTCCTGAAATTTTAAGCTCTGTTTTGCATCATACATGTATTTTTGCAAACAATTCCCATAACTATAGCACATTTTCATATGCTATTTTCCCTACCTATGTATAATTGTGCATGTTGCTGAATGCGTGGTTTAAAGAAAATACAAAATTCAGAAAAGTACAACTATCAAAGCACAACTACATTTTGGTTTTGTATTTTAGTTTAGGATATTCTAATTAGGAAAGCTTGCATTAAAATATGAACTGAATGAATTTCTCCTCCTTCCCTATCTATCGTACAACAGATGTCTACTTAGCATATGCCTGGTGGGCCACAGGATGTAACATAGGAATTACATTTAGCCTGGAATGCTACGAGTTCTACAGATCTGTATAACAATGACAGTACAGGCTTCCTCCACTTATGTGACAAGTTAGGGACTGGAGCACTCTCAGAAAATGGAACTGGTGAAAAAGCAGAACCCATGTACTGTACTGTAAGGAGTGTGAAGGACTTATGGAGGCTCACTTGGGACCAACTGTGCACATACTGCCTGCAGTCTCTCAGCTGACTTGGTGCCTCCCCCCCCCATCAGCTTATTTTACAAATAGCACACACATGTGAGCAGTTTCAAGAAGCATACCTCCATAGGCAAGAGGAATTGATGACAGAGTAGAAACCCCATTGAATTAATGAAACTTATCCTTAATTTGGAATCATTGAAGACCAAGTTGTCAGATAACGGGATGTCAAAATGTGGGGGCTTCCTAAAATAATAAAGATAATAGCAATTAACTTCTGTGTAGTGCCTTAAAGTCTTTGCCCCCTCCTTCTCTTTTGGCTGGCAGGCAAAGACCTTCCTGTTTAACCATGCCTTTAACTGGCCAGGGTTAGAGTACTTTGCAATGGGTGTGCTGGGTTTTTTTTTTAATACTCATATAAAATCTGTGTTTTATGTGTTTTTAATTGTTACAACATTAATATTTTAAAAGTAGTGTTTTAATTGGACTATTTTATGCTTTTTAATTTTTTGTTTTAGCTTATATATAGCTGCTTTCAGTCCCATTTTGAAAGGCAGGATATAAATCAAATGAATGCATGAATGAATGAATGAACGAATGAATAAAAGTTCTTCACCTATATTATCTACCTGTAATTCTTACATTTTTCCTAGACAACAAGTTAGTTACTTGCTCTTAAAGCAGTGGTGGTTGGAGGCTTCCATGTCAGCAGGGCAATTTTTCAACTCCAGGTTTTAGTCTGAACTTCAAAGGATCAATGCAAGACATGGGAGCTATTTTTGAGGACAGTGTTCAGCACCTTAGATGGCTCCCTTCAAATCTGGATCAAAACTTGAAGCAGTTTCATTGCCACTACACTGACACAAACGGCACCATCTGTCACAAGAAAAGAGATACTACCTAAACATTAGGAAGAACGTTACTGAAAGAGCTTTTTGACAGTGGGATAGACTGTTTTAGGGAGTGGCAGTCTCTCCTTCTTTGTCGCTTAACAGAGGTTGAATGGACATTTTTCAGGAGTGCTATACCTACATGACAGGAATATATGTGGCAGGGGGTTGGGTAGATGGCCCCTGTGGCTCCTTCCAAGTCTAAGGTTTTATAATTCTGTGCCACTGTCAGAGAAGTTCAGGGGCAATAGCTTACTTTAACTGTTTTGTTCACAGCAGAGGTGACATATACACTACACTAGATTTCAAGCATAATATTTGCCCTATCTACTCCATATAACATGATAGTCTGCATTATATTAACCTAAGTAGATCCTCCCAGCTCCTGACCACTGTACTGAATTGACCTGCCTGTTCACTCTATCCCCCATTAAATTGTATTGATTTGTATTTAGACCATTTGTAGGTACTTATGCTCTCACAAATATTTTATTTCCTTTCATGATTCTCTCTTCTGTTCTATTGAGCTTCCAGCATTACCACCCCCATCTGAGCAGTATAGTTTTGAGTAGTAACTTTTTTATTGCTTATTCAGTGGCATGTTTCATCCCATTAATTTGTAGTTTTGTTACCACATTTTACACCTCCCCCTGGTCCTGCTGGATAGCAAAACTGGTGAGAAATATCATTTTCTTACAACACTAGACACTTGTGGCTGGAAAACATGAGATAGAAAGACACTGGCTGGAAATGTGTGCTAATTCAGGATGACCTCAGCATGGCCAGATCATAAGTTCAAAAGGATTAGATGGAAATTCCTGACATTAATGGGTTTGGAAGAATCCTCTCAATGATCCAATCTCCAAATACACTAGAAGATGAAACTGCCCAGCTGAAGCAGTCAAGCACTCCTGCAGTGAGCATATCCTACAGAGATTTTCTGATTTACCTTGCCCAACCAAGACATTAAAAATTGTCATGACTCCCACCAATGCTTTGTCACCTAAAGGTAAAACAATCAGCCCATTCCAGACTTCTTTGTCCATCTGTGGGAAAGCAATTATGATTTTGTCTATACGCTCTCTTTCAGGGCAGGAAATAGGGTATAACCTCCCTCTGCTCTATACCAGGTAATACATAGTATGTAGTACACAGTATGTTGGGCAACATACTGCACCTAGACTCCTGTTCCTCTTTGCTACCTGTGTTTGAGCAACATCACATCGATCTTCTGCTTCAGGAGTGGTAAATATCACCCTTTCCACCCAATTTCTCTCTATCCAACCTTTCTCACCTTTTCTTTCAATAGCTTTTTGTGGTTCATGAGATTGCTTGATTTCTTTGTGTGTGTATTAATCTAATATATAAAAGTCAAAGTTTGTGAGTTTGTCTGTGTCGGGTGAAGATCTGACCTCATATGATTGACTGTGTGAGGCAAAGACCTCATATGATTGGCTGCCTAGGAAGATTCTATGGAATCCTGGGCTTTGCACTTAGGAACTCAACCTGAATACAGATTGTATTGGGGAATATGGGGAAAAGTTACAGGTATTGGACAAGAGAGTTTGGGGAGAGTTTGGGACACGAGATCTCAAATCTTTCTAACACGTATTACCTGTGAGAAAATAAAAGCCCGGGCAACACCAGGAATATAGGCTAGTTCCCAATAAAACACTCTGTTCAACTTAGAATTGGAGTCCTGTCTACAGTCAGTACTGGTATACACAGGTGAAAAGAGCCTGCTGTCATCCTCCTCTCACAGGCCTCCTTTGAGCTAATAATTCTCCAAATCCTAAGAAGATGCTGGCACTGCTGGTGTACATCAAGGTCCCCCACCTTTTACAGTAACAGTTTTAAAATAGGTCCACATGAAAATTCATTTAAAAATACATATTTTAAATATATTTTACCTCAACATATGCATTTATACAAATGTTATCTGAAAATATACATTTTCAAATGTATTCTGATAATAGTTTGAGCTACAAATTGTGTTGCAAGACTTGAAGAGCTGCAAAATCCAATGTATAACAACATTTCAATCTACACATTAGCTAATCTGTATAGCAGGGAGAGATGGATCCGTTTGTTAGTGTTCTATGTCTCTTCCATTTGTGTCTGTGCATTAAGTCTTTTCCCTCTTGTTTCTGCACTACTTTGCAGCTTTTAAGAAAAACTGTACAAAATGGGCATTTAATGAGGTTAACACAGTTCTTCCTGAAATTCTTCACACAGTTTTAGATTTTTAAAGTGCATTTTTATTATTGTTCAGTTGAATCACATTTAGAATAGTTTGTTTTTGATTATTAAGTGACACAGGAGCCAATATGCTTACTTCTGAGAAGTCACAGAGAACTGCAATGGAAGATCATTTCCCCCATGATATCTCAGGAATGTGGCACCTCTCCTTAGTGTCCAACTGCTTAACAGCTTTTCAGTTCTACATCCCAATGCAATTTTCTAGTCCATAAAATTCAAATTTTGAACAAATACATTATTTGTGCAAAATAAATTTTATACAGTCTTCTTCAGTGGATGTAAATAAACTACTATCAGCACCGAAGAAAGGAGCATTTTTCCTTGGATACCAGTAGATTGTTTAAAGGGAATTTTCAGCATTACACTGCTAACTGGGCTTTATGAATATTTAAATTATCTGTGTGCCAAAAATATTGGCTTCCTGGTTCATCCTTTAAGGATCCTGTTACAGGAAGAATGATTTCAATGGGACAGCTGTTTTAGTCTGTTGCAGCACAAAAAGGGAAGTTGGACAGAAGAACCCATTGGCATATTTTAGGCTAGCTGGTTTATTTTAGCATGAAATTTTGTGAATCCACAGCTTCAGATGCATTGATAAAGTACAATATGGCATACAAAAAGACGCAAATTGTGACCCTGGCTTTCAAAGGGCTTTGTTATGATGATACAGATCTGTCTCATAGCTGGTCTGCTAGTCTTGAGGTATCAAAGCAATGCATTCTACTGAAGTCAGGTCTGTTGGAGTAAGAGATTTGCATTATTTGGGGAAGACTCTTTTGTTACATATGCAACTGTGATGAGAACCAGCATATTAATATAGGTAGTGTGCCAAGAAACCATTATCTCTATTCATTTCACTGTTAACGAATTGGAATTTGTGAATATAGGCCAATTTGGCTGTCTCTCTTTCCAGTCATCCTTTGATATTCGTTATTCTTGTTGTTCCAGAACAGCTGTTTGAAACTCAGTAACTATGTGTCCAAGGAGTCCGAAATGTTCTGCCTTCAGTTTGGGGGTATTGTCATTTTGAATGTCAAATTTGTGTCCATTTATTCTCTCACATAGAAATTATCATGTTTGCAGAATGTAGAAATGATGAAAGGGCATTCTCAGAATCAGTGTTGATGGGTTCATTATTGACATTGAAATGAATATATTTCTTATGCTTCTGCTCCTGGCTATCCTAGAGCTAAAAGTTGTAAGTTCCTTCCAGCATTAAAGATTCAGGTATTTTAGTTTTGGCTCTATAAAAGTCAGAATGTGGGAAGGGGTGAAATTTCAGTCTCCAAAGAAATGAGGTGAAAGATGAGCAACTGACCTTTTTGTGAGTCTGCTGCTATTTTTTTTTTAAAAAGTTACTTGTTTCTATTCCTGACAAAATGAGCACATTTTCAGAGTGTCATCTAGAAGCAGTCTCAAACCTGAAAGTTACTGTTTCTTTTGGTTTGTTGTTATCATGAAACACACAGCAGTGGATGGGTGCCTTCCCAAAAGAGATCATACAGGTTTCTCCCACTTATTTGACAGGTCAGAGACTGGAGCATGGTGAGAAAACAGAACTGGTTGAAAAGCAGAATAACATTTTTCTCCAACAATCTTATACCAAACCATTGGTGGTGGAAGATAAAGAACTAAAACTTTTCAAAGAAGTTCCATCTCAAATCTTAAGGAAGAGGAAGGAATATAGCCCTAGAATGGATTTTCTGTTTGTGATTGCTTCTCCCAAGGTGTGTGGGGGGTGACTTTCTCCCATTCCCCCTTCTACTTCTATCCCTTGTGCCTTTGAGGACCTCCTGTGGACAATGGGAGAACATCCTAGAATGCGGAAGAGGGGAATGACTGCATGTGGAAAGGGAGATGGTGGAAATTCGCAGGGATGGCATCCTCCAAAGGTGCTTTCTATTGCAGTGGTGGGGTAAATTCTGGGGCCTTTCAGTTATAGTTAAACTGCTACTCAGAGGTGTTCCTGCTAGCATAGCCAATGTGAGAAATGCTGGAAGCTGCAGTTCTACAACATCTGGAGGACCACAGAAACCCCACCCCTGCTCTACCAGATCTCACATATCATCCGTGGACAAAAGGAACTCTTCCATTCATAATCATGATCCAAGCCATATCTGTGTTATATTTTTAGATTTTTTTTTAAATGTTGATAAATGAATTTCATGGCACAACAGTCTGACACACGACTTAGTTTAATGTTTGATTTCCCCTCCCTTCTTTCTGTTTTCACAAAATATTGCTAACTAAATTGACTTCTACAAAAGCTCTCGTACACCATTTGACAGTTGTCATGTGTACTAAACCTGTTGCAATTATCTACATAATTATGAGCCACAGAGAAAAATCAATGCAATTTAATCTAGGAGGGGGAAAATGGGCTTCTCCTCAATTTCATGCCATGCTAGATAAGCAGCCAAGCACAAACTAACATGATGCTATTATAAAATGAAACTGTGATGCGGTGAAGAATTGCTTTTAACAAATTACATTGTGTTTGTTTTAAAATGACAGGAAATGTAATTTCTCCTTGCTTTCGTCTTTGAAAGCACAACATCACATGAGGTCATTTACAACTGGGGACAAGTGGAGAAACCACAATAAACAGCCTGCATTTCAGCTTAGTATTATTAACTTCCACATTTCTCATTTCATTCTAAGAGTCACTGGAGTAGAAAGTGATTAATAAGATGGTTCTCTAAGGCTTATTTTAATGAACAGATTCTTGATTTGCTCACATTTCCCTCTCTTTTTCCCCCAGAAATGTTTATCAATGAAGTAGACAATGTATTCTGCTTTGTGGGTAACATGTTAAGTATCTGCCACAGAGACTTTTTCTTTCCTTTCCTTTCCTTTTCTTTCTTTCTTTCTTTCTTTCTTTCTTTCTTTCTTTTTTTTTTCTTTCATCTATCTTTTTGTTCTTTTTACCCCTTTCCTTGTTGGAAAGGAAATACTAGTTGGATGTGGCGGACTTGTTTTTCCATCAACTTTCCATATTTTACTAACAGTTCTCCTCCTGATAGAAAACCCTTCTATACACTCACACCCATTCCATCGCTTCTGTTTTGACTCCCTATTATGGATTACCTTCTAGTAAAGAAAGGGATGGATTTCTGATAAATACAAATAGGTAAATCTCCTGTGCACATTTACTTAGTGGAAAGGCCTATTTAACTTAGTACAATGTACATTTGAATAAGCAGTTCAAAAGACTATACCACATGCAGAGGACAAGCAAATGTGGAATTATTCCTTCCAAAAGGCCTATATCATGTTTTAATTATTATTTGGAAACCCTTTCCAGAAGTCTGGGAGGGACAGCAAGCATTTATCTACCTCAGTAAGCTTCCGTCTTGCTATCTAACTTGTGCTCTTGTCTTTCCTCTTGGTAGCACCCAGTTCATTTCCTCTCAGAAGTCTGTGGAAGATAAAATGGAGCCCTGAAAACTCAATAAAGATGAATAATATTGCCATGAATATTATCGTCACTGAAGATAAATAATATTATAGCAATATCAATAGTGTCCATGACATCTTAAGTACTAATAAATTAATTATGGCATTATGACATATAATTATAGCGTTTTCAGGTATTTTGTTCTATTATGTTGCCCTCCCTGCTTTTTTCTTACAGCTTGATTTGCTATACACTGTTTTACTCTATAAAAACAGAACCGAGATCTTTACAAAAAGACTAGCCTTTCCTCCAAAATTGCAGCATTTGCCCAGGGAACTCACTTCTCATTTAAATCTCTGCAGAGAAAACTGTTATCCTAGGATTTCACTCATTGTAAAGGCGGTTAGCAGGATGCTTCCTCACAAAACAGCAGAGCTGCATGTTTTGCCTTGTAACCCAAGTTTCAGCAAGATGAGAGGCTTATTTTTTTTTCTTGAAGATGAAAGCTTGGAATCTGGACCATCTAAGAGTCCAAACAGTCAGTGAATAGAAACCCTATAATCTGAGCAAATTCAGGACAACCAGATAATATAGCAACCTTGCCTAAAATAGCACTTATACATTCCATGTAGCAAGATAATGGTTTTTGAAAAGGAGATAAAGCACCAAGAAATTAGTTTCTAAGTTCTGTAAGTAAATAGCAGTTGGGGATACTAGCTGCCAGTTCCTAAGATCTATTACAGAACTGTGTACTTGTCAATTGGCCTGGGGTCCATTTGTGCTTCACCTTTATACAAATAATGAAAAATGCCAATATCCCTTTCAAGGGAAACCATACTTGCTGGAATGTCTCATCACTAGAGAAATATAACTTTATGTTTATACCACTGAAAGGTAAAGTATGTCTATAGTTCCCAACTTTGAATCTATAGATGTTGTTAGACCCCAGCTCACAGAAATCCCAGACAGGATGGCCAGTGTTCAGACATTGTGAGAGCTGTAGTTTAACAGCAATAGTCACTAATTGATGTTGCCTCTAATGTCAGTGGAGTAGTGAATCCATTCCAGGTTTTAGACCAGTCTTTAAAGGAGCTGTTTAAGGTGCTGAACTCTATCTGCACAAGGCTAGTTCAGCATCTTGGGTAGCTCTTTAAAATTCAGACTGAACCCCACAGTGGATTTTTCAGAATTACAGGGACCACTCCATCTGGGAACCCAAAGTTGGGAACTACTGCTATGCAGGATTTCAATCCTGTTGTTTTGAAAATGTTGGCATTTAGGTACTGGCTTATTCTGCAATGAAACTCTGTCCTACTATGTCTGATGGCCTGTTTCAGAAACAATGAGTTTCTGCTTAAGCTACTCATCCACATTTTACTCAGAAACCTTATGCAGGACAAGCACATTTTGAAAGCTTGGGTGTTTCTGAAACTTAACTGGCTTCATTCTAAAATTGCCTTAAGCATCTCTCCATCACATTTGATGCCTGCATAAGTTGCCAGATCCAAATCCAGAGATTCTCTGAAGACTAATGCAAGACTGTATGCAGCAGCAGTGCATTCAGTCTAATGTTCCACTGATCTGCTCACCTGTGTTATTTTGAACCCGCTTTCCAATAGAATAATAATGATAATATTCAAAGCAATTTGCACATATTTTCCTAATAAAACAAAATAGTATCATCTCATGTTGGATATGCCTAAGGCCATATAGCCAGACAAGATAACAGAACAGCTTCTCAGCTCATGTTCTTTGTGATTACACTTACCATAAAGTGATGAAGAGTGTTAATCTTATTATTTTATTGATTACGTTTACAATCTCCTTTTTTCCATCAAGCATTACCTGACTGGTAAACCTGTCCCAGGGTCTACAGTTTTGATATTAAAATGTGATTCAATGTGCCTGAGAGATCACTGGATGGGCACGTAGGCACGGTCAAACGATTAAAAACCAGGTCAGACCAGTACAATCCCCCATCACATAGCGTCAGGAGACCTCAAGCTGTGAAAGCCCACCGTAGACAAAAGGTCCTCAGCCACTGAGGAGTCAACTTGAGAGGATTAGTGTTCTTTCCCCCAAGTTGAGCACTGATAGCAATAAAATCCTATCAGGCAAGGACCATCAACATAAATTCACACCACAACCCAATGCAACTGAAGATCCTGAAACTTTGGCAACACCTCGTAATCTCATCATGCAAAAGGAGTTGCCATTGTGGAGCTTCTTTTCCATTGCAATACTCATTCTTCTCCCCGGGAAAGGATTAACCCTCCAGGTACCTTTTCCCCTACAAATAGCCCCAGTTTTTGAGAGTTTCTTTGGATTGCTCCCAGTCATATCAGCAGACCATTTCTCCATTAGTCAAGTAATCCACTCAGCCCTCTCCATGCTGAGCTCTACTTCTTTGCTGATTTTCCTGGACCAAGGACTTCAGGAAAAGGTGCAGTATTACCCCAGCTACAATCCCTTCAGCATTCCCCTATCCAGTTTCCTCTCTTTTGCTTCTTAACAGGTCTTGAGTGAGTGTGTGAGTGATTTCGTTGGTGCGTGAGACTTTCATTCAATAAAATCATTTTATTGGACATCTTCATTTGGTTTTTGGCTTGGCCTGACCCCATAAAAAGTGGGTAAAAAGACCCCGCTAGGCTACCTTGCCTCTCGCATTGCTATTGCTCTGGCTAGTTTCCATTCTCTATAATGTGGAGCACATTAAGGTGTCCTCCAAGGGACTCCAGAAATCAGGGTAACACAAGGGTGCCTTCCATGCAGGCATTGACCAGTCAGGCTAAATACACCATGTTCCCTCCAATAATCCTCTAATGTTATACAGGGAACATTGCATCAGGCAGTGTATATTTCATCAGATTGTGATGTTTCAGATAGGATTGTGAAGACCATGTTCTGACTTTAAATTCAAGTGATTCCTTTGTATTCCACCATATTTTGTATTTTGATATTTACAATTGGCATAGTGACAGACAAACCAGCTATTTAGGGTTACCCAAAGACAGAGATCTTCAATCTACACATCAAGCAGACCTAAAATTATTTTCCTTTTTGCATATGTGAGCAAGTATTTAGAGAAATATATCAAATGGGCAACCAGTCCCCAAACACACACTTTTTCTTGTCTGCTGCTTTTGCAGCTTGCTGCTTGCCGTTTTCAAGCATTTATTTATTATTTAAATAAATAAGCATTTTATTTTCATCATGTCAAATAAATATTTTCTATCCCATCCTTTATCTAAAGGTATCAGGGCAACATACAATAACACCAGCATGGCCAGTTGAATGTAATATAAGCAACGAAATAATTTTATTTTTTATTTTTTTATTTTTTATAGAATCATAGAATCATAGAAATATAGAGTTGGAAGAGACCACAGGGGCTATCCAGTCCAACCCCCTGCCATGCAGGAACACCCTCAAAGCACTCCCGACAGATGGCCATCTAGCCTCTGCTTAAAAACCTCCAAGGAAAGAGACTCCACCACACTCCGGGGCAGCATATTCCATTGCCAGACAGCCCTGACCGTCAGGAAGTTCTTCCTGAGGTTCAGGTGGAATCTCCTTTCCTGCAGCTTGAATCCATTGCTCCTTGTCCTGGTCTCTGGAGCAGCAGAAAACAAGCGCTGTCCCTCCTCTACATGGCATCCCTTCAAATATTTACACATGGCTATCATGTCCCCTCTTAACCTTCTCTTCTGCAGACTAAACATACCCAGCTCTCCATGTCTATCCTCATAGGGCATGGCTTCCAGGCCTTTCACCATTTTGGTCATCCTCCTCTGGTCTTTCTGCCACTCTCTGAAACTTCTTTCATTAATTATGACTGGTAGATTCTGAAATAAATAGTTCATCTACGGTAACACCATCATTTTTATGGCCGACATTCTTGGATAGATTCAATTTTGTCCAATTCTGCAAATCTTTTTTGATCTCCTTCCATTTTGTCCCATAGTTATTTTCAAACAATTCATTATTTTGTTTGGTAATTACTATTCCCAGATATTTAATCTTCTTCTCTTCTTTAAAACCTGTCATCTGAATCAAGTCTTCTGTTTCTTCTTTTCTCATATTTTTAGTTAATATTTTTGTTTTCTCTTTATTAATTTTAAAGCCAGACAATTCACCAAATTCATTGCATATTTCCATCAATTTCTTCACACTTTGTTTGGATTCTTCCAGAAAGATCACTAAATCGTCAGCCTAAGCTTTTAGTTTATATTCTTGTCCTCTTATTTTAGTTCCTTTAATTTCGTTTTCTGCTCTTATTGCTCTTAATAAGATTTTGAGGGTCATTATGAAAAGTAAAGGTGATAGCGGGCAACCCTGTCGGGTACCCTTTTTTATTTCTATAGGTAAGGCCTTCTCTCCGTTTATTACAATTTGTGCCTTACAATTTTTATATATTTGTCTTGTCTACATAATGAACTTATCTCCACAGTTCATCCTATTCATTAATGCGATCATGAACTCATGCTCCAGGTTATCAAACACTTTTTCAGTATCTACGAAGACCATTGCACAATGAAATAATTTTAAAAGGTTAAAAACATATTTAGATATCAAACCATATAAGAAGTAAAAATAAATGGTTAAAAACAGATACACATGGTTTAAAACCACACAAATATGTGAATTGTTAAAAAAAGCAGTAAGCCTCAAAGGCGTCAGAATGATTCCAACCTGGTCACCAGCCAAGCCTCTAAGGGGATGGTATTTCATAAGTGAGGTGTGACAACAGAGACAGCCCTCTGCCACTTCCCCTTACAGTGTGTTGTCTTGACTAATGAAACACAGAGGAGGACCCTCCTCCCAGTAGGTAACTGTATATGTTTAGAGGTAACAGTAACTATAGAAAGAAAGAAAAAAGATCAGTAATATTAGTAAATACAGCCAGCCCTCCACATTTGCGGGTTTCACTTTTGCAGATTTGATCATTTGTGGATTATTTGCTGTCACCTCTGCTACCTCCCTGTGCCATTTTTAATAGTGGCTGCAAGTCTCGTCAGACTGAGAACAGTGAATAAGGCTTGCAAGTCCCTCTTAAAAATGGTGTGGGGCAGCAGTGCAGGTGGCAATCAGCCCCACCACCCACCCACTTCTGCCTTGAGAAGGAACCCTGATGCCTCAAAGAAATCCATGGTGGGTTGAATATGGTGATCACACTTTTTTGTTTGTTGAATATGGTTTGAGGAGGCCTAGAGTTATTCACGGTTTTTCCACTTTCACAGGGGTCCCATGCCTCTAACCCTAATGAATGTGGAGGGATGATTGTTTATTGCTTCTATCCATGGCATAGATGCCAAACACAACCATCTTTGTCAGTGGTACTGTTTCTTTTTGACTTTCCAGATGTCAGTCAAACAAGTACACTGAAGAGTGACAGACAGTTTTATATTTAGTTGGGGTGTGTTCCTGTCTACAAGAGCCAGAGTAGTACAAGTGTTGGACTACTACTCTAAAACCACTCCACTCAGCCATGGAAACCCACTGGGTGACCCTGGGTACATCACACACACACTCAGGCCCAGAAAATCCTTTGACGGAGTTGACTTAGGGCTGGAAACAACCCTTAGGGTCAGAAAGACTTGAAGACACATAACAACAACAACAAAAATGTATCTATGTGTATATCTGTTTACATCCAATGGTTGATTTTCACCAGCAGGAAGCAATGTCACTTGCACAGATTTCAGTGATACTACCCATCACAACTACAACACACCTCCAAGCAACTCCTGAGGGTTGGATGCTACAAAAAAAAATATGAAGTGTACAAAGTAGATCTATGATAGTTCTGGCAAAATTAAAACCAAATCATCTAAAGAATAACAACCATCCACAACAATAGTATTTTTGTAATTTGTTTTCACAAGTGGAAAAAGCTTCTAGTCATTTAGTTTATGGATTCTGAACCTTTTGTGGGTCATGGACCCCTCTAAGAATCTGATGGCAGTGATGGAGCCTCTCTTCAAAAAATACAGGTAAACAAACACACAAATATTCATACCTTTTTAAAAATTTTGTATCACCCTGGAAAGTGACTTCCTTCAAATAGACTAATCTGGAATTGTAAAAATTACAATCAATACTTGAAAGTATGACATTTTTACTGTGAAATTCACTGTGGCTGAGAACAAGGTGACATGAAGGAAGTAGAAGAAATAAAATCAAGTTTTCTTCACCCCTGACCCCAGTTAAGAACACATGTCCTAGTTTCATTGTTATTATTATCATTAACTTTTCAATGGCCATTTCTTTCTTATCAGCAATGATCAGAAAGAAATGTATTTTGGTCCTGTCAAGGTCAGCCTGAGTGCCCCAAAAGGTCAGTAATTTTGGCTGAGGGCCTTTCTGCACTGCACTTACAGTACTATTATTCCACTTTCAATATCCTATGGAATCCTAGGGTTTGCAGTTTAGGGAGGGGCCTTTGGAATTTTCAGCCAGAGAGCTCCTTGACTTCAGTAAACTGCAAACCCCAGAATTCCACATGAGGTTGAAAGTGGAATAATAGCACTAGAACAGTGTAGGGCAGAAAGACCCTGGAAAGCTACCTGTGTGTAAGCCAAAGAGTGATTGAAGCATTCAGACTCTTGATCAATCCCCCATATAGCTGCCTGAGGCAAAAACTGTAAAAAGCACTTCCCCTTAGCCATTGTGCTTCCTTCACAAAATGCAACATTAAGGATGCGTGTAATGTGACTGCCATTGCATGTGTCTTGGTAAGTGGAGTCTTGCGTTGTGTATAGGCTTTCTTCCTGTGTACTGACCTCTTGCTTGACATTTTAGCACTAGAATTAAATAATTACGTCTTTACTGAGAACTGCATGGTGTAGTAGTTTGAACATTGGACTATGACTCTGGAAATTCCCCACTTGGCCATGGAAACCCACCGATTGACTTTGAGCACATCACACCCCCTCAGCCCCAGAAAACCTCATGATAAGTTCACCTTAGAGTCACAATAAGTGAAAAATGACTTGAAGGCACATAACTACAACAAGAACTGTGTCTTCATTATTTTTACTTGTTATGATCTATTCTACCAAACAATCTTGCTGTTTTTCCCCACTCTCGTGTAAATAAATTCATCTCTTCAGTCTGATAGTGAAGCCATGTATTCTGATAAGTACAACTGCTTTGGTGTTAAATTCAGTTTTAGCTTTGTTATGCTAATTACTATGGTGAGAAAGAAGGTTTTAAAGGAATTCAAAACACATAGCATCAAATTTTCTGACGTTTCAAAAACCAATTTCAACAATTTCATGCTGGGTGTTTTCCTTTGAAGTTCATTTCTTGGATGGAAATTTCAGATCAGCAGCATCAGTGTGTTATGGGAGACAGAAATGCTTTCCCATTGTTTCTCTAAAAGTTTTTTTTAAGGTTTAAAAGATATTCTTTAATTCAGATTAATCCTCTTACATAAACTCTATTCTATTTGTGCTATGTACAACAACAGAAGGAGGACATTTTTGGTCAGCAATGTCATCCAGGGCACTGGAGGATGACCAGAGGAATGAGCACCTGATGTAATTTCTGATGATGTTTAGTCCTGTCATAGTGATGCCTGTAGATATAGGATATTCTCTTCTGTTATTGTGATGAAATGCATCTGTTGACTTCTGCTGGCATGATTTTAGATTGGGTTATGATTGAGTACCTTGTCACCCACAAAGCCAAACATGCTCAGTCATTCACCTATGTCAAGTGACTTGCTCGAGGCCCAATAAGCCTGCTTTTGCAGTTTTGCAGACAAACAACATTAATAGGAGGTTTAATGAATCCCTGATGCATTGCCTTGCAGCAGGTGGATTGCATTTGGCTTGGCAGATCACAGTGTTGCTAGCCTTTTCTAAATTAAAAAATTGTCCTACTTTGCTTGGGATTCATGCACTATCCATATAGCATAAGTTATACCTCTACAAAAGACTACCACAAGTTTGCAACCTGAAGGTCTGTGGAAACACATTATGGGACAGTAGAGGGCCTTCTCAGTGGCTGCTCCCAAGGTCTGGAACGCCCTTCCCAGAAAGGCTAGACTGGTGACGTCCTTCCTACCATTTTGTAAGCCAGTAAGAGCATTTTTATTCTAGCAGGCCTTTGAGAATTGACTTTTCAGAAGGAACATGTTTCACATAGTGTGCTGCACTTTCATTTTCTGTCGTCATTGTTTTTAATTAATTGTATGAAAGTTCAATGTCTTTTTAACTCTTATTTGTTCTCAGTTTTTCACTATGTTTGTTTTAATTGCTGTAAGCCACCTTTGGTCTTAACATAACAACGACAACAACAATGATGACGATGATGGCACATCTACCGTCTCCACAGAGCTTAGTCCTGGCAAACCCCTCAGAATGGTTTATCCACAGCAGATGTAATTAGACTTCCTTCTGCATGCCAGGGTCAGTTTGCATCACTCTTTATGTCCCTTGAATATGCTTAAGCTTTGTTAGAAATTGCTCAGTATTCCCTACCCCCGCCTTTCAATGCACTAAATTGCCACGTATTCCCATATTTGGATTGTTTATCACCATATTGGAAGTCTTCATTAAAGCATTCTATTTTCTGATACATACGCCAGCTGCTCCCTTATCACTTTTCATTATGGTTAGTAATTGTCTGCATCCTCTGCAATATGTCTTGAATTACTTGCAAAATCTGATATGGGAAATAATTACATTAACCAACAGACATGTTTGCTAAGACTACATCCACATTTTTGTGGGTGTCTCTGATCCAATGCACTCTCTCTTTACATACACCACAAATACACACAACACATAAGGACACATGTGCACACATGATACACCAAAAAATGTAATCAAATCATTGTCACCACTTTTATTTATATAAACTAGAAGTTATTTTAATACAGGGATGAGAAGCAGGTGGCCCTCCAGACATTGATGAACTACACCTCCATCATTCTTTACCATTAGCTATGCTGGCCAGGGCTGATAGGCATTCCAGGGCAGCAATTTGTGGAGAGCTGCAGTTTTCTAGTTCCATTTTAGTGTTTTCAGCTATCTTTGTTCTTTGACTGCTGCTGTTGGGCTCCATGACCCAAGATGGTGGCTGCCATTATATTTACCTCCTAGGTTTGTGTTGCAATTCTGATCCACATCAGTCGCCACATCTGATTTTTGTGCTAGTAAGAATGGTGTTTGTGTGTTGTGTTCATGCCATTTAAGTGCATAGTTAATATATGATTTTGTGTGATCCAAATAAACTCCTCTTCTGGAGCACAGCACAGTGCAGGCCTAGATGTGGAATAAGCCCTAACAGATAAAGAGTATCAGCAACAGTGTATTCAGTGTCAACGGGGCGGGGGGGCATTTTACCACTGGATAAGGCTCCCTAGTTTTTAGCACTCATTAGACCCCAGGGCAAGGGAAAAATATTTCACCACTTTTCCTTCAATATAGAGACAACTGAGTAAATCTCTGATGGAGACGCTTACTTATAACTTGGTGTATTTGATCTATCATTCTCAATAAGACATGAAGACAAAGTGAAAGCTCCTGGATTAGACCAAGCTCCTGTTCTAGCAATGGCCAGTTGGAGTTTCAAGAAAGACTAAAAGTCCTTCTTTATTTTTGATTTCTGACAGATTTTGCACTGAGATGCCCTATTTCTGAAAATGCAGATTCCATTTAGTTTTCATTCATAGTAACTAAATATAGGCTTTTCTTCCAAGCTTTTGTCTAATCCACTTTTAAATTCTCCTATGTTACTGGCTGTTACCACATATTGTTACAAAAATTACTGTATGCTGTGGAAAGTGCTTTCTTTTATTTCTACTGAGTTTATTCTCCAAGAATTTCATGGGATAATATCACGAAATTTAGCTTGGAATCAAGCTAAATTAGGCAAAGACAAATGTCTACACTTTTCTTACACCATGCTTTACTTGCTAAAACCTTTATGATTTCTCCCTGACTCATCTTTTTTCCCTCCACATTAAAGCCTCTAGTGCCAATCCTTCAACCATTCTGGTCACCCTTTTTGGCACCTTTTCCAGGGACTTTTCCACACTAGCCTGTTATAGCACGATGATTCCACTTTCAACATCCTATGGAATCCTGGGGTTTGCAGTTTCGGGAGGGGCTGGCCCCTTTGCAAACCCCAGGATTCCATAGGATGTTGAAAGTGGAATCATCGCGCTATAACAGGCTAATGTAGAAAAGGCCCAGGTCTACAAAATCCTTTTTGAAAAACAGTGCACAGAACTCTACACATTTTTCCCAAAATGCATTAGCACCATCGATTTTATATAAGGGCATTACAATATGATCTGTTTAACTTTTCAGTCACTTTCAGAATAATATCTAACATGGATTTTTGGCAGCCTAAATATATTGTTAATCCTTGGTGACAACAGCAGGATGTATACAACCAGAATATTAATCCTATCACAAATGCCTTCTTTCTAAGGTGCTTTCATGAAGGCCAAAACACACATGACATGAGAGATCCATTATCAGATCCTTCAACTTAAATCACTTTGGCCCTTTTCGCATTAGTCTTCTCGCGCGAGCGGGGAGGGCGGCTCGCGCAACAAGCCTTCTCCGGGAGGCTGCTGCTTCCCCCTTCCTTCCTTCCGCAGGCGAAGGAAGGAGCGGCGAAGCGGCAGCCTCCCGGAGGCGGCGGCGGCGGCTCACGCATCCGTCCATTCCCCCCCGCACGCGCGAGAAAGGAGCCTGTCCCCTCCATCCCCCCCGCGCGTGAGAGAGAAAGGCGCTCCTCCCGTCCGCCCCCCCGCGTGTGAGAAAGGCGCTCCTCCCATCCGCCCCCCCACGCGCGCGCGCGAAGCAGGACCTGTTGTGCGAGCGCCCCGCCCCGTCCCTTCCTTCCACAGGGGCGGAGGGAAGGAAGCGCGACCCGGCCGGCCCCCGGACGCTCCGCACGAAAGGTAAGTGCACGCGGGCGCCGGGAGCGTTGCGCGAGTGCGGGTGATTTTCGCTTGGAAGCAAAAATCAAAAAACCCGTGCTCGCGCCGCTTCAGCCCCGTGAGCCTGGCGGAAGTGGGAGTGCGTCGTGCGGAGCGACGCTCCCACTCCCGTGAGGCTCACGGGGCTGTCGCGCGAGAAAAGGCCCATGCGAAAAGGACCAAAAACAAACTAATGATGTATCTATCTCCTTGCATTTGTTGCCGATTCTTTTCATCAACATGAGGGCTGATGATCCTCCCCCCAGTTGGAAGTACAGTTGGGGGTCTGTGAGAACTTTATATTCACAGCCACTTCATCCTTCCAGGCTTATCCACCACTCTAGCTTTTTTCTCCAAGGGTCAGAAAGTTCTCACATCAGATGGATGAGAGTTATAGATCTTTCTGACAACAAATGGGGTTGCAGATCTCTCCAGCTTTAGTCGGGGGAATCCAATCTTTTTTACTGCTGCATATCAGAATGCATACCAGGAGTAACAGCCAAGTTGCCTCAACAGTGGCTAGGGAACCTTTTCTTTCCAACAGAGATTCCTATCTATTATTCACAGTCTCCATTATGAACAGTTTCTCCTCTTTTTGCTCAAAGGTCTGGAACACTGCTGAAAGGGAGAGGCAGGACTCATTTTGTGAAGGGCAAAAATGTTTTTGAAATGGACTGTCACTTCACCTCAGTCTTACGCAGAGCTCTGTCACACTACAGTTAATAGCATTATGATTCCCCTTTAACTGTCACAGCAACATCCTATGGAACCTCAGGGATTTTAGCCTGGTGAGGCACTAGAGCAGTCTGGCTGAGAATTCTAAATAGCCCTCCCAGAGCTGCAAATCCCAGGGATGGAACTACACCAGTTAAACTGGAATCATAGCTCTATGATTGTGTAGTGTGAAAGGGCCACACATATCTCTCTCCTCACAACCTGTTCAATTCTCCTTTAGATAATGTGAACAGGGAATCTACCACCTGGCTCTGGTAAATTACATTACATTCAAACACAATGTTGATGTGGATCTACTTTCTGTAAAAATGCAAGGACCATGTTCATGGCAGGTCACATGCTGTCTGAGAAAAAAAAAATCCCAAGTTCAGCCTCTAGGACCTCCAAGTAATCCTGGGAAAGAACGCTAAATCAAAGCTTGAAAAGCCATTGCCTGTCAATTTAGACAATATGGAGCTAGATGGATCTGGAGTGCTCTCTTATGCCTCTGTGCTCTACCAGAAACCTTGGGATTGAAGCATTTTCAAATATACATTCCATGTTAAGTGTTGCTCCACAGAAACTGAACTGGCTAACCACTAGAAGAGATTCTCTCTTTGGTCCTCCAAATGTCTTGGACTTCATCGCTCAGAAGCCACAGCCAATGTGTCCTATTGTATGGGATTCTGGGAATAAGTCCAAAACTCCTTCAACTCATACTTCATCATTTAGAATAAGTTTTTAATAATTTTTGTTTTTGTCACAAATGCATCAAGAAATCACTTAAGTACAGGGCTATTTTCTAGTCATATACAGACCCTCTGAAAAAGTGATATATTTGTTATAATAGTCATGAAAATATATCTGACATTGAAACTGAACTATTTAACAAAACCTACAATGGCGATTTAAAAAGCAGTAATCCTGCATTTTTAATCTACGTGGAACATTGATCCCCCCCACCTTTACAAGAAGTATTAAGATTAGTTATATGAGTGATTGATAAAGAAGAAAATTTTAGAAAAGAAAGCAGGAGAAAAGTAACCTAGAAAAGTCAGCTTTGTAGTTATACAAGGAATATAACCATAACAATAGCAAACACTTCTGTTTTTACAGAGAAACCAAGAAAAAGGATAAGCAAAAAAATGAGTTAAAAGCAAATGGGGGAGGAATAATGTCACCAGAAAAACTCCTTGTTTGGACTATAGATCCCAGAAACCCTCAGTTATGGCTTTTTACAGTTGTAGTCTAAAATGGCACTACCTTTCTCTGGTGCTGGAATTGCATACTCCTGTGAGGCAAGAGGCTGTGCTGATGGCAGCATGTTGTTGCCCATGCCAGACAAGCTTTTGCTGAGGAGCCAGACAGCCAGACAACTACTGGGCAGCAGTAGTATTGTGGGGTGACACTGGCAGAGGATCTCTCAGGGACAACGGCAATGGCATCATAGCTAATGCTTGTTAGTACTGAGCAGAAGGAGGCATGGTAAACCCCTATTGAATGCCTTTTTCATGAAAACCCTATGATGAGACAATCCAAAATGAAACAAGAGATAGTGCCAGAACGTGAGACACCCAGGTTGGATGGTGCCCAGTGAGTTACTGGAATACAGCAGAGGACAATTAGAAGTCGGGCTGTGGCTAATCATGAAACTGGATTCAAGCCAAAAGGACATTCAGCTGATGACATGCTCAGAGGCTAAAGGAAACTCCAAAGCTGCACAATGAAAACAATACATGGAAGAATGATATAAAAGAGATGAACGTTTGACAGACTCACTCAAGGAAAAACCATATGAAGATGAACTGCCAATTTTAGAAAGTGAAGTGAAAGCAGCACTCAGAGCACTGGGGAGAAATAGATCTACAAGAAGAAATGGCATACCAATAGAATTGCTTCAATCCCTTCTAGAGTAGACAGAATCTACTCTAGGTCTAACTAAAATCTGTCAACAAATGTAGAAAACAAATGAATGGCCCGCAGATAGGAAACACTCAATATATATTCAAATCCCCAAGAAAGGAGGTTGCAGTAACCACTGGGTCATTGCATTAATTTCACCTGCAAGCAAAGTCATGCTCAAAATTCTACAACAAAGACTTTTACTATATTTGGAGTGAGAAATCCCAGATGACCAAGCTGGGTTACAGAAAGGAAGAAGCACTAGAGATCATGTCACAAACATACATTGGATAATGGAACTCGCCAAAGAATTTCAGAAGAACATCACCCTGTGCTTCATAAATTATAGCAAAGCCTTTGAATGTGTAGCTAATGAGAAACAATGGATCGCTCTTAAAGAAATAGGTGTGCTACAACATTTGATTGTCTTAATGCGCAACCTGTGCACAGGACAAGAGGCTACACTTAGGACAGAATATGGAGAAATGGAATGGTCTCCAATTGGCAAGGGGTTCAGGCAAGGCTGCATTTTATCACCATATCTGTTTAAATTGTGTGCTGAACAGATCAAATGTAAAACAGGACTAGACTCACAGGAAGGAGGCCTGAAAACTGGAGGAAGGAACACCAAGAATTTAAGATATGCAGATGATATCATACTGCTAACAGAAAACAGCAAAGACTTGGAATGATTACTGAAGAAAGTCAAGGCAGAAATTGCAAAGGCAGGTTTACAGCTGAACATTAACAAAACAAAAATAATGACCCCAACTGATTAAAGTTATGTAAATCAGTTGGGGTCATTATTTTTGTTTTGTTAATGTTCAGCTGTAAACCTGCCTTTGCAATTTCTGCCTTGACTTTCTTCAGTAATCATTCCAAGTCAATGAAGATATTGACAGCATTTTCCATACCTTGGCTTAGTCATTAATCAGAATGGAGATTGCAGTCAAGAAATCAGAAGACTGGATAGACTCCTGTATAGACTCCATCAAGGAAGACACATCCCTGAATCTGCTACACCTAAGTAGGGCTGCTGCTGATAAGATGACCTGGAGGTCTTTCACCCATAGGGTCACCATAAGTTGAATTCAACTTGACAGCAGTTAACAACAAATCCTAAAAAACAAAAAACAAAAACAAAACTTTACCTAAGTTGATTTATCACCATAGAATTTGTCTGTAAGCTTTAGAAAATCCAGTGCCTGAAAACTGCAGTCACTTAATTGTGGAAAATAAGACAGCAACCTAGAGAATTGTCTGTAGTCTGCATAGCTTTGTGGTCTTCTTTGCATTTTTGGTCTTGGTTGTCTATAGAGTTTCTGTAAATGCAAGGACAGAGCAATTGACACAGCAAGAATTATGCCTCTGGCATTCAACACAAGTGTCTCAATTACTATAAGAAGAAATTTTATACTGGCAGCTCTTGCCATAAGTTGCTATGGTGGTGTGTGTATGCAAGTGCACATTTAAAGCTATTTGTTTGGATAAAACATTCTCAAATTTATCCTTTTGTTTTTTTACTGTGCTTTGTCACAGTTCATACCACAGTAGTTTAGCACTTAATTCTGGGGTTAATTTAAAAATGTAAATATTGGATTACACCAATTTCAAATTTGGAAGGACTTGAGCAGATATCCACGTGCACTGAATTCCACTGAATTGCTACCAGTCTGTAAGCCTTCATAGTTTGTATCTTTTCAAATGGTGAACTCAAAAATGAATATTGCTAAGTATCAAGAAATATTTGTTTGTATAAACTCAATATGTCATCTCCAAAGAGAAGAGAGAGGCATTAGGACGCAAGCTCTTCTGAAAGTCATGCCCATCTGCTCTGTAAGCCCTTATGACTATTTCCAGATTTTTGTGATGGGGATTCAGTTTCTCAAGAATTATGAAAAGGCATATGCTCAAAGGAATTAAATGCTCCACTGAGTGGCCCTGAAAGGTGAGCCATAGTTCAAGTGCAGTTCTTTAACTTCAGAGGCTTTGTGTAAAGTAACTTCTGGCTACTAGCTCCCATTTCAGTCAATATGATTGTTACCACACCATAAACCCCCACTCTGTAGCATGTTCTGTTTTCAGAATTGAGCATATTTATGGCTGAAACACACGTTTGAAAGAGCACTGTCTGGAAGCCTGTGCCAGGTCAGGATGACCTCAGACATGTTCAGGTCATAAGTTCAGAGAGAATTAGGTAGAAAGCCTGATACTGAAACTGCCCAGGTAGAGCAATCAGAGACCATTCTGAGGTGTCACCCTACAGGAATCTTTCCTACACGTTTCCCCTCCCTGTCTGACTAGTCATTAAGAGATTGTTATGACTGCCATCACAATCAACCCATTCCAGGCTCTTTCATCAATCTTATGAGAAAGCAATTACTACTTTGCCCACACATCCTCCTTTAGGGCAATAAACAGTGTATAAAAACCCCAGCTCTGGTCCCAGCAAGTTGTAGTACATTGTAATGTGCTAGGCATGTTATGCTGCATGTGGTACTCCAGATTCTTGTTCCTCTGTGCTACCTTCAGATGCTGTCTGAGCCATTTTGCTTTGACCTTCTGCTTCAGGACTGGTAACTATTACCCTTTCCACCCAATCTCTCTCTATCCAGCCTTTCTTGCCTCACTTTCTGATAGCCTTGTATGGTTCTTCAGAGTGTCTGATTTCTTGTGGTGTGTTTGATAATTCCAAATAAAATACTTTGTTTAACTTTTAATTGGAGTCCTCTCTGCACTTAGTACTGGTACACATGGGTAAAACAATCCTGCCATTACCCTCCTCTCACAGGAGTCCATTGAGGTATAATTTCCCAAAATTCTAAGAAGAAGCTGGTATTGTGGGTGGATCTCAAAGTCCACATCTCTTAGGGTGACATGCTCATTAGTGTTAGTGTCTAGAACACTCAGGAGACATGATTCTGCACAACAAAAAATGGAGCAGATAAACCATGCTGAGATCAAAAATGCATTAACATAGGATTGCATCTCTAGGGGATGAAGACCATCAGAACTGGAGCACTGATTGTCCAACTAGATCTGTAAGTGCAGCTGAAGTTACAACCAGGCTACAACTATGCAGAGCCATATCTTTTCACTATCCTGGATGCTGTTGCCAGGAGCTGAGCTCTTTTTTGCAGGCTTCAAACTGTTGCATGGATATGAGCTGTACTTTACAGCACAGGAAGCTAGCTGCTGCATATATCTGGCCAGAGTTTACAGGCCAGGAAGGCATTCAGAACCTGTTGCACTCATTCCTCATTAGGCATGCCCAGAACTGAGCTGTATTTTGTATGCTTGATGGGAAATGGTCTTCTCTCCTTTGCTTTAGCCCTACTCACTGTTGGAATACAGTGCCAAGATTCTACTCATGGCTGGAAAAAATTCGCTATCACGAGGAGACATTCTGTGACAAATGCAAGTTCCTCACCAGAGGTTAGTACAAAAAATATATGAGATTCAAGGGGTTCTCCATTGTCCCGTGTGGTAAGGTACACACCTGGAGTTTCCCACTGAAGGATTTCCTATCTCTGGATTGACTCTGCTCTCTTGGACTGGCTGTTGAGTCCTTCTGGCAGGAGGAGGGAAGGCTTGCTGCCTCTGTGGTGCTTTTCTTGGTCTATTTGAATGCTGCCATGTGCTTTCAATTTTGAGTTTTAACCTTTAGCCCCAATTCCAGGTCTGTCCTTAGATACTTGCCCTTACCGCCCCATCCTCCCAATGCGCCATGGGTATGGCAGAAGGACAAGACTGCAACAACAGTTCTGCATGATATTGTTGCTGTCCCCGAGCAGTGTAATCCCGGAGCAGTTTTCTCCATCAATGACCCATGGTCACACTGCCATCCTGGACCTACTTGGTCTGCACAAGGCACAGAAGCACAATGGCTGTGCTTCCTGCCCCAGCATAGCCTGGTAGAGTATCCGGATGCGCTGCGGAAGGAAGAGGTGGGGCCATCACGCTTTCTTCATTGCAGAGTCAGCCAGTGCCATGCTCTCCCCCAGCAGCATCAATGCTGACTACCACCATGAAAAGGTAGGGTGTGGAAGGGGCCATTGATTTCTTTTTGGTATTAGATACTGTGACACATCATTATCAGCTATCAAATACTGCAAAATATCACCTGGATACAAACTACTGAAATCAAGAATCACTGAGTGTTGTAGACAGGTACCAATTCGGTTTATTTGAAGAACATTTTGAAAACAACATTCACAAAGAATATGGAGTGTTGTTGTTGTTGTTGTTTTTTAAAAAAACTTAATTTCAGCCCTAAATTTCTAAAGGTATGCTTGAGTTAGGAGCGCCATACTGTATGTTATACTATGAGTCACACTGCTGTCAATTTGGAATATCCTTATTTGAAAACCAGTCTGTGGTATTAGTTGAAAATCAAAATGCAATGATCCATGCAATGAATATCTGCATTGGTAGAGATAAAGCACAGCATATGTTTCATCTATTATCAAAAGTACTCCCAGTCTGATGGAACCAACTGGCTATGCCATTGCATCAGCCAAGTCTCTGCTCATTGGAACGGAGACTGCTCTTGGCTAAAAACAGTCTTGCTTTCCAGAATAGTAGCTGAAAAGATAACAACTGGACTTTGATTCATTCATTTGCATTAAATCAGGAGATTATGGTAGCCAACAGTATGAGATTATGCTAGTCAACATTTAAAAGATGTTTTGAACGTTATCGCCTGAAGGAAAGGTTTCTGCAAACTGTCTTCTTGCAGTGGTGATCCAGGCGGAAAGGTCTCAGTTGCTAGGAGTCAGTCTCAGTCAGATGTTTGTCAGCTGCTACCAACTTGTAATATAACATTCTATACAACAGCTAAAGATACAGGAATCCCATTCACGCTGCCTTTGTGTTACGCTGACACTAGAATAGAGACTTCTAGAGATCGGCAGCAACAAGGAACAGTACTTATTTAAAGATTTTTTTTGTGGGGAGAGAGAGAGAGAGAGAGAGATTGGCATACAAAAATAAATATACTAAGCCAGGGTTTGGAAGGAAACAAACTCTAGTGTGTTAAAAATCCCCTCATCCCTTTAACCAGGAAACAGCAATCTTTTAATGATAATAGTACACTTTTTCCTATAGAGTTGCTGACTCAGAAGCATCTCAAAACCTGAGACTTAGGGATGGGCCCCAGTGATATCATTAACCACAGTATTTTAAGCATCAACTAGAGCCAGCATGGTGTGGTAGTTTGAGCATTTGACTATGACCTCAGAGACAAAGGTTTGATTCCCCACTTAGGCCATTTCTGCACAAGACTGTTATAGCGCTATGATTCCACTTTCAACATCCTATGGAATCCTGGGGTTTGCAGTTTTGGGAAGGGCCAGCAATAATGCTGATAGACCAACAGGATAATAGAGACCAACAGAGCATTCCTGCGTATGCCTGTGTCTTCAGAAGTAAGGGCTATCGATTTTAGCAAAACAAATTGAAAATGCTGAGAATCTAACACATTCCAGTCACAGTTTCAAGACTCTCTGGAAGGTGAGTGAAGTCAAAACAGTTGGAAAGAAAGGTAGAGATGGAGAAGGAAAATGATGAGTTTAGCTTAGAGAAGCAGGAGTTGAAAGAGAAAGAGGATGGGAGAGAAAGAGAAGGATGAGAAGGAGTGTAAGGCCCTGCTTTGGGGGTCCCTGATATTAGTATGGTTTGGATGGGCACCATACCTAATTGGCATCATATATAATTGGCAACACATTTTATTGGCTCTGATATCAAATTCAAGCCTGAGAGGTGACAGAGAGTCAAACCGAGTGAGGGAAAGAATTTGACTATAAATGTGAGAAGGACAGGCCAACTCAAAACTTCCTCCAGGTAAGACTGAGTCATTTGTCAGGTAAATATACATCATTCCTGTGGATAATAGGCTTAAATAGAAGCTGGAATTTTCCAGAGAATCCAACTGTGAGGAGCCCACGAGGACACTGATTGACAGATATCCATCCCTTGTACACCTGGATTCTTTTCTCTGTCCTCACAGCACCCACAATAGACAGCTACTACAACACCCATCATGTCTTTGTCAAAGTACTAAGCCCATCAACAGGCAAAAGACCCATTGTCCACAACAGATTCCCTTTATTTTGCATCTGGAACTGTCATGGCCACAGGCCATTTACAGGGTAAAAATACCCCTGATTTCAGGATGCCCAGTGTAGTCTCTTGCCTTTCTAAGTGTCACTCTGTCCATTTGATTCCTGAGAACTGCCCCTGGGTCCAGTACCTGAGTCACTTGGTCCCACTTCTCTTCTTCTCATTGGATCTGGTAAGTATCACCCGCACCCTTCACAGTCTCTATCTGCTTCCCTCCCTCTCTTTCGGTTAGCTCTTGTGTAAATGTGTGATTGTGTGTATCTTGTGTGCATGCATGAGCGAATTCCCCTCAATACAACACATTTTTAGCTTACTTTTGAATCTTTGGCTGGTTCTTTTCCTGCGTGTGCCCGTAAACACTGGTAGGAAAGATCTCGCTAAGTTGCCCCCCTCTCACAAGCCTCCTCTTTGAGCTAATTAATTCCCCACTTTTGCAAGGAGGCACTGGCATCATAGGGTGGCCCTTGTGGCACCTACATTTTGGGTAACAGGAGGGAGAAGACAAACAAATCCAGTAGAACTGGGGCAGGAGGAGTAAAGAGAATGAGAGAGGGCAATGGAACTAGGGAAGGAGGAAGAAGATGGATGCAACCAGGAGATTTGGAGGGGGGAATGACAAGGAGAATGGGGAAAGAAGGAAGGAGGGAGGGAAGGAAGGGAAAGAGAAGGGGTTTAGCCAGGAGTTAGGGGGAAAAGAGAATGAGAGATACCAGGGAAAAGATGAGGGTAAACAGGAGTTCTAGGTTACAGGAGACGAGAGAGAAGGGAAGGTGAAAATGTTTAACCAGGAGCTCTGGGGGAAAGAGAGAAAGTGAGAGAAAGGGAAGTGAAATCAAGAATTAGCTCAAGTGTACAAAAGTGTAGCAGCACAAGTGAAGAAGATATTTTTACTAACAATGGTTCACTTTATTCGGAGGCCCTTTCTGCACCTTACTGTCTTCCAGCATGGGGGTGCAGGGATCGAGTGAGCAGCCTCCGGTGAGAGGCTCTCGCATCTGGGGTCCTTCGGCTCCACACGAGCTGCCTGTTCATGTGAGAGCCCCGCCTCTTCCTTCCACAGCACAGCCTGGGAGTTTCCCAGGCTGTGCTGGGGCAGGAAGTGCAACCGAAATGGCTCCAGATGCTCCGCATGCCAGGTAAGTGCACACGGGGCCCGAGAGCAATGAGCGATCACGCATCATTTTTGGCTTCTAGCTGAAAATGAAAAGGTGCAGAATCAGCGTCTGCCAGCCCCTGGAGTGTCAAACGATTGTGAGTGCATTGTGCAGATCGCTCCTCACAATCGCACGATGCTCCAGGCCCTCTTTCACATGGCAAATGCCATGCGAAAAGGGCCCAAGAAAGGAAATTGTACAGTGGCTACCGTGAGAAGAAAACTAAATATGATCTGGTGGAATTGGCATCCAGGTCTTTGAAGCATCAGCAAAGTTTGGAAATATCTAGGCCTAAATGCCCAAATGCACCAGATCCCATCCGATCTTTGCTGCTAAGCAAGGTCAATTCTAGTTAGTACTTGGATGGAAGACTGCCAACAAATATAAGGTGATATAGCTTATGTTTCAGAAGAAGGAACTGGCAAAACCACCTCTCAGTAATCCTTGCCTAAGAAAACCCCATGAACTTCAAGGGGTTGCTGTAAGTCAGCAGGTAACTTGAAGGCACATGCACACATGCGAAGAAGATGGAAACTGAACAGGAAAATTAATGAAAAGACAGGAACCCTCACAAAAGAGCAATCCTGCAATATATTCAGTAGCTACTGAGGCTCAAACACGGAGATAGCTCCATCCTATTGAACTCAGCTTCCAGTTGTGGTTAACTATGTGAAGGGAGGACTCTAGACTCTGGAGGATCTAGAGACATTGCTCCAAGAACAGCTTGCAGTAGCAGGGGCCAGCAGCACACAGTTAAACATAAATTTCTTCAAGACAGTGCTCTTAACTTCTCAGCCATAGCTCTTCACCCTGGGGCCATGAAGAGGGGAACCAGGCCCTGAATCCTGCAAACCAGAGTAGCATATGACAGAGTAGCATATGACTTCCTGGTGAATGTAAGTACACAAGATCTCTGCTGGATTAGAACATGGGTTCATCTAATCAGGACTGGCCTTAGCCATTATTAAGTGTAAGGCACCAACTTCAACACACCCATAGCTCTTCCTGCTGAGCCCTTGTCTTGTCCCTCAGTTGAAAGACAGGACTGTGCTGTATTGTCTAAATGGCCTGCTGCCTCAAGTGGAGTGGAGAAAATTATCTTGTCACTAAGTATAGTACTGAAATACAATTGACTTTCCACATTGGTTGACTTCTATGCGTGCCACGGAGAGATGGTGCTGTTTTGTCCATTGCTCCAGGCAGCTAAATGGTTTAATCTGGTTTAGCGTAGGCAAGCATGCTGTTTCCATCTTCTAGTAACACTGAAATGTTTGTTCTAGTGTCACCGAAGGAATATGCAGCAGAGATTCTTTCTGAGGCAGGAAACAAAGCAATGGAAAAAAATCAAAGGAAGACAGTGGGTTGGGGCACTCTTAAAGAAAAAAAAAATTAGTAAGCCTAATTATTTTCATTGAATGCCAGCCCTTTTTGACACAGAGTCATCATTTGGGTATTGGTGTTCTTTAGATAAACACATTACCTCCTGCCCCTGGGGCCACATATTATGAAACTTTCACAAACAATACCATCACTTTGGAACATAACACCAAGAAGCCAGGTCACAGCAAGCAGCGCCATATACAGCTTTGTATAAATGCTATGCAAAAAGCAATCATTTGCTTCTTTATGATCTTCTCTTCTGTGCATAGGCCTTTTATATTTGATGGCAAGAATAGTTTACCTGGAATTTATTATACTCTGAAAATCAAGCTCCTTCCAGGAAAATGAGAGAATCAATGCATCACTAAGCCACTTGGTGGTTAAATGAAAATAAAAGATAAGTATCCAGGAAAGCAAAAAACAAAAGCAAAATTTAGGCCATTTCCGCACGGGCTTAAAGAAACGGTGCAGAGCGTCTGCACCTGGGAGTGGACTGGGTTGAACCTACTTACTGTAGATCCACACCTCAGCCCACTCCCGAACGACCTGAAGTGATTGTCCAGCGTGCTTTTGAAAGACCGTTTGAAAGAGGTCTTTCAAAAGCACGGAGTGCGCCATTCCGTTCCCACGCTCCGGTGCAGATTTGCAGTGCAAGCCTGCAATCTGCTGGGGGTGGGCTTTAGGCTGGCGAGCTTCAGCGGTTGGTGGAGAGCCTCCACCAACTGGAAGCTGCCATTTTCATCCCCGGAGCAGTGCTCCAGACCAGCCTGGACCCAAGCATCGAGCCCAAAGGTCCGGTAAGTACCGGCATGGGGCAATTCCCGCGCCTTAGTTGCTAAATTTTAGTTGCTAGTTGTTAAAACAATTTTTAGTTTTGGGCCAACTGGGCCAAGTTCTGATGTGATGGCAGAGGCAGTTCTATTGTTAAGGTGTGAGAATTGTGCATTGCTCCAGATGTTGCTGAACTACAGCCTTCAACATTCCTCACCATCAACAATGCTGGCTAGGACTGTTGGAAGTTGTAGTTTAACAACATTGGAAGGGCCACATGATTTCCACTACTAAGATAGATGGAGGCAGTGTCAGAGTCTAGGAGAAGAGGGGCAGGAACATCAGGAAGGTATCCCCTAAAGGAAGAGCATGGAGGGCAGAAGTATGGGTCCTTTCACACTACACAGTTACAGTACTATGATTCCACTTTAACTGCCATGGCAAAATCCTGTGGAATCCTGGGATTGGCAGTTTGATCTAAGGTACCAGAGGAGTTCTTTAACTGGGAATTGTAAATGCCCCTCCCTAAATTGCCAACCCCAGGATTCCACAGGACAGAACTAGAACAGTTACAGAGGAATCATAGTGCTTTAACTGTGTGGTGTGAAAGGGCTCAATATATGCCAGGTGAGCTGCCCTTCACCTCACAAACTACTCGGCATACTACTGTGCCAACAGTACACAAATGAAAATTGGGACATATCTGGCCAAATGACATCAGAATATGTCGAAGATGGTAAAAGTTACTAATGAGAAAGAACACACAAGCTAGGAGAGGCCGTGGCAGTTTGCTTTTGCCTAAGACTACTGAGAAGGACAGGTTTCTGCCCCTTTTCTTTTCTCCACCCTGCCGAGTTAATTGACTACTTCTGCACTTTGAACTTAGTCGCAGTGGCGGAAGCAAGCTGAGAACAAGGTGGTGGGGGTATGAGAGGAGGAAAATGAAACTAGGACATTTTTTAAAAATCTGAAAGAAATGGATGACAGAGAATTAACTGGGGACCTTTTCGAATTGAGGCTTCTCGCGCGAGCGGGGAGGGTGGCTTGTGCGAAAAGGCTCCTCTGGGAGGCTGCCGTTTCCCCCTCGTTCCTTCTGCAGGCGAAGGAACGAGGGGAAGCGGCAGCCTCCCGGAGGAGCCTTCTCCCGCGAGCCGCCCTCCCCCCTCCAGGCGAAGCAGGAGGCTGTCGCGTCCGTCGCGCTAGCGCCCCGCCCCTTCCTTCTGCAGGGGCGGAGGGAAGGAAGCGCGACCCGGCTGCCTCCCCGACGCTCCGCACAGGAGGTAAGTGCGCGTGGGCGCCGGGAGCGTTGTGCGAGCGCGAGTGATTTTCGCTTTGAGGCGAAAATCAAAAAACCCGCGATCGCGCCGCTGCAGCCCCGTGAGCGCGGCGGAAGTGGGAGTGCGTCGTGCAGAGCGACGCTCCCACTCCCGCAAGGCTCACGGGGCTGTCACGCGACAGAAAGCCCGTGTGAAAAGAATCTGGGACAATCCCTGCCAAACCTGGACAGTTGGAGGGTAAGCTGTGTTGTTGCTAACTATGATAGGGAACACCTCCAGCATTCAGGTAAAATTCTGCTGCCAGTCTGATCAGCTTTTGTATATGAAATGTATGGGGGGTATGTGGGTGGGTATAATTTGGCCCTGCATTGAAGGGATAGTTGTCTATTATCTGTGCCAACAGAACCTGCTAATCAATCTATTTCAAAGGCAAGGTTTGGCCTTCAGATCTCACAATACAACCTCAAGACTTCTTACAGGATAGAGCAGGGTTAGGCAAGCGTCCAGAGCCCAATCCCCCACAATGCCACGAGACCAATAGATAGCAGTCAAGAGGCCACTGCTGTTAAGTGGTGTCATGGGGCTTCTTATTCCCTTACTGAGCAAGTATTGTGTGGGAACAATGGAGGCAGGCAGAGATGGTTGGAGAGCAGCACTCTCCCTGTTGTGTAGGTACATGGGCACTGATAGGGCCAGTAGAAACTGATCTGGTGAAATAGTATTAGATGTCATTCTGAGCAATTTCTGTTATGATTCTCCAGGCTTCTTCCTTGCCCCCACAAGGCAGAGCCCCTCCAGATGAGGGAAAAAAATCTCTCAAAGTCCCAGGCTTTGTATCTGTACAAACCAATTTTGTTTTGGATATCTACACAGTGTTTTCTTCATCCTGAAATATTTTCTGGGGATTCTCAGCATTATCAAGGGCTTTTCATTCCTACTTCCTTGCTCAATATAAATTAACCCAATATACTGAAAAATGAAATGTATCTCTACTTGGCTGTCAGTTTACATTATCTCAAAATGAACTAAAATGACTACCACTAATGAACACAACTATTTTTTCAAGACATACATTCTACAGAGATCATGCAAAGCAAAGAGGAATGTCAGCACTGAGATAAAATGATTCTAATACTTGGTTAGTTTAGCACTGCTAAGGTATTTTACCACTTTGTCTATAATTCCAGAATAACAATAAAGAAGGCTCAGTGGAAATGGCTGAAAATCAGTTTCTGAAATGGAAATGGTGTGATTGATACAGTGAACTGTTACACAACTAAGTCCCTTTTTGCATGGCATTTGCCATGTGAAAGGGTGCCTGGAGTGTCACGCGATTGTGAGGAGTGACCTGCACAATGCACTCACAATCGTGTGATGCTCCAGGGGCTGGCAGGCGCCGATCGCACTCCTTTTCATTTTCGGCTAGAAGCTGAAAATGGTGCGCGATCGCACATTGCTCCCAGGCCCCACACGCACTTACCTGGGGTGTGGAGCCTCCGGAGCCGTACTGGTCACACTTCCTGCCCCAGCACAGCCTGGGTAACTCCCAGGCTGCGCCATGGAAGGAAGAGGTGGGGATCTCATGGGAGCAGGCAGCTCGTGCGGAGCTGAAGCAGCAGGGACACGAGAGCCTCTCACCGGAGGCTGCTCATGTGATCCCTGCATCCCAGTGCCAGAAATAGGTAAGGTGCGGAAAGGGCTCCAGATTAAGCAGATCTGGCCCTACATGTTCTCTGGATGGAAGATTGCTATCAATTAAGCAGTCAGAACTCCTTGAAGGAAAGATAGGAAAGCCAAAGAATATGGTGGCGCAGCAAAAATATATCTACCAGTGTACTTCGCCCAATAGGATCAGCAATACTAGGAAGCAAAGCGACAGTATGGCTGCTTCAAATAGCAGGTCTAGGTGTCAAAAAGGGCAGCAAATTTTTAGTCTCCTAAGTGACAGAACCATCTCTCTTTTTTTTTTTTAAAAAAAGCCTTTAAAAAAAAGCATTTATAATATTATCAAAAGAACACACACAGGTAAAAGGAAAAACAAAAATCGAAAGAGAAAAACAGAGCAGATACTGAAAACTAATCCAGTACTATTATAATACAGAACTGTCCAATCAATAAAGGAAAGAAAAACATATATGAATATTGAATTAAGAATTAAAACATTTAAATAAAGGTAGTTATTGACTTCCTTTTGCCACTGATCTGGAACAATATTTATGTGCCTTATTTTATTTATTTATTATTTTATTTTAAATAATAATAATAATAGAAAAATCTCTGAATATTCCTTGCATTATAAAAATCATATGAAACTCACGGGGTCACATAAGTCAACAGGTGACCTGAAAGCACATAAACACAATTTATTATTACAGTCCTCCCTTCATATTTGTGGGTTTGATCTTCTTGAACTTGATTATTCACAAGCTGCCCACCTGCCTCCCCCTTTCCCTCCTCTCATTCAGCTACCTTTTCCCTGGGTGTACATGTCTTCATGCCAAAGCATGAATGGCAGGGAGGCGCCCCATACACATACTTTGTCCAATCATGACATTGTCACATTGTCACTTGCCTATCTCCTGTGAGACTGGAGACATGGCTGGGTGAAATGCAAGTGAATGGGGGAGAAGAAGCCCTGGAAGTGAATGGGAGGGGGAGCACTCACTTGGGCAAGGGAATTGTTCACTTTTTTTTTACTTTCACAACGGTTCTACCAGCGATGTATTTAAGTCTTTTACTCCAAGTCTCAAATGAAATCTCAAGTCTGTGTCTTCCAGTCTCAAGTCAGGTTTCAAGTCCTTGCAAGATAATTCAAGTCAAGTCCCAAGTCAAGTCTCAAATCTAAGAGCCAACGTTAACATAAAAAAAAGGAAGTGCTGGTGGGCTGTAGGTGGGGGGGGGGGTTTAAATTGAGAGCAAGCAGGATTGGAAGGAAGTGCTCATCCATTAAAGAACAGGTAAGCCCTCCAGGAGGAAACTGCTTCCCATTCTGCCATGGCCGGCAAGAACACTGTCTCTTTCCCATTTACTCACAAGGAAGCAGGATTGGAAAGCAGCCTTCAGCCACGGAAGAACATGCAGTCCTACAACCAACCCATTCCTCTTCCCTCCTGCCCATTGTCTCCCCACCATCTCTACCCCCCCCCAATCATCTGGCTCCACTAAGTGAGACCCTCCAGGACCTCCTCCCAATGCTGAAATCACTCCACAGTCACATTCACCCCAAAAAGCTGAAAAACCATGTTTCCCCCTCTTCAATCTTCCTATGCTTTCGCTTTCTTTTAAATGGTTTCTCAAAAAATACAGGAAACAAGGGAGAGGTGGGGATAAGGAGCATGTACAACTATAACTAAGTCAACAACATAACATTCCCTGACTGCTGGTTGGGAAAAGGGTGGAGGAGGTGGGACTACCAAGGGCAGCAAATTGGTCACTAAAAATAGAGGACTCACAAGTCAACTTGAGTCTATCCATCATTCACTGCCAAGTCGAGTCACTGAAGTGACTTGAGTCTGACTTGAGTTCAAGTCAATTGACTTGAGTTTACATCACTGGGTTCTGCACCCCAAACCCTTGCAAAAGTTGAAAGGGGACAGTACTCTATTTTAATTGCCAGAAAAGGGAGATTTTCTGTCTCACATGCCATTTGCCACCTTGTTTCTGAGGCAACAGAAAGTTTGGGGTTAGCCCTGTCTTACACTATCACTAACCAGAGAATCATGGGAAACTGCTGTTTCTGATATCCTTTTCTATTTAATCTGTCTTTATTGTGATAGGAATCTTACACATAAGTTGCCTTCTTTTTCTACCCTTATCTACATTTTTAAAAACCTTTTACATTTTTTCCCCACTGCAGCTGCCGAAGCCATGTTTTGAAATCACTGGAAACATTTTAGGAGGCTTATGAAATTTGTTTTCAGCCTTTTTAGTATAATACACAATCACCACCATTTTGAGGAGTATTATACATAACAGCAAGATCAGAATGAGAACTGTTTGTCTCAGGAAAAAGCAAATGACACTGCACCTGTTAAATTAATTTATCAGTGCTTCAAATGCAGATATGTTTCATGATTAAATGTGTAGTGTTTCTTTGTTTTGCTCAACACTGGTATGAGTTTGGGGGATTTTTTCCCCGGAAGGGTATTTCAAATGCAGCTGTAGTTGAAAATTCAAAAATGTATTAAGACTGCCTGATCTGCCTTGGAAGCACAGATTGCTGTCTCAAGAAATTTTGTGGCCTGGAGCAGAGTAGTAAATGGCTCCCATCTCCCAGTTCCAGAGTCAAAGGCCATTTCTGCACTAGACTGTTATAGTGCTATTACTCCACTTTCAACATTCTATGGAATCCTGGGGTTTGTAACTGCAAACCCAAGGATTCATAGGATGTTGCAAGTAGAATAATAACACTATTAACAGTCTAGTGCAGAAATGCCAAAGTCTACAGTGCCCTAAGTCAAGTTGTTTTGACACCTTAGAAAGCAATTCTCACAAGTGCCTCTTCTTCTTCTTCCAGGCAGTAAGAGTACAGACACAATAAACCAAATAATTGACAATTTTGTGACCTTTTTCAGAAGAATCAAGATCTTCTGTCTGAAGTGGCCTCCTAACTCTGATTTATGGTAAGGCTGGCTTTGAAAGCATGTATCTTCTTAGTCACACAGATAGTATTCTTGTTTACTCTTCAGTTAGGAAAAGTTATTTTTTGAACCAAAGCTCCCAGTGTTCTCTAGTCAGAGTGGCTGCTGACCATGCTAGCTAGGGCATTTTGAGAGTTATAGTCCAAAAATATATATCTGGGGTAGGTTTGTTTGCCACACAGCAAAATATAGCAAAATAAAAACAAAACAAAACAAAAACACACTTTTATTGAGACAATCAAAAAGTGCAAAATACATTAAGCAAACATTCAAAGCTCGTTGGCTTTTCCATCAGGAGTGGATGTTAAATGTCATTTCAGAGAAAGAAATGTGATGACGGAGTATCACAAAGCTGCAGTTTTCTTGAGATGTTAAGGCTGAATTTAAGACGGTGGTGGAATCTGAAAAAGGAGGTGGAGAGGGAATTTTTCAAACTCTAAATTGCTTTTCAAAACTGATGGCTGAGTAAAAGTTTAGTGAGGCAGCAATTGCCATATGTTATTTGTTGAATATGTTCTGGATGCTGTTGCTCAGCATATGGAGTAGTACTAATGATGAAGAGTGTACCAACATATTCAGAGTGGCACTGGGAACAATTTTTTTGTCTGTACTTTTTCACTTGCATTATTGGACATAGTCTTTATGAAGATGGGAAACCAGATGGGAAAGTCAACTTAAAATGTATAGCTTTGCTAAAGCAGTTCTTGCATTGAAATTAAAGATGAGACTAAAAGAAAGAGTCTAGTTTAAAGGCCACTTGTGAAAACAGCCTATCTTCTTAATTGGATGTTCTGCCTCAACAGAACACCATGTGAGGAGAGAGTCAAGACAATCCTATTGTCCTCATCTGTTCTACCCCATATCCTCCTCCATGAGCCTCCTCATTATCTTCCACGTGCATTTGGGAAGGCAAGCTTCTGAAACTGAAATCTCTGTTCCTAAGAGGTCCTTGTGTGATCAAAAACACTGCTAAAGATCCCAATTCTGAATCAAGCAAAAGACCTCTGTGAGCAAAGAAATTTGTTCTCCTCACATGTGGAACAGAAATTTTTACTGTTCCCATGAAGAGGGTGGGGGAGCAGGGATGTTGATGTGATAGAGGGAGAGGAGCTACTGTGTTTGTTCCCATTGCCCCTACTGTGAGGGGGACAAGGCTTGCATTAGAAGGAGTAAAGGTGCCAGCTGAATTCCTCTCTTTACTAAGGGCCAAGATGGGTATGTTGGCATTAATTGTATGTCTTTAAAATGGTGGGGATGGAGGAGGGTAGAGAACAGAGCAGCAGCTGGACCACAGACCGTGAAGAGAGAGCTTAGCCCTTTACCTCTTATGATGATCTGGACAAAATTCACCCCACCTACTAAAGCTGTTATTTTCACTGGAAAGGATATCTACACTGGTACCAAGGCCAATGACAGTTTCATGGGGAATATTTTTTATTAGGGCCATATAGATAAAAAGAAAGGGTAAGCTCCTTGTCTCCCATGTGACCCTACTGCTTCTCATTTCCCTCTGCAGCTGCTTTCTTGATAATGTGTTAACTGCGTTCTGTTAATTAACATCACAGTTTGGTCAGGACAAGAGTAACTAATGTTGCCTACTAGAGAGATGGAATCTACTTTTGGAGTTGATGATGGTAATAATAACAATAAACAACAACAACATCAGGTGGGGTGCATCTCAGATTAAAATACTTAGGAGATTTAGACATGGGTGATCCAGATTCTAGTCCTTATTGTGATGTGAACGCCACTGTGTGACCTTGGACCAGTCACTCTTTTTCAGCCTGTCCTGTCTCACAGGAGTTTTGCACAGCTAAAATGGGGAGGACAAAAGCCAGATATGCTGCCTCAAACTTGTTAGAGGAAAGGAGGTGTATAAATGTCACAAATGGATAATTGATAATAAAAACATGTTTTTACCCATTCCAGCTCAGTCTATGTTTATCTACAATATGCTAAATACTTATCTGGGCAGACATCATGCCTTAGTGTAAGCCTCTGGATTGTAAAATGTTGCTCTTGGTACCATAAGAAAAGTGTCAACAGGAGTTGCAACAGAGACAGCTCCGAACAAATGTGTGGTCAATGAAGTATGTATTTTGTAAAAGCATTTCTTGTAGCCATTATGCAAGGAAGGACAGAGACAGATGACCACACAGCATTCTTTTGCTCCATTATCATCTTTAATCAAACAGTTTTTGTGCGTTTGCAAAGCAAAGCAAAAATCCACAATGGTTGTGTACTATGTGAGATTTGCAAAAACATCATAATTAATGATTATTCTTTCACTCCAGTTTCAACTGTTAGATATACTAAACTTTTTTTTCCTCCAGACAAAATAAAGAGCTGCAGTATACATGATTTTCATTATTTAATGTTTAAAAAGTTGCTTTCTCTTTCTAACTATTACTAAGTATATTTTCTATGTTTAATAAATGCAGTCAGCCCTCCACTTTTGTGGGTTCAGAATTTGTGGATTTGATTATTTGTGGGTTTGTTTGTTTATTTATTTATTTTAAAAATTCTTACTCTATTTGCTCCTGCCCTGGAAAAAGTATGTTCTTTCTAGGAATCCTTAGGTTCCCCAGTGTGACTTTATGACCTACTTCTGCCAGAAGTTGGCCATATGATCACAGTAAAGGACTAAAGATTTCTAGGGAAGTATTCTCATGTTAAAAAAAATAGCATTCACAATTTTTATCTTTCTTTGGGGGTTTTCAACTTTTGTGGGGGTCTTACATCCCTAACTCCCCTATAACATATACAACCGTAGTTATATTGAGAACTTCCTATTAAAATGCACCCTGACACAATCTGAAAGACCAATAATTTTCATCATTTTGCAAAGTTGCACACAAAACTTTCACAATGCATACATTGTTCATTTGATAAAGTATTAAAGATTGTAAAGGAAACGACAGGGACAAAACATGACAAAAATAACAAGTCCCACTGGGCAATTCCTTCCTATATGAAGATTGAAAGATTTCTTGCTTTAAACAGGCTTTTTACCAATTTCTGATATGTGACATTTGCAACATCAGATTTCTCACAGGATCTTTTCAGTTCTTTAATTACTCTTAGTTTGGAAGTATCCAGCCACTTGCACGTCCTGTCTGACAGGTGATTTGACCGAGGTGATGAAGGCTTTAGGTTACAGGGAGCTTTCTTCTCCTTCACCTGAATCAGGTTGTGCAGGCTAAAGGAAAGAGACCTCTTATCTCTTTTCCCTCTGATTCTTTCTCTGTTCAAAAATCATACTCCCCTGATGCTTTAAAACTCTTGCAGGAAAAGAAACTGGGAAGATAATGGATTGTTTTCTCTGTAGGTGAAAACAGATGAGTGATCTTAAACAGAAAACAAGAGAAAGTTATGCAGCCTTCCTCATCTGTCTGTTCTGCCATCCCAACTGTAGCTTCCCCTGGCTGGTGTTGCTTTTAAACAAAAAAGTGGAAGGGAAAACATAGAACACCACATACCTCATGTGATTTATTAGAATATAGGCTTCTTCATACTTGACTTACAAGATGGGGTTATTGTGAGTACTGGGAAGTAAGGCCGTATTGCTGCCCCATTCCCTACTTTGAGCTGATTATTGACTCTGTCTTGAGACATCAATGCGCCAGTAGGGCTGTCTGTGATGGAGACACTTATGCATGACAGCTGCTTGCATGTAGGTTTCCATGTGATTGGAAGATGTCTAGTTAGTGACTTGCTCATAATGCTATGTGTTCATACCTAAAAGGGCTGAGGAAAAAATGTGTATATGTGTGTGTTTAAAACCTTCCCGCCTTTTCTCAGTTCTCCAGCTTTCATGCTCATCCTCCCACAACAAACCTCCTTTATATAAGAAGTAATGTCTTTTTTACAGCCTTCCCAACCTGGCTCTTTGCTCACCTCTTTGGCCTTCCCACTGGCATTAGCATTTGCCCTTGTACGTCCCTCCTCCTCAGCCCAGCCCAACACACTTGGGAATATGTACTGGTAGCATGCAATACTTATTATACTCCCAAATCAGAAGCATGCAGAATATTCTGACAAGGTGGAAAATCTGTCATTTTGTGACCAGACCTTGGGGAAGGAGTCAACAATTATGGAAATCATTGCATCTGTTATTCAGTAGAGCGTCCATCTAGCAGATACTGTTCATTTAGTCTCTGGGGTGCTTCAAAATGGAATCTTTTTACATCCTTCATTTGTGCCTCTGTTGGAGAACACTCCGTGAGTTATTTACCATACTTTGAAGGGGAATTTATGAAATGGCATTCGGTAATACATTTATGTAATCCGCAGATTGACTGTAATTAGGGATGGGCTGTCTAAATTTATTCAAACCTATAGTCCATTTCAAGATCAATTAAAAGACTCTGGAGTTACTAAAACAGGAGCTGAGGGAGTTGATATAGAAGTTTCTTAACATAATTAATGATAGAAACGACAAGACTAGTAAACCCAAATGCATACTGAGGAAGAAATGCAAGAGGCAGTAATTTTCATTGTACACACTTTTTATTAATAGAATTTCTACAAAACACAGATGAGCATACATAGTGGGTTTTTTTACTTCTTTTTTTATCTCTGTTAGCACAAGCTGTGATATTATTTTCATTTATTTTATGATATTTAAAATTTCATAAAGTTAACAATTTAACATGGTAATATTATATATGTTCAAACTTAAATGAGAAACAATGGAGGAAAGGAGATTACAGGTATATCAAGCTGTTTGGTTGATGATTGATTCCCACGTAATGTTTCCTATTTTTCATTCTGCATATGTATGTATATTTAATAAAAACTATTTCATAAGGAAAGGAAAGGAAAGGAAAGGAAAGACTGCACTAGTGCTGTAGGGAAAGGTGAAAAAGCCTCCATCAGAACTAAATTAGAACAAACAACTAATTTACTACTAGAGACTCTTTTTAAGCAAGTCAGTGATTTCAGAAATCATAATCAATGTAAGAAAGAAGAAACAAAACCCAGATCACTTCTCAAAATTCACTGGCTTGAAAGGCACATTTATTACTGAGCAGATTTTTCTTATGTTGTGTAGCAGTCCTTCAGTAACAGCTATGATACTAGTAGCATTGTTTAACTATCTTGTAAAAGTCAAGGCTTTGTGCTCAAAGACCAGAGTATCAGTTAGTGATGAGACATACACTTTATACACTACTGATTTACATGAAAATGTAAATGTCTACTTTCTCTTTATTTGAAAGGTAGAACGATCTTCATAAAATGTTTTTGAATGCTGTGACCCTATTAATATGCATATCAGATTGATTTGAGCCATTATTAATGGTTCTAAGTTATCCTTCAATAGTGTAATAAATTATCTCCATCTTCTCTACTGCACAAGGTGTAATATACCTTTCCTATATCACTGAGAATATAGCTGGCATGTGCTTTGCCTGTGTAGGTGGGTGGGTGAGTAGCTAGGTAAACAGACAGACAGATGATGAGTTCTTGCTTATTCGGGCATTTTACAGCAATTTAACAGGTCACGCTGTGCAGGTTTGTTTGCAAGCCTGAGTGAGCTTGATGGGATTTATCATTAAAACACTGCAGTATTGTTTTCTGTTTCATCTCCTGTAGGTAGCCTACCAACCTGCGAAATAGCAGGTCATTTTGGAGCATGTGTTTGGGCTGTCACCTGAATCCAGAATAGTAATAAGGATTACTGCCCTTACCACCACCATTGTTTGAACAGGATTAGATTGGAAGAGAGCATAGCCTCCAACATTTCACAGATAAAAATCAGGACAGACGTTGCCAAGCGACATCAGAGGGTGGCCAAGATGGCAAAAGTTATTCATGAGGAAGAAAATGCAAGATTGGAGAGGCTGTCTCTGTCTGCTTTGCCCTGAGTCTACTCAATGCTGTCAGCAGGGTTGGTATCACCCAGTGCGGTAACTCAGGGTGTCACGCCCATGGACCTTCTCCTTTATCAGATCATATAGAATCTTTAGTAAAGTTTTTTGCACTGATGTTACTCATAAACTGTACTTCCCATAGACCACTGGATGTAATGGTGATAGTATTGACATGAAAAATTAAAATTGCATCTTAAATATAGTATAGAGCAGACTTTTTCAGGCTGCCACCCTTTTGGCTCCCTACCACTCTCCCCCTCCCCAAGCAACAAAGGCTGCAGAGAAGCTGCAATTAAATGGAGAGCGCACTGTGCATAGGTCAATCAAATTAATGGGGCACATGACTTTACATAGGGGTATATAGCCAAGACTGGTACTGTACAAGTACGTTAACAATGCAAAACAGGCAAATTAAATGAGATGCTGCAACATAGAGTAATGCAATTTTCCTTACACACCCATAGTTAAAGTGTGGTCCAAGAAGTCTTTAGAACAGCATTTTCTATACCAGTGTTTCTTTATATGTAACGTACGAGGGTGCTTTACCACCAACACACCCCATTGTAGGAAAGTCTGCGCCCACATTGGTTGAATTATTCCCTGTCCTGAAGCTATTAAAGGCACAATGGAATCTAGCCAGCAGGGTTACACCCAGAAACCAAGACCAAGGCAGAGCCTATTCTCAATCAATAAAGAATGTCTCTGAACATACAGAAACTGCATTTTTCCAGCAATTGGGTAAAGATAGGCTATCTTCCTTCACCTGAGATTGCAGGTATACCTCAGTTAATGAAGCAGTTCCTAAGCACTACTTCTTTAACAGAAAAATTGGTACCAGAAACAACATGGAAAGAATAGAGATAGGTTCCTAACAACCCCCCAAAAAGAGCTGTTCATCACGTTTCAGCAAACTTTTGATTGAAACTAAATATTAGGGAAGGCCCAACCGAATCCTTGAATCTTCAGCAAGGATTCGAGATTCGTGAATCTGAATCCCTGTGCAAAAATAGGTGAACCAAATCTTTCAAATCCACCAACCAAAAAATAGGGGTTTTTTTAAAGAAAAAGTTCTGTTTAAAAGAAGTTTTAAAAAGTTTAAAAATGTTTTTAAAAGTTGCTTTTTAAACCCTTCTTTTAAAAAAAGGATTTGAAAGATTCAAGATTCATGAGATTCCTGGATTCTGATCTAGATTCAGATTCGGAAAATTCTGGATTCATCCCATCCCTATTTAATATGCATATGTGAAATGAAACAACCAAGTCAAGTAAGCCTTGCATAAGTAAACAAAACTTACTGTACATAAGACTACTTGAAGGCTCTTTTCAAAATGCATCCTGGAACAACTTTTTCTTTCACCACCCTCTCACTTATGATTTTGACTTTGGCGGCCAGACTTACAGATCTATGCTTCTTTAAGTGCTGGGAAGTAGCTGGTGAGGTAGGCTTCCTGCTCTCCCCTTTTCTCTCCATTTTGCTGTCATGCATGCTCAGCATAGGATTCTGCAGGCAACTTCTGTTTACCTTGTATGTTGTAGGCAGGCACACATGACTAATATAGGATTGCCTGGAGTAGAATTCATTCCTTTGCAGCTTAAGCCTTATTGCATTGTTTACTGCAGACACAATGCTGCAGTCCAGCACTGAAAGTCTTGTTTCTCCAGCCCTCTTTCTTTATCTTCCCAGTGCTGATGCTGCTAAAAACCTTCCAGCTAGACAGAGAACTAGAAGAAAAAGGATGTGAGCAGGTATAAGATGTTTTTGTAAAAAGACCTTCTTTGTCAGAGGCATTGTTGACTGAGGTATGCCTATAACTGCTAGATTCTAAAGTCAGAACATGTAGTTTCAATGCAAGATCCATTCAGGTTGCCACCTTTATTTCTTGTATAGCTTTTCTGGCTTCAAGAACCTTTCTTTTTTTTAAAAAAAAATCATTTAAGAAAACCCACACACATCCATTTGAACACTTTTTATATAATGTAAATCTATTCAAGTCTGTGCTTAATGGATCTACTTGTGTGTAAGTGCAGAAACAGGCTGGTAATATCTATATTATTATTATTATATTATTATTATTATTATTATTATTATTATTATTATTATTATTATTATTATTTATTTTTTATTCCCGCCTCTCCATATGGATCGAGGCGGCGAACAACTTACAAATAGCATGTATTTCGAAACATTTCTATACATGCCCCCATCAAGCTGGGTACTCATTTTACCGACCTGCAAAAGGATGGAAGGCTGAGTCAGCCTTGGAGCCCAGCAGGATCAAACTCACAACCTTGTGGTTTGCAGTACTGGCATTTAACCACTGCACCACCAGGGCAGTTCATTCATTTCATTTATTACGGAAAACAGCCAGCAGAAGTTACAATTTAGAACAACAATAAGGTACAGTTAAAACAGTAGTAGATTCCATTAAAAAGTTGTTAAAAGCATTGACCATAAAATACAATCAACAGCAAGTAAGTGGAGTTATAATTGTAAAATTTAAGGTTATAAGATTTAAAACTTAAAGATAACAAACCTATCTATGAGTTGTGTTAAAATTTATTAAAATACTGATAAAAGCTTGAATCATAAAATATAATTGACATTTGCAATAAATAGATAGAGTTAAAATTCAAATATTTAAAAAGCAAACAAACATGCAGCCACCACGGGAGAAGAACAGCAAACTCATCTGCGAAGAATATAAAAATATTAATCCATTAACTGTTTTTGACAGTTAACAGCTGCTGCGCAAAAGCTTGCCACTGTAGTTGTGACCTTGGGATTCCAGTCTGACAGAAGATAGTCTAAATAAAATTCCTCCGGTCTACCTGGCATCTTTTGTATGATCGGGGTTATATAAACAGATCTTAGATCTTGGTAAAAATTGCCAAGTCTCTACTTCTCCCATCCCACATGGCCAAGCCACCGTCTCTACTTTTCCCATCCCACATGGGCAAGTCCGCTTACTGTAAGGGATCTTTTTATATCTACCTTCCAGCAATGCAGATGGTAAAACATTGAATCTGGCTAGTGTGAATTTAGGAATGGTCAGATCTATCAAATAATTTGGAAGTATAAATGGCCTTCTATTATTCCTAAGAGCTGGATATAATGACACTTGGCTTAGATGATGTTGAAATTCAGTGTCTTGAATTCTCTGTGAGATGGCTGTTTTAGCTTTGGTATACCCTAGGGTTTGAATGGCCATTGTTGGAAAACCTACGGTTTGTAATTTCATAATTAATGACTTTTTCCACTTTGATAAGAATCGGTTATTATAAGTGGAGCCAGTCCAACTGGTGCAAACATCATCTTTAACCAGAAATGAAATTTACGTAACCATATGCAGGCCTCCATAGAGATTTGTCCTGCTTCTGAGTGGATAATTGCATTTCGGACACAGTTCGGGATGCCAAATATGGCCTTCAGGAATTTAGTCTGCACAGCTTCCAGAGGGTCAAAGTTATCAGGTGCCCATACTTCTGAGCCATATAACATCTGGGATATCCTCTTGGCCCTAAAAACCTGGATTGCCAAGGGAATGTGCTGCCCTCCCTTGTTATAAAAGAAGGAGAGGAGTGCCTTCACAGTTCTCTGCACATTTGTAATTGCACATTTTGAATGTACCCTCCAGGTTCCAGGTGAATTCCAGGTGAGTGAAAAATTATTCCTAAGTATTTACAGGAGGTCACCTGCTCTATTTTATGGTGATTACTCAGATTCATGTTTCCCATGGGGGCTTACTTCCTAGTAAGTGTGCTTACTCTTGCAACTTAAGACTGTAACCAAGAGTAATCTCCTTTTAGAGCAATACCCCCTTAGAAAAGGGATTTAGTCCTGTGTAAACATGCCAAGAGTAGGTCTGTGGCTGGCACCACTGTAGTCCCCTCTGCTTCAGGAACTGGACTAATGGGCCGGTTATCCTGTCTGGCATGAACAATCTGTTGGGGAACTGAGAGATTTTTAGTTTGGTTAAAAATATATACAATAAATAAATAAAAAGGATTTACTCAGATAATCTTGTGCATGAAAATCAGAAGTCACATGCTTACAAGAAAGCATGCTTTCCAGAGGATCGGAGACCACAGGGAAGCTGAAGAACAAAAAAAGGGAAGAGGAAGAGAACATGCAAGGAGAAGTGGGTGCTGACCAAACAACGGGAAATTTACTCTAGGCAGTCCCCTCTATGCCTACAATAGACATACAAACTAACTAGCCAGTTAATTAAGCATGCAAAGGTTGCCAGTCCCAACACAGTCCTCCCCTCCTCACTCAGTGATTTCTACATTGGACCTGAGAGGGTAGAAGGGGACTAAAATGCTTTTCATCTGCTTAACCTTTTTAGGAAGCATGAACTCCATTTTGTGCCTCACTTTCCCTCACCTGAGAACACAGGCAGCTAGAAAATAAAGTTGGTGGATAAATGGCAAACTACAGTTCCCAGAAATCTATCTGTCACCTTTAAGAAAGACAAACCTCTCTTACAAGGACTTCTGGGAAATATAATCAACCATTCAGCTAGTTTTTTGTTTTTTTTAATCTGAAAGTTCATTTAGTAGCAGGGAAGCTTTTTCTGTATGTTGTTTTGCATTCATACTGTTAAACAGGAATTGTGCTTCATATCAGTGGCATTACAAGGCTTGGTGTCATCCTAGTATGATGGTCCGTGCTCAACACACTCCCCTTGTGATGCCACTGAGGGCCTTTCCACATTACACTGTTATAGTGCTATTATTCCACTTTCAACATCCTGTGGAATTCTGGGGATTTTAGTTTACTGAGGCCAAAGAGCTCTCTGGGTGAGGATTCTAAAGGCGCCTCCTGAAGTTGCAAACCCCAGGATTCCATAGGATGTTGAAAGTGGAAGAATAGCACTGAATAGAAATGGCCTCAGTCTGCTTGGAAGATTCTGCTGACTTAACTGAATGCAAACTACTTTTTCACTTTGAACTCAGTTTGCAGCAGTTAAAATAAGCTGTGGAGAAAATGTGGGGAAGAGAGATAAACTGGGACATTTTAAAAGCAGCTGAAAAGCTGAGATGACAAGGGATTAATCCAGACTGCCCCTACCAAGGCCATTTCTGCACTAGCTTGTTATAACGCTATGCTTCTGCTTTCAACATCCTATGGAATCCAACTGGCCCCTCCCAAGACTGCAAACCCAAGGATTCCATAGGATGTTGAAAGTGGAATCATAGCGCTATAACAGGCTAGTGCAGAAATGGCCCAAATCAGAACAGTTGGAAGGTATGAGAAATAGAGAAAAAAGACAAGCAAATATGATCAGGTGAAGTGGGTAAGTTGGACTCACAGCTCTAATGAAAGGACCACAAAGAATGGGTAAGAGGTATAGGGGGAGGTAGAAATCAGTGAAAATGACCTCCCCTGTTTCCAGCAGGCACCTTTCCCTGTCATAAACAGAAAGAGACCATTAGTTTACAAAAGGAATACTCGGGATCCAACTCTACGGCCATTTCTGCACTAGACTGTTAATAGTACTATGATTCCACTTTCAACATCCTATGGAATCCTGGGGTTTGCAGTTTCGGCCCCTCCCAAAACTGCAAACCCCAGGATTCCATAGGATGTTGAAAGTGGAATCATACCGCTATTAACAGTCTAGTGCGGAAATGGCCTACAATATAGTGCGGAAATGGCCTACAATAAGCATACTTTCATGTAGAGCAAACCAACTAAAAAACAAAAGTAGCATTGCCATGTTGAATGATGCATTTTTAAAAGCAAAAACAAGGTCTACTAAATATGACAAAATCAGATATTTTAATGCATTAAAAATCAATATAAAATCCCCTATTAGAAAACCAAGCTGAAAACTGCATTCAGATACCCCATTTTTGTTTGATTGATTTTTTTATTGCTTTTCACTATCAAGAAAGCCTTGAGGTGGTTCTTGATATAAGCTAAAGCAATCTTCAGCCACATTTAATAATACAAATACAAATGGGAGAAGAAACAAAACTTAATATAAAATACAGAAGGAACATAAAACAATGGAGATGGGGTGAGGAGGGCTAATTGAAGCTGCTATGGAACAAAACGTCCTAATAGCTTGTCTACGGCGATGAGAATGACGAGGGAGGTTCCACAACCTGAGTGCCACTAAAGAGGATGAAAATGTCAGCATTTGCAAATTAATAAAATGGAACCGACACCACTGAATTGTAACAACGCAGCATCCGGCTGTGTGGTGATTGAACTGTTAAACTGGTAGCTGGATCATCACAGTGCTGCCTACAGATCCTGTTGCTAAAAAACATTATGTTTTTCCTGTTGTATTTTATTCATATTCAAGTCTTGCTCTTAGAACTGGTGTTAATTGTAGTCTTGAAATGTCCCCTTGATTTTGTTTTGGAAAATCGTTTGGATTCTTCTCTTCATACCTCACATTAATCCCCTTTACAAAAGCATGACTTGCAGCAGTTATGGGTAGGGGAGGAAGCCGTCTTTGCTATTCCAGTCACATTTTTAATTTGATGTGCGTGCAGTTTAAAATGGCACTAAGGGTAGCATGTACAGGAGACATGGAGGGAGCAAAGTGCAGTTTCAGCACTGGCCGTGCAGTAAAAACAATAGCTTACCGAGGTACCTAAAGGGCAGTAAGCTTGCCTCGTGGAAAAATCACACCCTGCCCATGGGTGTAACAGGTGTATGCGAGCACTATACCCCTATAAGAATTTCTAAATACAATCAGCCCTCCGCATTTATGGGTTTCACTTCTGCAGATTTGATTATTTATGGATTATTTGCTGCCGCCTCTGCTGCCTCCCTATGCCATTTTTAATAGTGACTGCAAGCCTTGTGAGACTGAGAAACTGAGAATGAGGCTTGTAAGTCCCTGTTAAAAATGGTGTGGGGCAGCAGTGGAGGGGGCAGGAAGCCCCACCAGCCACCCACTTCTGCCGTGTGAGGGAACTCTGATGCCTCAAAGGAATCCATGGTGGGTTGACTATGGTGATCATACTTTTTTTCCTGTGTTAAAGATGGTTTGGGAGGGCCTAGAGTTATTCCTAGTCACTCCACTTTTACGGGGGTCCTGTTCCCCTAACCCTAGCAAACCCTGTATTCATCTGAAATTTGAAGTTGCTGCAATGCCAGAAATTTGAAGGAAAATTTCATTGACAGGGCAGAATTTTTATTTGGGGCAGATACCTTCATTTTGAACCCCCTCGATAGCGATACCCTGGACTCTGGCATCATCTGGGGTTATGCAGAACGTTGTAGGCCAAAAACCAGGAGCATTTCTAAATGGTATGCCTGCTGCAGAAAAAGACGACAATAAAGTTACCTTGCTCAGTTCCTACTTTGAATTAGCTTTCTGTTTTGTCACTAGGGAGATAATAAAATTAATGCCAATGAAGATTGAAACAAAGAACATTTGACATATCCAGCTATGTTTAGTTTGTTGGAAGACAATCTGGTGGATAACACTCTTGGATCCTCAAGGAACTAGATAAGGAAGCTGTAGAATAACCAGTTTTTATCTTTGAGAAGGAATGGAAGTTTGATATCCCAAAAACTAGATCCTGGAAAAGTGTCACTGGTTAGAAGCTGTTGCATATTAATGATGCAGCTGTTATAAAATCTTTCTGAAAGCAGCAAAATGAGAGAAAGACAGAGAGACAAGCCAAATAAAAAAGAATGGTAAATCTTTTCAATCTCATTTTCCTAGAATTTACCTCCTAATTTAACACAAAGGAGACAGTTTTAGTATAAAATATGAGCGCCCTAAAGCAATTGGCCACCATTAGGCAGTCACAGCAGTAGCCGTGAATAAAGGAGGATAATGAAACTTGATAATACTTCCCTGAAACTGAAATTTGCAGTAAAGAAGTGTCTCACAAAAGTTGACTCAGCATTGAATGGAATGTACACCTGGAATACAAAAGAGAAATGTACTGAGAAAAGTACTAAAATGACTGTATTTCTAAGAACTGGCAGTAGGACATCACAATGTGGCTTGCTGAAAACTGGAATGATGTCTTATTTTGACAGCAGAGGCCTGGATTTCAGTTCCTTGTTTATTATTTTCAGCAGGCTAGCAAGTGTTTCTTTTAAGACTGCCCTAGAGGAGAATGAACGCTCTTAATTCTTGACGGGATATTAGGGCCAGGATATTCAATTTATTGCATTTGGAAGAAATAGGCTTAGTCACATATAAAAAAAGGAGATCTACAGATTAACTCCTTTTGATTCAGGTGTTCTAAGCTCTCAGAAATATTTAAAAAATATTGCCTCCAGGAAATTCATTTTTTGAGTTTCCATTATTTGCTGACTGAGAGCACTAACTTGAGAATTGGAATTTGCTTTCCCCCCAGAGTTTAGGAAAATTATGGGCTTTTTTTCTTTTTTAATTGATTATAGTCCCAGAATTCCAGTCCACCAATGGAACAATGGGCATGCTTGATGGTGGGTTCTGGGAACTATAGTCCGAGAAAGTAAATTTTTCCAGTTTCTGCCTTTTGCTATTCCTATCTCTGCTCCTTGAGAATTAAATTTAGCCTCTCCAAAATAATCTAATTGCCAGAAGCTCAGAAGGGATGAAAGAATATTGGATTACTTATAAGTGTGGCTTTTTGGGATTTCTAAAGTGCTCATTGCTGGTCTGTTGAGAGCATCCTTTTCATTTAGTGGATGTCTATGGGTGATGATGACATTGTCTGGAATTCAGTAGTGCTCATATTTTACCTGCTACATATATAACTAATATTCTTCCTTCCTTCAACATTCACACCCTCATTATTTTCTTCCTCCAAGGAATGGGACTAATGTGCATGGCACTTGAATTTAGACAAAATCATCTTACTTCCAATGGAGCTTGTTGTTACAGCACTAAAATGGGAATTGTAGAATATTCATTGCCTTGAATCCCAATGCACACTGCTAGAAGCAGAGCATGTCAAATTCATTCTCGTAGTCACTTTGTTATATATTATTCATTTCCCCTTAACTAGGTACTGTGTTCATCTGCTCTGAAGAGGACACTGTGTGATGTGATTTTAGCATTGTCTTGCCTATATTCTGCTAAAGTAAAACATCATTGTAAGGTATACTGAAAGATGGAGGAAGCTATTTTTGTTTGTTTGTTTGCCTTTTTTCCAATTACTTAAGCGGGTGAATTCACTGGAGGGCAACCCCCAGTGACACACGTCACAAACAGTGGTGATTGGCAGATGCAACTAACACAAGGGCTTACCTCTAATTCACTTTCTGAAAAAGGGAGAGTTATTAACTATCTGATTACCAAATGCCTGTTAATTGCGGTTCAGAACATAATCTAGCTTACTCAAAGTATGTCCTTCCCCTGTGCCTTCAATAGATTCTATGGGTTACTTGTATGTATGGAGGCCAAGTGGGTCCTACCATTAGACAGAATGAAGCTACCATTTGAGACACCAGATTCTGGAGATGGTGGTTGCAGTTTCCTGATTATTTCCATATCTTAAGATACAGGCTTGTGTGTGTCATATTTCCTTTCCTGACACCTAAACTCATTTGCTGCTGTTCTCGGCTCTGATGGGGAGTGCTATCCCATTATCCCTCTTGTGGTTCAGCTGCCAGTCCAGTCAGCTTCTGTAGGTGGAATGGAACAGCTGCCATCTTGTCCCTCTTCTCCAAAAAGTATGTCTGAATGTCTTAGTTCAGTCCCGTGTGGAGGACATTGAGGAGGTAATAAAGAATGCTAGAGTATATTGGATGGGTTGCTTTCAGGCTACTCGTTCAGTAGAAAATGTCCTTGCCTTGCCTTTTCCCAACATTTCTCTCATGTACCTAATGAGAAGAATGGGCATACTTCCAACAGAATGAAGTTATATTCTAATTGCTCTGAGCGAAGATGTTGGAACTTCTCCTATCTCAGCATTTCTGCCACTGCTAGATACTGCACTGCTTAATATTGCCAAGTAGGGTTGCCAGATCTCAGAGCCTGGTTCCAAGTCTCCAGTTTTGTGGGTCATCCAGGCAGGAGACAAAGATGCAGATTCACTGATTTTTCTTTTTAATATTTTTGATTAAGAGACTTTTTAGATAATATAAAACAACACATAAGGCAAAAACAAACATAAAGACAACATACAACACATGAACCCAAGTAAACTACCACAAACAAACTGCAACTAAAAAACTACTAACTACACCTGAACACATTTGACTTCCCACTCCCCAATGATAGTTGATTATTGCTTAAGCCTTATTATACTTCCTCTACATTCTTTATCTATAATTACACAGAATCAAGAAAATGTAACGCTTTAACAATTAGTACTTAAGATGAACTTTACTTTTGAAATATCTTAAGATCTTAATTCTAATATTATTCTTCAACATATGTAACGAGCCTTGCCAGTTAATCAAAATCTCTTACTGCTTGTTTCCTTTCAATTAAAACATGTTAGAACTCTTTCCCATGGTTTTTTAAAATCATTCAGAGAACCTTCTGTCAATAAAATTATTAGCTTATCCATCACCATCATATCAAACAATTTTATAATCCAGTCTTCTTGTGATAGTATCATGGGGTCCTTCCCAGAAGCATATCTAGGGTGGGGCAAGTAGGGTACATGCCAGTGGGTGTGCAAAAAGGCCATGCCAGAAGCAGCAGAGAAGGAGGAAGAGGAGGTGGAGGAGGGGGTGGAGGAGGAAGAGGAGGTGGAGGAGGAAACAGTCCCAGAGATAGTGGCACAACTTCCAGGCTAGCCTTAGGCACTGTTTATGCTAGCTACACTGCTGGTCCTTCCACTCCTGGACTTACAATATTTTTGCCACCACAAGACTTGTATTGTATAACCCTTAAGCAATTCTTCCCTATGTGGTCATTGTTCAGTCTGAGGAAAAACAACAGTTCTGATTTCAGTAGCAATTGGATCTTCAAAATCTTTTCTATCCCACAGTATATAATCGTTCAAAATTTCTTTATCATAGCTCCACCACAAAGGAAAAAAGTCCCTTCAGGGCAATTTGGAATTTTAGAGAATTTAGATTTTTTTTTTCTGGGGTAAGGTACTATTTATACCTCATCTTACAGAAATTTTCTTCAAGTCCTGACTTAAAGTAAAATTTAAGGCCTTTGCAGATTCCCCAGTTTTGATGGGCTGAGCTCCAGCAAGAGGAAAGGGCTGTTTGCAAATCCCCAACTAATTCAGCTAGGAGAATTTGCAAGGCTTTATTGTTCTGTTGCTGCAACTTGCAAAGACTCTCCAGAATGTGTGGGAAATAGCTGATAACACTAATGAAACAATTTAACACAGCATCAAGCATTTATTTAAAAAAATACGTTTCTGCAGACACGGGTGTTCTCTAGAGAGAAGGACCGCCTCCCACAAAACAACACACATTTTATCCCCTACGCCAGCTTCCCTCCCCTTGGGCAGGACCCAAAAGTTACAACCCTATCAGAATCGCCTAAGAAGTTACATGCTCCCTTCCCCATATTTACAGCATATATGATCATGCACATAATCAAGCTTTAACCTTGTGCTTTCTTAACTCTCATTTGCTATTTCAAAATGCCCATCAACCAGATTCTAACCTCCCATTTTTGCTAAACAATGCCAAATTCTTCTCTAGTTTTTCTTACCCACTTTCAGCTTTTGCTGACCTTCAGTCTGCCTAAGCAGGTGCCTTCAAACAAAAGTACATACATCCCACTGTTGAATCCTTATCTGTGTGCCTGGTTCCCTTTCGTTCCAAGGTCTTCTCTGGCTCCAAGCTGCCAGCTTCTAAAATTATGTTTCTTTAGACTCCATTGTATTTCAAAAGCTCACATACTAAAGTATATGTGTGTGAATATATTTAAAATGTGTTATAGGCTATAAGCTAATATGTTACCAATACTATTAATAATATTGCAGAAACTAAAATATATTTTACTTCTCACAAATGGTCTGTGTGTTTGCCTAGTTAATTTCCTCATTCTCTACTAGTTGTTGGGTGGAAGGGTTCCCTCCCCCTGCTTCCACCTTCTGGCTAGAATCAAGTAGGCTATGTTCATTAACTCATCTATCTAAATTCCAAATAATCTCATTCCACATTGATCTAGGAGCAGTCCTTTTAGCAAAGATTTTGGTCTTAATTTTAAAGAAGAAAATATGGTATCTCTTTCTGCTTGCTGGTGTTTGTTTGTTTTGTTTGTATGTGTTTGAATGGAAAGCTGTGAACAACTGTAATTGGTACTGAATGCATAATATGCTGTCCCTAGGTCTCAAGTTTTGGTTTGGAGACCTCAGGGCTAGGATGAGCTAGAATCAGTAACCCTTGTTGCCAGATTGAAAAATTGGAGCAGGCTCCTGGATTTTTAATAGTTGTGTAGAAAGAAGAAGGAATTTCAGCTGGTGTTGCTTGTTACCTGGTTGCATACTATAGCTCCTGAAATTCCCTTTTCTACACAACTGTTAAGGGTACAGGAGCCCTCTCTAGTTTTCACACTGGCAGTCTTAGCCCTGCTTCAAAATATTAGTGAGGGAAGCCTTTGTCCATTGGAACAGAGTTGCCTTGCTATTTCATACCCTTGAATATCTCTTTGAAATGACTGAACCGAAGAACTGATCCTTTTCTGAGCTAGAGAGTAAACCCATGGGCATCCCTAATAGGACTTCACCAGCATCTTCTGGCTTAAATCAAGTAGTCCACGCTAAAGGAGAACCACTGAATCCCTTGAAACTTGGTATTATCCATTTTTCAGTGCAGTTGGGTTTGCTCTCAGCTGAATGCTGAAGTCTTACAGCCCTCTGGTGGTATGTCACAGCCATGATTTTTATGTAGACAAATGTATCTCATTTTTAGTATAACCAAGCAAGTCTTTAAGGCAGCAGCCTTATAGCAGCTTTATCCATGCTTATCTAGGAGTAGTGAGTCGTTGAGAATTTTGTTTTGTTTTTGGTAAGAATTTACTAAAATTTACAAATCTCTTCACATTTGGAGATGGAAGGGATTTAGGATTTTAATATATTGAAATGTGGGCAAAACTGAAACTGAGAGATTTGGTCATCCAGGCAGAAGGCTTTGAAGGCTTCACTCTTAGTTGGAATCCCTGTGTCCGTAGCTATATTTCCAGTGGTAAATTAGGACTGTCTGCTCTTTTTTCCCCTAAGACATGTATGTCAGGCAGGCACAACATTGAGCATTTCCGCACGGGGCGAGGGAATCGCCCTGTGCCACTACTTAGCGGATCTTCTGGCTCCCTGGTCCGGTCCAGCCTGCTCCGGAGCAGTGCGTGGTCATCGATCCACTCTGCTCCGGTGTCCAAAATGGTGGCTTCCGGTTGGTCGTGGGTCTCGACCAACCGCTGAAGCTCGCCAGCCTAAAGCCCGCCCTTGGCAGATTGCAGGCTTGCATTGATGGAGCCTGCGAATCTGCACAAGGGAGCAGGCTCGCAGTGGCATGCTCCAAGCTTTTGAAAGACGGGAAAAATCAGGTCTTTCAAAAGCACTCTGGAGGACCACTTGGGGTCGTTCCGGAGCGGACTGAGGTGCGGATCTACAGTGAGTAGTCCGAACCCAGTCCACTCCAAGGTGCAGACGTCCTCCGTGGAGGACGCACTGCACCGTTTGTATTACCCCGTATGGAAATGGCCATTATTGTTCTTGTTCTTTAGTTGTGTGTCTTCAAGTAATTTCCGACTTATGGTGGCCCTAAGGCAAACCACACTCTCAGCCCCAGAAAACCTGTGACAAATTTACCTTAGGGCTGCCATAAGTCAGAAATGACTTGAAGGCACACAACAACAACAAGGTGAATTTATCATAGGGTTTTACTGAGAAGATTTTTGCAGAGGGCATTTGTTATTACTGTCCTCCGAGCTTCTCCATGTTAGGGGATTAGTTATTAAATTTGGCTGGTGCAGTTTGGAGTGAACTTTATTTCCATTCCTCTTGAGGAATTCATCAAATTCAAGAAATTTCTCTGCCTGAGTGTCCTGCCTAATTTCAGCACTGGGTCTATCTTGTTCTACAAAACCTATTTTCCCCAAGATTTTGTATCCTCAGGTAGAATCTTCCTACCCCAAGGTCTTTTACCTGAAGTTGCCTACAATTGAAGTTGGGACCGTGTGAATGGAAGACATTTGCTATTCTGTTGAGCTTTACCTTGAGTTATCCTGACATGTTCTGTAATGTTTTAAGGAAATTAATTTAGTACCAATAGTGTGCTAGGTATTAGGCAGGAGTCAGACAGAATACAGGCACAGCACAATTAAGAAAACCTCTGACAACAAAGCTCCTTTTCGAAAAGGCTTTTTACACCCACCCACACCCTACTTTTCCTTCTCACTCTCTGAGTGGCTGGAGGATTTTAAGCAGCATTGGCACTGGGAAAGTGGTAAAAGAAGGCTGGAGAAACAGACTTTCAGTACTGGGTTGCAGAAGCATGTTTGCAGTAGAGAATACAGTAAAGCTTGACCTAGGGAAGAGTGAGATTCTACTCTAGCTGATCTCCTGGTAGATCACTGTGCCTCCCTACAAGAGACAAGGTAAAGATCAGCTGTTTCTTAAATCCCATCCTGACCATGCATGAACAACAAAAAAAAGAGAAAAGAGAGAGCAGATAACCCTGCTTCAACATTTTCCCCAGCTTGTGTGTGTTTGTTTGTTTGTTTGTTTGTTTTAAAAAAGCTTAGATCTGGTTACAAAATGGAAATAATAAGGAAAGTAGAGGCTGGTGAAAGAAAAGCCATCTTCCAGTACATTTGGAAGAAGTCTTCAGGTGATCTCTAGAAGGTTCCAAATGTTCATGTTTACTTCTGCTAGGCTCACATGACCTGGTTGTTTCATTCCCATGTGCATATTGTTAATTTTGAATAAAAAGTTTGCTGAAACATGTTGACCTGCTCTTCCTTTTTGTGCCGAAGGAACCTCCTCTTTCAATGTTATTTCTGCCTCTGGTATCAAATATTATGTTAAAGAAGTAATGTTGAGGGACACATCTACTTTGTTAGTTCAGGTATACCTATATAGTCATTGTCTTGTAGTCTTACAGAGTCTTCAAATCACAGCTCATGGACAGGCTTGGTTTCATCAAGTGACATCCTGAGGCAGCTTATGAAGCTCCACCACCCCAGTGGGTCCAACTATTGACGGCTGCCCTTCCCTGCTCTCTTATAATGTGACATTATAGACATTAGGGAGAAAATAAAATGGCAACCAGCAGCATCAAGTGCATGAACTACCGGGGGCTTAAGGATCTCTACTGAGGGAGGAAGATGAAGCCTGACAGTGAGAAGAAGTTCAGGGAAAGACCATCAAAGAAACTGTTTGACATAGCAGAGGAACAAGCAGACAGTAGAGCCATCTCATGCCTGGGGTCCTCTTATGTAATATTGGAGCCAAAGAGCCATGCAAGATTTTAACTTTACTGTAAGGTGCAATTCCCCCCACCAGCTTATGGAAGAGAAGAGACTTTGGTCATTTTTGCCCTATGCTGTTATAGTGCTATTATTACACTTTCAACATCCTGTGGAATTCTGGGGTTTGTAGTTTACTGAGGCCAAAGAGCTCTCTGGCTGGGAATTCTAAATGCCGCTCCCTAAACTGCAAACCCCAGGATTCCATAGGATGTTGAAAGTGGAATAACAGCCCTATAACAATGTAATGTGGAAACAGCCTTTGTCATTTCAGTCTTACAAGAAGCACAGGACGCTTCCTCAGGCTGTTGGTCCATCTAGCTCAGTATTAATGGGAACAGCTCTCTAGGGTCCTAGCAGTACTTAGAGAAGCCAGGGACTGAACCAAGAGCCCTTTGCATGTAAAAAAAGTTCATAAGTAGTTTCCAATCTTTCAAAAAATCTTCAGTTGGCTTATCCTTCAAAATACATCTTAATTTGGCAATTTGGGCCAACTGAGTTTCTGGTGACATCACAAAATCCACCTTTAAATTTTTTTGGATTAACATATAAATTTTTGACCAATGACTTTTTGGCTTCTTACAAGTCTATCACCTATGGAAAAGGAGCCCTCCTTATCTTGGTATCTTCAACATTGATTTGAAACTTTCTTAATTTATTTTCAACACTTATTTGTGGTTAGGTAACATCTATACATCATCTTTTACTTGTTTTCTTTTATTGTACAAGGTACATTTTATATCTTTAGGCCACATCCCCCCCCCACACACAGATCAATTTGAACATTGTGCCTCAAATTTGGGATTCAAGGTTTCATAAACTTCTTTACAGGTTCATTTTCTGTTTCTGGTTTCAAATGGTATTTATACACTTTTTAAATTAACATGATCGTCATTTTTACACAACTCTAAATAAAACTCATTTTTTCCAGCCTCTATGGCTAGATCTCTCTTCTCTTGATAAAATGTATCCCTGAGTTGCTTATAGGGAAAGCAATTAAGAACCTTGCCTTCCTTAAGAAGCATCTCACTTGATGTAAAGTCCCTGATGTCTTGATCAAAGTACAAAAATTTATTTATTTATTTATTTAAGGTTAAAAATGGGCAAAGTGGTTTATTCTGCAGCAAGGAGTAGGAAGGGCGATGGAGAGCACTTGGCAAGGGAAGCCCGTTCAGCAGCACTTGCTCTTCCAGCCTGTCACGCCTGTACAAATATTATGACTATATAGTGTTGATACAATGATGATTGAATACAATGAGTGTAATTGGAATGGTACAGCTGAACTGTGACCTGAACTGCTGTGGAAACAAATAAAGAGGAGACAGTTGCCATGCCAGATTATGCACTGTTTTCCAAACAGCAGGTCTGCAAATGTTGTTAGACTAGAACTCCCAGAATCCTTCACCATTGGGCATTTTGACTGGAATATCTAAAATAGAATCATAGAATCATAGAGCTGGAAGAGACTACAGGGGCCATCCAGTCCAACCCCATTCTGCCATGCAGGAACCCAAATGAAAGCACTCCCAACAGATGGCCATCCAGCATCTGCTTAAAAACCTCCAAAGAAGGAGACTCCACCACACTCTGAGGAGGCATATTCCACTGCCAAACGGCTCTGACTGTTTGGAAGTTCTTCTGAGGTTTAAGTGGAACCTCTTTTCCTTTAGTTTGAATCCATTGCTCTGTTCCCCTGATTTCTGGGGTCCCTTGGGGGACACCTCAATGTGCTCCACGTGATGGGGAATAGAAACTAGCCAGAGCATGAACAATAGCAATGTGAGAGGCAGGGTAACCTAGTGGGATCTTTTTACCCAGTTTTTACGGGGTCAGGCCAAGCCAAAAACCAAACGAAGATGTTCAATAAAATGATTTTATTGAATGAAAGTCTCACACACCAACGAAATCACTCACACACTCACTCAAGACCTCTTAAGAAGCAAAAGAGAGGAAACTGGATAGGGGAATGCTGAAGGGATTGTAGCTGGGGTAATACTACACCTTTTCCTGAAGTCCTTGGTCCAGGAAAAACAGTGGAGAAGTAGAGCTCAGCATGGAGAGGGCTGAGGGGATCACTCAACGGATGGAGAAATGGTCTGCTGGAATTACCGGGAGTGATCCAAAGAATTGCTCAAAAACTGGGACTATTTGTAGGGGGGAAAGGACTTGGATGGCCAATCCTTTCCTGGGGAGAACAATGGGTGTTGCAATGAGAAAGAAGCTCCACAATGGTAACTTCCTTTGCGTGATGAAATTACAAGGTGTTGCCAAAGTCTCAGGATCTTTGGCTGCATTGGGTTGTGGTGTGACTTTCTGTGAATGGTCCTTGCCTGATAGGATTTTGCTCAACTTGGGGCAAACATGCTAATCCCCTCAAGTCAGCTTCTCAGGGGCTGAGGACCCTTTGTTTACTGTGGGTTTGCACAGCTTGAGGTCTCCTGGGGCTACGTGAGGGGGATTTTACTGGCCTGACCTGATTTTCAATCGTTTGACCGTTGCTGCCTACGTGCTCATCCGGGCGATCTCTCAGGCACATGGAATTATATTTTTATATCAAAATTGTAGACCCCAGGACAGAGTTTTCCAGTGGGGTAACAGCTCCTTGTCCTGGGTCCTTTCTGCACGACACTCTTATAGCATGATTATTCCACTTTCAACCTCCTAGGGAATCCTGGGGTTTGCAGCTTCGGGAGGGGCCAGCCGGCCCCTCCCAAAGCTTGCAAACCCCAGGATTCTCTGGGAGGTTGAAAGTGGAATAATTGCACTATAAGAGTGTCATGAGGAAAGGACCCTAGTCTCAAGAGCTGAAGTCCAGTAGCATCTGCTTATGGTGTATGATCTACATTTTATTTAACACTTTTAAATGTACGCCTGTTATTAGAGCTCCTGAGGATGCACTTGACATCATAGAATATTTTTGGAAACAAAGTAGAACCCAAATCACACCAGCCATAAATTAAATGTAACATCCCCATGATAAAAACTTGTGACAGATGGACACACAAACAAAACAATGGAATGCTTGGACTCATCCTCTAAATCCACATGCCTTTTGTTTTCTGCCTTTCTCTCCCCTTCTAATCCACCCAGCAAAAGCAGGACATTTCTCTCCCTTTGCTTTTGTGGGTCTGCACACAATTGAAACAGATAAGAGGAAAAGAATGCAAAAATGCTGACAGAACTGAAAATAAACAAGCCACCACAAATGAGGAGGTGGGGCCATTTCATTTTATTTAGTTTTTCTCCCAAACAGTTGGTGCTTGTAACCATAAAACAGTGAAGTAGCTGAGTTATTTAGGGTGCAGTGGGAGAGCTGAGAACATTCCCTTCCATCTTTCTGTTCCAAATCCAAGAAACATCTCATACAAAAACTGGACAGAGAAACACTTGGGCAAAGGGGATCTTTGCACCCTCACAGCCCTTCCCACACAGCCATGTACAGAAGCAGCTACCTACGTGAAGTTCGCAAAGAAAAGTATGAAAGGTCAGACGCTTACGAGGAGCTGCCGGAATCATCAGAATTTGGCAGCCTTGCCCAAGCCCAAGGCCTGGAAAACCTGCAGGAGCTCAACGAGCGCTTCGCCAACTACATCAATCGGGCTCGGGTACTCGAGCAACGCAATACCATCTTCCGCAAGCAGCTGGAGACATTCCAGCGCATGGAGGAGCTGACAGGGTTAGAAGAGGTTTTTACTGCCCAAATTGATCTCAATCGCCAGCGTGCCCGTGAACTGACCACTGAGAAAGCCAAGCTGGAGCGGGAGGAGAAAGATGCTCAGCGCATGCTAGATGAGTTCCGTAACAAGTAAGTTGCTCAGAGGTGAGGGCAATGTTCAGTGTTGCAGGGTCAGGCATATTGCTTTTCCATTGTCAAAGGCCATGGTGCTTGAGTCAGGACTGTTGTCCCAAACAGTCTATATTGTGGCTTTAGAATGGGTTGGGCGTCTTCAGCAGGTGCGGAGTAATTTACGTGGTGGCTAGAGGGTCACAAAATGGGTGGAAGAGCATGGAGCTTCTGGGACATACATTGCCAACCTCTAGTTTAGAATGATCAAGAAAAGTAAAACTCCAATCAATTTGGCTCTTGTCTTTCAACATTTTTCTCTAAAAGAGAGCCACTGCAACACAGGGAAAACCCCAAGGGTGTTTGCAAAGTACGTAATGAAATTCTTTTCTCTTACAAGTAGTGACAATAATTTTGTGCGTAAGAATGTGCAGCTTTGTTATAGTTATGGACACAGGTGTTTTCATGATGCTGTGCTCTTTTGGCAAAGGAAATCTAAAATAAAAGCATGCTTGCATGTTTTAGATTTAGATGAAAATAACATTTATTCATTTATAATTTAAATCTCTATCCTAGCTTTTGGTATTCTTCAGTGCTCACTTTAATGCCACTAAAATGCCAATTAAAATCTAAACTGCCAACCAGTGACAGGCTAGTGATCAGTCTAGCCAAATATTTCACCAAGGCCCAACTTCAATATCCGGCCCCAGCAGATCTAAGATGCTCTTAACTTTCCCCTCTTGTTATAGCCTTGCTATAACCTGCTCTGATTCAATGAGAGAGTTTGCTTCCATTTATTGTAGCTCTATTTTTAGACCATAACTTCCAGAATTATATGCTGCTTGGGGTACTCTGGGAGTTGTAGTACCAAGTAATTTTTCCAAACTCTGGAGGAGATTCATGCACATGAAGATGGTTTGGCAGAAGTGGACTATTTCCACTCCAGGCATTTCCTCCAGCCCCTGGAACACTCTGCAGAGAAGATCAGGGGCCCTACCGTTTTGGAATAACTGCACAGTGTGTAGAGGGTGGAACCTTAAAAATCCCTAAGGAGGTCAATGAATGGAGCCTTTCCATTTACGGAAGGCAGATCCTGGATCCATCCCTTCACAGATGACAAGTAAATACAATGCAATTATTTGGAACAACAAATCAAAACAAAAGAAAGCCTACTGGTACCTTTCAGGCTGACAGGTTTACTGTGACTTGACTTTTGTGGCTTTCAGTCTATATCCTTGGATGGCTAAAATACACTTTGAAAATTATTTTTCGGTGCAGGAGGTAATACTGTAAAATTGTTGAGTAGAGCAATCCTCACTCTTACATGTTCTGAAACCCCATATCTGAAAGCCCGATGAGCCTACCTGAGTTTTATGATCTTTGGGGGAGAGCTCTCTTTCTCCAGTTTACAGGCTCCTCTAAGGATAACGTGTAAGACAGCCTTCTCAGTGACTGTCCATAAGCTATGGATCTTATTTTACCATGTTCTTATATTCCTATGTACCTTCCTAAAAACTATGGCTATAATCTTGTTGGTGCACTATGCTGCACTTGCATTTTTTTCCACAGTGGTACATAGCTCTGAGCAGTCTATTTTTAATGATGTCTGGCTTTATTCACTTATTCAAACAACTTCCCATGGCTGACAGGAAAGCTCTCACTCAAAACTGTCCCTGGAAATCTCACTGAAGGAAGCTCAAAAATGCAAGTCACTGCCTTATATAGAGCTCCTCCCAGAAAGCTCAGTCTGTTCTATGCACCAATGGGCTGGGTTTCTTTCTTACCCAGAGCCACTTGGGTTACATGGCAACTTGTTGCCAGGGCTTCCCTGTTGCTCAGGCTGGCCACACCCCCAGGCTCCATCACAGTGGTGTTTTCCCTCTGCTTTCCATTATAATTATCTTTTAAAATTTCTGTTGTTTTTTTCCTGTTGTTATTATTGCAGATAATTGAGAATTATAATAAATAGTTGATTTAAAATGAATGTCTTAACTGTGAATGTTTTTTGCTGCATATGATTCCATATCAGCCGCGTTCAGGTTATGGCCACTTCCACCTATGGGACACTTTTGGTATAATACTAAACCAATGTTTGGCTCAAGACTATATTTCCTTTTATGTTTGGACACTGCCCGCCCCCCCCCATTGTCTCACCCCACATTGGCAAGAGAAGAATCGGAATCTTTTGGTTCCATTTTTAGTAACCACTAAAACCATATAATCACTAAAAATGGTTAATTTCATTGATCCAGGAACAATAGGTAACCTAAACTATGAGTGGTTTAAACAAACCAGCTATATCAATCATGATTTGAAATTGACCTGTTTTTAAAATAACTGTATTAATCTTCAGCAGAGTTTGTCAACTGGGACAAGCTACATTTGAAATAAAAGCTTTAAAACTCCTCCCCTTGCCTGTATGGGAGGAGATAGAAGAGCCCAGCAGGAGGCTGGTCTTGTTCACATAAGGTCAAACCAGGTTAGCGTTATGGGTAAACAAAGCTATTAAATGTAGATCTGGAATTAGAAAGCACTGAGTCATTTGACCATTTCTTTTTCATGTATATATGTTTTATCCATGCTTGAACTTATTTTTGTTTCCCTTCTTTGTAGATATAAAAATGAATGTGAGTATCAGCAGATGCTGAAAACTACTCTCGAGCAGCTTAATAAGGTGAGTTCATAATATCAAATGCAAAACACTTTCCCTTTTGTTCCCACACCTTTCCCCCAGCGCTGCTTGTGAGTGTGATGTGATTGGCACTATCCAGTAGATGCAAGTGCCATTTCTGCAGTCACATGCTGCAATCCCCCTTTTGCAATGGACAAATTAACGTGGAGTGTGAGGAATTAGAATTTCCCAGTTCCGAAACAATGCTGTTTGGCCAGTGAAAATGCAATTTTCCATGAGAAAACATTTCTAGACCAAATGAGTGAAATTGGGTCGGTATTATGTATTGGTGTACATGCACAATGATGCACATCTGCTCAGGCACACACACTAACATGCACGTGCGCACACACACACACACACATACCTGAATGAGTGTTTCTGGACTAGCTGTCTAAAGATTCAGTAAAAATGAATGAATGGATAGACTATGAATGTGACCAGAATTTCTAAGTCAAGCAAAGCCTCTGAAATAATGTACTAGGATTTCCAGGTTTAGGCACGGGTATACTCTATATCCTCCAGCAGCACTAACTCTTCTGCACAAACGTGCTTTCCATGACAAAGAAGAAAAATATTGGAATTTTGAGAATGGGTTTTTTGAAATTAAGCTTTCTCGGAGGGAAAGGCAGTCTGGGAGAGGAGCAACTGGCTTTATGATGCAGAACCTCAAAAAGCAACTGGCATCTATGAAGAAGATATCTTTTTTTATATTTAAAGAATATGTGAAGTTAAAATTAAATTGCTGCTTTATCCTACTGATTTCTGTACTTGCATATGTGTTAAAAATAGGTGTTTCCTTCTAAGCTCAATTTTTGATGACTAAGCTCTTGACTTCATTTTTATCCTACTGTTGGTACTTTAGTGTGGAGTACCTTCCCCATTTGTTGACAGATCACAAAACAGATTCCCCTCCAACTTGATTGGCATTATAACAAATATGGTATATTTTGGTTCTTCTTTTATTATTTCACATTACAAGTTTCCATATCTTATAATTCTGTAATTTTGTGAACATGTGCTTATACACACATACACACAGAGATACAGTCGTCCAGACTAAGGCCATTGCCACACTACGCTGTTATAGTGCTATTATTCCACTTTCAACATCCTGTGGAATTCTGGGGCTTGTAGTTTAGGGAGGGGCATTTACAATTCTCATCCAGACAGCTCTTTGGCCTCAGTAAACTACAAACCCCAGCATTCTTGGTTCTTGATTCTTGGTTGCATCAATAGGAGTATGGTGTCTAGATCAAGGGAGGGATTCCACCTGAACCTCAGGAAGAACTTCCTGATGGTCAGAGCTGTCCTGCAGTGGAATATGTTGCCTTGGAGTGTGGTGGAGTCCCCTTCTTTGGAGGTTTTTAAGCAGAGGCTGGATGGTCATCTGTTGAGAGTCCAGTGATGTAGACTTGAGTTGATAGAAGTTGCTTTAGTGACTTGACTCAGACTCGACTCAGCCATAAATGTTGCACTGACTCAACTCAGCTTGAGACTTGTATATTTTTAATGATTGACTTGATGCCCTTGGTTCAGTAGCATAATGCATTCATCCAGAAACCTTACAACTTTGAACAACATCTCCATCTCTTTTTGCCTACTAGTCACATGACAATCTCTCTCAAGCCCAAAGTGTGGGTGCATTTCTCAGAGAGAAACAGCAAATGGGTTAGGCAATGGGCTTGAGGCAGGCTTGAGGTCTGCTCAGCAGCTCTCTCTGCTACACATTCTAAAACACTTCCTAAGAGCAAAAGACAAGACTTGCCCCCAGAGTGCAGGGTGCATGTCTCAAAGGGGAAGAGCAAATGTGTTAGGCAACAGGCTTGAGGAAGAAGGCTCCTTCCTTCTAAAGCTTTTGAATCTTCAGTAATGGGGAGCAAGATAGGATCCTATTCCCCACTTCTGAAGCTGCAGATGAAAAAAATTGCAAATGTGATGAGCTGACTCTGCTTAAATGGTAAAAACTGAATTTATTTCACTCTATCCATTAATTCTGGAATTTTGGTTGGGACATAAAGTTGGCTTCCAGACTTGAGACTTGACTTGAAAGTATCTTCAAGGACTTGAGACTTGACTTGAGACTTAGAGTAAAAGACTTAAATACATCACTGCGGGAGTGCTTTGATGTGGGTTCCTGCATGGCAGGGGGTTGGACTGGATGATCCCTGTGGTCTCTTCCAATTCTATGATTCTATAATGCGATGTTGAAAGTAGAATAATAGCACTATAAGAAAGTAGTGTGGAAATGGCTTAAGTTTCAACCTAGACATTCAAAGCAATATGCATTCCCCTAAATTAACATATTTTTCCTCTCACAATGTTCCCCCCCCAGAGATATATGCCTGAGCAATCAGACTTGCAAATTAAGCCTGTTTGTACCTTCCCATGACAAATCTCAAAACAAAGCACTCTAAATGCAAAATATGTGGTGGAGGGCACTCATATCCTGTGACAAGCAGAGGTTTTACCACTTGAGGGAACATCTCACAGCAACAGGAAAATCATTTTTCAACCCCATTTTTAGACCCCATCTATAAAATAGAAGCAATCTATATATGATTGTTGTTCAACCACGTGGATGAAAAACTCAGGAATGTTGCATTTTTAAAATGGCAAAGTAGAGTTTTGTGCTCCAGTTGAAGATGTCATTTAAAGAGCACAAAATCTATTCTTGAATATTTTCTTAGGTTTGAAAGATTTGTAGGGCACAGAATGTATTCTTGAATATTTTCTTAGGTCTGAAAGATTTGTTCATTCTTTTCGTTTCCACCATCCTTGCCTCTCCTTCTTCATTCTGCATGTGCTTCCCTCTTCTAGTGTGATTTATTATTGCTCATATTATCCTTATTGCTAGACAATACTTTGCAGCCTGCTTTTACTAAGGTGGGAGCAAAGGAAGATACTAAAGGGAAGAGTAACTTCAATCATATGCATACATGCTTACCAGGAGCAAGCCCTATTAAACTCCAAGGGGCTTACTTCTGAGTAGACATGTTTAGAATTGCACTGTTAAAGAGGCAGGCCAACTGATAGGACCCCACCAATTTTGATATCCTTTCCTTTGGCTGACCATAATTTTGATAATTTCAGTCCAATGACTCTGGATAAAATAATACAGAGAGAGAGAGAGAGATCAAATGATAGGAAACCAGCTTAAGCTAAACTAATCTGCATCTTAAGCATTAGCTGTACTAGCAGGTTAGGATCTGAAATTTTTGGACCCATTTACTTATGTGTATTCAGATTAAAAGAAGCTTTGTTTTCTGAGAGAAAGTAGTGCAAGGCACATCTGTGGGAAATAATGGAAGTGGAATCCAGCATGTTTTTAAAAATATGAACAAATGGAGGAAGATGCAAAAGATATTTATTATGATAGAAACTTTTGAAGACTTTGGTCTACCATGAGATAAATGAAGTGTTATGCTGAATTACAAGTAGAAAGACTTATGATTAGGGAAGCAATGGTAAATTATGAGACGAAAGGAAAACAAAATGCAAAAATTTCATATAATGACAATTGATTTATTAACAACTCCCATGCATAAAACAGACATATTCTTATGTTGGTAAATTGATTATTCTTTGTCTATGAGCATTCTCAATTTTTAGTTCGTAAGAAAAGTGTCCCAATAATACAAGGGGGAAACTGCACCCGTGTAGGCCCCAATTTTCACCCCCATGAACTTCCTGTAGCAGTTGTGTAGGGACGTAGGGGCGGGGAGGCAATTTGCCCTGGGTAGCAATGTTTTTGGGGTGTCCTGGCCTGTAACCACACCTCTGCACACTCTGGCCATGCCCCCACATGCTCTGGCCACACCCCTGCATGCCCTGGCCATGCCCCCATGCACAGTAGCCATGCCCCCCCTCCACACACTCCAAGCCCTGCCACTGTCCTGCAGGCCCAGGGATGTGTTGTACCCAAACTAGAAGTGGTATGGTATCTCTTCCAGTTTTGTGGCACTCTGAGCAAATTTGGGCAGTTCATGGACAACTTTTTTGCCAGCAAAGAATTTCATTATGATCAAGGAAACTGGATTAGTCTCCTGCAGTGCTGGGGGTTGAAAAATAGGCTCTGGTGGCTGCAGATAGTCTGTAAGCCACAATTTCCGCAAGTATTTCCATTCTGAAGGAAGCAGTCCATGGTAAAATGCACAGCACCCTCCATCTTGACATTTTGGTCATAGTAACAAAGTATTACCTCTTTTTCTACTTCCTCACGGAATCCTTACCCTCTCACTATTAGACAAACAACAACAAAAGGACAAGGTCTCAACTACAAATGCAAAGGAAAATAAGAAAACCAATAAACATATTTATAGTAATTATAAAACGTGGAAATGTATAGAGTGGAATAAAATGTCATACATGCAAAATGAAAAATAGCGTACAACTTAGGCCATTTCCACACTATACTGTTATAGTGCCATTATTCCACTTTAAACATCCTATGGAATCCTGAGGTTTGCGGTTTAGGGAAGGGCCTTTAGAATTCTTGGCCAGAGAGCTCTTTGGCCTCAGTAAACTACAAGTCCCAGAATTCCACAGCATGTTGCAAGTGGAATAATAGCAATATAACAGTGGGCAGAAATGGTCTTAGCCAAAGGTAGCAACCACATATATGGCAAGAAAATAGCCATTGGTACCTTTCGCTACACTGTATGTTATTTTTCATTTTGTATGTATGACATTTTCTTTAACTCCATTATGTATTTCCACTTATCTATTTTTCATAATTGTTAAAAATGTTATATTTGTTGGTTATCTTGCTTTTTTGATAGTGTTATATATCCTTTATCTGTGTCCCTGCTAGAAACAGAGCTACAGACTGTGTAAGGGAGGTGTTGTGCTTTGCAGGTGAGAAAAGAAAGGGGAAAGGGAAACATAATGAATTGATCATTGGGCAAGGAGCTATGGTGACTAATGGCTCCTTTGCTTGCAAATGTAATTCAATCATGGAAACAAACACTTTCATCTGACATAGGCTGACATGTCACAAACTGTAAATATCAAGCAGTTAATGCAATCCCCATTAGTTGAAATTGGTTGCTTGAGAACATTCATAGATCAGCCTAAATAAATAACATTACGCAAATGCATTTGGTTTTAGAACCTGTCTGCAAATTTATTTTTTTTGGGGGAAAAAAATGGTCTGAGCCTTCCAAATGAAAAATCAGTGGCAAAGGTTGCAGAGGCTCTCGTAAAGGACAACATAATGAGTACATATAACCACATTTATGAAAGGAAGATCACAAAGAGTTTGCTCTGTCCATGTGCATAGAAATGGTCTTCTGGTGGCTCTGCACATGTGCATACAAATAGTCTTCTGCTGGCACGTTTGTATAATGTACCATCAAATCTAACTGCTTATAAAGGCACAGTGATCTTGTTTTCAAATGTGAAACTCTTTTATTTTGAAAGCCAAGGCATAATGTTATATAGATGGTACATGATGCCTGTAAAACTGAAAAAAATAACAAGAAATGGCAATGGAAAATGTTGGAAATGTGATGAGAAAGAAGGATCTTTTTTTCATATGTGGTGGACCTGCAAAATAGCAAAAAAGTTTTGGAAAGAAATACATGATGAAATTCAAAGAATGTATGGTTTTAACTTTGAAATGAAGCCAGAACTTTATTTGTTGAATATGTTAGGGCACAAAGAAGAAATAAGATCTCATCAAAAGACATTGTTATACATAATAACTGCAGCAAGATTGACTTATGCTCAACACTGGAAAGAAGGAAAATATATTGATATAAGAGAATGGAAATTCAAAGTCCTGGATATGGTAATGACAGAAAAGCTAACTTTTTCACTTAAAAATAAGCCAATCCAGGGCTTTGAAAGAGAATGGCGAGAGGTATTGAATTGGATAAAAGAACTAAATAGGGGGAAAGAAAGGAAGGCTGTGAGAAAGGAGGAAGACAAAATGAGGTGGTAAAAGATAAAATGTAAATAGTTACATATAAGCTAAAAGTAATAGTATATGATTGTTATAAAATAGAGATAATGTATGGAACGGAATATTTAAATGGAATGGAATGTTAAACTCAGATTCAACTGGGAAAATTGATGTCTGGAAGCGGGTAGGGTTTTTTGTTGTTTTTTTCGTTAAAAATTTTAATAAAAATTAATTTAAAAAAAGAAAGAAAGCCAAGGCATAAAAGTTGGAATACATTCTTTCATAAGCACTGTGAGAGAAAGACTGGGGAAGAGACCAAATACTGATCCAAATCTTTACAGCTATCTGATACAGGTTGTCTATGGTTTTGCAAAAAAAAAAAAAGTATACTTTTATAGCTGTCAGCTTATTTTATGAGATACATAAAGTGCCTAAAGTTGAGAGTTATATATCTTTCTGTGTGCGTACAGGCACAGACATCAGCTTGTTTGGACGACAAATATCCCGAAGTAGCTTCACAATTTTGATAACATTATATTTTTGAGAGAGAGAGAGAGAATCACATAGGGATGGGGGGGCATGGGACACGGTTCACCCTGGGTGGTTTTTGGGGCATTCCAGCCTGTAGCCATGCTCCTGCATGCCCTGGCCACACCCCCATGTGCTCTGGCCATGCCCTCATGCACAGTGGCCCCTCCTCCTCCTGACCCCCTCCCCACACTCCAAGCTCCACCACTGGGGAGAGAGAGAAAGAGAGATCAAACCTTTTCTGATCCTGTTGAGTTGTGGTGGTAGGATTGGCTACTAGAGAAAGAGTCATTCTGTGAAGATTATGAGCAGACCAAAGGGGGGCAGAGATTGTAAGAAAACTCTGTGAGGAGGCTGTGAAGAGGGGAAAATATGGAGGGTGGAGGGGGAGACAGAGAGGCAATCCTGAAGAGACTAAAGAATCTACAGTTCTGGTCAGCAGTTCCCCTACACCCAGCGACTGATGCCTACAGCTACCTCTGAGTCGTAGGCTACATAGCAAGAGGCAAGTAACAGGAAATAATCCTATAGATGTAAATTATATGACTTTTCAACTCCATTATTTATATTTTATTGTTGTTTAAAAATAGTTTCAGTGCACAAAAACAAACAAACAAACCAGAGGGGGAAAATTTGTGGTGGCAAACAGGGCCCAATAAAAGTTACAGGCATTAACACAAATCACAGCCAGTATTAAGCAAGATGGACCAATAGGCCAGCTCTAGATGAAACAGATGCTAAAGTGTAATCTTATCTTTCCTTCAGATCCTGAGATGGATTTCCACTTGGAGATTGGAATAAACCAATCTGAACCTTGCTATGAGTGTATAGGTTAATCTATTAGTTTCTTTCAAGTTTGCATTAAACTACTTAGTTATGCCTCAGATTGTCCAGGTGTGAACTGTGTTGACTGTGTTCTTAAATCTACTCTTCAGAATTTTAGGGAGCCCTGGTGGCGCAGTGGTTAAATGCCAGTACTGCAAGCCACAAGGTTGTGAGTTCGATCCTGCCTGGCTCCAAGGTTGACTCAGCCTTCCATCCTTTCTCAGGTCGGTAAAATGAGTACGCAGCTTGTTGGGGGCATGTATAGAAATGTTTCGAAATACATGCTATTTGTAAGTTGTTCACCGCCTCGAGAGTTGTTCGCCATATGGAGAGGCGGGATACAAATAAATAAATAATAATAATAATAATAATAATAATAATAATAATAATAATAATAATTAGTGTTTCCACCTATAGAGGCATATGTGAGGGAGTTTTAAACTTTAGTGGACCATCTGGTTGTTTGGACCCTTATCAGCAGGTACTTGTAAGAGGAATTGTACTGACAACTGTAGGTAATGTATTAATGGTGTTCCCACTGTGAAGAGTTTTTACTTTTATGTTTTACGCATGCAGTAAAGTTACATATTTTACAAGGATAAATGACATCTTCATTGAAGGTGGGTTTTTCTGTGTATTGAGAGTCATTGCGGAAATTCTGTGCCATCTAGCAAGGGATTCAGCAAATATTTTTATGCCATCCATACCCATGGTGTATTATTATCATTATGATTACTGCTATTACTTATTTTACTAGGGGCCCTTTCACACCACCTCATTATAGCAATATGATTCCACTTTAATTACCATGGCTGCATCCTGTCAAATCCTGGAGCTAATAGTTCGGTGAAGCACTAGAGGAGCTCTTTGGCTCAGAATTCTAAATTGTTGTTGTTGCTGCTGCTGCTGCTATTGTGTCCCTTCAAGTTATTTCCAACTTTTGGTGACCCTAAAATGAACCCATCATGGGGTTTTCTGGGACTGAGGCCATTTCCGCACTACGCTCTTATAGCACGATTATTCCACTTTCAACATCCTATGGAATCCTGGAGTTTGCAGTTTAGGAAGGGGCCGGCCTGAGAGTGTATGATGCACTCAGGATCATCCAGTGGGTTTCCATGGCCGAGTGGGGAACTGAACCCTGGTTTCAGTAACTGGAGTTTTGACTCATTAATGCTCTGGATTTTATCCAATAATCTAAGAGTCATTGAAGTATTACTGGATAGTATAACACATCATCATCATCATCATCATCATCATCATCATCATCATCTTGTATATTCCACTTTTTCCCCAACTGGGACCTGAGGCAATTTACAAATGTTAAAAGAAATAGAGTAAGATCACATACAAAGACTTATATATAAAAATACAATTTATTATTCAAGTACAATGAAATTATCCGTAGAGTTAAAATCATTTAAAACAAATCTATTAAAAAGAGAAATGATACAAATCCTTGCAGTCATTTCCTAGAAACTTGTTGGAAACAGAAAAGTTCTCATCTGCAAACATAATGTCTGCAAAGAGGGAACGATCTTAAACTCGCCAGGGAAGGAGTTCCATAGCCTGAGAATCAAGTTTTAGATCTAGATTGTAGTTCTTACTTTGCCTGTATTGCTGGTCACTAGCACCACATCCATTTGTTAGAACTGAAAGCTTCACAAAAGCACAAGAAAAGTGTACTGAGATGGGCTTAAGAACTTGCCATTACTAATGTTGCTTTTTATCTTAATTTATCACTTTGGGTTCAGATTTTGAGCAGACTCATTTAAACCAACAGCTCTCAAGCTAGTCATGATTTCAGTGGGCCCACATTAAGTTTGGCTAAGTGTGTCTTCAGCCAAGTATATGTTCATGTTGTCCAGTTTTTGATTTGCATTCCAGATTGTTGTATTTTCTACTACCAGTGCTTTAAAGAGGTGGGAATAATAATTTTGTATTCTGTAAGTACCAAAACGGTCCCCCCCACTTTTATGCAGTGCAGCTGTTGAAGCTGCCATTTGAAGTGTAAGACCAGCAGTTCTACTCCTGTTCCTCAGATGGGAATGTATGTGGAAAGCATTTTGGAAGGTAAATTTGGTTGAAAGAAGATGGCAAAGGGGATAAGGTTACTAAGGCCCTTTCTGCATGGCGTGGCTGCCCCATAGTTGGGAGATAATGGCCATGCTCTGTGGGTCGTGCTTCTGCATGACGTTGTCAAGCTCCTACCTCCATCTTGTCCCTGTGTATCATGCATGGGCAATATTTGAAAAATGGAAAAAAGCCATTTCACACCTACCATCATGCAGTGCTGCCACCCTTCCTGGCCGTGCAGACGGGTGGAGGTGCGCTGGCGATTCCTCCCTCCCCAGCACAGCAATGACAAGGAAGAGGAGAGGCCAGTGCACTCTCTTCCGCATCATCTGGGCAAGGTGTGGAAGACAGCATTCCTGGAGTGCTCCTTTCCCTGCTGGGGCTGCAATAAAATGAAGCAATGAACCGTTGTCATGCAGAAATGGGGTAAGCCTCTCTTATACCAGTCTTCTACTAGCACTTCATGCGTGTATTAGGAGAGATCCCCCCCCCAAATTCTTCTTAGGATTAAATTTATTCAAATATTTTGCTTAAATAGCTGCCTGTTTTTCACTTAAAATGCTGTGTGTGTGTGTGTGTGTGTGTGTGTGTGTGTGTTTTAAGGAACTGCTGTTTAAAAAATTCTTCATCTTTTAAGACTAACTAATTTCTTCAGGTGTTGTTGTGTGCCTTCAAATCATTTCTGACTTATGGCAACCCTAAGGCAAATCTACCACAGGGTTTTCTGGCCCTGAGAGTGTGTGATGCATCCAAGGTCACCCAGTGGGTTTCCATGGCTGAGTGGGGAATTAGTCTCCAGGGTTCAAAGCCCAAACCACTAAACCACATTGATAATTCTGGGCTCTAACCATTAAGAAATTTAGCCACAATAACTGGAAGTCCTTATGTGGGTTTTTTATATATATACAGATTTACAATTTTGTATTTTAATTTTTTATATAGAATGGAAAAAATTTAGAGGACAGTTGTCAATCAAGAAAGATACATAAACAGCATTCTGTGTATCTTTTTAATTATATTTTTTTTAACAATCATTCAATATTCACAAGTATCATAACAACTGTCCTTTAAATTTTTTCCATTCTATATAAAAAATTAAAATACAAAATTGTAAATCTGTATATATGAAAAAAAACCCCACATAATATATACAATTCCTCTATAATTTACTTAGTATCAATATTTTTGTTATAAGGGTTTGCGTGTCTATTTTCAAGAATTTTTACTATGCAAAAGTTCTATTTTCATTAACTTATCCTTATCTACTTTATGACTGTACACTTTCCACTTCCATCCATCCTCTTGTTTGGTTGACTATCTCGTTTCTTACTGTTTCCTCTAAAATAGTAATACCTCTGTTGTCCTGCCTGCTTATTCTGTAATATTTCAATTTCCTCACATGTTCTGTATCTTTGCTTTATATTTGCTCCGTATCATTCCTTCTTCATAATAATCATTCCTTAATTTTGATAAATTTTGATAATTTTGATAGATGAATGGATGATCAAATTAATGGAACTGATAACATTGGACGATCTGACCATAGCTATCAGGGGCGAGATGCGGGGTAAGAACGAAAGAGAAATGGTACCAATTCAGATTCATATGAAACAAAAATGGGCTTTACAAAATTAAAGAATCATTCTGTGTATCTTAAAGGAGAACACACACACACACACCACCCAAATACCACCACTTCACATTTGTTCCATTATTTGTTCTTAAGTTCACTGAGAAGTAGCACTTGGAAGCCTTCTCAGTTTCTCACAGGAAATGAATGGGAGAAGTGGCCATCAGGATTCTTGAACTGCATTTTGGATCTATTTTTTTTTATAATTATTTTTATTAAAAGTCGATTCTTAAGAAAATTTAAACACTTTTCCAAATATAACATATAACATAAACACTTTTCCAAATATAACATGTAACATATCATAGAACATAACTTAAACAGTTTTTACAATAAGATTATACACTACACATTGAGCAAGAAAGGAAAAAGAAAAAAAGATAAGAAAGTAAAGTAAAGAAAAAGAGGAACATGTACTTATGTTGTGGCATTGGCCTGCTGGAACCTTACTAGGTAACAAACAAAATAAAGAGAATAGAAAGGGTGGAGAAAGAAAAAAGTAGATTTCCCTATGTGATGGGTTGGTAAACTACTCTGGCACATGATGATTGCAGCCAGAATAGTTTATGCAAGGCACTGGTGATCTAACAATATCCCTACAGAACAAGAATGGATAGAAAAGCTCATTGAGATTGCTGAGATGGATAAACTTACTCATATTCTAAATGGTAAAACCAATAGTAGATTCTGTAAAGATTAGGAACTGTTACAAGAATACTTACAAGCATTTCAGATCTAGCATCACGATCAGGATAGTCTGGTTCAGAATCAATTCAAATCAGACCAGGACATGATTGAAATGATCAGAGCCCTGTATACAGCCCTAATTATGAGGATGCTTATATGGAAGTAGTATGTCGGTATCTACAGTCTATTTTATAGTTCTTGCATTTCTTCATGTTTTGTCCCTGACCATTTAAATGTGATGAAATTTATTTTGCTGGCACTCAACACTGGGACATCGGCACAGTTTAAGTGGCCATGCCTTATGCACTGAAATATAATTTCTTTGCATCCATCACCCTTAGAGGGGTCTATTAATAACCTGAAAGCAAAAAGCTGCGTTTGCAACAGATTGTTTGCCAGAAAGCTGAGCATAGTTTGTTTGCTTGTTTTTAGGCAGTTCTCTTTCTGAGAGTGTTGACAGACCTTATGCATTCCTCAGGGACAGATCTGAATAGTTTACAAAATCAGGACAGACCAACAAAGGAAAGCATTAATCAACAGCTGTGCAAACCTGTCAGGTCCTTCTGCCTTTAGTTTGGGGGGAGGGGGAACAGTGTCCATTAATCTAGTTTGGGGGGAGGGGGAACAGTGTCCATTAATCATTGCTGAAGTTACCATACAGGACTGAGAACCTGGGGGGGGGGAGATGACACATAATGGTTCAGCAGATTGGATGGCAAGTATTCCTTTGTTTTTACATGAACACAAGGTGCACCAAGAGGACTTATTTTAAGGAATTGTGTTTCCTGGGGGCTCCCAGGAGCATGATGCTCCTCTGAAACAAGGGCCATTTCCACACTGGAGTGTTATAATGCTATTTTCCACTTTCAACATCCTATGGAATCCTGGGGTTTGCAGTTTAGGGAGAGGCCTCAGAGTGGAATAATAGAGCTGTAACAGTCTAGTGCAGAAATGGCCAAGGTGTGCACATCTCACATTGTTGTTGAGCGTCTTCAAGTCATTTCTGACTTATAGCAATCCTGTGGTGACCCTATCACTGGGTTTTCCAGGGCTAAGACTTGCCTGAAGTCACCAAGTAGGTTTCCATGGCCAATTTGTTCCTAGTTCATTACTCAAGCCACTACATCATGCTGGCTCACACAGACCCCACATACCTTGTTTACATTTTTTAAAAATGAATTTGACACCACCACATCAGTGACAAGTTCAGCAGGTGAGGGATGAAGCCCACAGTGGATTTTAGGCAATACAAAACCTTAGACTGAAAGACTTCCCACCTCTGAGCTAGATCACTGGATCCTGAATAATAATCAAGGCAACAGCCATAGTTCTCTTACTCCTCCTCACTTTGAAGTGTCAACAACCCTGTAAGGTAAGTCAGGGCACAAATGAGTGAATAGACCAAGGTCATCCAGTGAGTTTCATATTTGAGTATTGATTGGAAACTGGATCTCCCAAATCCCAGTTTATTATACCACATCGCAATGTGGATGGGAGTGTCTTGCCAGATGTGCATGGTGTGAGAGAATCTTGCTCTGGTATATGACCTTCTCTTACTGGCCTGGGCTGTTACTGTATTATATGGATGGGAATTGAGTAGCCTCTCAGATGTTGTGGGATGATAACTCCCAGCAACTGGGATCTAATGGTGAAGAATGCAGCCCAACATCATGTGGAGAGCTATAAATTCCCACCCTGGCAACAGATAGATATATATCTAGATATGTCATGAAGGCCACCAGCCACTGAATTTGGCTTAAAACCCAAAACCTAGTGTTCTTTTTTTAGGAAATATGCACTAATCAGTGGTAACCGCTTTTTTCCCTCCCACTTTAAAGGCATCAGTATACTAACATACCCTCCAGCTGTTCTGATTTGAGAGGGAGAGTACCAGTTCATCCTCTGTCCTCACTGTTTTTCACCTGTTTTTAAAATGTCGCAGTTTCTTTTTCCTCCTCCCACATCCTCCCTTTGTCCTCCCTTTATTTCAATTGCTGCAAACTGGGTTCAAAATGCAAAAGTAGTTTGTATTCAGTTAACACAGGAGCAGAGAGGGGAGAGGAGAAGTGGGAGCTAAAACCTTCCTCTTCCCTGTAGGCTCAGGCAATAGCAAACTCCTACAGCATGTCTGTTCTCCCTCACTAATAACTTTTGCCATCTTGCCCATACTCCGATGTTGCTTGGCCATATCTGCCCTGGTTTTCTTCTGTGAAATGCTGGAGGGGATGTGCTAGGGATATTAATGCCATGCTACTGATTCACCTCTCAAAGGGAGGTTGTAGGGAGCAGCGAAAAGTTGACTGCAAGCGTAGAATGTTCTGGCTGTGGTCTGCCCTAATGAATCTTCCTTGCTCACAGTGCAGATAACTAGGCTCACAGTAAAAGTCCATGCTTCAGTTTTTATTATCATTATTATTATTATTTGTACATCAGCAGGCCTGGCCAGGTCTGCATTCTGTCATATAATGGAAAGTGCAAGCATCTACACAATTTTCAATAGCACAGCAAAGCTTTGGATTAGCTTATGTGGGGTGGTTCACAAAAGCAGTTCTCACTGAATAGCTCTCCATCACATGCCTTCTGCAGGAATGTGAATGCTTAACCTAGTCCACAAATGTGATGTTTCTGTCTAAGTACTGGAAATGGCAAAGGGAGGTCTCTCTCTGTCTCTCACACACACACCCTTATCTATGTATGTTAAAAAACTGAAGTAACCAAGTAAACAGCACTATTTTCAGGTAGAATCTGGGTTCCAGAAAGATACTCAGGGTACTATAAAGCTGATGTAGATTTAATTCAGTGATTGAAAAGAAGTGTTCACTAAACAACAACAACAGCAGACATTTCAGTTATTTCCTTCCTCAGTGACGTCTACTGAAATAGGAGAGAGAAACAGCATTAACTATGGAATTGCCAGGGTCTAGACATGGAATGCAGAAGATGGTGCTGGAAGAAAGCGTCAACTTGTCCTCTATAATCAAGGCTGTAGATCCAGAATTTTTCTCTTTCTTCCAGCATGGCTGGAAAGGGGATTTCTCTATTGAAAATATAGCCATGTTGGAAAGGGTATGCCCCTCAGAATTAAAGGCTGGCAGCCTGTTAGTCATATATGCAGACATGTGTACATGAATGAACATTTATGGTCAACACAAACAGGAGATTTCAACTCCACTATCTATACTGTCTCTCTGATCTTTTCCCCTGTCTCTCTTAGTACTGAGATTCCACTCCCTGTTTAGTGGCAAGGAGAGAGTGGAGAGAGATGGCCAGGCACTGGGTGCCTATGCTTCAGCCACCAGCCACACAGAGAAAACCATGTATGTGTTCACACACACACACACACACATATGATATCTACAGAGAGAGATATCTATGTGTGCATGTGTACATATTAAAGACATCAGCACATTTCAAATGAAGAAATTTTTTAAAAATACAAATCATAAAACAACTAACAAAAAAAACAGAACAGTTGACAACAAGGAGTATAAACATAACAGGAAAGGTAACAGGGGTTTCTAATCGTAAGTCCTCTTACAGGATACTGTTGCAATCACTTATGCTATCTTTCTATAGAGACCCATATTAAGCTAGAGGAATATATTAATGTCCATTTTTATTTACAAATGCAGTTACTAGGTACCATATTCGACAGAAGGTACTGTGGTATCATGGATATAGTGGGGCAACTATGGTTTCATAAGTGGAAAATATTGCTATGCAAGACCTAGACATTATTCCTGATATAGTTTAGTATTTGTAATTTAACTGTGGATTCCAAAACATTGATTTCCTCTTTTTCTTCTTCTCTTTTTTCCCCTCCTCCTGTTTTGTTGCAAGCCTTGCAGTTGTGCTGGCCTGGAAAAAAGGGTCTCCCCCCCCCCAGTTGAACAATGATGAAACAGCCTTTGTAGTCTTTTGTTGATGGAAAACTGATTAAAGGGGACTAAATAGGGTATAGGCACCAGGCAGACCTCTCATATGGGGCCAATGTTTGTTGTCACATGTCATTGATTTAAGCAGGAGTATGACTAAATTTTGAATGTTTTTGTTAGCAACTGCCCTGATAATACATTAAAACCAGATATCATTCTAATGTGTAGTTGTGCAGATTTTGTTCAATAGGGGCTTTTTTTCCTGTACAGTTGCCAGTGTGGGCCTTAATCTGATAGAAGATTACTTCTTCAAACAAATAGATAAGAAAAAGGATTTTAAAAAAGATTAAAATGACTACTGTAATCTTTCAGTCCTCATAACTTTACATTAATATTATGTTCCCAGGAAAGGGATATCCATCTGTAACCAAAGCAGATACGTGCATGAAAAGAGGTCTAGCTGCATGGAACATGGCTATGTTGTTTGCTGGCATAGTCAACTGCAGCCAGCACTCCTTTTGCAATGTGGTCACAGGGTTTGGTGACACCTGCTTTTCATCACCAGATTTTGTAATTATTTTTACCATTACATAAATGTTTGTCAAATCTGGTTCAACCCATAGTGCCATCACATATCAGGGACAGTGTCAATGTCTCTTTGGTCGATGTCTCTGCATGGTTGTCTCTGTCAATTTTTCTGGTGGACTGTACAGATAACATGTGGTGCAACATAGATCAAGAAGAAGCATCTTTTTGGTACCATCTTCCTGCTTTTTTGTGCAGTAGGGAAAAAGCTGCTAGAGTTGCTCTAAGTTTTGGAAGCACATCATACTACTCTAGCTGTACTCCACAACAGGGTTGGTGCATTCCTATTTATGACACTATTAAAAAGTAAGCTTTATGTCTTAGTTTGTTGGCAATAAAACATGGGTAACAAGATTATGTTCTTTATACAGTGCAGGGATGGGGCTCATGATTGTCAAACTGCAGTCGATGGTATAGGGATGGAGGGGGCAAAGGGAATGGAGCACCCTTGGCAGCTCTTTTTTTGGGGGGTGCCACCACTCCTTGACTGCACCCCGCATGCCATCACCCCTCCCCCATAAGCTGTCACCCCGCCCCCGTACCTCCACCCCACTCGCGCCAAGCTATGCCACTGACTACAGGTCCTTCCATCCCTTGCTATTGTTTATGCTGGCATGGCTGGTGGGAATTACAGTCTGACAACATCTGAGGGATCTGCATTTTCCATTCCTGATATAATGGTTCTCATTTTTCTTTATGTCAAGAGCATTTAAATATCTATCCAGTTAGGTGTGGGAGGCTAAGGCAGGAATCTTATGGGTCTTCAGATGTTGTTGGACTGCAGCTTCCAGTACTCCTCACTAGTACTGGTTATACTGGCTGGGGCTGCTGAACTAGCGGTCCAACAACATCCAAAGGGCTTCCTACCTCTGTAATAAGGAATTATGGCAGCCTCTGATTAAACATTTAACAATTTCTTTTCATAAACGTGTGTCATGTGTCTGTTATGTCAGCACAATGAAAACAGGTTCTGGAAGTAATCTTGACTCAATCAAAACCTAATACATGTTTTTAAGGTAAGTTGATAAAATACAGCATAGTGGTATCCCAGCTATGGAACATTATCCTGATAGAGGCTAAACTGGCTCCTTTTTTATTTATTTTAAAGTGGGCCATTAAGCCTGTTATTTTCATGTGTCTTCTCAGAAAGAATTTTTTTAAAATAAGTATTGCTGCTATTTTAAAATGTATGGGAGAACTTGTACAGACTGTACATTTGCTCTTTTTTTTTATAAGCAGTAGGAAAGTTCACACATTGAAAGATTTGGTTCAAGCCCTAAAAATAGTGCAGTTCTGTTTGGACTGATCTTGAGGCTTCCTAATCTGGTCCAGGTTCAGATTCAAATCCTGATTTGGAAATCCATTTTCTTTTTGCTTCTTACTATCAGAAGACATCAAAAAAAGGCCGTATACTTATAACTGCATGTCAGAATTGCTTCACATTTTTAGATGCATTACCCTCTTATGAAGGGATTTTGCCCACTAGATTGCTGACAGATATGTGCTACAAATGCCTTGTTTTGTCTTAAAAGAGAATATTGCCAGCATTTTCTGAAATGTTTTTGTGGATTTAGATGTAGCTTTCAGGAAAACCTGCCTTTGCTGATGAGACCAAGTCTGCCAAATTTCAAATGATTAAGTGAAGGGAATTTTGTGCAAGGGCAGTCTTTACAGTTTCCAATGTTTTGTTTTTTGTTTTATTTTGGGCAGATACTTGTGGTGAAAATAATATACATATAGTACATACATTTTTCAGAAGGAGAAGTACATATTTTGTGGAAGGGATTTCTTCAGATTTGGGCAAGAGGATGATTCACATCCCATACCTTCTGTGGTGTATTTTATAACTTTTATGAAAACAACATAGATGTCACAGTGGTTTCTGGATAAGAACGCTCCAGAACTTCAGAATAATGGGTAGGGATAGTGAGTTGCAAAAAACCCCACAAAACAAAACAGTTGAAGGCCCTTTTTTGTTTATTTCCTACCCATGGGCACCAGAGTTTCAAAAGTGCACTAGGATAGGGATGGGTGGATGATCAGATCAGAGCATACAGTGGCAAAAGTAGAGCCACTTGTATATCCAGCATTTTTCAAGCAAACCACCAACGCCACATTCTCCCAATACCATACTTTCCCATGTCCCACAGACTCCACAAAGAGCCATTTCCATCCTACACTGTTATAGTGCTGTTATTCCACTTTCAACATCCTGTGGAATTCTGGGGTTTGTATTTTGCTGAGGCCAAAGAGCTCTCAGGCTGAGAATTCTAAAGGCCCCTCTCTAAACTGCAAATCCCAGTGGTATGGGGCTTGCTCCCAGCTATCCTGACATAAGACTGTAGCCTAACCTACTGCTTCTTCGTTTGGTCATTATAAACTAAATACAATTGGCCCCTGGTGTTCACTGTAGTACGGTTCCAGGACCCCCTATGGAAACCAAAATCTGTGAATGCTTAGGTCCCATTATATACAATTGTTCCCACACCATACACTATACATTCTGCTGGATGTGCTATTATAATTGGACATATTGATAGCTGAAACACATGTTTGAACGCATGCTGGCAGTAAGCACGTTGCCAGGTCAGGATGACCTCAGATATGGTCAGGTCATAAGTTCAGAGAGGATTAGGTGGAAAGGCCCGATGCTAATGGGTTTGTTATAATCCTTTCAAGCCTGCAGGCTACAAACACTCCTGAGAACAATGGAAGGCGAAACTGCTCAGGCAAAGCAATCAGAGACCATCCTGAGATGTCGCCCTACAGAAATTTTTCCTAGACCCCCTGCCCAACCAGTCACTGAGAAATTGTCATGATTCCCATCAATGATTTGTCACCTAAAGTTAAGTCAATCAGCCCATTCCAGATTGCTTTGTCAACCCTGTGAGAAGGCAATCACTGCTTTGTCCACGCAACCTCCTTCAGGGTAAGAAATACCATATAAAAACCCCAACTTTGACCCCAGCAAATTGTAGTACTTTGAGCATCTTATGCTGCACATGATAGCCCAGACTCCCATTCCTCTGTGCCATCCTCAAACGCACTGTCTGAGTCACTCTGCTTTGACTTTCTACTTTCAGTACTGGTAACTATCACTCTTTCCACCTAATCTCTCTCTCTCTATCCAACCTTTCTTGCCTCACTTTCCGATAGCCTTGTATGGTTTTTGAGAGTGTCTGATTTCTTGTGTGCTTGTTAAATCCAAATAAAATACTCTGTTTAACTTTTAACTGGAGTCCTCTCTACAGTTAGTACTGGTGTACACAGATGAAAAGATCCTGCTGTTCACCTCCTCTCACAGGCCTCATTTGAGATATATTTACCCTGAATTCTAAGGAGACACTGGCATTCTGGGTCTGTTTTTGTTACAGGAAGCTGATGAAGCTCTGTTGCGTAATTTGGAACTACAGGTTGAATTGCAGTTCTTGCAAGATGATGTTAATGCCGCAAAGGACAGATACAAGAAGGTAACTGACAAAAGCTAACAGTGGGCCTTTTCTGCTTCATTCAGGTTTTATTACCAGAAGAACTTGCCTATGCAGGAGTGGAGGGAGAATATAGAAGTTTATTGCTTTAGCAACAGAGACAATTTGTAACTACTAGTTTAGAAGTGACCTTGGGAAGGGAATCCAAGTCTGTCTTGTATCTCCCCCTCAGTTTAGCATTCCTTTATAGGCAGACTGAAATCCATGTTGGGCAGCAAGTACAGACATGGGATGATCAAATGGTTCCTCTAACTTCTGGTGCCACAGAGCTGTAGCCGCTCTGCTTGGAACTCTCCAGCATTTGCAATAGGTGCCTTACAACTTACGATATTCCTTGCAACAAATTACATTTTGTGCTGACGAAGTCATGGAGATGTTCTTTTTTTGCAAAACAATGCTGCAATGGACCAAGCTGTGGCTTTTTTGTGAAGTGAGTCAAGTTTTTAGTGGTTACTTATTCCAGTGTGTGGGTAGGGCTGGGAGAATATTGCTGCTGCTCTTGATTATGCAAGGTGGCCAGAGGGGTAACTGCCTATTTTTATGTTTTTAAACAAGGGCATCCCACACTCAAAGCAACCCAGGACTGTGATTCCTTCTAGCAGTTCTAATACATAGGCTGGGTGATACCACACAGCAGGAAATGTGGTTTGCTGCCAGCTACTCATCCTCACTGGCCTGGAGCTCTTGGAATGATTAATAAAATAAGCAATTGACAAATAACAGATTACTTTTTGAAATGTTGCAAAGTGTAATGTAATATGTTACTTCACTGTTGTTTTTACCAACTAATGTGGAAATTACTCTTTTGAAGCAACATTCCACCTTCTGGGGTTTCTTTCCCTGATTTTCTCTCTAATGCCCTTTTCTCTCTCTTCTACTCTGTGAAATAGGAAGCACTCTGGGTGATGGGGTGAGAATGAGTGAAGGGGAATGATTCCTGTTTCTGCCTCATTCTCAAGCCCTTCTAACATTACTTCCAGTCTCCTCTAACCAGTTTGTCCTATAGCTCCTCTAAAGTACTCCAACAGTAAGACACATTCATCTGTAACCACTTCTACACATTTAAGTTTATAAAGCTGTCATTTGCTCCTGTGCAAAGGGCTGTGTGTAATTAATGCTGTTTTATGAATGCTATTCTCTCATATAAACCAATTTGAATGGCAAATTTAGGCAGCCCTGCTGTGCCATCCAAGAAGGTGGCATACACCAAAAATGTGGTATTAACAGTTTCAGGGAAGCCCCAAGGCTTGTAGAAGTATGACCAGTGGCTATGCTGTGCTGGATTTATTCATTTATTGGATTGCTATCCTTACTTTCTACCAAAATGGGACCCAAGGTGGCTTATGAGTTGATATAAAATTCAGTTAAAACTATGACTAGCTCAAAACTTTATGAAACAATTAACCATCATATTAAAAATATTAATTTAACTCTGTTTTAAAAGACTCTTGCATTTCTCAGCAGAAACAAAGCACAGAGGAGGCCATTCTAGCCTCCCCATGGGAAGGAATTCTATCATCTGGAAACAGCCACTGAGAAAGATGCCTGTATACTAACCAAATATGCCTGTGAGGGTGGTAGGACCAATAGTAAGTCCTCAAGTGAGGATCTTACAACTTAGACAGGCTCCTACTGCGTGATGCAGTCCTTCAGAGAGACTGGACCCAAGCCAGAGGAGGCTGAATGAGTGCCAGGGGCTTCAGAAAGGAGTACCTTTAAAGCAGAGCACAAGTGACTGACTGGAACCCTAAACAGGGGAAAGGAATGCAATTCTTCACTAATTTATTCTCAAAGGGAAATTAACAATTTTCTTACCGCTGCAAGAGCATCTTTGAAAACTGCAGTTTTCAAAGACTATTTGCAGTTCAGGACTTATTCCGAGCAAAATTTACATTTTCATGCAGAAAATGTGGCTTCCCATAATTGGAGATTTATTTGGTGCAAATTCATACATGGGTGTTTTTTTACACAGAAAACATTTTCTGCGTAGGAAACAGCAGAAATATTATTTCCTGCATAGAAAATGTTGTTTTCAGCACACTCTCAAAATCATCTGCAAGTATTGTGCAGGCTAAGTCCTGAACTTTGAAGATTCTTGGCAGTTCAGGATTCTCCTCATCATGGTTTCTAGAAACATGCTTTTGACCATTTTCAAAATATTTTTGAATATGCTTTCCATCTCTAGTACATTGTAGCATTTTGTTGCACATCTGACTTGCACATCTGACTTGCCTAGCACCATTTTTGTTCTTACCCAGCAGTCATAAAGGTGCACAAGCTCACTGCAAACATGCTGGTGATCATTCAAGAAGTCTCACATAACAGAGCCAGCATTCAATGCAACATATAACATCATTGTCCTGAGAGATTATTATCTCTTTAATCCTGTTCATTGGGGCTTACATATCAGACTTACCAAAAAGAATCAAAGAAATCAGGCATTTATGGAAAGTAGGATGAATGGATCCTCCCATCTAGAAACCGAGGGTGGAAGGTAAAGTGGGCCATGCTTTTTTCAGAAATATTGGACTCCTTCTGTCAACTAACTTAACAAGTGGTGCAGAAGGGGCAATGTTTAGTGAAGACATCTTTTTGAACTGCTTTTGAAAAGCTGCATGCTTCTCACAACCTCTTTATGCTTAACTATTAAAGGTATGGAGTCCCTGTCTGTTTGTGTCACCCTACTGCAAACAGGCTCTCCTTGTTTCTGTCTGTGGATGCACTGTTGTGTTTAGGCAATATCTATGTCTGTAGGAGTAGGCAATATCCATGCCAGTAGGAAACTTTTTCCTATAAATTACATGAGGAGAAGAGAGCAAAGAAGTAATCACACATGATCACTGTTCTTGAACTGATAATTTTGAATCTGAATAATTTTTTTTGGCTGCAGGACCTCACGGAAATTCAGACGTATGTTAGCATTTTACAGCAGATTGTGCAAACAGTCCCCCAGTTGTCCACTCTCACAGCTGGAGTTAGTGAGGTAAGAATTTCATTTCATTGGGGTTTCTATATCAGAGTAACCAAAAGGTTCCAGAGGATCCAGTTCTTAAGTAGATTTGGAAGAATGAAAAAAGGAAACTAGTTATCCTCTAGCTGTCCTCATGGAAGCTATCTAGGTTTAGCAGTATAGAGTGAACCACTGTTGTGTAGCAGCAGGAAATGGGAAGGATTTCCTCTTTACAGTGATACTTTCATGCAAGTACACCACTTGCCTTGGTGAAATAAAGTGGTCGACTCTTTTCAGTCATGTGTGTAATCCAGTTACAGCAGGGGGTCTGGAGTGAATGCATATAAGGCAAATAGAAATTTCGGTATATGCTGGCGATAAATGTGTCTTTCCTGCAAAGATATGAATGCATATTTCTAAACACACATCTACTTGTATCTGGCAACCCTGCTCCAAACACAGATCCCAGATCTGTGTATACCTAGGGTTTGCATGAATGCACACATGCACACACCAACCTTGGATTCCCAGAAGCTTTTGCAGCACAACTGCCATCATCCCCAAGTTTTGTCCATGCTGGTTGGAGATTGTCATCCAAGAACACTTGTGGACCCAAGTTTGGGGAAAGCTGACCTACATTGTTGTGAGAAGCACCACTGCCATAGAAAGTTACTGATCCTCCATGTGACTGGGCAGCCAAAATTTAGAATATCCACTGCACTGCCTCAGAACACTTCATTCAGTATACTTCAGTGAAGGACATTCCCAGCCATTCTTGAGAGATTGGGTCAATTATTTGAAGCATTGTATTCATATTGCATTTACATATATGAGTGCCTTTGTTTAAATCAGAGTGGCTACAGTTTGAAGTGGACATGGCCACTTCCTAACTTGAGTTTTGCCTTGGAAAAGGTGTTGAGGGAAACAAAGCACATGAAGCAGTGGTGAAAGCTGGCATTTTTCAAGTGCATAAAAATGATTAGTCACTCAAATCTCCCATTCAGGGTTTTCCAAGGAAGAGATGGTCACTTTGGCTAAGAGAGAACTGCAGTCCAAAACATAACTTTTCTTCACTTTCATTGCATTGGCACTGGACAGAATCAACTTCCAAAGAGACAGACTTTAGCTTCCAAAGAGCTGCCCTTTGGATTCCAGTAAACACTGACTGTTTGCACATAAAAGTACTCAGCAGACTTTAACAGTCTGTCATCTCACCCAAACACATTTCCTTTCAAATCAAGTGAAATTTATGAAACAACAGGGCGTCTGTAGTGTTCCTGCTGAAAACACTTGATGACAATGAGAAAGAAAATTGGTCTTGTCAAGACTTTTTTCCCCCAGGGAATTTTCTTCAGCATTTAATGAAATCTCTAATGGCACTTGCACACAATCATTTTCTCCCTACCCCTCCTTGTGTTTTCATCTTAGGAGCGGCTGATCACTGAGAGGAGGATACCCATTCTTCAGAGCCAGTTAGAAGAATATAAGAGCGTCCTCTGCCAACTCCAGGCTCAGAAAATGAAACTGCAGACAGAGGTATTTTTCCCCCCAGAAGTACTGCTGAGAATATATTGATAACTCTGTCTGGCCCTTACCGCACAATGTTGTCATCGTGGCAGAGCAACATGTTGCTCCTGGTCCAGGACACATGCCATTGCATAACAGCCTTGCTCACCTGCTGCTGTTGCGTCCCCATCTGTGGGAAACGTGCCCTTTTTTCATCACCAGAAAAAATCTGGTAACGTCCTCCTTTCCCACTATGATCCCGTCAGCTGCATGCATGTGGTAAGGGCCAAAGTGCTTGACAGTGCTTCCTTCCACAGTACAGTGCAAGAACCAACCAGTCATGGGTCACAGGGCAGGGAAGAGGTGAGGAAAGGGATTCGCCATTGACTCTGTACAGTGAAAGGAAGAACAGGGTGCCTGACATTACTCATCTGTGGCAGCCGACCAGGTGCAGTGGGGAGCATTCAAGCTCTGATCCCATCCCGACAATGGCAACACTGGGATTTCTCTGGCATGATGTGCTATTGGGGCATAGTGTGGTAAGTGCTTCTGTTTGCAGCTTAGCCATTCAAACACAGTCACATCAAGAATATATACTAGAGATGGGTCAACTGAATCCTCAAATCCTCAGCAAGGATTTGAGATTCATGAATCTGAATCCCTGCACTAAAATAGGCAAACTGAATCTTTCAGATCCACCAATCAAATAGTTTATTGGACACTGGGACACCTGAAAACATGGGAGACCAGATATACAAGGGGAGATGGCAAGTAGGTGAGTTTTTCCCTTGGAGTAATAATGGCCTTTGCTAACAATTTCAGAAATTACATCTGGGGTTGTATTCTAAGATATTTAAATTGAACATTTAATACTTAAGTTCAGCACGTGACTGTAAGGGAAAGATTCCTTTGCACAGCTCCCTTGCAAAGCTCTTTCAGACACAGTTCTGGGGTTTGTACTTTTACAAGGTGTCACAGCCTTCTCTGCCAAAGTGTGGTGGTGCATCATAAAACTACAAACCCCAGGATGCCACAAGGAGCTATGCAAAGAAAATCCAGTTTTGACCTGGACTATCTCAGTACTGTAGCATGTGGCCCTGTTTACACAGGCAGGAAAATGTGGGATTGATCCACATTTTCCTGCCTGTGTAGAAAGGGCCTTCATGCCATTTTTAATCTGGGGAGATCCTGGGGCAAAACTATGACAATTGTCTTGGCCAGATTTCTTCAGAGGGAGGTTTGCCTTTGCCTAGGTTTTTGCTGAGGCTGAGAGATGGTATCTTGCAGAAAATTATCCTTCTTTCCCTTGCTTTGTAAACCCTTTTGAAAAAAAGGATTTGAAAGATTCGAGATTCATGAGATTCATGGATTCCCAGAACCTTCCAGGGATTCAGATCCGGATTTGGAAAATTCTGGATTCATCCCATCTCTAATATATACTGTGTGGGAGGAAATCACAAGTAAAACCATAATAACGGGGTTAATCTAAGAGTTCGTACGTATCAGAACATTTGAACCTCCTGCTTCCTATCACGACTGATGTTTATATCTTCTTTACCTCCTCAGGGTGCATCTCTTAGGTCCTGTAGCTTAGGAGAATATAGCTAAGGCAAGCAAAGCCTTAACAATCTGGGGATAACAGATCAGTGTTCCTTTCACTGGTAGGCAGGCACTTGAGTAAGAGAAGCAGATATGACTATTGATGATATGCTTGAGGCTTGGATAGTCCTAAAGAGAACTGGGGCACATTGGCTTGGAATCCTGGCATTCCTTTCCATAGGAAAAGCTCCATCCATCCATGAAGAAAGAAGGGAGGCAGTTTTCTTCACCCTGAATCCAGTAGTTAGTCTAAGGCCCTTTTCGCACGGGCCTTTTCTCGCGCGACAGCCCCGTGAGCCTCGCGGGAGTGGGAGCGTCGCTCCGCACAACGCACTCCCACTTCCGCCGGGCTCATGGGGCTGAAGCGGCGCGAGCGCGGGTTTTTTGATTTTCGCTTCGAAGCGAAAATCACCCGCGCTCGCGCAACGCTCCTGGCGCCCATGCGCACTTACCTCTCGTGCGGAGCATCCGGGAGCCAGCCGGGTCGCGCTTCGTTCCCTCCGCCCCTGCGGAAGGATGGGGTGGGGCGCTCGCGCGACGGACGCGACACGTCCTGCTTCGCGCGCGCGTGCGCGGGGGGGCAGATGGGACGAGCGCCTTTCTCTCTCTCGTGCGTGGGGGGGCGGACGGGACGAGCGCCTTTCTCTCTCGCACGCGCGGGGGGGATGGAGGGGACAGGCTCCTTTCTCGCGCGCGCGGGGGGGATGGACGGACGCGCGAGCTGCCGCCGCTGCCTCCAGGAGGCTGCCGCTTCCCCGCTCGTTCCTTCGCCTGCGGAAGGAAGGAGGGGGAAAGCGGCAGCCTCCCGGAGAAGGCTTCTGGCGCGAGCCGCCCTCCCCCGCTCGCGCGAGAAGACTTAATGCGAAAAGGGCCTAAGACCCAATGACTCAATAGGGACTTGGTGACTCAACACTTTCATAAGCTCCATTGATTGAAGAAGTCTACTCCAGTTGGGACTAGCAGTTGGATTAAGGCCTCTGTAAAATCTAATCAATTGATTTTAAGGGGGAAAGCACAGGAGACAGAAGAGTAAGCAAAAGTCTCCTCCTTCTATTTCTGTCTCCCCCTACTTCTGCCTACCTGAATGGGAACTTTTCTCCTAAATCATTTATCTCTAGGGACGGGTCAAGGATTCAAAAAGTCATGGGGTCTTCTTTCTGTGGTCACATGTCTTGCTTTCCATAGGACAGTCTTCTGATTGAAGGTAATCTCTTTTGGAGGTGTCCTCTAGTCCAGGTTGAATTTAGTTTAACAGCATGAAGGGAAAACTGGAGTCCAGAAGCTCTCCATCCATAATTAACACCCAGACAGCAGAAGGCTGAGAAGGCATAGTCCACCTAGCTATTCTCTGTCATTTGAAGTGCTGTGCATCTACATGACAGTGATGATTTCCAAAATAATAGCAGTGTAAGATGTGCCCAAGGGCCATATAGTCCAGCTCCCAGCAGTGCAGGAATCCACAAATAAAGCATCCCTGAGAAGTGGTCATCCAATTTCTACTTAAAAATTTCCCACCAAGAAGGTGCTTCTATTCATGGGCAAATGTTATGCACAACAATGACCTTGCTTCTTATTTTTTTGGGGGGTGGATGGATGGGAAGGTGCTGTGTTTCCTCTTTTTGGGGTGATGCATATGTAGCCACCCTCTTCTGCTTTTGCCCTGGGAAGGCTAACACCACATAAGAAAATTAGAGGCTTTCTTTTTTTCATTTGAACATTTTCACCCTTCTGGGTTTTTCCCTCTTAAATTTTAGACCTGCTGCTCCTTCTCTTCCTTCACTTAACCAAAAAGTACCAGGGAGATATTAAAGCTGTGGAGATCTTTCTTGTTGTGGCTGTGTTCCTATATAGCCAGCTCTCTAGTTCTGGACTTTGGCTAGGTATTTTGAGTATATGCCCCAATAGTTCCAAGGAGGCATTTCTTTTCTTTTTAAAAGTGAAATTAAGTGCAATACCATGTACAGAGTACACTTGTTGTCTTCAGGGCTGCTTGGGTGATGCCCATTGAACCTTTCAGCATTTAGGATTCTGGAGAAATGGAAGAAATAATATTTTTTTTAAAATCTTGTCAAGTGAGTGAGTGCCACCTGGTGGTCAATTTGTATGCCACAAGAACACTATTTTGCCAAACATTTTCATTACAGAACTGTAGGATTTAAATGTAGCGTTTTCTCTCACAAAATAATTCCTGTAGAGGAAATTGATTGATTGGATTGAACATTGTTGTAGTCAAAATACATACTGATTTCTCCCTCACAATTACAAGAAGGCATTCACTGTAGACAAAATACTTACAGATTTTGCCCTGTAATGAGTTATTTTGCAGGCATTTTTGTACAGAGAGCGGTTATCTTAATGGCCTAAATCCAATTGCTAGTCTCACCTATTGCAGACCCACTGAATCAGTGGGAACTTGGTAAGTCAACACTGAAGTTCCACTTATTTAATGCTCTCTTTTGGTTGGAACCACCAATAGGATGTAACCTTCTTTATTTAGAAATTGACTATGCTACTTTTCTGCAAACTGGAAGTTCAGCAGCTTAACAATAAAAAAAGAAAGCATAATAGAATATTCTATGAAGTACAATAAAAATTTGTGAAGCAACAGGATATAAACACATACCAGCATGTGGTATAATAAAGCAGAGGGAGCAACCGTTTGAAAAGTGAACAACTGGAAAACTAACTTGACAGCCTTGACTAAAAAGTCTGAAACAAAAAGGTAAACAAATTAACCAATTCCATGTAATATCAGATATGTCAGCCAGAATTTTAGTTACTCTGACTGATCAACAAAATAATTGTAAGTTGGCTTGGTTTTTCACTACTTCTTCTGGAATTGTTATCCTTTATTCACATAGACTGTGATTCTAGATCGGCTACTTAGCTGCATAACTACAGTACCTTTGTTGCATACCTATAAGAGCATCTCTCAGCCCAGCCTTCCCAATCCAGACTTAGTGGGCAGCAACTGCTGTGAGCAACAGGAGTCTGTTCTCCTGTTGATCAGGATGCAGCTGACTGACATTTCTACCTCCCTCCCACAAGTGATATCCAGGGGGAATTAAAACAGGAATATTGATTTTGTGACTGTCACACTGGAGATCACTCACAGGAGGGGATAGAAATGTCAGTGAGCTGCATCCCAATTGACAGCATAACTTGTTCACAGCAGCTGCTGTCTGATAATTCTGAACTGGGAACTTTCACAATCCGAATGTATTCTCTATGCTATTGAATATATAGGGATTGTGAATATGAAACAACCATGTTGCACATCTGTAGGTTACACATATGTAACTGCAATTGTGAATTTTCACCATATTTTTAACAAAGTGTACAGATGATGTGCTTGCCAAATCATTACTTTCCAGTGTTTCTACTTTGGCTGCCTGCAGAAGGTACCACTCAGTGTGAAACTTAGGCCCTTTCCACATCCTACCTTATATCATCATCCTCCAGTGGTGATCCCAGCAGCAGCTCCGCCTGGAAGGGAGCGCATCAGGAGCACTCTGCTCCACACTGGCTGGCTGGCTGCCGAAGGAAGTGCCATGGACATGCTTCTTCCTTCTGCAGCACAGCCAGGCACTCTCCCAGGCTGTGCTATGGCAAGAAGCACCTCCATCGTGCTTTCAGGGCTTCTGAAGGTCAGATAAGTACAGGATGGTGGTATAATTGTGGGTCATTGTCAGAAAAAAAACATCAATGATTTAATCTGTGATCACTCTGCCTGGCAACAAGAGAAGGACAAGACCACGACGACATCATGTAGAACCGTTGTTGCGGTCCCACTCCTGGCCCATCCCTCTGCCAGGATGGGAGGCTCCTGTAGAAAGGGCCTTAGTGAGGGTCAAGAAGATATGTGTCATATATCTTCTGTTTAGATAGACAGAAGTGTATATGAAGATGTTTAGTTTGTTACATGAACTATTATATGGTTGTAGTATAACTTAAGACCAGCATGGTGTAGTGATTTGATCAGCAACTAGAACTCTAGGAGACCTGGGTTCAAATCTCCCATCAGCCATAGAAACCTACTGGGTGGGGAAGCCAGCGGCAAACTTCCTCAGATTAAATCTTGCTGAGAAAATCTTGTGAATGAGTTGCCAGAAGTCAGGGTCAACTCAAAGGCACAAAACTACAAGCACAACTTAGTGGTTATGGGGAGGTCATCTTTTTCTCTGGAAATACTGTGGTTACTGGCAATGATATATTTTGGAAGATTATTACCAGTTCCTTGAGATACTGTTACTTGAGTGGTAAGCCAATGAACGGTTCCATCTTGGGTGCTTAAACTCCTGGAAATGAAGAAATGCAAAGAAAGGCATCGGCTGATGAATGGAAGGGTGAGGATCCAGAACAGTTACTACCTGGCAGAAATGGGGATGGTGGTTTTCATTGACTCTCCATTTCCCCCATAGCATTCTGTGCCACCTTCCATTATTTTTCTAAACCTCCAAAGCTTCTTTTGTGGTGGGAGGAGCGGGGAGCACAGATAGTATGACGGATAGTAAATGTAACTGAAAATATATTAAGAGCTTGACTTGTTTTGCACTGGAAAGACAAATGGAGAGGACAGAGTACTAGCTGGTATAGTGGGGAACAAATGACTTTCACGTGATGGAACATAGGCCCTTCATAGTAATGGGATTCCTGTGCAGAATGTGAAGCAGCTGAATTTCTGAACAGGCTAAAAGCATCACTGGCTTAATACAGGCCTTTTCTTAACTCTCAGAACTGATTGCTGTGTAAAAATTCTTGTCAATAGTTGGGACATACAAGTTTGCAAAGACTGTTGACAGAAAGCCATATAGTATTGCATTTGGCCACCCTGTCAACAGGTGCATACTGCCACATCCCATCAATGTGGATTCCATCTCTCCAAACCAGTCATGCCAAGGGGTACCCATTTTTTGAGGTCTGTGTGCTGTCATTGAAGCAGGTTGATATATCAAATCCTGACAACGATCAGCCAAGAAGATGCACCATTTTCTACATAGACACTGATTCAAGCAACCCTCTTTTATCTATTTGTTGAACAGACAACAATGCTTGAGCAGGTTATCAAGAGCACCCAGGAGAGCTATGAAGATGAGATCCAGTTGTACAATGACCAGATTGACACTCTGAGGAAGAGCATAGAAGATGCTGAGAGAACCCTGGAAAAATACACCAATGACTGCCGCCAGCTCTCCATTTATAAGCAGTCCCTGGAGAATGAACTAGAGCGCTACAAACGTATTATTGAAAATGAAGATAGTAGGTAAGAGTGCAAATACTGATGAGCCATTTTAATTAGCAGACAAATGTTGTGGGGGCATATAGCTCAATAGTTTATACGAAATGAGGCTAAACAGGACTCTTTTTAGAAAACGTTTTTCACCTCATCTTGTTCCCGAGTTAATAAAATAAAATATGAAGTACCACCAAAATAACAGTAGCTAACTGCCCAGTCTTGACATACTTCTGTTTAGTAAGCCCTGTGTTCTTAAACTAAGCCAACATATCCACTGACTGCCAATGGGCAACACATGAGGACTTTTAATCATAGGCAGAGAAAGGAAGTTAAATCTGTGGGTGTATGGAGGTTGTTAACTCGAAGGTGTATAATAAGGAAATCTGCTTCTTTGAAATTCAAATCAGAGAAGGAAATAGTAATACAGTATATTTAACTCTGGAATGCAGCCTCTGAAGCAGCCCTCTTCAGGCACTGGAGTGAACTCATGACGAGTAAGAGTAGGGAAAGGCACATGGAGACTTAGATGCTAGAATTGCCTCAGTGTTTCCTGTCTGCTTCAGCAGTGCCAAAAATCCTGCATAGAAATGACCAGAAAGCAGTCACATAGGGATATGGAGTTAGGAGGAGCAATTCGCCCCAGGTGGCAATGTTTCGGGGACATCCTAGCCTATAGCCATGTCCCCACACACCCTGGCCATGCCCCCATGCACCACAGCCACGCTCCCACTCACAGTGGCCACGTACTGTGGCCCCGTCCCCTCCCGCCTTCCTTCCACACACTCCAAGCTCTGCCACTTCCAGAAAGCCATGCCTGGTTCCAGGAAATGGTGGTGCTGCCACTTGTGTGGAGCCAGGAGAAGCCAGAAATGCTGTTCTGACTCTCCACATGCCCACCCCTGAGATATTAGGCTAATTTCACATGATAGGAAACTCTGCTCATTGGAGGATTCTAATCACGAAGAGGTTTCTAAGCACATTCATCTGACGGTACATTGAAGCTGCCTTCATACCCTCCTAATTAAATTCACACAGGTCAGGTTGGAATGGAATGGGTGGAGGCAATACCAGGAAACACTGTGCAGAATGATCACGAATGGCTGCTTTTCATCCTGGAGAGAAGTGACTAGCAGGGTGCCACAGGGTTCTGTCCTGGGCCCAGTGCTGTTCAATATTTTTATCAACGACTTGGATGAAGGAATAGAGGGCATACTCATCAAATTTGCAGATGACACCAAATTGGGAGGGGTTGCTATTACGCCAGAGGACAGGATCAAAATTCAAAATGACCTGGATAGATTGGAGAGCTGGGCCAGGGCGAACAAAATGAAATTCAACAGAGAGAAGTGTAAGGTCCTACACTTAAGTAGAAAAAATGGAATACAGAAATATAGGATGGGGGACACATGGCTGGAAAGCAGTACGTGTGAAAGGGATCTGGGAGTTTTCAAAGACCACAAGCTGAACATGAGTCAGCAGTGTGACGCGGCAGCCGAGAAAGCCAACGCAATTTTCGGCTGCATCAATAGGAGTATGGTGTCTAGATCGAGGGAGGTACTGGTACTACTCTACTCTGCTTTGGTTAGACCTCATCTTGAATACTGTGTCCAGTTCTGGGCACCCCAATTCAAGAAGGACATGGTCAAGCTGGAGCAAGTCCAGAGGAGGGCAACCAAAATGGTGAGAGGCCTGGAAGCCATGCCCTATGAGGATAGACTTAGAGAGCTGGGTATGTTTATTCTGCAGAAGAGAAGGTTAAGAGGGGACATGGTAGCCATGTTTAAATATTTGAAGGGATGCCATGTAGAGGAAGGAGAGGGCTTGTTTTCTGCTGCTCCAGAGACCAGGACAAGGAGCAATGGATTCAAGCTGCAGGAAAGGAGATTCCATCTGAACCTCAGGAAGAATTTCCTGACAGTCAGGGCTGTCCAGCAGTGGAATGTGCTGCCTCGGAGTGTAGTGGAGTCTCCCTCCTTGGAGGTTTTTAAGCAGAAGCTTGATGGTCATCTGTCGAGAGTGTTTTGAGGGTGTTCCTGCATGGCAGGGGGTTGGACTGGATGGCCCGTGTGGTCTCTTCCAACTCTACATTTTTATGATTCTATGAAACTAATAAAAGGAACAACAAAAAAGGATTTTTCAAATACATCTTAGGCAAGAGAATGACCAAGGAGATATTGGGGCAACTGTTCAGGAACGATGGTAAGATGCGATGTGAGATATTAAGATCACAAGGAAAACAGCTTCAGTTTTCTCCAAAAAGGAGAACTATGTGCTTCCATACAGCAGCAGAGACCTTGGCAAGGGATCAGGATTGCAAATCAAGAGTGATTGGGAGCTAGTTAGGAATCACCTAGCTAATCTAATTGAGTTCAGATCTGCAGGACCAGTCAAACTGCATCCCAGAATACTGAAGGAACTTGCTGGCATACTGTCTCAACCACTTGCTATCATTTCTGCGAGATCTTGGGAGAACAGATGATGTCCCAAAGGACTAGAGAAAGGCAAACATCCTATCTCTCTTCAAAAAGGGCAAAAAAGAAGGAAGCTATACACCTCTCAGCCTGACCTCAATAGCAGGAAAAATACTAGAAGAGATCATTCAGGAGTCTGTCTGCAAGTATCTTGATGACAATGCAGTAATTAGCCAGCATGGATTTGTCAAAAACAAATCCTGTCTTATATCTCTTTAAAAAAACATCAGATAACCAGTTTAGTAGATGGTATGAAAACTGTGGATGTCATTTATTTGGATTTCAGCAAACGATTAAGTAAGGTCTCCCACTGATATTTTGATTAGCAAGCTGACTAAATATGGAATAGATAGAAATGCCATCAGATGGATCCATAATTGATTGGAAAACTGTGCTTAAAGGTTGTCGTCAGTGGCTGTGCTTCAGATTGGAAGGAGGTCTCAAGTGGAGTGCCACAGGTTTCTGGCCTGGGGCTGATGCTCCTCATTATTTTTATCAGTGATTTAGATTATAGAGTGGAGGGAATCCTTATAAAATTTGCAGATGGAAAAAAACTAAGAGAGGTAGCTGACACATTGGAAGATAGGAACAGAATTCAAAAGTACCATGATAAACTAGAAAACTGGGCTGAAATTGTTAAAATGAAATTCACAGAGACAAATGCAAAGTTCTACATTTAGGCCACAAAAACCAAATGCACAAGTATAGGATGGGATACTTGGCTCAACAGCACTACCATTGAAAACTGAACGGATTATCATTGTTCACTTGCAAATGAATCAGCAGTGTGATGCTGAATTAAAGAAGGCAAATACTGTTTTACCCTTCATCAACAGACACATGGTTTCCAAGTTGAGAGAAGTAATAATTGCACTACTCGCACTAGTGCACTGGTCAGGTCTCACCCGGAGTAGTGGTGTAAGTTCTGGACACCTCATTTCAAGAAGGATATAGACAAGTTGGAGCAGGTTCAGAAAAGGATAACAGGATGGTAAACGTTTTGGAGAACAAAACATATAAGGAAAGGCTGAAGAGCTGGGCATATTCAGCTTGCTGAAGCGAAGACTGAAGGGTGACACAATTGCACTCTTTAAACATCTTGAAGGCTGTCACAGAGAGGAGGCAGGCCTGTTCTCTGTTGCCCAGAGAGTAGGCCCAAGTGTAGTGATTTGAGGTTACAGGAGGATAGGTTTCAATTGAATGTTAAAAGAAACTTCTTGATAGATGGTTTGGCAATGGAAAAGTGGTGGTGGGGCTCCTGTTCTGACATCTTAAAAAAGAGGCTGGACAGCTAACTGCTGGGAATGAGCTATTTGGAGATCTTGCACTGGGGAAGCAGTTGAAATCAATGGCCCATGACATGATTCTATAAACATCAACATGACACAAGATCAGAAAATGCTTATTTACTTCTTCGCAGGTCCAGCACTTCAGACAGACAGTCCCATTTCAGGGGGGAATTTGCACGACCTGACCCAACACCTTGGTAGTAAACATAGGAAATGGTCACATTTGGACTGCTGAAGAGTCAGCTGATTGCCCTGATGGAGGAGTTGCACTCCCCTAGATAAGAGGGCTCCCCCCTTAGATAAGAGGACTCCCCCAAGCACATCCCATCCAGACTTTTGCTGGGGAAGGGGAACAATGTGTTCCTCTGTTAATCTACCAGTTACCATGATTAGAATGTGTAAGTGTCAGACAATACAAACAGGGTTAAAGTTACAGTCTCAAACAGTCTCTATGCCTATTCTTCCTGACTCCAAATGTGCAATCCAAATGACAGATACAAATGGCCAAGATCCTACATGGTCACATCCAAAATAAGAGTTCTGTGTGTGAACTCCACTACAGCTCTCCTGTCACCAACACAGCCTTGCCTGCAATATCTCCTATGGCCATTCTGAAGCTGATGGAGAACAGCAAAGTTGGAGAGGTATCTATCTGTGTTCCCATAGCTAGATGCAGACTGAGGACATCTTCTGTCAAGATTCACTGGAGTTCACCTAAGTTCTCAGCAGATGATGACACTGAAACAATGTCATGACAGAATGGTCAGACACTTCTCTGATCCCCTCTACTAGCAATGGAATGGCTATTAGGGGCAGATTTTGCAAAACACAGTGATTCCAGGGGAAGAGCTCTTGTTGTTTCAGAGGGAAGAAAAAAATACCAACACCTGCAACAACTGATTTTTTTAAAAAAAAATATGCAAGCATAAGGTGAAAATACACTTGCTTATGTCACTAATGGGTGCTGACCAATGTTTGATAACCACTGGTTACCACTAATATAGTGTACTAGCACTCTTTTTACCTCTTTAAATAGGTGCTTTTTAAAAGTTCAAACTGCAGTTACAGAATCTTACACTTCCTTGTAGACTCAGAGAAAATCAAACTGCCTTGGCCTCTCTAGCTTGTGTATTCCTCTTCATTAACAACTTGTGCCATCTTAACTACACTCAGATGTTGCTTGGCTACACATGTCCCAGTTTTCATCTATGAAAAGTTGGAACATACGTTACTTGACTTGGCATGGCAATCATTTAAAGTTTTTAAGTATTATTCTTGTTTAAAAGTATTATTTTAGTAGAAATTTCTGATCTCTCTTTTTTCTCTGTTAGATTGAATTCTGCCATTGTTGGAACTCCTGTAACACTCTTTACGCCAACCTACAGACCCTCACAGGCTCCAGCTCTGAAAGGGAGAGGTAAATTACCTGAGGCCTTTTGGACCATCTGATTAAAATGTGTGAAATGGGTCCAGGACTAAACTGGCATAATGCCTGGCTACAACAGATATGTTGAGTTTAAGGGGTCAGTCTCCCTTTTGCTCATGGATAACAGCTATTATTACATGGGGGGAAAAAAGAATTATATTAAATGAAAGGGAGACAAAGTAAGCTATTTAAATATGTGGCTAGAAGCTATATCATTTTTGTTTCATTTTTACTTTAGAGTGACCATTAGGGATGTGATTGGATCAGGACCCTACCATGAAGAACATGTCTGGTGGCGGGGAGATAATACTGCACCCTCACATACCCTGGGGTTCCAGGCCAAGTTAGGTCCGCCAGGCCTGCACTTACAATGGATTTAGATTTGCACATTGTTCGTTTGTTTTCCAGTCTCCACACAAGAAAAGCTCATGTGAAAAAGCAGCTAGAGTTTAATCTCCCCTATAGATATGGTATGGGCTTAATCCAGAGCAGTCCTCTGTCACTTATTTCCAAGTAAAAAAGAAGGCAAGGATTTCCCTCCTTGACACATATTTACCTTAGCTTCTAGCTAAGGTAAGTTACAGATTGCTCTTCAAACCAGCAGTTTTCTGTAGGTTACAAGGTTGAAAGTGTGGCTAATTTAAAATGTTGTGTGTATGTGATATTTGTCTTTCTCTATTGTCACCTACCCCTGACATTGGAACTTCCAGCCTCAACAGCTGTTGTTGAAGTTCAATTCCCTTTATCCCTCAACATTGGCTATGCTAGCTAGGGGTGATGGGAGTTGCAGTCCAACATAATCTGGTTTAGAGGATAGTGCCGCCCAACAAAGGGGCAAACGGAGAACATTTTGTTGTAAACTAATTCCAGTACTGTCATGCATTCATTCTAAGGCCATAAAGCAAGAGATTTGTGAGATACCTTCTTTTCTGTAACAGCCTTTCCTTTATCAAATACTGACACCACTTTAACAATATTCAAAAGCATAGCCATGTTTGTACGAAGCAAGCTAGAATCTTGGAAATGCCTTTTTCTCATTTAGCCTCAAAGGTGCTACAGGATTCCTTTATGTTTTTACACTACTTTGCCAAATTATGGTAATATTGTTTGAGTTGATGGCTAAATATTATACCTCTCATTTTCCCTTGATCACATGCTATTTCATGTTTGTTTTTCTCTTCTCTCTTTGCCACAGACATTACGTTGGTCATACAAGACATTGCTAGTGCAAAGCCAAGGCAAAGAAGTCTGCCCAAGAAAACATCAAGGCGAAAGGAGATCACGCCTAAAGACTTGACCAATGGTGCATCGTCAGAAAAAATGTACGATCTACCTCTAGAAGGTTTTGATCAAGATCAGCAGGATTTTAAACAAGAGGGGTTGATAGCAACAAGTGAACATGGACATGAGGAGGAGGATGAAGAAGAAGAATCAGAGCAAGAAAGGGCTTTAGAGGATGTACCCGATGGGGCACAGATAAGCAAAGCTTTTGATAAATTGTGCAATATAGTCAGAGAAAGAATCAGGTGCTATCAGAGACCAGAAGCCAAAACTGAATTCTATACTAAAGGCAAATATGTCCTTGTCACAGGGGAGGGCAGCTATGAGGAACCCTCCTTCCGCTCTCCATCCATTGCTTCTGTAGGTGAGATCACTGTTTCTGACACTGAAGGAAAGATGCCAAGCGAAAATGGCGTAGAACCCATACCAGAGTTGCCTGAGCCACTTGAGTATGACAAAAGTGAACGTGAAGCCCCTGAAACACAAGAGGGGCCTAAGACACAGGAAGGGGTGGAACAGGAATACAGGCCAGAAGGTAAAGAGAAAGAGGGTGTGACCCAAGGGCTGGAAAAGCCTGAAGAAAAAGGTGAAGAGTCCACAAGAGAGCCAAGCACTGAGGAAACTAAACCAGTTCTCGTAACAGGTGTGAGTGACCGAAATGAGGCAGGAGTTTATGTCAGCAAAGAATACGACAGAGAAGGAAGCCTTTCTTTCAAGGACCTGAGCCCACCAAGTATCATGAGTTATGAAAAGGTAGAAGTGATGGAATCCATTGAGAAATTCTCAGATGACAAAATGCAGTCATATGAAGAAACAGCTATGGTTGTGGAAACCATGATTGAGAAGACCAGCAAGAAGAGAGCTGGAGACAAGAGCTCTTAACATGCATCTTTAGACAGCCAATTTGTCAAATTCACAGTTAACTAAAGCTGTGACCCTCAACTTACATTAGTAAGCTTAATAGAATTCTTCCAGTGTGAGTGGTTTGAAGACTATAGACTAAAGAATATACTCTGTGTGATTTCCTCCCTTGATATGAAACTGGCTTTGTCTGCATGACACTGTATCACTTCTGAGATCTTCATGTGTTACCCACTATGCTGAGAGTGCCACTGGAAAGCTTCTCTCAAATAACTCCAAACCCATTCACCTATACCAAGATACAAGTAAATGCAAGCCTCCATTTGTGTGGTGATTTCCCCTCAACAGCAAGAATGGGCATGATGACAGGAGAAAGCAACCCCATCAGAGACTGTAAGTTAGGAATAGAACTTTAAAAAAAAACACCACCCTGAGTTTATTTATCCCCTACCCTCCAATTTTGGCACTTACTAGAACTTTTAAAGAAGCTTAGTTTCAAACTAAATTGCCCCAATCCACCCAAGAACAGCCATATAAATTTCTTGGTACTGATATGCCCATCTGACTCCACTGAAGTTGATGCTGAGGAATATCCAGTAGGAGGAGAAACACATCCCTTCTAAGGATCACTGATTTTCAGGAACAAAAAATAAGCTGGATTGGGGCCAATGTGCTTGATACTTTTGCATTTAGATTTGTGTGTCTGATGTAGCTATGAAAACTGATTAACTTCTTTCTTGGAGTGATAACTGGACAATGCTGATGTCTGCATTTCTTCGTAGGTTCTAGATATGAATGTTCTGATATTACGTATTTTATTTTTATTTGATAGGAGTTTTGCCTTTGATAGAAAGCATATTTCAGAGAGTGGATTTTCACATTTAACCACACAAGGTACAGTGTTAGAAAAATTTAGAAAATCAAAAAGTAACTTGGAAGTGTTACCTGCAACTAAAAGTACAAACCCATACACGTTTACATTGAAGAAAGTACCACTGAACTCCATAGGATATATTATAGAGAAAACTTGCATGGAATTTTACATTCAATAGAATACTTGGCTATAAACTATGTTTATAAACTAAACTAAACTATGTTTATGAATGAAATGGAGACATATTTACCCTGAGTACTCCAGCTTGATGGGGTTGTGGATAGAGATGTCAAACATTTCAGAAAGAAAAATAGAGTCCTCTTTCCTCTTCCCCACTTTTGTGCATTTGGTGAGGAAGTAAGATATTGCAGCTTTAATATGACTGTGAAAACAGAGCGAGCTCCTGGAACATCAATTCAGAACACAAACTAACTAACCCTGACATTCTTATGTGCATGGTTCTGGCCTTGATATGTTCCCTTCCCTTCCTCTTCTTAGAACATATAGTTGATGCCACTGATGAAAAAAACAGTATGCCTTTATCCAGTTCTTCCTCTGACCCTGTGTTCAAACATCTACACGTGTTCAGCACTCTCAAAGCAATGTTTTGTGTTCAAATGGTGATGCAGCATTTCTCTGCATGGTGGTACTGGTGGCTGAAGATGGAGTTCTCACAAGGGCCCATGCCAGAAGTCATCATTGCTGGGTAGCTGCTGAAATCCCAGAAGGACTCATCTGTGATTTACTGTGGTTCAGCTGTTGTGGTGCTTCCTATTCTTGGTCTCCTGGCCACACTGAGAGAATTGCTTTTCTTAGTAGTACTAGCTCCCTCGATGGCTTGCCCGGTCATGGTGCCCTACCACAGTGCCACCAACAGCAGCAACACCATCTGAGTTGGACTTTGTCATAATAAGTCCAAAGCTGCTTGTATGGCCATTTGCTATACAACCTGAAGTTTGAAAAGCTCTGGATTTTAAGATAATTTCACAGGAGGCAAGGTGCTGGTTGAACTATGCACTACAAGGAGCAAAGCAGCTGTTGCTTAACATGATGACTTTCAAATGGTGGAGTTAAAAAAACCCTGTAAAAAATAGATTACCAGGCTGCTACGAGTGGACTATGGAGTTTTTCATCAGCAAGGAGAATCAACATATGGAACCTAAGCCCAGATCCAATGAATTTTCTTTTTTTTTGAGGACTTTCTTAGCAAACATGTATGAACTGTCAAGACTGTCAGGTTACCTATCGCAGAACTGGATTTACCATAAAATTTCAAACCACAGAGTATCAGGAGTAAATGACTGGAGACTGCCATCTTACCACAGGGGCTACTTAATTCAAGACTTCATTAATGTGTGTGGGATGTCTGGTGGCACTTCCTGACCACAAGATGCTGTTTCAGAAAAGACAACTCATTTGAATATGTATATGGCTTCTGTGTGTGTGCATGTGTGCACACCCACAAGTCTACATTAAAGGGAGGCAGTACCATGAAACCATGGACAATGGCAATGGGAAAACCCTAGTCAATCACTAACGTATATGGATTTCACCCATGCAAAATTTTTCAACCTGTTTGGATGATAGTAAGTTAGCCAGGTGAGAAATTCTGAAAATCTGCTTAGTAGAGCCAGTGTTACTAGACTTAGGCTTAATAGGTTTGCAAAGGTAGCCCTTCCCAAGGTTTTTTTTTTTTTTAGTGCTTTTTTGGCCAGTTAAAACCACTCTGACAAAAATCACTTAATTAACCAGCATTCAAATTCTTTCAAAACCTTGCATAAACTATAACTTGGTTATGAATGTAGTATTACTGACAACTGTTAAAATAATTCCTTGCAATTGGTAGTTCCCATTTAGGCAAGGTTGTGGTAGCACAAACCTCGGTGGAGCTTTCTTCTGCTTGGCCAAATGTGCCTGTCATACTTAAACTAAAAATGTCTTCTGTGAAAATAAAGTACGCTGCTTAAAAATACATTTTCCTTTAAACATTCCCTGAAAGATATAATAATTTCCAAAGTGGGTTCTGATTGAAAAATATATATTGAAAAATATAATACTATTGGATTTCCAAAGTGGGTTCTGATTCATTTCCCACCAACATGCATGTTTGTTCCAAAGTGCAGCCTGTGTAGGATAAGTTTAGACAATACACAAAAGCAAACATGAGGTTCCTCAATGTACTCTTGGCCAGAGGCCCTTTCATACTACACAGTTATAGCACTCTGATTCCACTTTAACTGCCATGGCTGAATCTTGTGGAATCCTGGGATTTGTAGTTTTGAAAGAGTGCCACTGGGAAACCCACAGGTAGGAAATGGCAGTATCATTCTCCTCCTTGTGTTTCTCAGAGACTGGTACCAAAGCCACACTGCCCCCGACACTACCATGGTCAGTTGCTGTGGGTAAACATATCCTCTGTAGCTCTGTGTAATCCCAATTTAAAATTATTTATGTTGGTTGCTATCATCACATCTGGAGGATGTTAATTCTATAATTTAACCATCCACTGATTTTCCAGCAAGCATCAGATATGGTACTTGGGTTCATTCCTTTCACACTTCAGTGTGGATAAAAAATTACTGGAGACAGTGGGGGAGGAAAGCCCCGTCCTGGTGCCATGTTGTCTCCCTTGAAGGGTAACAATCCCACCATACTTACTGATGTATCCAAGCAAAAATGACATTTTCCAGTCCAAGTGCCAAGAGATAGAGTGACACTGCTTTACATCCATATATAAACATGACTAATTGAGGATTTCTTGAGGTTCTGAGATTTCACACCTTATGTGCTTCTTGTAAGAAGGGTCTTGCAATTTGGCGACATTTCCTTAATATTGAGGAGTTGGTAATTTAAGGACTTAGCCTGAAGTTGCGCAGTTTTTTGCACAGGCTCATAAGAAGGCTCTTTAGAATAAAGGCCTTTTTTGGTTGTTTTGGTTTGTTGTTGTTTTTGTCTTGCCTGCTCCTTATTCCTCTAGTCTGTCTGTAGACCTTAAAAATGACCTTCCTTGGCCATTTCCACATTAGCATTTTAAAATGGTGCAGAGCGACCTCCAACGGAGGTCTTCTGCACCTTAGTGTGGACTGGCGTGGACTACTTTTTGTAGTTCCACACCTCAATCCACGCAGGAGCGACTGGAGCTGGTCACGCAGCGTGGTTTTTAAAAACCTCTTTTCAGAGGTTTTTAAAAACCAGGGAGTGCGCAACCCCGTACCGCTCCATCGCCCAGCTCAGAAGCAGATTTGCAGGCGCACGCAAGTGCATGCCTGCAGATCTGCCGGGGGCGGGCTTCCAGCTGGCGAGCTTCTCCGGTTGGTGGAGAGCTTCCACCAACCAGAAGCCGCCATTTAGGATGCCGGACGAGTGTGGAGCAGTGAGCTCGTGCTGCTCCGTATGGCGACGGACTTGCCGGGCTGCTGGTAAGCTCCGTTTTTGGGCGTTTTCACCCGTTCCTCCCCCCCACATGTGGAAAGGGCCCTTGTCTTCTTCAGATTCTATGGTTCTCCCCACTCCAGAGTAATGCTCTAGTCTTGTGCATTAAGGTACAGTCAGCCTTCACATTTGCGGGTTTCACTTTTGCAGATTTGATTAATCACGGATTATCTGCTGTCACCTCTGCTGCCGCCTTATGCCATTTTTAATAGGGACTGCACACCTCGTGAGACTGAGAAACTGCAAAAGAAACTTGTAAGTTCCTATTAAAAATGTTGTGGGGCAGCAATGGAGGTGGCAGTAAACCCCACCAGCCCCCAACTTCTGCCTTGGGAAGAAACCTTGATGCCTCAAAGGAATCCATGGTGGGTTGAATATAGTTATCATATATACTTTTGTGTGTGTTGAATATGGTTTGGGAGGGCCTAGAGTGATTCACGGTTTTTCCACTTTCATGGGGTCCTGTGCCCATGTGGAGGAATGACTGTATTTTGTATTTCTCTACTCCTGCTTCAAATCCTTGTCTGATGCTAGGAGAGGCAAGGAAATGCTTATCATGACACAGAGGCCCAAATGAGACATTTAGGGGAACATTCAAAGTGTTCTATATGAACAGGTCAAGCGTGCCTGACACCACAGCTTGATGGCTACAGTTTCTTGACAAAGATAACTCTTGACTGCAAACTCATAATGTGATTCCAAGGTGTGGATATTATAGGCCTAGTGTTAAATTAAGGATGGGTAAAATGTGTCTCACTGGACACATGTGCCCACCCCCATATTCTCTTTACAGCCTTCAAGTGCTCTGTGGATTTTTTAAAAAAAAATGTTGGCAGCAAACCATTAAATGTGCTACAGGTAGCACAAGGAACTAAATGCTACAAGGAACTATATCATCAGACCGTGATTTGTCTTACTGGCTATAGTGCATTTTATCAATGGAATAATCAATACGTTCTATAGTCGATATCATAGAAAATATGTTAACATTATTTTTATGTATTTATATTAAAGAAAATCATTTTAAGTATATTTAAGGTTCATTTACAGATGAACAGAAGTACAATACTAATTAAGCAAGTATGAGAGGAAGTTGTCCTCCCCTGTGTTAGATTAACATTCTCTTTAGACGTGGAAGCAATGCTGAAAATTGTATTTCTAACCATTATGAGTGTGGGGGGGGAACAGGCTTTGAGTAGATATCCTACTCATGGGATGTCTTTCCCAGTATTTTCTATGTTGTAAGCATTTGTCTAAACATCAATCCTGTACACCTTATACATGAGCAACACCAGAACTCAGTGCAAGAATACATGAAGTGATACATTATCTTGTTTGTTTATGTATTTCCTACTAAAAGGATATTTTCCGCAGAGTATCCTATAGGATTATATCAGCTACATGCTGTGGTTGGGTGTTTTCCGGCTCAGGCTAGTGGGGTTTACCTCAGTTGGGACAGCATTCTTTTTGAAGGACCAGGTTCACAGTTTGGAGAGCCTTACTGACCCAATCACTTGAGGTGTAAGGCCATTTCTGCACTAGACTGTTATAGCACTATTATCCCACTTTCAACATGCTGTGGAATCCTGAGCTTTGTGGTTTTGGGAGGGGCCTCTCTAAGTGGTCTCTCCTTCATGGAATGCCCTGCTAGTGTGCCAAGGGCAATGTCTTCTAGACATAACATTCCCAAAGTTAAACAACATAACCTCCGTGTTGGAGTACTGCAATGCACATAGGTTTGCCTTTAAAAAGTGGGAGTTTAACGATTTCTCAGTCCTGAAACAGTTGCATTGGCTCCTAGGTAGTTTGTAGACACAACCGAAATCACTGATTCTGACTGGCAAAGGAATTCATGCTTTAATCATCAGAGTACCTGAATCATCAGAGTACCTGAAGGACCAACTGCCTCCATATCAGTCTTCCAATATGCTATGGTGTTCAGGGTCCATCTGCCATCTGAAATGGAGATGTGAGAGGAGGTCATCTCATTTTGCCTGTTCTTCTCCTAAGTAATTGATTTTATTAAAAGGCAACCCTCCTTTTGAAACACTGAATTGACTGACCTTAATGTTATCTTTAGGTTTTCCAAATATTTTATTCTATTGTGGATTAGTTTGCTGTGTTGAATTTTGGTGTAAGCTACCATGAAAAAAATCAGTTGAAGGACAGGAGATAAATTTGTTAATAAATCCCACAACTAGAACTACAGAGAAAGTGGTTTCAGGTTAGGACATGCATGGACCCCCCAGATTCATTTTGACCCAAGTCACAATCCCTCCTGCAAAATACTGGAATTGGGGAGGATTAAGAGAAGAGTGGGCACATGTTGGAGGGGAGGATGTCATATCAGCTCCCAAGGAAAACTTGGAGGGTTGCATATTCCTGCCATACCTCCCCGAAAAATAAGAATAAAAATAATAAAAAACAAAAAAACAATTGTTTGTCTGCAAATACCTTCTTGGGACACGGGGGCCATTTTCACCATGACTCCCCATAGGGGGTTTTTTAGGCCCAGAAGAGACCTTTCTTTGCTTCTGGTTTTCACATAAGTTCTCTGCTGGGTTTAAAGTACTGTCCCCACCCAGTTGTTTTAAACACACACACATAAACACACACAAAATGAGAGGGAGAGGGAATCTATTTACCTTTTTATGAATTAAGTTCTGACAAACCTTCATCTTGGTTCAGGTACAGTTCTGTTTCATTTTAGGAAGCCAGTTTCATTTTGGTGGCCAGTTTCTGTTTACGCTACAGACTTCAGGTGAACTGAATTCATACCCCTACATTCACTAAGCATTTGGATAGACTGAAATATATTTTTGAGCATTCTCTATAGTTTGATGTTTCCTCTGTGGCTGTGCTAAAACGCTGGGTGGAGCAGAGACTGTGGCCCTTTCCGCACTGCACTGTTATAGTGCTATGATTCCACATTCAACATCCTATGGAATCCTGGGGTTGGCAGTCTAGGGAGGGGCCTTGAGAATTCTCAGCCAGAGAGCTCTTGGGCCTCAGTAAACTACAATCCCCAGAATTCCACAGGAGGTTGAAAGTGGAACGATAGCACTATAACCGTGTAGGGCGGAAATAGCCTGTCTAAGCTTCTGCACAATATCTTAGCCCAGCTTCCAGACAACCACAACAAGCACCCATAAATTTGAGCTTTTAGACAGGCTCAAATTGTACATGTTTTCATTACACAACATTGAGGAGTACCGCACCACATACCTTCAGATAACCAACTATAATAAGAGTTCCCGCTTTACAACAGCTTTTTATTTTACTCTTATTATAAAACATTAGCACAGGGCTTTAACAGTGCTCGCTGTCTGTAAACAAGTAACCCCGTGAATCCCACCTTTTAAAAAACAAATTATAATAAATAAAAGTTATTTTTGTATCAATAACACCACAAAAAAGTACTCATAACTGGACATATTTTTCCAATTTCTACTGTAAAGGAAATAATAAAAGTAAATCCAAAGAATTAAATCTATCTGTCTATATATATATATCTGTTGTATATACATGTAATAATAATAATGATAATGATAATATCAAAATGTGCCATTCTTAACTCCTTAAAGTTATCTTTTCATTCAGATTATGAAAAATATGTACACCGAATTAGTTGTTTTGCTGCTATATAGGACATTTAATATTCAAGTGCAAAGTTACATCAAAGCAATGACACCTATACAAATTCTGAAATGATAATCCCCTTCATTTACTGTTGTAAACACCTTCCAAGATATTAATGTGGCCTTTGCTTTCATGAGAAGCATCTGTGAACTGTGGTTATATGTCTATTAAACATATATATATTTATATATATATATAGAGGCAATGTCTTTCAATTCCTATATACAATTTTTGGACCAGTATATAGAAATATGTAACATATATGCTGATGTGCTATCACAGAGTCCAGATACTACAACTAATGCAAGTTACGTTAGTTGTATATTTAAACATAATGGCCTGAACCAGCAAAGGAAGTCTGCACAACTGATGTGGTTTTACTTTGCACTGAACCAGATGGAGGCAATAGGGTGAGAATTACAAATAAGTAAATACAAACAATGTAGTTACATGTAACTAGCAATGTAATTATACATAACTAGTTACTTTTGGAGCAATGAGGGTGTAACGAAGCCACATCTCAATGGTAAGAGTGAGTTGCTTTATTGGCATAACCAGTGATAGGGCATTCTTAGACATGTTTTCCAGGTTTTATTTCAGTTGCTGTTTTCTTATTAACCGTAAGGATTTTCCCTCTTTTTTCAAAAAGAAAAAAGAAAAGAAAAAGAAAGAGAGAAAGAAAGAAAGAAAGAAAGAAAGAAAGAAAGAAAGAAAGAAAGAAGAAATGAAAAATAATAATAATGAGCAGTGCCAAAAGTAATGTAATGAGTTACTTCCCCAGCATTGTTAACAAGCCATGGCAGTAAGTTACTTTTTAAGTACTACAACTAGCAGTACTAGCACTAACAAGCTTTGATAAGATAATGCTGGTGTGAATGTTGACCTCCATATGGGGTCATGGCCTTCACACAGGAACTAGAAATGGTAAAAGGTAATCGGAGCAAGGGCAAATGTGGCTCTCAGAAATGCATGTCCATATGTTCACTAGGACTGATAGTATTTATGGTTTTGGAACAACTTACACTGAATCCTTTCATGCTAGCCACAATTAAACATATTATCTCCACCTCCACCACCTGAAAGCTTCCTCTTTTGTTTTCCATGAGATGAAAGTGCTTAGTGCATACGTCTTGAAATGCTCAAGCGTATGCAGTGCAATTTCTTCTATCAGAAAGGAGAAAGGGAGCGTTGCATTCAAGAGCTTTTGCTAATGAAAGTTTTCTGTTGAGATATGGAAAGCAGTTGTTAAATCTGTAATATTCATGCATATATCTGAGGACAGAACTGCCTTATGTTTAGTTTTGGGTTTATTTAAAGCTCACATTTTTAAAAAAGATCCATCTGCATTAATGAACTACATCTTACAAAAAGTGGCTCCTGCTAGTCAGTATACAGCTGGAATCCTACTGAATAGTTACAGATGTGTAACCAAGAAGTCACACACTCATGTCTGCTTTGTATTCACAATCCTTATGTAGCCCCACATTTAAGGGGTACATAGGGACTGTGAAAACCCTCCAGTCCCCATTACCAGTCGGCAGCCACCGCAATCAATGTAGGCCCTGATTCCTTGGAAATAGCTATCTCAGGGCCCCAATGTCTGCCTGTTGCAACGGAGATCACTCTCACAACATTAGTCAGCTGTTCCCTGAGCAATAGGGGAACAGAGTCCCAATGGCCATAACGGCTGGGGATTGCGGAGGGGGGAGGTCAGGCCCAGATTCACTATGTAGCTACGTAACTACCATGGTTACATAGCAACATAACGCACAGAGGATTCTGGTATACACTTCTAAATTTGATACCCTCCACCATTTCACAGATGAAAACTGAATGTGTGCAGCCAGGGAGCATTGCATTGTGGTCAAAATGGAGTCACCAGGCAACAAAAGGGTGAAAGAAGAAGAATGAACAAAATGATGACCAGAATTCACCAAGGAAGTTATGAATGCATAACCTAGAGTTACACATTCATGACTGTTTCATATTCATCACCCTATGTTTTCCCTAGTTTAGAGGATACATGGGGACCATGAAGTTCCCTCGATTCCCACTTACCGGTCAGCAGGAGCTGCAATTGATGGGGTATTTCCCGTTGTTGAATGGGAAGCAATTGATTGACTTTCTCACCCCTCCCTTGTGTGAGCAACCTCTGGTGTCAGCGGGGATCGTAACATGGACCCCGCTTCTATTTGTCACAACAGAGATCTCTCAGGAAAGTGCTAGGAACATCAGTCGGCTGCTTCCAGACTGACAAAGGAACAGACCCCTGTTGTTCTCAGTAGCTGCTGGTCAGTAACTGGGGATGAGGGGCTCAGGCAGGGAGGCACGGTGTAACTACGGTAGATATTCAGCTACATAACTGGTACAGAATTCTGACCTACAATTGAAAGCAGATAATCCTTCAGATTTATAAACCAAGTTTAGGAAAGCTGAAAATATTTAATAAATAGAAGAGACTGTCCATGTGCATGCGTGCGTGCGTACAGCATGTTTAACAATAAATTTAAATATTATATAATCTGTTATTCTAAAATTAAGATGCCTTTATTAGCCCAACTCAAAATTAAATCTTTCTGTCAGCGTCTCTGTATGAACTCTGCTTAATATCCACCTCTTCTGCCCAGTAAAAATTATAGATCAGATCAAATGCAAACTTCCCCTTAATATAGCACTCATGTAGTTGTCTTGAGCCAACTGTAGCTTATCAAGGATGTTCCTAGAATAAAAATGGGGTGGGGAACTTCAGAAGATAAATGAAAAGGAATTGATTAAAAAAAATAGCTAGGAAAAACATGGTCGTTGTAAAGAAACCCCTGCATTCTATTGAGCTTTTAGAATGTCTCACTTAAGCTACAATCCTGTACACATTTACCTAACAGTAAGTTCCACTGAATTTACTTTAGATTAGACACACGTGTTTTTCTGTTGTCAACACAAATTGAACATTGCTACGCAGGAAAAAAAGTTCTCTCTCAAAGTAAGTAGACAGTAAAAGATTTCCCCATGTTTGATCTATACAAGTTACAGTTTCCTGTGGCACTGTACAGACCTGGCATCCACAGAGAACTGGCAAATCAAAAGGAAGGGAGGTGGAGAGAAAAACACTAATCAAACTAAGCCTCAAAATATAAGGTTTGTACACACTTTTTGTCCTCAAATTAGTTCAGTAGCTGCAAACTGAGTGCAAAATGCAAAGTGGTTTGCACTCAATTCACAGGTGCAGAAGAGATTATAGAATCTTCCCCTTCCCTACAGACTCAGGCAAAAGTAAACTGCTGCTGCCTCTTCTAACTTGTCTGGTCTTCCACATTAATAACTTTTGCCATCTTGACAGCATTCTGATGCTGCTTGGCAACAGTGTGTCCCAGTTTTCATCTGTGTGTGGAACCTTAGGGGCTATCTTATCTTCGCAATGATACCATTTGATGTTTCTTGTACATATCCAGTCTCGTACTTGGATATAATAGTCTGTATAAGAAAACATTCTGGAGTTTTGAAAGATAAAAAGAAATGGCACCTTACCAATGATTATGAGAAAAGCACTAGTTCATTGCCAATTAGTAAATAAAACAGCAGCTATGAACTTATTTTGTAGAAAAATCAGCAGACAATTTATTTTCACTCTGATGGGAACATATCTTCACACCATGCCTAGCACAGCAAAGCAAACACTGAGGAATTTGCTGAAATCATTGCAAAACTACAAGTGACTAAGTAAATAATTGATTTATCATTGAGATTGTTCCTTAAAACAGCTCTCATTACTCTTGCTCCAGCTCCTTCAGTAAAATATTTTCTGAAAAACCACACCACAATGTTTATCCATATGTCAAAAAGCTAAATTCATAGCAGTGAATGCACAGAGCTTGCAAATTTTACTTTTTGAACTACAATTCCCAGATTCTTGAAAGGTTATCCAAAAATGTAACTTTTTCAAGCTCTGCAAATGGCTATTATAATTACTGTTTTAATTACAGTCCCTACAAGAGCAATCAAAGTATTTCCCAGGACTGCAGCACAACCATGTTAAAGCTAAATGTGTGTTCATGTGCTCACAAGTCAACTATCAGCTTCTGATGACCCTGAATTTCACAGAGTTTTCTTAGGCAAGAAAAACACAGAACTGGTTTTGCTAGTTCTTTTCCCTGAAATGTCATCTACAGGTATTCATTTGCAGTCTCCCATCCAAATACTAACCAGGGCTGAAGCTAAATATATCTCCTGGATGAGAGACTGAAGGGCTCCTCATGGACATTGTCTTGAGTAAGCCTGGTAACATCAGCTTGCAGCAATTCACCAAGGCCTTAGGCTGTGGGTCAAACTAGATGAAAAATTGATATTTTTGAGAAGATGTTCCCCCAGGTAGTGAAAGGTATCTGTTTGTCTTAGCACACATATATAGGTTGTTATCGCTTTTTTCACTTCAGTTGGATTTTCTGCCTTCCGGACTGAAATATGTTTTTTGGTCATAGATTCCCACTGTGTATAGGAAGAGATTTCACATCAGCTATCAGTAGTGAAGATACATGCCCCCCCCCACAAAAAGGGACAATGCAACCTGCATCCTATGGGGCACTACAAAAAATAGTTGTTTCTCCATTTCAGTTCAGTAATAGTGAGTTGCTGGATTTTTAGGGCTCACTTTATAAACCTGTTCCCCATTCTCTTGTCTCATCAATAAGTGTACGAGTGTGTATCACAGAGTCAGATGTTGTCTACTAGACCATCTAGCCCAACCTTATCAATGCAGAAAATCTAGAGCTAAAACACCCTTAAGATGGTTGTCTGGACCCTGTTTGAAACTCTCCGGTGGTGGAGAACCCATCACATCCGTAGGTAACAGTTGCTGGTATATCAGTTGGGTGTCTCTATTTGTCTGTGCATTTGTCTCCAGTAGATAACATTTCATGCATCTTACAAAGTCAGGTCTGGGCTTGCCCACAAAACCTTAACACAGAATAAAGGTATATGTCTTGAAGGTACCATAGGACTCTATGTAATTTTTTCCCCCCTTGAATTGCAACTGCCCTCTTTGGAACTAGCGCTTCCTGAAAAATTAGGTTTCTGTGAATTCTGACATAAAATGACTTGATCTGTACTGCCCAGACTAATATGAGGATCAAAATATAACTACACTTCAGATTTCAGACTTCTCTCAATTTTGCAGCATAGTTTCTAGCTCAAGATTTTTTTAAAAAATGAATTAAGTAATCTGAGGTAAAATAATTTAGGAGTGCATGTTTTGTGATAAAATACTTTCAAAAGTACTTATCTAAATATATGTTGATTCACAAATTTCATGCATTATTTTTTAAAAAATGGAATGTTAAAATGGCAACAGGATGGAACTGATTTATGCATGAATTCATGCAAAAGCCACACAAACAAGAAATAGATCATGCATCTATCTGAAACAGTATTATCCCTTTCCCATAGAGATTCTTGAAATTAGTAGAGCAATAACTTTCTGTACCTTTTCTTGGGTCAAACGTTCATAAGGTTACATATGCATTCATTAGTAAATGAAACTAAGGCAGTGGAACTTATTTCTAAGAAACACTTTCAGAAAAGACCAGGTTCAGGATGGAAAATATCTAACATTTAGTAATGACTTGAGCTCTTAGCTGCTGAACACCAGTTCTTACATGTTGCTCTTGGACAGTGAATGACAATGTGGTTGAATGTAAGTGGTTCCCCAGAACGGCCAAAGACATCAGCATGGCATTAAGGCCAATCCTTGGATCTAGCTTATCAAAACAAGATTGTATAACATATCTGCTGATACTGCATTGTGAGATATTTTAATACCATGGTCATGACCCAACCAAAATTAAGCATTTCAAATTGTTTTGACATGAATGTGAGCAATTTAAGCATGTGCTTATCATTTCTATTATATTAATGGAATCCAAAATGGCTCAGCTTTGGCAGGCCAGTGCTGCTGATTATCTAGTAAGGAATAAGCTGTCCTGTATGTTCCATTAAAAAAAAAAAGTAGCATCAGTGATACCCCTGGTTCATTACAATGGAAGGGATGTATAAAAACAGCAAATGGGGTCAGTTACACAGAATACCAGTACGCTATTGTTCTTTATGCAGTATGAACTATATATGTTGTAAAAAGAAGATTCATGCTACAGCATACAATGCAACACAATGGAGTTAAAACTGTTGTGCTGCATGTTTGTTATATTTGAGGCTTCTCTTGTTTTATACTGTTATTGCCCAATGTATCAGTTTTAATTTCATATACACATATTGTCATGTAGGTATTCTGTTTATAACCTCTATAGCTGCATACAGAACAATATAATACTTTTGAATCACTGGCACATGGTGTACCTGATCCTTATTGCTGTTTTTGTATGCATCTTTTTGTTGGGATATAGCCATAGGTTTTGTGTGTTTCTTGGGAACTGTAAATGGTTTGCTGGCCTGATACTTCATTGGCCATCTTTTTTTACGTAAGAAAATTTCAACAGCATTTTCAGGAAAATCCAGACCTGTGGCATATATGCTTGATTACAATTTTAGTTTGTTCTTTGCAAAAACTCCCCACTACAACAGAGAGTCTATTAGTGAGTGGAAGGAGGCAACTTTGGGAAAGAGCAGTATTATGTCAAATTTCATTCCAGCACACAATATTGGTTACATGATATGATGCCAATCATGTAGAACTAGCTCTTCTCTGTCTCCCACCACCAAATCTGTGCTTTTAGCATTAGAAGACTGTATTGCAGTAATCAACTTTGCAAATAAAGACATGATCTTATGAAGATAAGATTCCTGAGACCCAGAACAATAGCAGAACCAGGAGACTGGGAATGCTGCAGTGAAGCCAGGCATTGATTAAAAGTCCACCCCTCAATGGTGTTCCAGACCCATTGGGCTGGAGGAGGGATTACAACAAACTAGACGATCAAGCAGTACTAAGTTATCTCCAAGTTCTCCTAGTGAGGAACTCTGCTTTACTTGCTGTTTTGCTGCATGTGTTTTATATTGTGACATTCTAGCAATTCTCATTCATTTGGGGTGCCCTATAGCTTTACAGTCCAGTATGGATGCAGTTAGGAAGTAGCTAAACATGATCCACATGATTCAGCCATTCTGACACCTGCACACCATTCAGGAGTTTGCAAACAGCAGAATGCTTTCATTTCAATCTGTGCTAAACATCTAGAGAAAAAGAATGAAGCAATTCTGCATATCAGTTCCCCTCCATTTCAGAGTAATTGCCCAACAGCTTCAGTCTGATGACAATCTGCAACAATGCATCCTCCCACCAAACCTGCAGTCAACACTATTTCATTTAGGCCATTTCCCCACCTTACCCACCTCCATCATCATCCCGTTACAAGCCCGGCCACTGTCAGGATAGGAGTGTGACATGAATGTTTCCCTCTGCACTTGGCCAGCTGCCTGCGAAAGGATAGCACGAGCGACATGTGCCTTCCTTCCACAGTGCAGCTGGACGCTGGGGCTCCCAGTACTGCACTGGGGAAGCAAGTGCATAGATCACACTTCTTCCCTTTCTGCACAGCTGCCAGCAACAGGAGTGTCGCATGATTGGGGGCCATTACCACATTTTTTCTGGTAATGGAATATCCCAGGATCGCAACAGGTGGGGATGCATTGGCAGTGGAACCACAACAATGTCATGTGAAAGCATGACTTGTGGACTGGCAGAAATGTCCCCATTGTGGGACAGTGAAGCCAGGTGGAAATAGCCTTAGAATAAGGTCCTTGAAAATTCAGCCCCTCTTATTATACATACTCACTTCTCATTTCTAGGAAACTAATCAAAAAGCGATTGCTACAGGCATTGATCTGTATTATGAATTGGCAATCTTACATACAACCTTATTTATCAAAACGATGAAAGAAGGGGAGATATTTGTTTATACTACTAAACTGCTGCACTTCATGAAGTCTAGTGATCTCTCCAGCCTACACTGTCAGTAAAATATGGACAAGGATTTAGGTGGGGATTAGAGTTAAGAAAGGTGCTAGCAATTGTCCTCATGTTCCAGACATTTATTTACCCCACACATGACAATTTAGAGGCAAATCCTCTCAAGTTCTGTGATGCTTAGTGCCAGAAAATTGGATAGGAGATGGCACCCTTAAGAGGCAAAATCATACAGAAGAACCTGTGTTCTGAAACTTCCCTCAAGCTGTGAATGTATTTTAATTGATCCCAAGAATGTGTTTGAACTCATATTAAGGCCAAGCAACACATTGTGTTTTAAAGAGGTCATTTTATGTTTAGAAGGTTGGGGAATCTGAGAGGTTCTGATCCAGAGCAGGGCTGCACATCAGTTCCCCACTGACTACTGTCCAACCTCCAGCTGCAATTGGCTTCCAAAGAGGCCCTTTATGGCAAAAAAAGATAGAGTACTTCAGAAGGGATGGTAGTATGAAAGGGGTTTGGAGTAGGAAATTTCAGAATAAAAATGACAGATGTAAAATATTTAAAAAAGATCATAAAGGAAGTAATGTATTCCTGTGGCATCTGAGGTTTTTCTTCCACTACTGTAACTTCTGTGACAGTAGTTCACCAAATCTGAATGGCCAGTTTGAACATTCATTCAAAACTTTGTTGGTTGTTACTTTTTTGTGTGACACCAAACAAAATGCAAATCAAAATAAAACAAAATCCTCCAATGAACATCCCAACTCTGTATGAAGATAGTTATACACTCTAACAAAGTAGTTGGTTGATAATAATATATTTGTGGCTCAGAATTCAAAAGTTTCCACTGTAGACAATCATAAAACCAGAAAGTTAGGATAATGAACTACAGACAGTGGACTAAATCAAATCCAGTGTTAATCCCACCTAGGACAGACTCACTGAAATGAATAAGACTTCTTAGTTGACAATTAACGTCAATCTCCTCAATTTCAGTGAGTCTACTCTTGGCAGGACTAGCACTGGGTTTGGTCTAATAACTGGGGTATGCCTAAAGGAAATGTTCTGGAAAGGAAAAGAGGGAAAGGAGGCCACCTGGCATGCAAGCAGTGCTAGTTCTTGCTCAATATACTTTTGAGACTTCTCTCTACTGCTTCATCTAATTCTTCTTCCAACTCCTCCTTCTTGGACATAGCCAATTTAGACTGATAATCATTTACTATTTGGTCTATGTAGGGTGCACTTTGAGTCCCGTGTAGCATTAATGTCCATTCCTTGAGGACTCCCTTCTGGGGTAAGATGCCAACAAATCCAACTTCCAGAACCCAAGTACCTCTGGGGTCTTCTCCCCAAGAATGTGTCGTCATGAAAGGCCATTTGTCAAAGCCCACCTTGGAGTCATCATCTCTTGGGCGCCGACTCAGTAAAATAGATTTAGTTCCCATTGGTGATGTCATGTTGATGTTCAAGTCCCCTCTCCTGGTAGAGTTCACAGTGATAACTGCCTGAACGTGTTCAAGGTAACGCACAAAGTTCTCCTTCCCCTCACAAGCATCTGTGGTAAGAGTCAAAACCAACTTGCCAGATGACGGTATCTTCCTGGGATGCATGAATAAAACAACATTGAATCAATGTTTTCCATAATACACACATATTTTTCAGAGTATAGACATTAAGAGTTGAAGGACGAATACAGGCAATATTGTAACAAGATTAAATGGACAATGGTCAGTTTGTATTAAGCGATTCAATTTTGATTCTAAAGACAACAGAATGGCCAGGGTGCGTGTGATAAAAAATGGATACGGGGCAGCCTTTGCTCTAAGTGTGTCTATGGGGTCCTCATCATGAAAAGGTGGGGTGAGGCACCCCCGCTGCTCAGGTCGTGAGCCATCAATGGGGGAGACCAAGGAAGATAGCATCCTTCATTCCCATCTTTCATTCACAGTTCTGTCCCCCAATATCTCTGGAATAAGTGAGAGAACAGGGATTTGGACTAGTTACTGTAGTGAGTCAGTGTCAGATTGGAAGAGATGAATGCTCTACAGGTGAAAGCCATGACTTTGGCAGATCAAGAATTGTGGTGCTTGCCTTCTCCAGGTTTAATTCATTTCTTATTTTACTTATTGCTATTTCAATTTATAACCCATCACATGGAGTAAAACAGTGTTTAAAGAACTGTAACAACTGAGCTGGTTTAAGCAATGGACCACGACCCTGGAGACCAGGCTTCAATTCCCTGCTTGACTACGGAAACTCAGTGGGTGACCTTGAGCACATCACACACTCTCAGTCCCATGTCACGTTCACTTTAGGATTGCCATAATTTGGAAACCACCACCACCACAACAGATGATTAAAAAGAGAGACAATGGCCCTTTCCATACGAGGAAATTAAGACAGGCCAATGCATCATGTCACAGAGGTCGTCTGCACCTTGGATCGGACTATTTACCTTAGATCTGCACCTAAGTCCGATTCAATATGCCCCCAAGTGGTCCTCCAACATGCTATGTGAAGACCGGAAAAAAGCAGTTTTTAAATTTCGCAGAGAGTGCCAATTTGTTCCTGCTCAGCTGTGCAGATGCACAGATTCGCACCAATGTGAGCCTGCAATCAGCGGAGGGCTGTGGGTGTGGTCAGCTTCAGCGGTTGGTCCAGATCCACAAACAACAGGAAGCCGCTATTTTGTCAGCCTCACCAGTGCGGATCTAAAGACCTCGCACTGCTCCGAATCGCCCTGGAACAAACAGAGGAGCCCTGTGGAAGGGCTTAAGGGAAAGTCTGTGTTGTTTCGAGCCTAGAAGAAGCGGTAAGTAACGGCACGGAAGGATTCCTGGCCTCATGTGGAAAGGGCCAATATGTTAAACCAATCAGAAAAATAAAACTCCAAAGAAGAAACACATTAAACTAGGTCAAGAGAAAGCTGTATTTTTTTTTAAATGGCAGAGATGAAAATAGGGGTTTTCCCTGGAAGGGAGTTCCAAATGTTGGAGTTACTGAGTGGAGTTCTATTTGTGTCATTCTGGATGTATAAACAAGAGTTACATATTCATGATTGCTTCATATTCATGATCCCTACATATCCCTTCACTTTGGGGGCACATAGGCACCATAAAAGTCCTACAGTCCCCACTTACCAATCAACAGCTGCTGCGGTTGATGCGCTCTCTTACCCTGCTGTTCAAGAAGTGGTTGACTGACATTCTCATGCCCTGTTACATGAGCAATCTCCACTGTGAGAGGGGATTGCGACAGCAACCCTGTTTCTGCCCGTCACAACAGAGATCATTTGTGTGAGGCGCTGGAAACATTATAGCTGAGACCCCCATCAATTGCAGTGGCTGTTGACTGGTAGGGTGGGATGGGGGTGGAGATTGAGCCCAAATTCATTATGTGCACCATAGTTACATAGCAATGTAGTGCATGGAGGTTTCCAGCCAATACTAAGAAGACCATCTCATATGCTTCTGCCAATTATACCTCAAATGTTGAGGGGAATAGAAGATAACTAGGCCATATCGCTCTTTTCCAAATTGATGTTCCCAGTTACAGTGTGGATCTTTAAAGATAACAGTGATAAAAGAATCCTGAAGGTGGGGAAGGAAAGATAACAGACATCTTGATCCATATATGGAACAGGAGCGCTCTGGGTTTTTGCATATTTAACTCATCAGCAAAAGAGCTTATACGCAAAAGCGTAAGTGGGCAATTGTGAAGGGAAATATTGTAAATGACACTCCCCCGCCCCATCACACAAGCAGTTTTGTGCCTATCAGAAGTGTCTTGGGAGACTCTGGATTATCTTGCTGTTTCAGGAAGAAAAATTACCGACGATTTTTTATTTATTTTTTTAATACAGACCTTTCAGAACTAATTGCTGATAGGTATTGTTGTTTTGTGTGCGTTTAAGTTGTTTCCAACTTATGGTGACCTAAGGTAAAACTATTGAAGTAGCCCAACAGGGAATGAAAAACCATTAGAGTACTTGAAGCAGAAAAGTTTATTAACTGCGCAGGGTCCTCAGCCAAGAGTGGTACTGAAGACCCTCTTCTCAAATCTGAGCATACATTTATACCTTCCTGAGAGGGCTAGCTACAGGTCGATTACTGACATGGGTTTTTTGAGGCTGAGATTGTGTGATGTGCCTAAAGTCACCCAGTGGGTTTTCATGGCCAAGCAGGAATGACTTCTAATATGGTCACTGTGGTCTTTATTTGTTGCTGCTGCTGTTTTTAGTAGGTATATTTTTAAATTAATTTTAATTCTTTTTATAGTTTAATTAAATTTTATCTTTTGTAGGTCTTAACGATGTGGAATTTCATCTGTACAAATAAATATTTTTGTTTAAAAAGGGGTGGGTGGGGGCTTTGTGGGGGGCTTCTGGAGTTGCAGAATGGGGCTCCAAGGGCTGTGTGACATCCACAGGCCAAACTTTCTCTACTCCTGTACTAAGGTACAGCAGGCAAGAAGTGATCAAGGCTCTCTTTCGGAATACTCGAGTGGCAGGATGGGGAGAGACAAGGAACAGAAATCATGGTTGGAGTTATCGTCCTCATCAGGGTTTTCTTTTTCATTTTTGTCCTGCCTTTCCCCCAATTTCCTTCTTTGTTTATTTTATCTCCCACCTTTCTTCTTGTACAGGACCTGCTGGTGGGACTTAAACAGCTTACAAAAACTAAAACAAATACAGATAAAAGCATTTAGATATAATTAAAAAACTATAAAAAGATGTTGACAAAAAGGCAATTTAACTATCCATGGCATTAAGCCATTTGAAGCGACCCATTGTGACACTGAAGAGATGAGCATGAGGCAGTGCCAGTGGATGAGGCAAAGCCATGGGTGTGCTGTTGGTCCTGGTTCCTACACCTCTCCAAGGGAGTTCATGTTCCCATTCCCCTTTCCAGCCCAGAGATGGGAAAATGTACTTTTTGGATTATAGCCAAGATTATATATCTTGGTGGAAGAGAATAATGTTCTACCTACACCCTTTTACATACCTTCCATTCCCAGGAGGCAGCCTCCATGCATTAAAGATGCACCTGCATGGCCATTTACTCACTGGGGAGCTGGGTGATGGAGGGATGGCAGAAGATGCCCAGGCAGGAGTTATTTAATATTTTCCTTCTAGATCTCCAATAAATTGCCAGAGATCTTGCAGAAATCTTCTTCTGCCCACAGCACTACAGCTGGATGTCATTTAGGCATTTCCTGCAATCCCTTCTTGCCTGTGAATGCCCACTGTAGTTCACTCCAGCATGGTGTATGATGTGTGTATTGACGCTGTGCAAGGCAATACTGGATACCTCTTTTGCAACATCCCCAAAATGTCATACATGCGTATAACCTGGGTTTCTGTGTGTGTATACAGAATTTGAGCTTTTAACTTTCAGAATTCACCAGCAAGCACAGCTAAAAGCTATCCTGGCTGGGAGACTTTGGGAGTTGTGATCCAATGAAGTATTTTTTCCCCCAATCTCTCTTCAAGGCTTGCTTGAAGAAGTGGCTCTGGGAGTAAAAACAGATTCTCATTCTGACAAGCGCTTCTTTAAATAGCTTGGACATGCTGGCAATCACTGTGGGTCCATTAGACAAACATGCAACCACTAATCTGCTCATTTAGTTTGATTATCCTGTGCTTGCTCTGGTAATAAGGGCAGAGTGTAACTACTGGCCCTTTCTCATTACATCTACATAGGCTGTATATTCCTTTGTGGCCTATTCTTATTTCATTGCCAATGTTCTGTGGGAAAAGAATATATCATGTACACCTGCCATACAGAAAATGCCATCAGGAGCAAGTTCTCATGAGCTGGAAAATAGAGTTACCCATTTTTAGTGTAATTAATAAGAAATCACATTGGACAAGTAGAAAGATTTTGTGAGTCAGAAGCAAAGTTTGAAAAAGTTATTTTGGGGGGACTACAAGTCCTAGAACTTGCTGGTATGATGACTGGGGTGTTTTCCAGGCTGTAGTTTAAAAAGCTGTAGTCAGAAAATAACAAAAGAGGTGTTTTTGTTTTTTAGTGTCCAGCTAAAACTGGACAGGAAGCCCATTTTATCAATATTTCCATACATCCCAAGAAATGTGTGTAGTTTCCCTCATTTTATTTATGTACCCCATTACAGTTGACTCAGACCCTTTCCGCAACTCAGCCATTTTCGGCACTGGGGTGCGCTGCTCGCACGAGCAGCCTCCAGAGAGAGGCTTTTGTGTCCGGGGTCCTTTGGCTCCACACAAGCTTCCTGCTCTTGTGAGAGCTCCGTCTCTTCCTTTCGCAGTGCAGCCTGCGACCTTCCCAGGCTGCACTGAGACAGGAAGCACAACCGGCCCAGCTCCCGAGGCTCCGCACGCAAGGTAAGTGCGCGCGGGCCCCCGGAGCAATGTGCGACCGTGCAGCATTTTTGGCTTCAAGCCGAAAATGAAAAAATGCATGTGCAGTCCGTGTCAGGCCTTTGAGTGTTGCGCAAATGTGAGTGCGTCATGTGGACCGCTCCTCACACTTGCATGGTGCTTAAGGGGCCCTTTCACATTGAAAGTGCCGTGCAAAAAGGGCCTCAGTCAAGGAAGCCATGACCCTCAGTCTGCAAGGCCTGAGCATGGCTGTTGATGACAGGGTGACTTGCAAAGGAGGAAAGAAAGGGGAGAGAGAAAAAAGAAATGTGGCAGCACCTCTACAACCAATTGGCTTTTACTTTTGCATGCGTGTTTGTAGATGTAAACCCACCTCTTCAGAGGTATTACCAAGTGCTATTAAGAATGACTGTGAGGTCTCTCATGCATAGGGTTGCCACTAGTCTAGGTCTATTTGATGGCAATTAACAACAACAATGCCCTTACAAATGGGACAAACCAGTTATAAGGGGCTGAGCGTTGTGGGGAGGAATCACTACTTTTGTCAAGAAAAACAGTTCCAATGACTCATGCACAATTGGCTGGTAGGAAAAAATAAGGAAAGATATTTCACGTGGATGCACCACATTCCAGTGCATCACCCTCTCAAATTCTGCCTCATGTAGTCAAAATATTCAAAACAGGATTTGCCTGGTGACCAGCGAGACCAACCGTACATGGCTTAATGAGCATTCCTAAAAGCGTGTGGCTCAGTTGTGAACTAGCTTTGCTAGTGCTATGATTCCCTCATTTTACCTTCACTTTTCCCTGCACATTTTCTAATCAGGAAGGGTAAAGGGTAAAGTAGGGCTGAGAACCTTTGCTATTATCCCTTTTCCTGACTAACTCCAAAAGCACTTGGGCAAAATTGGGAGCATCTACAGCTGAGATTAGGTCCAAGAGCTACAGGTTCTCTGCCCCTGTTATAGGCTTACAAATGTACCTTATTTTGTTTTTCCCAAATAAAATCTAATTGATGGATTTTACAAACATATCATCAAATAACAAACAGACAATCAAGCCTTCATCAGCTGTAACAGCCTTTATGTCAGAGCTGTATATCATTTTCCTTTCCTATAAAGCACTACCATTTTCTAAGATAACATTGAAAAAGTAAATTGCAGCTGTTAGAGGCATAAATTGTCCATCATTAGGTTAGTATCTCAAATAACTCAATTGAACTTTAGCTGTTGCCATCAATTAGTATTAATTGATTTGTTTGCTGACTCATTTTGCCTACCCGCATGAGAATAATCAGAAAATAATTTGTCTACCTAACCTTTAATTGGAGACTTGGAGAACACAAAACAAACAAAATATTTAATGCTGCCATGGTACAGCAGTAAAAACTGGCTGTACAAGGAGCTTCTTGAGTTATTCTGGTGCCTTTACTACACAGCAGAACAAGTCCATCAACAGTTTAATGAAACCTGGCATCTGCATTTGTTTTCCTTCATTTAATAGGAATCGTGTGATATGAACTATGGACCACAATCAACTTAGTCATGGGCCCCAGTCCAGGAGTAGTTACAGACAAATAGATGAGTAGAGGAACTAATCCTCTTACAGAACATCTTATTTTTCTGGCTCAAAACAACCATGACAAGGTCATACTTTCTGTCATTTTCTTCAAATCTTCTTAACTAAGCTCAGAAAGTAAATGGAACCACTAGGCATGCCCAAGTTTGAAAGGAGACCAAAGAAATGAAGTCTTCTAGTCACAGGAGTACTCAGCATGGACAACAGATTCACATCATCTCAGGAGTCAGGCACAATGAACCCTGGGCATGTTGTTTCTAGGGCACCTGGTGTCTTTACTGGGGGCTGAGATGCTGTGTAAACTACCTACTCCAGAGTCCCTGGTGACTGGGACCCTGTAGATCAGGGCTGGTCAAAGTCTGGTTTGAGAGCTGCATGTGGCCCCAGGGACATTTTTGTGGTTCCTAGAGTTCAAAAAGTATTTTAAAAAAAAATTCTTCCACAAGTTATTTTCTTCCAAATTCCACATACGTTCTCTAGATGGTATGGGGGTAATTTCACCATGTTTCTCTCTTCCTGAGGTCTATTTTAGGCCCAGGTGATCTCTTTAAAAAGAAAAACAACAGGAAGTGAACCAGAAGTGACTACTAAATCACCTCCTGTTGCCAAAAAACCCCTGACCCTCTCCCCAAATATGGCAAAAATCCTCTTCATATTTCCTAGAGAAGCAATTTTTTTTTATGGCAGGCGATGCAATAAGAGATGAAGCCCCACAAGGCCACTAAGTGAGCAATGCGGCCCTCAAACCACCAACAGTTGTTTACTCTGCTCTAAAGGGAGGAAGAGAGACCCCTGAGAGAGGTCTCTCAGTTACTGCTGATGCCACTGATATCACAGAAAAAGTCAGGCAGATGTGGGCATCTATGATACAGGGAGTGGAGAGAGGGGTTCAGATTGGGCTTTAGTTCTGATAATGTCCATGGGAGCATAAAAGCCTTCCAAATTTCAGAACTAGGCTTGAGGGGGAAATGAACTGTTTTCTGATTTTTCTAAAAATGCTCCCCCATGCCAATTCCAGGTTGCGGTTACAACTAGCTACAACTGGTCGCCCAAGATGAAGACAGTAATTCACTTTTGCATAAAATCACACCGGGTCAATATTGAGACCACTATTTACATTTTGAGGTCCTGGTTTAAAAAGGCATTAAAAGATCTGTGATATATTGTGCTTGCATCCTGAATAGTACCCCAGTACCTTCTCATAGAAAATCATAGGTTGCTTTTGTAGGACAGGGAGCTTCTTCAGTACAAGACAGCACAGACCTCTCTTTGGGAAAGAAACATTTTGAAGATTTGTGTCCCACCTCACGAGCCTGGAGGATCCAGATTCTACTACCTCTGCCCAGTACTTTACCATGAGGTCAATGGAGGAAAGGCAGGATATGAATTCAACCAAGAAACAACTGCTTGTATCTCACATAGATTAGGCAAAAAGGTCCCTGTGACAAAGGCCCTTTTCGAACACAGTTTTTTTTGCGCGAGGGCCCCTTGAGCGTTGCGTAAATGGGAGCATCGGTCCATACGACGCACTCCCATTCATGCAACACTCAGGAGCCTAAAGGGGGACACACGTGCATTTTCTTATTTTCGGCTCTAAGCTGAAAATACTGCATGGTCGCGCAATGCTCGTGGGGCCCTCGTGCACTTACCTGCATGCGGTGTGCCGAAAAAGCCAGCCCGGTTGCGCTTCCTCCCCCAGCGCAGCCTACAGCTCCCAGACTGCGCTGCGGAAGGAAGGGGCGGGGTGCTAGCATGACGGCCACGCTACCAGGAAGCGACCTGCAGGATGAAGGAGTGGGGAAGCAGCAGCGTTCCGGATGAGGCTTTTCGCGCAAGACGCCCTCCCCAGTCGCGCAAACAGGTAAGGTGCGAAAAGCCTTAAAGTTCTGGGGGGACGGCTGGCTATTTGGAGAGCTAGTGCAGCCTGAAAACATGTTGCTAGGCATCCAGAATAGCACCTCAGGAGAGAAATCCAACCTAGTAGTGTGTGGGAGGGGCTCATGGCTGAGAGAAAAAGGTTATGTAAAGCCAAGTACCTGTGGGTTTTTAAATTCCTTCTGTGAGAGCCTAGCAAGGAGGTAGGGAGCAGAATCCCTTAATCAGCCACAGAGTGTGGCTGTTTTGGACATGCAATTCTCAGTGGAAGCCTAGTGAGAGGCAGAAGAGTAACCAAACCCTAGTAGGATCTGGTCAGAGAGTGTGACCTAGATTGGATGTTAAATCTTTTATGGAGTTTAGCCAAAGTGCTGGTATATGGTAATTGTGCCTTTTGTGAAAGTCTAAAGACATATTTGATCTGTTTCTGAGCAGGGAGCTAACTGTTAATACTGGCCCTTTCCACACGGGGGTATTAAAACAGTGTAGCGCGACCTCTGACAGAGGTTGTTTACACCGTAAAATAGATTGGGGCAGATTACTTTACTGTAATTCCACACCCCAATCCGCGCTAGGGCGACCGGAAGTGGCGGTGCAGTGTGTTTTTTAAAAACCACTTTTTATGTGGTTTTTAAAAGGCACGGGGCGTGCAGCCGCGTCCAGCCGCGTCACAGAGCCCAGTGTGGATGTGCAGGTGCACGCAAGGGCGTGCCTGCAGATCTGCCAGGGGCGGGCTTTCCGGCTGGTGAGCTTCTCCGGTCAGTGGAGAGCCTCTGCCAGCCGGCAGCCGCCATTTTAGACACTGCAGGACTCCACAGGACACCGACGAGTGTGGAGCAGCGAACTCGTGCTGCTCCACATGGCGATGGACTTACCTGCTGGAAGGTAAGGTCCGTCCTAGCGTGTTTTCAGGCGTTTTTTTCCCCACGTGTGGAAAGGGCCACTGTCTGAACAGTGCACCAAAGAAATGTATCGACACTGAATGAACCACACATGAACTCTTAATATGCTACCTTATTCTTGTTGTTATCTTAATAAATGTTACAGTTTATCTTTGTAAATACTGACTCAGCCTGAGTTGTCTATAGTGATCCGTAATACAAAAAAGACACTGCCTTAAAAATATTAAGTGGTTCTAAATAAACACTGAAAACCCTCACCCTTTTACATAAAGGTAGTGTTATTGCAGGGAGGCAGAGCTGAGTTGTAAACAGGGTGCCTTATCGGATTGGGAACTGCCACACCAGTCTGAAAGAAAGGCCTGTGATAGTCCCATTTGAGCCAATCTCAATAATCTTGTTCATTGAGATCAGTGTCATTGGTGATTCTAACATACCTCTGTAGACTGCAAGGTAATGAAGCACAGCTAAATGCCTTTAATTGTAATGAGACTTTTTTGCTTCCAAATTGAGACCATAATGTTATGTTTTCACTTACTGGGCCTCTTGTACTGATCCACCGACACAGTGAAACCTCTCTGGAACAGTCTTCCAGTCCTTAGCCATTGTGACCATGGCTCCAGCATCAAGGACACCATAGCCAAACAAGTGGTTGAATTCTAGGCCAACACCATTTCTTCGCCACTGGTGAACTTCATCATGAAGCTGGTTTCTTTTGGAGGTAAGCACTGTCAAATGTTGCATGTCTCTCCATGTCAGATCCCCACTGTAACAGAGCAATGTGGTGAGATCTAGCCTTCCTAAAAAGGGAGACTTGATTATTGCCTGCTGACTGCAGCCAAAAATTGCAGTCAGTAGTAATAATAGCACTATACGTTTATTAGTACCAATAGAAAGATTATTATAAAGATGTGAGCAAGCTTTTCAATTAATTAAAATTCTTAATCAGATCTGCCTTCAAATAACTGCTGGTCTTTAAAGTATGAGAAGCCATTATTCTTGTATTCCAGCATGTCTTGCTGCAACTGATTCCCCCCCACACACACCAAATATGTATAACACCTGGGGTGGAATGAAACTTCTTTGGATTCAGTAGTCTTAACAAGAATCTCATTTTGGCACTTCTCAAGGAGTTGTCACAAGAAAACTGTGTATTCCACTTCAAGCACCTGCACATTTGTGAGGCTTGCAAGGTTTTTCTGAGGAATAAAGTCTGTGCAAAACAATGCACATAGTTTAAAGTAAAAACAGCTAAACTGTATATGTTTTTTTAAAAGACACATATTCACATGTTTGTCAATGTGGTAAAGTTATATAAATTAGGAAGACTGCACAAATAAGATATATATTAAGAAAAATGTGTTAAAATCAGTGTTCAAATTTCAAAGTGGGAAGGGAGCACAAGTTTTACAACCTATAAGACAAGGATAGGAAGAACACACAGGTGGCTTGCAGTGAGTTTTAGAGAAATTCAGCATGGTTAAAATGGGAAGATTTTCACATCCTTTGCCAGTGTAGTGTGTGTGTGGGGGGGGCAGGGGACGGAGTGGTGGGGGTGTGGCTATGAAACGTGGAGTGCATGGCTACAGTGTGCAGGGGCAGGGCTACAGTGCATGGGGCAGGGCAACGGTGTGCGGGGGCATGGCTATGGCATATAGGGGCATGGCTACAGTGTGTAGGAGCATAGCTACGTCATGCAGGGCAGGGCTACGACATGAGGGTGGGGCTACAGCGCTTGGGGGGCAAGCGAAGAGCAGCAGCGCCCAAAAAAATTGCCGCTGGGGGTGCACCTCCCCCATCACTCCCCCATCCCTATGTGGCTGTCCTTTGCAATATCTCCGCTCTTCCATTGAGAGATGTTTAAAACTGCAAACTTGGTCTTCTTGATCTCAGCCAGCAATCTCCTTTTCCTTCCCTACACCTTTTGTTGCAATGAATTTGTGTTTCCAAAACATTTAGCCTGGAGAAGAACTTGAAAGGCAGCTTACTTCTTTGTAGCCTTTTGGTTGGTCCTAATAAAACTATCAATGTATTGTTATCTTTGGAGTTCCTCTCAAACAGGATTTAAAAGAAAAAACAGTGATGTGACATGCTCCATTTTGATGAAACCTGATGATTAAAAATGCACATAACAACTATATTCTCATAATACAATACATATAGCTTCAGGTCAGTTCTTTCTTCCACGATTTTTTTTTTAAAATCTGCTATCCTTCCTTTAAAGATCTGCAGACCTTTCAAGCACCAAATTGATTATTGAACCTGAGTTCAATATAGCTGTTGTGTGATAAAATGGTTCATTTTTTAAAAACAAAACAAAACAAATGGATCTCTCAGTAAATAATTCTAGGCTATCCGGAAGGAGAAAACATTATGAGCAAGATTAAGAGATAAACTGTAGGATATGTTACCACAACATGCAGTGACAGTACCATCTTGGACAGTTTTGAAAACAGATTAGATCAATTCATGGAAGATAAGGTTCCCAGTTGCTACTAGCCATAATGGATACCTATTTCATCCAACACCAGGGACAATGAGCTTCTTCATATCTGTTGGTAGGAAGCTCAAGGAGGATAGTGCTGTTCAGCTGTGTTTTCCATGTGTCAGAGTGAACAACTGATTCTGACAACTGTTTCTTAACTAACCTTCTGATATTTATGGGCTACAACTCCTACAATCCCTCACCATTGGCTATGTTAGTAAGAACTGATGGGAGATACTGTCCAATAATGTCTGGAGAGCCATAGTTGCCTACTCCTGCCATTGGTCACCACATGAAAGAAAGGCAGGACTAGACAAACCTTTGCTCTAACCCAGTATGACTCTTCTTGCATCTTTAGATTCAGGGCCAGGATTCACCTAGGCTGCCTGCCACTCTCCTCCAAGGAAATCATGGGAATCCCTGGCACACTGGACCAAAAATGAAGCAACACTATGGCATCAGATTTCTAGGCCTTGTCCAATGCCACTTTTGGCTTCAGGAAGCGTAGTTTGATTAGAGGTAAGAAGTAAAAGCACGTACAACAGCCAGTGTTAAGTAAAGAATAAAAATAAGCATGTATGAACTGTTAGTGACTTAACACTAGAAGCAATCAGGCCAGGAACAGCATTGCTGATGTGGAGCATGAGTTCAGTTGAAAGGTAGAAGCAGCATGCTTTTAGAACAGGTGCAGCAACTATGCAGCCCTCCAAAAGTTATTGGACTCTAGGGACAGAAAAGTGAAAGATGCTGGGGGTTGTAGATCTGGCAACTTCTGGGGGTCTATGACTTCCCACTCTTGTGAAAGAATGCTGAGCTATATAAGTCCAATTTTACCATTATTGCAGAGGAAAGTAGCTGCTTTAAGCAGCAGATTTAGAGTAGCATGAAAAAGCAGCAGATTGTTTCACTTCTTTGGTGGAGGTCATGCTTTTCCTACCAAGGACAGAGAAAGGTGCTCATGGGACTTTCTGCCTGGTGTTCTAAAATTTCTTGTCCAATATGACTGTAGCGTGTGGGTAGAAAAGCTATTTGCCATTTCCCCTCAGGCTGCAAAATGTCTTTGGCCAGCACTCAATATGTATATGTGAGCACAGTAAATAACCTATTGAAGAATAAGCAGTTTAATGTACAGCTTTAGTTAGATAACATGGAATTTAGGATTTCAGCTCATACAAGCTCAAGAGGCTTGTTCATAGCCCTAAATAGGGGTTATTTAAGCTCTTAACAATATAATTGATGGCTGTTTTCACCCACTTTGCCTCCAGTGCAAGCGCAAACACTCCGGCAGCTTCTGGTGCGGCTGCAGATGTTCCCGAGTGGCGTAATGTGCAGTTGCCATATAAATCTGTTGTAGCCTGAAACAGAGAAGAGAGAGGAGAAAATGAGAGGAAACAGTGCTGTTCTCCTTGAAGCTGAAGAGACAGAGAAAAATGATATGAAGGAAAATCATCTGTTGCTCTCTACCCCAAGGATGTTACTTTTACATCCTTGAATTCCTTTCAGTTACAGAACAGCAGGCAGTTAAAAGTATTTTTCATTTTTTAAAAACAGAAGAAAAATCATTTGTATCCAGTGCTTCAAGGGTCCCACCTACAGAAATGGATGAACTCATTCTGTTCATGGAAGGGACTCTATATCCCACTAAGGTCTTCAGTTGCTGCTGTTACTCAGCAAATCTCAGACAAATATTCAAAGAGGTGATTTTCCAAGGGAGTGGGCCAGCAACGGGCTGCCATCTTCTCCTTTTACACCTTGTTTCCTTCCCAGAAGGCCTTTGCACAGGTTTTGGGAAAGGGGATGGAAGTGGGGAGTGGGTCCTTCTCCAATGGGGGAGTAGACCTGTAAATTTCACTCATGTTCACCTAGGGGAGATATAAGATAGCTCTACAGCTTCTACAGCAATCTAGCTCTTTCTGCCTTCCTACCCACCAACCCATCCCTTTTTGTTAATGGTTGTATTAAGTTACATATATTGCTGTTAAACATGTTAGAATATTTATTTATTTATTTATGGCAAGCCTTTGATGATGTGGCATAGCATTGGACCCAGGTTTGGTGTATAGGGCTGATGTGACCTTTCATTCTCCTGTTTATGGAAGGTCCAGCTTGGGGTGCTGTTGGACAGGCCTCTCCTTCAGGCAGCAAGGATCAACACAGCACCCTTGCACCCACATGGATTCTATGGGCTGTCACTTTAGATAGACTTTTAACAAGTGGTCCAAAAGTTGGTTGTGTCAGATGACAGGCAGGTTATCCAGTTACTGGATCCCAGCCTCATGCCAAATCAACACAGTTATTAATAAAGCTGTGGCTTTTTAATCCAGAACATCATCAATGGGCTGCCTGTTGACAGCCTACTGATGCTCAAACTGCAAATTCCCATTGGAGGAAAAGGGAGGGGGCAGGTTTCCCCAATTTCTTCGTTTCTCTGTGAACTCCTATGTCACCTCTCACACCATTCCAGAGCAGAGGGTTTTCCTGAGGGGCAGAGGAGGCAGGAGGATGAAGGGAGAAGAAGGAATCAGCCCAAATCACTTCTTCCTCACTTCCTTCACTGGAAGCTTCTATTAGTGAACTTCTTCTCAAGGGAAGTCTACAAGAATTCCACCATAAATTGGTGAGCTGACTTACTTTTTATAACTCTAACTTATAGCAGTCACTTATTACTTGGGTATGTCTGTGTATAAATGTAAGTAATAACTTTTTCAAGGTAACTGCACCTCAGTGCTGACTGTGAAATATGCAGATAAGCATATACAAGGGAGAGTTGTTCTACTGTAAATCAAGATTTAGTAGCCATTTACTGTGGAGGATATTAGAGAATTCTGGATTCAGTGGACCTGCAGTATGGCTTACCCAAGACCAGAAGCTTGTAGAGTTCTAGAAACATTACTGTGACAGAAGTTTTGGGAGTGTGGCCATTTGGAGTGCCAGAGCAGCCTCAAAGCAGGTTGCTAGGCAACCAGAATAGCACCTCAGAAGAGAAACCTAGACCCTTTTTGCACCTTACCCTTTCGCAGAGCTGGGGTGCAGAGCTAGTGCGAGAAGCCTGGGGAGGAAGGCTCTCGCGTCCCTGCTGCTTTGGCTCCACACAAGCTTCCTGGTAAGCACCCGCCTCTTCCTTTCACAGTGCAGCCTGGGACCTTTCCCAGCCTGCACTGCACAGGAAGCGTGACCAGCCGGGCTCCCGAGTCACTGTACACCAGGTAAGTGCACACAGGGCCCCGGAGTGATGTGCAACCGTGCAACATTTTCGGCTTTAAGCTGAAAATGAAAAAATGCGTGCGCGGTCCGCGTCAGGCCCTTGAGTGTCATGCAAATGCGAGTACATTGTGTGGACTGCTCCTCACATTTACGCGATGCTCAAGGGACCCTTTTGCTTCGGAAATGCTGTGCGAAAAGGGCCCTAGTCCAGCAGTGTGTGGGAGGGGCTTATGGCTGAGAAAAAAAATTATATAAAGTCAAGTACCTGTGGGTTTTTGGATTCCTTCAGTGAGAGCCTAGCAAGGAGCAAGGGAGCAGAGTCCCTTAGTCAAACAGAGAGTGTGGCTGTTTTGGGAGGTGTCATTCTCAGTGGAAGAAGCCTAGTATGATGCAGAAGAGTAACTGAACCCTAGTAGGATCTGGTCAGAGACTGTGACCTAGATTGGAGGTTCAGCCTTCAGTGGAAGTTTAGCCAAAGAGCCGTTGTATAGTAATGGCGCCTTTTGTGAAAGTCTAAAGATGTAATTGAGCTGTTTCTGAGCAGGGAGTTAATACTGTCTGGAGAGTGCACTGAAGAAATGTATCAACATTGAACTGCATATACACTCTAACAGGCCACCTTATTTTTATTGCTATGTTAATCAATGATACAGTTTATCTTTGTAAATACTGACTTGGCCTGAGCTGTAGACAGTGTATCCTGCAACACAGAAAACTCACCACCATAAAATTAATACATGGTTTTAAATAAACATTGAAAATCCTTACCCTCTGTGTTATGCAAGGGGAGGCAAAGCTGTGTGGTAAGAACAGGGAGCCTTAGCAGACTGGAACTGCCACACCAATCTGAGAGAAGCAAGGGCCTGTCACAGTAACACTGCCCAAAAGGAATATATTTTTAATAATTTTCCATTGGAAAGGTTAGAAACTCTATGCCATTTGAGTGGAGAGCTTGAAAGCTTGTAGGCATGCATGTGAAGCTTATGAGTGAAGACAGTTGCTTGGTACTATCTTAATGGGCTGGATCAGTACCAGTAAACCACTTCACCTTGGGAACTGCCTATCAAACATTTTCGAGTAAAATGTTTTGGGAAAGAATCTTGGTCATAGTGCACAACAAATAATTTTGATCTAGTACATCCTGTCTGATCTTGGAAACAGGGTCAGTCCTAGTTAGTACTTGGATGGGAGACCACCAATGAATACCAGATGCTGTAGGCTATATTTCAGAGAAAGGAATTGGCAAAACCACCTCTGAGTATTCCTTGCCTAAGAAGATCCTATAAAATGCATGGGGTTGCTGTAAGTTGGCAGGTGACTTGAAGGCACACACACACACACACACAGAAGGGAATGTTTTTCGTTGGCAAAAAAGACCTCCACAATATTTACAACAGAAAAAAAAACCTGTGTTACTCACCACACCAGCTTCAGGATTTCTCTTCCTCCCATTGCTAAAAGTAGAGGCCAAAGTTGACGAGCAGCTTTCATCATACAAAGCTGTCCGGCCATCGTTAATAGCTGAATTGATGGAAATGGTCCACATGCTCGATGCGTAGCCATCACAGTTACAGTCATCATAACTTCCTCCATCTCCAGAGGCCCACACATAGATGCTTCCCTTGCCACCACGGCCCTGCAGAAGAGTGGAAATGCACCTTGTCAGATTCAGGCTTTATAAACAGGCCCATTTGAAACTGTCCAGCGTGTTGAGGAACTTCTGACATAGAGAAACATGGATGCACGTAGATAAATACCTTGCTACAGAAAGTGACAAAGGTATTGAATTCTGCACATTCAGGACAGATCTCTATCACTCTCACAGCCTATTGTGCCCAGACTTTTATCTCTTCATTTTCTCTGGACCATAAAGATTTTTCCAGCAGTTGATATATGTTAGAGACAGCTGATCTGAGGACTAATGGAAGAAAACTGGTATTTTGTCACAGTGGATGGAAGTCACTTGTTAAGACGCTTGATTATCTGGCAGCAAGGCACCAGTTGAAAAGGAAGATCAAAGGAGTCGCTGCTTTGCTAAGAAGACTGGGTACCATTGATACAAATTTAATATAGAGGAATGTTTTCCTTTCAAGCCAAATGGGAGATATGGCAAGTCAAATCTACATCACAACCATGGCCGTGTGTGCATGTACATGTGTGTGTGTGTGTGTGTGTGTATGCATGACTGTATGGGTATGTGAAACTCTCCTAAACAAACCCAGGTCCCAATTCAGATCACCAGCTATTATCAGAATCTATTAATTTAATATCTAATTCATATTTAATGTTATAGTTACAGGGCATGTATGCTTTCCCTGCTTAGGTGTATTTTGTACTACTGGCCAATGCCTTCAGCTATCTGATTTTTAAATAAAAAGCTAAATAAGTAACTAAAGTAACCAAACTAAGTAACTAAAAGTAACTAATATAGAGATATTGATTACTTCTAGTTACTTTTTAAAGACATCCAAATGTTACAAAATTCCTTTTCTTGTTTTTATGTAACATCTTGTTATGTAACTTGTACCAGAGCCCCCCAAAGTATGCTGCTATCATTGTAACTCATTGTGTTGGTTCTTACTTTTTTTGTGACAACACCTTCATGCCTAAGATTGATAACAGAATGGCATGAACTTGAAAAATACCACTCGGATGCCTTAACACCCCTTACGCAAAAACATTCAAAAGTACCTAGAAAAGATTACTCACTATTAGTGATGGAAATGTTCAAAAATGATTACCCCCCCCCACAAGTTTCTTGAATTTCAGAACACTCTGAGACAGGCTAGAATCTCTGCAGTTTGGGACCTATCCTGTGCAATTAAAAAAAAAAAAAGCCTTTTTTGCACAAAATCCAGGCAGCATTTTCTGCACAGAAAAATAACAATCCTCCACAGAATACATCATTTCATTGCAGAAAATAACATGTTTGCACAGAAAATTATGTGCAGAAAATGCAAATTTCTGTGGAAAAAATACATTATTGACACAGAATAAGTTCCAAACTGTGAATAGTCTTAAAAAACTGTACAGTTAGAATCATAGTAGAATATCAGAGTTGGAAGGGGCCACAGGGACCATCTTGACTTGCAGGAATGCACAACTAAACCATTTCGGCAAGATGCATATCTCCCCTTTGTTTAAAGATCTCTAAAAGAGAATCTACCATCCCCTGTGGCAGTTTTTTCCACTGTAGAACAGTTTTTACAGTAATGCCATTTTTTGTAACATTTAGGTGGAACCTCTTCTCTAGTAATTTGAATCCATTTGGTTCGGATCCATTGGTTCATATTCTAGTCTTTGGATCAGCAGAAAACAATTTTGTTCCCTCCTCTACATGACATCACTTCAGAGATTTAAAGAGGCTATCATGTCATCTCTCAGTTTTATCTTCTCCAGGCTAAACATATCCAACTGGCCAAGTTGTTCATAGACTCATAAATTTGGAAGAGACCACAGGGGTTATCGAGTCCAACCCCCCGCCCCCATGCAGGAACAAACAGCAAAGCATTCCCAACAGATGGTCATCCAGCCTCTGCTTAAAAACCTCCAAAGAAGGAGACTCCACCACACTCCAAGGCAGCATATTCCACTGCCAGATAGCTCTGACCATCAGGAAGTTCTTCCTGAGGTTCAGGTGGAATCTCCTTTCCTGCAGCTTGAATCCATTGCTCCTTGTCCTAGTCTCTGGAGCAGCAGAAAACAAGTGCACTCCATCCTCAGCATGACATCCCTTCAGATATTTAAACATGACTATCATGTCCCTTCTTAACCTTCTCTTCTGCAGACTAAACATACCCAGCTCCTTAAGCTGCTCCTCATAGGGCATAGCGACCATTTTGGTTGCCCTCCTCTGGACATGTTCCAGCTTGTTGATATCCTTCTCGAATTGAGGTGCCCAGAACTGGACACAGTATTCCAAATAAGGTCTAACCAATGCAGAACAGAGTGTTACCATTACCTCCCTAGAACTAGACACCATACTCCTATTGATGCAACCAAGAATCGCATTGGCTTTCTTGGCTGCCGCATCATACTGTTGGCTCATGTTCAGCTTGTGATCTACCAAGACTCCTAGATCTTTTCACGCATGCTGTTATCCAGCCACGTGTCCCCCATCCTATATTTGTGCATTCCAGATCTTTGATCATCTTGGTCATCCTTCCCTGGACATGTTTTGAGCTGGTCAATATCATTCTTGAACTATGGTACACAGTATTCCAGGTAAAGTCTGACTGAAGCAGAAAAGACTAGCACTACTGCCTCCCTTGATCTGGATATTATACTCTTATCAACACAGTGTAGAATTGCATTGACTTTTAAGCTGCCACATCACTCTATTGACTCATGTTTCATTAGTGCTCTACTAAGATCCCTAGATCCTTTTCACATGTACTACTTGCAAGACAGATGTCCCTTATCCTTTATTGGAACATCTCATTTTTTTTTCTCCCTATAGTACCTTACATTTAACACTTCTGGAATTCATTTTGTTAGCTTTGATCCAGGTCTCCATTCTGTTAAGGTAATTTTGAACTATGATCTTGACCTCTGGAGTATTCACTGTCTCCCTTAATTCAATGTTCATTTGCAAATTTGACAAACATGCCTTCTATTCCATCATCTGAGTCATTTATATTAGAGCAAATATAGGATTTTCATCTGAATTTTTATTACTGCAAGGTGAAAAGAAAGCCATTGAGTTCATGAAACAACACATTATGCATTTAGACTTTCTTGAACTGTTAGCTGAAACTAATACCCAGGGAACATTCTCAGTATGCCTGCTACTATATATTAAGAGTATTCTTCCAGCACTACTTTGAACAAGAATGAATACCATACATTTCCCTCTGCAATCACATTAGGAAGATTCAGATTCAGATTCAGAATGCTCTTGGTGGTGTCAGTGTGGGCAGTCAACTGTAGAAATCCTGGAACATACAGTGTTTCAATGCTGCAACCCAAGGCAGAAATTTATAGCACAGTGGGTGGGAGATAAAGGCAGCTGGACAGAATATGATATTCTTCTGTTCTTTTGACATGCCAGACCCACAGTCATATTTAATATGGCTAAATTATTGTTAGTAATTCAGTCAATTAAAAAGGAATGGACTAAGCTCCATTTGATAGGTTACCAAAATGACTCAGTACAGTGAAAGTAGGGAGGAAAAGGAGGGGATAATAAAGTACAGACTCCTATTTATATCACTGGAGTATAAACTGACTTGATATTAAATATTTCATTTTGCTTGAAGATTTTGTATATAATTGTATATAATTGGTATATGTATCTGTCTTTGGTATTTATTCTGTGGCTGTAAATTGGCTATGCCAGCGTATTTTGTGTATAATTTTATTTTGTCCAAGTGATGCCCTCTGGTTAATTAGTGAAAATATTTGTAACATTTATAAAGATATCGAACAACACTGGGCCCAGGATAGAATGGTGAGTCACCCCACTTGCCACTTCTCTGCAGAATGAAGAGCACCTACTTGTGAACACTGAGGGGCTTCAGTCAGTCAGCCAGTTATGAATCCACATTGCTGTAGCCCTATCTAGCTCAAAGTTCACCAGCTTACCTCCAAGCACACCACTGGGGACCTTGAAAAACACTTTACTGAAATCAAGATCTACTATATCCACAGCACTCCCTTGATCTACCAAGTTTGTAACTTTACCAAAAAAAAGGGGTGTGTGTATGTGCGGGGGGGGGTAAGATTGGTTTCATATGACTTTTTTTTAGAAAGCCTTACTGGTTCTCAGAAATCACAACATCGCTTTCTAATTGTGCACAGACTGACTGTTGAATGATCTGTTGTAGATCTTTTTGTGATATCAGTGCCAAGATATCTGGATGGCAGTTGCTTAAATCTTCTTCTGCCCTCTTTGAAGACAGGGACAGTATTTGTCCTCATCCAGTTTTCTGAGACCACTCCTGCTCTCCAAGAATTCTCAGACTGAGAGTGACTCTGCAAGTTCCTTTAGTACTCTTGAATGCAATTCATTTGGCTCTTAAAATAGAGATTCATTTTCAGTACCTTGGTACTCCTTTATTATCTCTTTACCTATTATGGGATGCAATCTCCTTAATAAATCATGTTCTAATTTTACCAGTTAGAGCACTGTTTTCCTTTTGGGAGAAGACTGAGGCAAAGAATGTATTGAACAACTCAGCTTTCTCTGTCCCCATTAGAATTTGATCATCTCTATGCTGTGGCCCCACCATTTTCTTGTTCTTCCTCTTGTTCTCAGCATAGCCCAAACCCATTTTTATAATTTTTACCTCTTTAGCATGCCCAAGTTCATTCTGAGCTTTAAACTGGTGGCTATTCATTTCTATTCCTCTTGGTGGTTTCATCCTTCTTCCAGTTCTTATGCATGTCTCATTGAAATCTCAGCTCCCCTGAAAAATTTTTGTACATCCACCCTGGTTTCTTTAGATACATTTTGACTCTCTGTCTAGACATTTATCTTCTTCATTGGGATTGTTTGGAACTGCACCTTCAGTATCTCACCTTAAAGAAACTCCTGGGAATCCCAAACTCCCTTACCTTTGAGTCTTTCTGATCATGGGATCTCACCCAGTATTTCCCTAAGCATGCTAAATCCAGGTTTCTTGAAATTAAGAGTACATATCTGACTATGTTTGGCTTCCACTTTCCTCTGTATAAAAAATCTCAAGAGAACATGGTTGCTTCCACCCAGGGTACCTACTATTTCCACCCCATTGACAGTTCATCTCTGTTTGTGGGATCAAATCAAAATAGCTGATCCTCTTGATGTTTGCTCCACCTTCTGTACAATGAAATTGTCTACAAGACCGCTGGATAATTTGTTAGATTTTACATTCTTGCCAGTGTTTGGCTTCCAAGAAATGTCAAGGTGATTGAAATCTTCTCTTACTATTATATCTTCCTTTGTTGAACATTTGGTCATTTGTTTTAAGAAGGCAGCACCCAAATCTTCCTCTTGTCTGGGAGCCTATAGCAGACCCTCATAAATGATGTTATTGTTGTTTCACTCTCCTTTAATTTTTACCCAAATATTCTCACCCCATTTCCCATGCTCTAAGTCATGGATCTCCTCAACATACAGTGCTACTCCTACTCCTTTCATATTTGGTCTATTTCTCTGGAATTGATCATACTCTTCCAGTACTACATTCCAACCAGAAGACTCTTTCCACCAAGTTTGAAGGACACCTATTAAATCATATGTGCCTTGCTGTGTATTTGACAGCTTTCTCACAGTAAAGAGAAGAATGGTACAGTTATTAATTCTTGCTTGCATAAATGAAACTTGCAAAGATTTACATTCCTACTATTATAACCCAAAAGTTATGACATAATGTCCACTCGTTATGTCACTTTTAAAGTGCAACTTATGATTTGTTTAGAAAAAAGTAGTTTGTTTCAGGGAACTATACTTACTTATAACATGTTATCTCTAAGCTGTGGGTGTGAAACTTGTACTTACTCATTATAGGAAAGTTATGCATTGCTGTATTTAAATCCATCAGTCTGAAATATATTATTTATCATCGACAGGCTGTTCCAGGGTGCCATACTGTATGTGCTGCCCAAGTTCAAAAGCTAAATGCTAGGGTTCTTACTGGTAAAGTAAGTTGGCCAATAGTGTCACAAGTGTGACTAAGTAGTGATTGTGAACGTGAAACAGTTACCTAGATTTACTCATCTGTAACTGTTTCCTCCTCATGATCACTGCTTAGTCAGAAATGTGACACTATTGTCACAATCTTAACTCACTCCATCTGCTTCACTGGGAATCAGTTGTATGGGGAGAAGGAAATCCATTCTGCTGGTGGATGACATTTTGCTGGGAGCGGTTCAAGCCAAGAGAAATAACTTGTTTAAATACACTTAATCAGCTGATACAAAATACTGTGGAAGTTTTTTCCCCCCTTTGGCTGATATCCCACTTCTAGAATACTTTCTTGATTCAGATCTGTCAGGCCACTGAAGACCTTTTCTCTAGAAACTGAAGACATTTCTATTCTAGGAAGCTTTTGCAAGCAGTTGTAGCTCTTCTTGCCATCTAATTTTAGTATAATTTCACTGTAATCTTTAACTGTGTTGATGTACCATGTACTATGAGTTTTATGTCGCTAATTGCTTACTGATATTGTATTATCCTATTATTTATTATCTAAGTTGCTAGCTTCTCTGACTACATCAGTAGAACAAGAAATAATAAATCATTAGTCTATTCTTATTATAGTAACTCATCTCACATTTCAAAGCAGACCATATCTCTCTTTTCAACTATTCTGTTCATAATCACAATGAGAAGACAGCTAAATCATTGGTGAACAGTTTCCTGCTTCATGCTGCAATGTGGGAAGTAAGAAAACATTCAAGTTGATCAAATGGCCAGTAGAAATTCCCTCGTGTCACCACCTGATCTAAAATGGCCTAATATAGTGCATGTCTGATCATACAAACATAAAAGCAGTTTTTCCTTGGTGAACTTCAGATCAGTATCTGATGTGTTTTGCAAAAAAAAAATATCCACATCCAATCACACTTCAGTTTTTATCTCCACCAGCTTTGTAGATGCTTATGAGGACAGGTAAAACAAGATTATGGCCCTTTCCACATCCTACCTTTTCTTGGCGCTGGAGTGCAGTGATCACGCGAGCAGCCTCTTGTAAGAGGCTCTTGCTTCCCTGCTTCTTCAGCTCTGCATGAGCTTCCTGCTCATGCAAGAGCCCCGCCTCTTCCTTTCGTAGTGTAGCCTGGGACCTTCCCAGGCTGCGCTGAGACAGGAAGCGCGATCAGCCTGGCTCCTGAGGCTCCGCACGCCAGGTAAGTGCGCGTGGGGCCTGGGAGCAATGCACGATTGTGCAGCATTTTCGGATGAAAGCCGAAAATGCAAAGGTGCACGATTGTTGCCTGCTGGCTCCTGGAGCCTTGCACAATTGCGAGGGCATCATGCAGATTGCTCCTCGCAATCGCGCAAGGCTCCAGGCCCTCATTCACATGGCAAATGCCATGCAGAAAGGGCCTATATTGGAGTATTTGCAAAAGAACCCCCTGTATTCTAATTAAGGTATGTTTTGGAAGGGGGCAGAAAGAAAGCACATTCTGATAAAATATTAATTTAAGAAGGGGAATATAACACCTGTTGTTTGTTCTTTAATTGTCTACTGTAGTGTCGACCATGTTGTGGATTAATGATAGGCATTATACAGCTCTGCAGATATTATTGGACTGCAAGTCTCAATAGCTAGGGCTGCTAGGACTAGCAGGCTGTAACATCTGGAGGGCTGCACGATTTTACCCTCCTTTTGCTTGATTGTGGGAATGTGATATGAATGCAGGCAAGATTAGAGAATGCCACTTATATCATACTTGTTAATGCAGATTAATTTGACCTGATTTAGGAGTTGAACAGTAGAAACAATAGTCATTGCTAGTGTTTAATTGTCTGTGATCTGTATAAGCATTCATGAATAAACTGTGCATACAACAAACTTGAGAGGAGGGCCACAATCAACTTATTTTAAATGAATGGATTGGATCAAAGATGGGATAGAATTTTAGGGTTAAGAGCTGCAGGTATGATGAGGGATGGAACCCTCTGAAACAAGGGATATATTAGTCTGTAGTATACTAGTACAATAAACTAATCTATGAAGTGGACAACTTTGGAAGGTCTAGGCACCAATTTTCCACTTCCAGGACCCACTGTAAACCATAACAGGCCTAAAAATATACAGTTATAATAAACAATATTAAAGTAAATCAAAACTAGAAGTGACCATAAATTCTATTTAGGTTCTCATTTTGGGGGTTGGACAGACTGGACTTAGGTGGGCTACTTTAAATGTAAAACTGAGTGGAAAAATACCTTTTAGGCCCATACATATACATACATACATACATTTGGGTAGCTTATATCAAGGCCCACAGAAACAGCATTTTAAGTCCTACTAATTTTTGTTGTTTAATGTTTGGCTTAAGTATATAAATTCAAAATTAATGGCTAAATCCAATTTTGTGACCCAATGAGAGTAGGCCCATTGAATTAATGGAATTGATAAAAGTCAATTTACAATGTTCCCACTGATGTCATGGGAACTACTTTAGTAGTTTTTAAGCCTAAATCCAATGAAGTCCACGGAGTATCTTCAAATTCTAGACAGCACGTCTTGTGTATTGTTAGGGACGTGAGTTATTCAGTTTGATCATAGGACAAAGCGAGATCAACTATAAATGTCAGATACACACACACACACACAAATAGGGCTTTTTTTTGTGAGCAGTACATAAGTGCTTGTTTAAGTAGGACTAACAACTGCATTTACTCCTAAATCCAGCTGCACCCACTGAAGTCAACTGAACACTGTCAAATTTCAAACAGTACAACTTGGGTCTTGTAAGACACATATAATTCAGATTGATCATAGGACAAAAGGAGAACAATTGTAGCCCAAGCATGAATTCAAGTGGAATAGCAAAACAGGAATTTCAACAGTTATATTTAAAATAAGTGAAAAATCCTAACGTGGAAAAGAAAGATTATTGGGCTGCCACCAGATCTGAAATATAAACTATTAAGAGCACAATAAATTTCAGTGGAGGAGAAACACCAGCCCTGAGGGCCTAATCTACCCCATCTGAGATCTGGGTCTGAACATTGAGGGCTGAGGGGAAGACCCATCCCACACCAAAATTCTGCTCCCTGGAGAGTGGAAGATTCTTCCTCACACCTTCCAGATGAGAAGGCAAGTGGAACATGGGAGGATCTGTTGTGTCTCTGGTTTCTAATAAGAGCTCTCATTGGGATTTTCTTCTTACCCCATTCATATTCCTAATGAGTAATATCAGTGGGGCTGGTGGAAATCCTATTATTACCAGTAATAAGAAGTAGCAGAGGCATTCCCTGCATCTCTTTCAGCATGAAGAAGGGAAACACAGACATCAGAAGAGGGGAAGATATCCTCCGGAGCACTGCCTTGGTCCCAAGAGGACCCCTCTCTGGCTCCCAGAATACTACAGTTTCTCAATTCTCCTTGAGGTGTCTATTCAGATGTAAATCCCACTTGATTTAACAGGATTTCATTCCAGGTTAAATACATACAGAATTACAACCTTTAGCTACTGTATTTCATTCATGCTGCTCTATGACTTGCACAGTTTTATGGGTTCGCTATTTGTATTTTTCAAGCACATTTTCTTCCACCCTCAAGCAAGGAAAAGTGCAGTTGCTCCTAATGCTTGCCAAAGAAAAATGAGAAACACCCAGATCACTCCTTTCACTAGAGAACCCAATTACAAGGCCATGATTAGATTATAAATTCTTAATGCTCCTCTCCAGGTGATTTCCACCCTTGCAGAATTTTTATCCTGTAGGCAAAAGTGTGTTTTTGAGGCTGTATAATGTTCACCAGTAACACAGGGAGGAGGGAAGAGGCTACCCACTGCAGGCTGTGTTGAAGCCAGTTCACTGCTGAAATAAATGAGCTGTCCATGACTGATTTCATTTTGAAGAAGCTATAAAATAAAAAACCAAGAAAGCACCACAAAAGATACAAGTGACAGAGGCTGGTTAATTGGACTACTAATGACTTTTGTCCTTTCAGCAGGGTATTGGAAGTATGCTAGGATGAAGCCACAAATGTAAATGAGGCAATCTGAACATATTTACAGATGTTCTGTGGCCTATTAGGATGGGAATGAACCACAGTGCTTTAAAGTTGAACTGCCATGTTTATCGGTGAAGCTTTCATTATCTTTCCCAAAGTCTGTGTTACCCCACCACTTTCATTCATCTTCCTAATGTCAGATTATTTCAAACCTTCCTACAAGAGTATTTTCATCTGTATTTGCTCATAAATAAACTTGTGGTCTGTACAAGCAAGCTCAGCTCCAAATCTTGCAGCAAGCTCCTTCTTAATTACATATTGTTGTGTGTTGTATCCGATGAGTGAAGTGCTACCTAGACTTCCAGGCAGGTGCTTGGGATGGTACTGTATATAGTGAGGTGAGAGGGACATTAAATGCAGAATGTACTTTGGAGACAGAGAGGGAAAGCTTCACCTATAAATGCAGAACACTTTATGCATCAGATGAATTCGGTTACAATCCAGGAAAATTACAATATAATCTGTAATATGTTCACTAGATGTTCAGGTATGTCAGGATTCTTGTTTCATCCTCCTTCCTTCCTGTCATCCCACTTTTTCACACATTCTGAAATTTTGCACCTCTCTAATTCTTCCTTCCCAACCACCAGGCTGTCAGAGAAGAGACAAATAACTTTTTCCAGAGGACTGAACTGATCTCATATAAAAGGCTTCCCACCTTTCCTTCTACTGCTGCACCTGGTTCTTCATTTTTCCCTCCCTGCCAAAAGTCTAAATTGAATCTTTGCAGGGAGCTTTCCATCTTTCATCTATTGCTTTTTTTTTGCTTTCTTCTCACTAGGGATGGGATGAAATTTTGTTGGATTCCACAACCTTAATAGAAGTCATGTTCTTGTACTTCAAGACTGTACACCTTATTTTAAGCATTTGCACATTTGTCATGCCTACAGAGCATTTCTGATAAATAAAGTAGGTTAGTGCTGGTACTGCCGTCTAGGCAGAGGGCGGGAGTGTGAGGCTTTGGACTGCCTCCCCGCTTTCCTTCCCTCCTCTCCACTATAGCCCAGGCTTTGGCTTGGCTGCTAGGCTGCGTCCACCCCTTGGGGGGAGGGGGAACCTTTCTCGCAATGAAGGCTGGGTCTGGGGAGCCCCCAACACCGCCGCCCAGGTATAATGCCCCTCGCTCAGTTCTCCATGGGCTCAAGGGGGTGGCCCCTGCTTCCGTGGCGTTGGAAGGGTCTGGAGGCAACAAGTCAGCTTTGCCCCTGGCAACAGCCCCTGCAGTAACAATGGAAACCGTGGAAGCCACCATGTGGACCAACGCTACAATGGCAGCAACTTGTATCGCTACAGAGGTGTCGTTAACCACAATGACTGCAGAGATGTCTCTTGTGGCCAAAGATAAAGGAAAGCTGACATCTCCAGCAAAGGTGGGCTTTGAAGCCACAGCTGTGGATGGGACTTCAGTGGGAGATGGATCTTCTGGGGAGATGGCACCTGTGGCCAATTCAGTGGACAGTTCTATACCTGCCACAGTAACGGTAAATGCGACATCTCTGATGTCATCCAGTGATGTTGGGATGATGTCATTGCCTGTGGCTGTGCCTAAGGAAGCCATGGTGAAATCCCTCCCACTTCCACCATCATCACTTACCATGGTAGTGGTGGCACCTAGTCCGTTAACGCCACCAGAAAAGACCTCACCCACATCTCCCAAAGGTTTGGCACCTCATGATGCCTCAGCACCACCACCACCATCCCAGGACATGGGTTCCCAGTCTAGTCTGGGCACTGTGGCATCCAAGGCCCCTCCTGCTCCTGACACCCTGAGCTACGTGGATTCTGTAAGCCTTATGTCAGGCACATTGGAGTCACTGACTGGACCTGGATTCCTTGACAATGCTAGTTCCTTGGGCTCAGATTCTGAGATCAATGGAATGATAAATAAAGTACACATAAAGCAATGTGGATATTTTAAAATACTGGATATTTTAAATGTGGATATTTTAACAATGTGAACAGCTAAAATGCATATAAGTGGGGGAGGGAATACCCTGAAACACACTTTAGTTAATAAAAGAAAATTGTACAAATTGGGTAAATTGTGCAACTAAATGTAAACTTATTTGTGTGAATTCCAGCCTTGCAACCTGATGTGAAACAAACCAGAAATAAAAGGCAGGTGGGATTTAGACAATCTCAAAAAAAATGGAGATGAAGTGATGGTCACATCTCTACTTCTTCCTTCTCTACTTTTGTCTGCACTCTGGCAGACAAGTAGCCCACACCTGTTTTATGCAAAAAGATGTGTTATTTCATAAGCCTTTCAAGTCTTTTGGTGACCCAGTTTTTGGCTGTGACTCACATTTGAAAACTCCAGAGTACCCAGCCTTAGCGCTATAACAAAACTTGTGATGAATATTCCTGCATGAGAACTGTGCTATCAAGCACCTCACCCAAATTTCCGAGTGTAGTTGAGTTCAGCACAAACAATTGCTTTATGAATCACTTTAGTTCAATATTGAGAAGGAAAACACTGCTCTCTGCATCATTCTCAGTTATGCAGTTTCCCATTTTATTACAATCAAGACAGGAATATTATGCTTGTATGAGAGTGTTTTATTCTCTTGTGCCCCTTCCTGGACACTGAAAATAATCAATTTCAATACAGCAGCACATTAAAATTCTTGGTATGACTTTCTTGCTTGGTCAATATTTCAGATCTCCTCATTTATTCATGAATAATCTCCTTGGAATATGAAAATCATGTCCTGGTTGGCAAAGAAAAAGTCTCCATGTTTATTCATGTTGGAGTTATATTAATGATCCATGACACTTCTGTTGAATAAGTACTTTCTTGTTCTGCAAACAGTCCAAAATTAGATTTATATTATGAATCCAACAGAGATTTCACACCACATATAAAAAAGATGGGAGGATTAAATGCATATAAAATTAGGATGTGTACTGATATTATTATTTTTTTAAAAAAACTTCTCAGACTGATAAAAAAATACACTGATAGAAATGTGTGAGCAAAACTTGATAGCTATTCATCTCCCACAAGGATGCTGAGAAAAGCCCTAGGGTATGCTATGAGTAGATTCTTTTATCAGGCATACATAATCAAATACATTGGGGAAATCTATGATAGCTAACCAGATTGTTTATTCTAATGATAACTCTAAAGAGATGCAACATTATTATTAGAAATAAAAGCTAGTTGCTTCTATGTCATGGTGTTCAAAGATGGTGATATCAGTTTTTGCCAGGGCCTCCAAGAGGGCCAAAATGGATCCATCCCAGTCTGCATTTCCTTGCATGGTCTTCTGTTCCCATCCAGAAGAGACCTGGAAGCAATATGCTCCTTAAAAGTACTATTGGAAGCAATAAGCTCCTTGAAGGTAGTATTTTGTTATCTCTGTGTTTTTAGATTTTTTCCAGACACTGTGGCCAGAATGCTGTTGGTGAACTATCTTGGCATAACTTCATAGGAAATGGCAGCAGGAGGGGAAAGGCCATTGACACAGTGCCATAAAGGCACTGGAAAAATGCAGGGAGAGGTCTTGTCCCTACCACCAGTGCATGACACCAGAAAATGTGTAATTGCTAATGTGGTAGACCAACACTATTCTTACCAGTGCCTTATGTTTTATCTGTTATAGGAATATTTCAGTCAACAAAGCCTCTAGCAGTGAGGGTCCTTCTTAAGAAATCTTGTTTTATGCCCAGCCAGCCTCCCTTTCCTCCTAATTTTCTGTCCAGCTAGAAATGTTGAGCACCATCAGCATGAAAAGATGGTGCAGGTAGGCTGAAGACTATCAGGGTGAAACAGCATGTCTGGAAAAGAGTGGGATTCTGCTCTAGCTGATCCCACTGTATCTGTGTGCCTGCTCACAACAGGCAAGGTTAACTGCAGCCCCTGAAGAATATGCATGAATAGCAAGGCACTGAGAAAAGGGGAAAGAAGAGAAACCTGTCTCACCCCCTCACCCCAGTATGTTAAAAAAAAAAACAACTTAGAAAATACAAATAAACTTGGTCACCAAAATGGAAACACTAAGAAAAATGGAAGCTGATGAAAGAAAGAAAAATCATTCACGGATGTATTTTGGAAGAACCTTTGCAGTGGTCTCTAGAGTGTTCAATATGTTTTTGTTTACTTATGCAAGGCTTATCTGAGCTGCTTGTTTGATTTCACATTTGCATATTGTTAGTTTTGAATAAAAAGTTTGTTGAAACATGTCCACCTGCTTTTTTTTTTGTTTTTTTTTGTTCTATACAAACCTATCCCAATTTTTGTATTGTTATATCTGGTACTAAATTTCCTGTTAAAGAAGTAAAGCCCAGGAGCACATTTATTTCATTAATTGAGGTATACCTGAATTTTTTATCCTGTAGTTTCAATTTTTTTAAAAAAATGCTTGATTGTATTGTATTTTTGCTTGTGAGCCTCTCTGTAAGAACTTACATGATGAAGCAGAGTTAAATCATGCGAACATTTACATACACACATACATGAATATTCCTTCCTCAGCATTCACTTCAGATCTTGCCAGCAACTCTAGCTGTTACTGAACTGAAACCATTAACATGGTTACTGACTCTTCAAATAAGAGGATTCTTTTTCAGATAAAGAACAGTATATTTCATCTGTCAGACCCTGAGAATATTTTGGAAACTGGAGTGGATAGTTGTACAGGCACGTAACAACTCAAGACAGTGAAATTACTGCTTCTGAGCAAGGCTACTATGAAAAGCATCTATTATGTTCACTTAAGTATTTTGAATTTTGAGTTGATGGGCATCTTCACAGGCTTCAGCTACTGCAAGCATTCAGTGAGGAGCTAACTTGTATATAACTAAACAGCTCACTGAATTTCATGGGATTTCTTCCCGGGTAAGCACACATAGGCTTATCAGCTTTCACTATTGTTAAGAGATCAGAAAAATATAGCTGCACTCAACTGCAGAAGTTAAATCCTAGGTTTTGACTGTCTTGTTTCCAAAACAAGCTGAATCTCAAAGTGTTTTAAAAATTCAGTGATTTGTGATGAACACTTGCTGTGTAGTCATTGGTTCTAATATGGATATGTGCATTCACATGATTGCGAAAGGGCAACAGATGAGCACTGGAAGGCATGAGTTCTATGCAAACCCTTACCAGCTTTCGAATGGTATATAGTTGCAGAAGTATGCATGTCAGAAAATGAGCTGAAGGACAAATGGCACTCCAGAAATTGTTGAACTACTGCTCTCACCATATTTTACCATTAGTCAGGCTGGCTGGGGCTGATGGGAATTGCTCACCAATGTCTGGAGAACCACAGGTTCCCAAAGCCCTGGCATAAGAGGTGGGCAACATTATATAAAGTAAAGCAAACCTTTACTAAGCCCACCTTCCTAAGCATACTCATTTGGGAAGGAGCCCTACTGTTCCAAGGCAATCAGACAAGTATGTAAGACCAGTGGTCTTGTGGTTAGGGGATCCTGAGAGCTAAAGTTTGAAAAATTAACTTTTCTAAGCTCTGCATAAGACAGCGGTATAAGAAATCTGTCATTATTCCAGATTTCTGTTATATTTTTTGAAAAGGTCTTGCAATAATGAAAATGAAATAGCAGTGCTATAAAAACACAGAACATTTTGAAGGTCATGTTTTCTATGTCTAATATTTTCCTTTCTTGCCTTCCTTCTTGCTTAGTAATACTGAAGCCTTACACTAGAACATCCTGGCAGGGGTGCTAATTATCTGGTTCTGGCAGGAACAACGAAGTGCTTTCCAAAGAAAAGGAAAACCTCGGATACCTTTCTGTGCAATCTAAAGAGAGAAAATAGAATGAAGCAAGGGAGAAGGGAAGCCAGAAAAATAGTGCTCCATAACCCTTCAGTGTTGCCTTTGTGAAGTATGAGCCCTAGGGAAATCTTTTGAAGAACTCTCTCACTGATAATTTGCAAATCCTTTAATTGGAGATGACATTTGCAACGTGAGGTTATGCTAAGCAGGCTGAGGGGACTGGACAAAGCAAGACAGGTCAGAGCAGTGATAACTCTGTGGCCAACACTTGCCCACTTGCCTACAGCCTCAGCTCTCTGGGTGGCATCATTGATCAGCATCAACCCTTTGAGGGCTTGTTTGGTGTAAGCTGCTAGATCTGGAGGAAAACTTCTTTTTGGTCTGTCTCGACATAGGTACTAGGGAATGTTTCAGCCATGTTCTTCCTGCCTGCTTGCTCTAGTTTTAGGATTTTCACAAATAATAGCAAGCATAGGATCACTATAGAACTTGAATGATTGCCAGATAATGGACTTGGGAAGCACATTCTTCACTAGACCTAGAACTCAGAATCTGCAGTGGCAGGTTATTTTTATTAATTTTTCATCTTACGCATTGAGAGCCATGGGGAATTACTATGGTCTGCACAAGCACATCACACAAAGAGATGAAATATATTGCCCTAGATACATTTGGGTATCCCAAGAGTGTTGAAGGTACTCCAACAAGATAAATTTGCAATTTGCAGAAAATTTGCATATTGTAATGTATCATTACTATAATTGAAATACAAATGGTATCAAACTATAGCAGAAAAGGCTGTGTCCAGGTGATTTCTGTGCATGCTTGTTCTCCTGTGTTAAGTATTGATGATCAACTACAAGATCCCTGTTCTTCCTTCTTTTTTCTTTAGCTCTTTAAACCAGACATGTCTTCAGACAGATGACATATTTGTCTTTGAGACAAGGGACTGTCTTCTCTAAAGCAGGACACGTCTGCTTTAGAGCCTCTGTTAGTCTGGTATGTTACATTATACCTTGTGTCATAATTCATCTAGCAGGATTCCAATGGGGGAACGTAAGCTTTAAAGAGTTAATGAGAATGGGTAACAATGATACTGTTAGAGTGGGATCATGTTTAGAGATCCCAGATCCAGGGCCATAGATGGGTGATGGGGACAAAGCCATAACCCCAAAGATTCCAGTCTGTGCTAGCTTCTTGTTAATCTCATCTGCATCCTGGATCAAGCTAACCAGCACTTGGTCTGGGCACCCAGAATTTACACTGTGTCCCTACTTTGTGGCCTGTTGTATATTTGGGATACTTTTTTGGTTTCTGTTTTTTCCCCCTGAAAATTTGGAGGCTCTAAAAGTTTTGGTCATTTTATTTGTTTACATCAGGCATTCTTAGCCTTCCAACATAGTCTCTAGGCAGCTTTCTACATTTTACAATTTTGAAAATGTAAAATTTTGAAATTTTGAAGACTCCTTCAAAAGCCTAGCAGATGAGGATAAAGCTCTGATCTTCACCCGTGCGCGCACGCACACACACACGCACGCACACACTCTCTCCTGCAGGGTCATCTGCCACGAGCTGATTTGTGAAAAGAATGCTGAGGAATTTCTTGTTGTTAATATTTTTTAATTTAAAATATTGCTTATTATGATGTTACTGCTTTGATGTTATGTGTATGTAACCTTTGGGATGTTAAAATTATTGTCTTAGGCAACAGATTAATAAGTTATGTAATTAACACATAGTTGGGTCCTCTTTCTTTCAAGCTAGTGCATGTGCTGTCTCTTTGTGCTATTCCTATCCATCACAGTAAAACATCAAGGAAGTCTTAAGTATTGAATATACTGGTCTGGTCTATATGGGTGGGAGTAGTATGGTGTGCTGCTTTGAGCACTGAACTACAGCCCTGGAGACCAAATTTCTCACGCAGCCATAAAAGCCCAGTGGGTGATCCTGGATGCATCACACACTCTCAGCCCTAGAAAACCCCATGATAGGTAACAGGTTCACCTTAGGGCTGCCATAAGTCAGAAATGACTTGACACACAGCAACAACTCAACAAATACCTGCAAGTCCTTGTGCAGAAGGGATTGTGAATTCCATGAGGTTTGGGGCCCTAAGGGATCAGGAGCAACACACTCCCCCCCCACATCTGTATATTCAGTTCTGTACACTCATTGACCATCTTCACAGTCCTATTCCCTCCAACAGGTAAAACTCAATGTGTCGCAAATACACATGCAAAAAACAACAACAACAAAAACCCCACACACATACTCTTCAGACCACAACCTTGGCTGTAGCTTCTTTTCTGCTGGAAGGCCCTTCCCTTGGCAAATCACAGTATTTGCATCCTCTCTGTTTCAGAGCAGAGTCCAACATATAGTGGACTGCAGAAGGGGGGAAAGCTGCAAAGGTTGCCTCCTGCCGCATTTAGCCAAAAGAAGAGCTTTTCTGGATCAAAGGCAGAGTCTGAAAAATTTCCTACTTAGATTACAACTCTCAGAATCCCTAGCCAGCAGGGCATTGCAGCGATCGTCCAAAAAGAGTATTTCTAAGTTCTGCTTAAAAGCTTCCTCTAGATGGAAGCATTTCTACCTGTGAACATTTTTTCTACATTCATGTATTTGCCAACCTCTCCCCCATCCCCATTACAAAGTATGTGCATAGTTCTGGGGACCACAACACCCACAATCATCAGTCTTTCTCCCCTATGGGAGGTTTTGATGCACCCAAGATCCCAAAATCTGTTCAGTACCTACTCCCAAATTCCTCTTCTTTCTGCCACCAGCACCTCTAGAACCCCACAGAACCTCCTCAAGGTCCCACAACGTTAAAAAAAAAACAATCTGGGAGATCGTTGCAAGAGAGTAATTCATAAATTTTTGGAGGGATCTATGGGAGCTTTGTGAACAAGTTGCCCACAAAACTATCCTCTTCTAGATTACAGCCAATAAAAACTAAGTCAGTTCCAAAGACACAAAGAAGTTCCCTGATTGTTTCTGTTTTCCTGCTGTTCTTATGAACATCAAATTGGCTGACACAAGTTGAGGGCATGTTCTTAAATTGCTTTTCAATTTTCAAGCGGCTATGTGTTACCCTTTCTCTCCCTGATTAACCTCTAACAGAAAATCATTTAAAAACCAAGCTGAAACCTCAGCTGTAGAGAACAATAAGCATCTGCTACACACCACACATGAGAAAGCAAACAAGAAAAAGAAATGCTTTTGCTATCAACAAAGTCCATGTAATGCCAACTAAAAACAACAACTTCCTTTTGATAGGACAGATAGTTAATTAAAAATACCTGATGTTGATTTAGAAAATGTTGTCATGAAAGAAGGAAGATCTAGAATTCATATCAAGTCTGGTGACTGGGACGGGTTTATGCATAGCTCTTACTGGAATAAACCCCATACCAACTGTTGCAATTTGGCAGGGGCAGTTTGTATTAATCCCCTGTCATCCCAGTTTTTCACCTGCTTTTAAAACATCCCAGTTACACTTTCCTCCTCCCACTTTCCTCCTTTATTCTTACTTTACTTCCATTTCTGCAAAACTGAAATCAAAATGCAAAGTAGTTTGCACTCAATTAACTCAGTGGGGGAGGTATGGAATCTTGTCCTTCCCAGTATGCAAAAGCAAACTGCTGTAACCTTTCTTAGCTTGGATGTTCTTCCTCATTTTGCCATTTTGATGTTGCATGCGCCCTGGTTTTCATATGTGAAATGCTGGAGGGTATGAATATCCTAGCTGTCAAGTTGCTGAGCTAAGCTTCCTGCCATGAAAACACTAACCTGTTGAATGTATATTCTTTGCTAAGTGCTTCTTTGCATTCCCCATTAATAAAAGAGATTATTTAGTATCTAAGCTTAAGTATTGCTAATTGCTGCTTCACTGTAATTCAAAGGTTGCTTGTCACTATGGTGTATTTCAGGTTAAGGAAAGGTAGGAAAGCCAAAAGTAAGGATGTTTTGAGAACAGAGCCATTGGGAGATAAGAGAGAAATATGCAGGGGAGTGTTCACCTTGGTCAAGGGCATATAGATTGGTGGTAGGTACAGGCCTGGGAAAGAAAGGGGGAATACATACATGAAGAGGTTTATGGCTTTGACCAATGAATATTTTGTGCACTTAAACATATATCGATAACCTATATAATTTGTATGCTGTGTGTAACTTCCAGTTTTGGCAACTTCTGTGGAAGTGTGTTGTGCTGATCATGCTATCCATAAAAAATAAACTTCTGTCTACCTCAGATTGAGTTCTGTGGAGTGTGCATTATTCAGCACATGACATTAGCTCCCCAGATTTGGCGTAGCTTTTAAAAAAAACACACACAATCTGTGCCATGTTCCTGTTGGCCAGCATATCTACACCAGTGTAGATGGCACTGTAGTAGGCAGGGGCATGGTAGTAGGTTTAAAATGGTTGAGGGCACTGTGTCTTTCTCTGCCATCCCCCGTCATCAGTATGCATGTCTCCAAAAGATATCTTACACCAGAATATCTAACCTTCATGCCACCATAAGGCACCAACAGAATGCTAATCCTGGTGACAAAACTGACATTTGGGACTAATTCTAGTACCTAGTCCCATCTAGCGTAGATGTATTAAATCAAATTTATACAACTGTTGACTTTGCCATTCAGCAATTAATTCAGTGAGTCTACTCTAGATGAGACCAACACTTGGGTGTGAACCATATTATCAATAATTTGTTGTGGTAAACAGTCTCAGCCTTTTCTTGAAAGATATATTTTTGTTTGGAATCAAAAACCTCAAAGCCTCCTCCTTTCAGTTCCTTGCTATAAGAAAGATATTCTCTCTTTATCAAAACTTTCCCCCTTTGTTGCTAGAAATATGTTGGCTGAGATCTGCAAAGCTGCATGCAAAGCAGCTCCATGCCTCTGCTTTCCCAGTGAGAGCTGTCAAACTGGGGTAGGGTGGGGTCAGTAATGGCAGGGGGTGGAGCACAACCTTGCTTCTCACCCTCTTGGCTGCGGCTGAGACAATCTTCTTCTTGGTCACCTGATCTGTCTCACCCCTCCTCTCTCTACCAATAAAGGACCACAGTAGTGCTCCTTCAGGTACTTGACAGTTGCTGAGGAGGAGATTTTGGACATGCACAGCGGGGAGGGGTATGAACAGCTTCTTGTGCAGAGTCTAAAATGAGACATACATGCATATAATGCCACTAATCCCACATATATTAGTAAAGGAATTGCAGATGTGCCTGTGTTATCGTACTTTTCTTTACCTTTCTGTAAGAAAGACGTTCTCTCTTTATTCTCCCTTCTCTTTTCTTTCATGTAAGAAAGACAGTCTCTCTTTATGATGAATATATAATGTTATTATAGATACGTAAAAATAAAAACTTTCAAAATGTCACAGAATGGCAGCCTTTCAAGAGGCAGATTACAATCTATTTCTTTTAAAATATACATAATGTCTTGAAAATAGGGCATTTTCTTGTGCATATTTTATTCATACCATACTCATTTTCTGTTCCTGGTTAAAATAACAGGGACTGTTCTCATGTTTGGCACGGTTAGTCACAGTCAACAGACTGAATGTCGGTATAATAGTTTGCATCTTTGAAAAAGTTTTTTAAAAAAAACATTGAGGACCACACTAAATAAAAAGAAATGGCAGGAAAGCACCTGACAAAATCTTTGACCAGGCATGTGAAGTTTAAAACCAAAGAATGGTAGTTAAGGCTGTTTGAGGGGGGTATTAATTTATCTTATCATTTATTTCCCCAACTTTAGATAATTTAATTACAATAAACTAATTCAAAAATACCAATCACTAAAGATTAAAGAAAGATTGTAAGCATATGTCTAAAATGTTATAAACACTGTAAGAATATGTTGATGTAATGTACTCCTTACAGACAGTCATTGTAAAACTACAGGTTGTAAGTAACTTCTATAAGAAGTAGAAATAGCCTTGTGACTTACCTTATTCACCCCATCTGCCATGGCTTGTAAGGTGAGTTCTCTCGGTCCATCCACAGTCTTACCATTATCAGTGGGGCCCCAGCTGGCACTGTAGATATCTATTACTTGTGGCATGTGGCTGATAGAGGAAGCCTCTATGATGTCAGTCATAAAAGGCTGATCCAGCATTCGAATACCTGTGGATTTAATCAACATACACATGGGCAATGAACTAAGTCACATGTGCACACATATACAGAAAGTGATATCTCAAGGTTCATATCACCCTCCAGGCTAGAAAACCTCCAACAGCAACTTCTAATGTGCTTTTTTATCCCTAACAAAAAACATGTGTTCATCTAATATGCAATTCACATAATGGCAGCAGGGCGAGAAATTCATCCTTTAAAAAAAATTAAGAATATTTCTTACTATAAAATTGACTTCCATAATTAAAGCTCATTCTGCATTTTTTAAATAAATGTTTACCTAAGTTTGGTCTTTCAGTTTTTAACGGCAAGATGTATATGATAGCACATTAAAAGATTAAAAGCTGGAAGTGTGGGGCCAAGCATATAAGCTGAAACATGGGCAGCCTATTCCACTGGAAAACAGGGTGGAAAACAGCCCAGTTTCCTAGCTGTCTACTGCCTAAGAAAACCCTATGGCAGAGCTTTCCAAACTTTTCATGTTGGTGACACACTTTTTAGACATGCATCGTTTCGTGACACAGTAATTCAGTTTTACTAGCAAAGCAGTGGTTAAACTAACTCCTTATAGGAGATACAAACACATACATAAACTATAATAACGAAATGTACGGGGACAAAACATATCTCGTGAAAACCTTTCATTTATATTTTCAAAAATATATTATTTATTTATAACATACATTTCTAAGGCTCGGAAGGGGGCTCATTCTCAGACCAGGGAGGTGACACACTTACACCCTAGGGTTCTCAGACCAGGGAGGTGACACACTAACACGTCGTGACATACCATTTGGAAAGCCCTGCCCTATGGAATACCCAGAATTACCAGAAGTTGATAGGCAACTTTAAGGTATGTAATGAATTAATATAATGGCTGAAACCCTGCTGAGAACAGCTGTAGTGTAATGCTCTGCCAGGGTAACTCCTCAGGATTGCACAAATAACTAAAATAGCCTCATTGATGGGAGCGGGGAGACAGAGCTGTGCCCCCATGTCATTCTGGCAGTGCTACAGACTGTTGTGTTACTTGAGGAGATGCTTGTATAAGAAGGTATCCTTAGGTAAGCCTGAAACATTTCCAACCATTAAAGCAACTAGCTGGTTACAGAAACCCCAACAGTTTCTTGTAATCAAGGCAAAGGCTGTGTATAAATCTTTCTGATCTATACATTTTCTGACAGATTTCCAACCCTATTGCTGATCTCACATCAATAAAAGAGAATATGAGATGGGCCTTTCAGGTTTCTGGCAACAGACTGTTGCAGACCTTCTTTATTGCTGTCCTAATTTGGATTTGGAAGGAGGATAATCATGTGCTGTTGTCCTGAAACTAAGGCGAGGTCTCTCTGCCTCCCCTGCCCCCAGTTTTAGCGGGCCACTTGAAGGTGCTATAGACTTTAGCAGTAGCTTGCTGAATGAAACTCTGGATGTGCACGTGAGCACAGTTATTCCTCAATACAGTGGCAACATCTAATACTGCCCACTCTTCCACATTTAACAAAGTGAGCAAGGGGAATTGGACTTTAGGCAGTACTTCTAGTCTGTGTGAAATTTTCCTGAAGGATTCCTGCCAAGAACTGGATGCCAAACCTGGTATTTAAATTATTTCAGAAACAAATGAGAACAGAGGCTGCCAACTAGAGAAATGAATTAAACACAAGAAATTGAAGGCAACAAGAAGAGTACATATAGCAATGCAAAAGCAAGTAGTACAGTCAGTTTTGAAAAAGAGCTTGGAAGAAGAATGAATATAATGACACAGCGAAGCCATCCATAATTGAGGAGTGATGTGATGATGCTCAAAGTCTTAAAACTCCAGCCATCCTACTATTTTTAATTTTAATTTTTAAATTTTAAAAGTACAATGAATTACCCCTCAACCCCTCCTCCCTATCTCTCCTCACAATATAATTCAGTGATCAGACATTCTGTACATAGCAAAATCAAAGTTCATAATCTGTTCTTCCCCAGATTTAAGTGAGATGATGGTGCACTTTATATAGAAAGATGATTCATAGTATAGGTGATGAATGGGGACCAGATTTCCATAAACATGTCCTTTAATATTTCCTCTCTGTTCAGCTGAGAATGGGCAGTTAATTTTTCCGCTAAGGAAGGCCGCCAAAGTCTGTCTAAAGTCCTAAGTGATAGACCCTCTGCTGACTTCCCTGCCCACAATATCTCAGCTGGAGCAGCACCTATCATTAAAGAAATAAACTGCTTATCTGTTATCTGCTTATCTGGTGTTGCCCACATCAAAGATGGACAGAATTAACAAAGTATCTGAAACAGTATATCTTGCCTTATCATTTGAGTAACCTAGGAAAGGATCTCACTCCAAAATCAGAGGATTTTTGGACAATAAATCCACATATGTCTACATGCCTATGTGTCTGTTTCTGTGTCATCTGTCAACTTATGATGACCTATGAATTTCATAGGGTTTTCTTAGGCAAGGAATACTCAGAGATGGTTTTGTCAGTTCCTTCCTCTGAAATATAGCTTGCAGCACCTAGCATTTATTGGTGGTCTTCCATCAAAATACTAACCAGGGCTGACCCTGTTTAGCTTCCAAGATCAGATCAGATCAGATCTGGTGCCTTCTAGAGATTCTTTCCCTCACAACCTCTTCAGCATCTATCTGACAAAGTGTTATTAATACGATCTGATTTAACTGGATAGAAGTGCCACCTGTGTGCAGTTTTTATAACATTTTCCTTAAAAAGGGCAGAAATTGATCTGTGTGGAGAAGTCAATCAAATAATGAGCCAAGCTTTAACCAAGATTTTTGTTCTAAGATTTGTCTCCCAAACTATTTTAGAGCCTTTGACTTGCCCAAATACTTTTCACTTTATAAACAAGTAAAATTTGACCAACTGAATTATAGGAAGAAGACACACATTTTTGTTCACATACAGTAAACTGCACTAGGAAGTCCTTCTGACCTGACTGTCCAATTGGCTAAGGAATAATCTGAACTATATGAAACCAAGATAGGCCTCCTTTATCTATTCTCTGTAGGATATGTTCCTTGCATTGAATCATAGACTCACAGAATCATATAGCTGGAAGAGACCCACAAGGACCACTCAGTTTAATCCCCTGCCATGCAGGAATACACAAGCAATGCACTTCTGACAGGTGGTCATCCAGCCTCTGTTTAAAAACCTCCAAAGAAGGTGACTCCATTGTCAAACTGCTCTTACTGTCAGAAAGTTCTTCCTAATGTTTAAGTGGAATCTCTTTTCCTGTAGTTTGAAGCCATTGTACTCTGTTCTAATATCTGGAGCAGCAGAAAACAAGTTTGCTCCATCAACCATATGAAATCCCTTCAAATATTTAAACATGGTTATCATTACAGCTCTTAACCGCCTCTTCTACAGGCTAACCATACCCCACTGCCTAAGCTACTCCTCACTGAGCATCGTTTCCAGGTCTTTTATCATTTTTGTCACCCTCCTCTAGACACATTCCAGCTTGTCAATATCCTTCTTGAATTGTGGTATCCAGGATTGGACACAATATTCCAGGTTAGGTATGACCAAAGAAGAATAGGGTGGCAGTATTACTTCCCTTGATCTAGATGCTATGTTCCTATTCATGCAGCTAAGAATTGCATTGGCTTTTTTAGCTGACACATCACACTGCTGACTCATGCTTAGCTTGTGGTCTACTAAGACTCCTAGATTTCTTTCACATGTACTGTGGTCAAGCCAGGTGTTACCTATCCAATATTTGTGCAATTCATTTTTTTCTGCCTAAGCATAATGCCTTACATTTCTCTCAGTTGAAATCTAGTTTGTTAGTTGGGCTTGCCCCTATAGAACAGGTCTCAGAGTCTAAAAAATGTCATTTGTCTCCAGACTTTAAACTGTTGAGGTTTATCAAAGTATCTAAGTTAGAAAATTCAAGAAAAGGCCATGAGGAGGGAGTGGAGGGACCAACAAATCTGAATGCTTGTGCCAGATTTGTAACGTTTCTCTAGTAAACAGAATCTGAATTTTTATCTTGAGCTTATGCTTAAGTAGGTAGAAAATACATGAATCAAAAGAAAAAGTTTCCAAACTTCTTTCCAAGTGTTACTCAAGTAACAACATTGTAATTTCTTATGAATTTTGATAATTGGGCTAGTTGAATCACCTCATACTAGGTAAAAAGGTGAGGAATCACAAGATCTCCTCGTATGGGGAGATCACAGTTAATGTTGTTGGCAAATCTAATTTCTTTACCACCCCCAATACTATACTCCTTACAATCCTACTATTATGAGTTCATGTATTAGGGACAAAGTCACATTTTAGAGTCACATACTATGATGTTATACAAACATCTCTGGTGTTATACAAAATGGCAATTTTGCTGCTGTAAGGAATCAAATGTTCTCTAATGCATGTCCTACCTGCCACCTTGGAATTATATGCCACTCCAACTCCACAGATGTTATTGTTTGCTGCAGCAGATACTTCACCAGCACATCTGGTACCATGACTGTAGAGAAAGATAGAGGAATATCAATAACGGGATGATGTTTTTTAAAAAAGAAAAAAGAAAAAAATGTCCATCATCTCTGACTGTGGAATGGGGTTGAGTTTCCTAAACAGCAACTTGCTCTCGTCCCTCCACTTCCACACAGCAAGCTTCTTTTGAAATAGAGAATCAAATTTTCAGAAGTACATTTTCATAGGGCATGGAGGGCTTAATGGGGGAAAATAAACCACAGCAACATTACACACACACACACACACACACACACAGAACAAGAATGTCATTAAAAAAAAAACCAAGTCTAAAATCTCACTAAAGTATATCCAAGCCCTCAGGTATGCTAATGATTGCTCTTTAGAACCTGGCCAAACTTATCTACAGAAACTTAAGACGGCACGTAACTGATTGTGGAGGGCCTCTATCACAGTGGAAGAGACAGCAGTAGTTCTACTTATGCACGGACAGTCATGTAAAAGAGTGCTTTTAAATCTTTCAGATGTGAGCACCCAGCAAATCCGCTCCCCCCCATGTTCCAGGGACTGATACCATATTTGTATCCACTGGTTATAATTGTTTCTTTCTTTCCCAGAAGGACTTCCAAGGACCAGCAGCATATGGCTCAGGATCTGGCTCTGGTCCACAGACCACCACTATGAGTAGTGCTAAAGTAGAAGAGGCAATGGAAAATCTTTGGAAAGCAAGCACTTTGCAAGTGCAAAGGGCATAACTGACTTCAATAAGCAACTATTATGAGATTTATGGGGTTGCCATAAGTCGACAGGCAACATGAAACCGTGTGTGTGTGTGCGCGCACACACCCACAAACACACACAAAGATTATTCAGAGAGCTAGCATGATGACAGTTTGAGTGCTGGACTGGGACTCTAGGAGACCATGGGTTTGAATCCCTGCTCAGCCAAGAAAACCCACTGGGTAACACTGGGCAAGTCACACTCTCTCACTGTCAGACAAAGGCAAATGCAGACTCCCCCTGAACAAGTCTTGCCAAGAAAACCCCATGGTAGATTTGCCTTAGGGTTGTCATAAGTCAGAAATGGCCTAAAGATGCACAACATCATCCTCATCAACAACAAGAACAATTAAATAAGCATGTTGTGTTACCATCATTTGAATAAGCAATCATATATAAAAGATGGACATGACAATTAATCAGGAGCCACAGTAGATTCTTTTCTCATAATGTAGGCCTAGCTTCCTTTCAGATGTACAATTTGCTTGATGAACATATTTCCTAGAAAGTTAAATGCTATCCATTATATACATATACATATATGTACATTTTACTATATTTTATATATCATAATTATATATAACTATGTATAGGGCCACCATGTGGACCCACCCTCTTTCCTTCTCCTTTCTCTAGCTTGATTTGGACTCTGGTGCCCACTCCCCAGCATGCCTTGGCCCCCTTCCCACAGACACACACACATATACACATACACACACATTTTGGTATTTTTGATTTTTCTACTTGTGCAAGGGTCCTGTGCCCCTAATCCTAGTGAATGTGGAGGGCTAATTGTATATTTCTCAGTTAAAACAAATAAATAGAAATGTTTTAACACAGTTGCAAACCTGTTCTGGGACCATGCCTTGGTTGTGCATGCACGTGGGCCTGGGAGCGAGGGCTGGCATAGGCAGGCATTTGTCAACAGCTTGCCTATTGCCCCGTCCCTTCTCCCTTTATGCTAAGGTGGCAGCAACAGCAGCAGGACCAGCTCTGTAAATCAGCAAGGGCTGCTGTTGACACCCACCATTTTAATCCCTCCACAGTGTCCCTGGGCCCCCCAGAACAGCATTGCCCTGGAGCTCTGTAGTCAAGGCCACGCCAAATCTCCTGCTAGCTCCTGTGTGTCTCTAGATCACAAGGATCAAGCTTTTGCTTCCATCAATAACTGGCATTTGTTCCAAACTTTGCAGAACATTTATGTTGTGATTTGTGTCAGTGGTGAATGTGGTAGCTTGCTGGGGGTAATTAATCCACTCTGAGCTTTAGTCTGAACTTTACAGGAGCTGTTCAATCCTGTGGATAGCTCCTTTAAATTCCAGACTGAACCCCAGAGCAGATTCGCCATCCCACTATCATGAAAGCCATAAGATGCCAGAATATTTTATAGCTCTCATTTATCCGGAGAGTTTTACTGAAGGATGGCCTAAAGGTATTTTAAACAAAACGGAAATATAACAAACAGGAGATGGAATGGCACTTTTGTTGTTTTTCCTTGAGCTCACTTGCAAGAGAAAAATATACATGGCAACACACAGAGTGGGCTCTTGCAAACTCACCCCAGTCCTTTGAATATATTATATATGTATTCAACCTCTTTTTCAAAAAATGAAAAGTGTGCTAGCTTCGCTTATTTCTATTTGCTTGTTTTGTAACTAAGCTTTGTTTATATCAATTGGTTCTTTTTTCTTGATCCACCAAAGGAGCACAGGAGCAAGGACAAGAGCAATGTTTTTTATTACTATTTCACTTTCCAAAAGAAATCTCCCCGAACAGCAGTGTGCTCTGCTGACAATGATTAAACAAAAGATGGGAGATACTGTTATGTTGCTAGGCTTATGTGATCCAGTATCAGTGACCTGCATGTAGGCCATAAGGTAGGTTGTAGCATTCTATATTTTCCTAAATTGCAGGCCAAAGGGCCCCAGGCATCAGAGCTGACCTTCCCATTCTCTCCCCTCTCCATCTGACAGAAGCAAATATTGGAACCCACAGATCCATTCCCCACACATGCATCTATTAGAAATAAAATATTGTGTGCACTCAGTTCTACAGCACTGTTCAAACAACATGGGAGTAAGGCAGCTAATGGAATATTGAGGGTACAAAAAAGGGAAAGTTACTTTGATTTACTCATCCATAATTATTTCATGTTCACAATCACTACTTAGTCATTATTGTGAAACTTTCGCGATGAATGTAACTTCCCCTCCCCACCTACTTCACCCCAAGTGTCAGCTGCATGGGGGGAAGGAGATCCCTTCTGCCATCAACTGGAGCAAGGACAAATGACATTTCTATCAGGTTTGAGGAAGTTGGTCAGGAGAGATTACTAAATTATGTACACTTAACTAAGTAGCTAATACAGAGTACAGGGCAATGCTTACTGGATGAAGGATTAGGGTTTAAAAAGCCTTAAGATTTTTGAAACCCAAACTTATCCTTAATTGTCATTTATTAGTTAAGTGTCAAGTGTCCCCTCATCACTAGATGCAGATCTTAAAACCTTTATGATTTTGGGAGAAATGGCAGGACTATGAATGCTCTGGAACTTTCATGCTTCTCAAAAGACCTGTGGGCCTGAAGCTACAGTGGGTACATATAAGACATTATTGAAATATTAGGTCCATTTTCTTTCTAAAGACAGGACACCACAAAAGCTGGGAGTGAGCAGCACAGGGAACTCTGTCATCTCTCAGATATCTTTCAAAGAGCCAAACTGATTGCAGAGTAGTGATCAGATCTCCCATATCATTACATTTCTTTTAAAGGAGCGCCTTCTCCACTACTGATTTGTGATCATGCTGTTTTATTGGTTAAACCTGCAGGACTATGGATGTCTATTCCAATAAAGAAGCCCCTTTGAATTCCCACTCTCTGTTATGAAAGGAGGCAGAGGAGAGGCAGAGGAACAAGTGGCCATCAGAGACCACTAGTGGTTCCATTTCCCTGCTGGTGAGAGAGAAGGGAGAAGGAGCGAGGCAGAGGGGACGGGGCAAATGAGGAATGCCACTGGGGAGGCATTTGTGTTCCTTGATCCTGGGCTACTGGCCCCTAAGTTTCTTCACTGCTCTGTTTCCCTTTTTAGTAATGCACAAGAATCTACATCTCCCCAAACTTGAGCAGCCTGGGAAGATGTTCTTTGTGCATCTGCTATGTGGACGTATGATAAATATTTGATAGTAAATGATTATTTCATCATTGCAACTACACTTTGGAAAAACTTGCATTTGTTACTAAGAACCTGAAAACACAAGATCCCATTTGGGTCAGGAGAGGAGCTCAAGGAATCAGTTGTCTTTCCTTATCCAATTCAGTCTAGCTGTCACAACAACTTCACACAGTAAACAGAAACTTCTACTAACTTCTCTCAAGACAACCTGAGTAGGTTTTGCGTTTCTCAGTTCCCCATGTCCACTCCTCCCAGAGAGTACTTTTTTTAGATTACAATTTCCAGAATCTCCAGTGGCTGGGAAATTCTGGGAAATGTAATCCAAACAGTAACTTTTCAGGCTCTCTCGGTGCTTCCGTTAGCATTCTTCCTGTGCTAACAGGAGTTCCCATCCCCACTGTGATTCAGATCAAGACTACGACAGGAGCCAATTTTTAACTGCTATCCCTTCCTCACTTGAAGGACCTGATCCAGATCACCTTCCACCTCAACATGCTATTTAGATTTTTTTTTAAAAAAAATGTGCAATTTCTGCATTTTGGCATCATATTCAGTTTGGCCCATAGCATCTACATAGTATGAAATCTCCTTTAAGGGCTGTACAGAAAAGAAATTTCCCTCACTGCAGTGGTGTGATGGGGGATGGAAAAAATATTCAAAAATATTGAAAAAATGGCCACAAAACATTTTCTTAAGTATTGGAAAAACTCTGGTGAAAAGAACCCTGTATTGACAAAAATCTTAACAATTTTACTCTGCACAAAATTCACACTTGGCTTTTTTGTGCAGAAAATAGCTTTTTGTTTGTTTGTTTCCTGTACAGAAAACACTACTTTCTGCACAAATCAAGAAAGAGTTTTGCACAGAATAAGTCCTGAAGTAGGAACAGTCTTTGAAAACTGTTATTTTCAAAGACTTTCATGCAGCTAGAAGAAAAATTGCTAGAATTACTTGCTGGATCCTTTAAGAATGAAATTAGCAAAGAATTTCATGACTGTGTGACAAACACAGAAGTGGAGAACAACTTTCTGGTGTATGTGTATTTATTACGGGCACAGAAGTGACCTTTTGGTCATGGGCTAACAAGTAAACACCCTTTCCCTCAGCTACTGTGAGGGCTGCAGTTACGTGCACTCTGAAGAGAGAGTGACAGATAATGCCCTCACTCCTGGCAATCAAAAAGTACCAACATTTTAACCCCAGGAGTCCTTGCTCCACTGGTTTGACAACAGAAGACTTGCTCTTCCACATCAGTAAAAGTCTGAATTGGAGCTAGACGTGCACTGCAAATTCCTGACAAGCAGCATGACTGAATATCCTCCTTACCTGTTGAACCAATCATCTGTATAGCGGGGATATGGGTATGGGTCATTACTGCTGAAATCATAGCTGGCTTGTGCATTCTGGAAAACACAAACAGGAAAACAGACATTGACAGAGATATATATGCAGGAGATTTTAATGAATGACACCTAGAAAAGTACACCTGCTATGTTCACTTCAATATGATGTAGCTCTTGGTGCAGTTCTTGTGAGATATTCTGTTAAGACCAGGTCAGTGAGGAAGTGAAAACACTACGGACACTGATGGAAACAAGCTGTAAGCATGGAGAGTCTCTTCAGAATAATGCCATACTGGTGGCTACAGCAAAGGCAGGCAGCCATGTTTACAGCCATGTTTGGTAGTCCCAGTCATTCCAACAGAATTGATCCCCAAGGCCACAAGAATAAAACTATTCATTTTCCATTAAAGAAATGGTGTAGGCTGAAAGATCAAATGGCAATTCATACTTCCTTATCATTGAAGGCTACTTGGAACAAGAAGACTGACACAGAAGTATTGTGAATGTTTTTTTTTAGCGCTGGCAAGTTTTCCTTAGCTATTGTTGAAATACTAGCTTCAAATGGGACAGCAACCACAGCAGCTTCATTCTGATGTCTGGTGGCTTCATTGCCATCATGGCACACTGAAACCATTATAGGCAGTAGGCTAGGTTCTAAGGAGTTATCCAGGTTCAGAAACCTTATCCCCAGAATATGTTTAGCACCCTGGATAGCTCCTTTGAGGTCCAAACTAAACCTTGGAACAGATTTACCACCTGACATTAAATGGGTCCTTTTTGCATGGCATTTTCTATGCGAAAGGGCACCTGGAGCATCACAGGATTGTGAGGAGCAATCTGCATGACACGCTCACAATCGCGCAATGCTCCAGGGGCCAGCAGGTGCTGATCACGCACCTTTTCATTTTCGCCTAGAAGCCGAAAATGGTGCACGACTGTGCATTGCTCCTGGGCCCTGCACACACTTACCTGCCATGCAGAGCCTCTGGAGCTATGCCGGTCGCACTTCCTGCCCCAGCGCAGCCTGGGAAGGTCCCAGGCTGCACTGCAGAAGGAAGAGGCGGGGCTCTCGTGCGAGCAGGCAGCTCATGTGGAGCTGAAGGACCCCAGATGCGAGAGCCTGCATGCACAATCCCCGCACCCCAGCGCCAGAAGAAGGTAAGGTGTGGAAAGGGCCATGGAAGTCACCAACCCCAACGCAGTTTTATCTCTAAAGCCAAAACTACAAATTACCTTAGTGGCATACGGCCACGCTTGAAAGTATGATTGTTGTTTTTCACAAACTGCCTATGCTTGGTGTGTGCAAGATCTGGCTTAGGTATGTAGTAGTGGGAGTGAGAGATGTCTGTGCTTAACCCTTGGAGGCCACAGAATCCTTAGCAGTCAGAAGATAGGTCAAACAATGTGGTTGTGGGGGGAAGGCTTGGGATTAACATCAGGATCAAACCACTAAGCAACCTTTTAATGGAAAAAAAAACACTTTCTTAAGTATTTTTGAAACATCTAATTTGCAATTGAAAAGAGTTCTTCTGATCTGTAGTGAGAACAAAACCCTCAGCGGGAGCAGCAAGTCCCAGCAGCCAGGAGTACCACATCCTTTGGGCTCCTTCACCTCCAAGGATCCTGGACCTAGAGGTGAGGCAGCTTGAGGAATGCAGCACACTTGGCAGTTGGGGCCTGCACCTGCTGCCTCTGCAATTGCCCTGTGCCATGTATGAACTGGTTACTAGTGTATCATGGCAGAGAGTCTGTTTGCCTTAGCTCCTGATGGGGATGGGAGACACATTGTGTATCTGTTTCCTGGCCCCAAAACAGGGACCTGGTTGAAATGCACCCCCTGGACAAAGGGGGTTGCTTCCTTAACCCATTCTGGCATTTTGGTTCTCCTCATAGAGGAGAGCAATTGCAAGTGAAGGGAGGACAGGAAATTGTCAGCTTGCTCTGCCACATGTTTTTTTCACCAGTGTCATGCCATGCCTTGGAGACTGTGGCAGTGAGGAGGAGGATTCTGACTCTGAGGCAGAGGCTTACCCAGAGGCTGAAGTGTTCCCAGAAGCTGCTCTGGAGGAAGATAATACACAACAAGGGGCTGAGCTAGGGGAATAAATGGAGGAAGACATAGCTGACACATCTACCTTGCAGCAGAGAGGCCGTGAAAAGGAGGGCTTGCATCCCTCGGTCCGTTTAGGTAGTAAGCAAGCCTGTGGCGACAGCAGCCGTAGATAAAAGAGGGCTTCAGCTGGCCTTTCCTCCCAGGGTCAGCCACTGGTCCTTTTGGCCCTGAAATTATGTGCTCTTGCATGTGGTTGTCTTGGAACTCTGCCTGTTTGCACTATTGTTTGGATTTGCCCCTTTGGATCTGTTTGCTCTTGGCTGCCTTTCTGTTTGGGCATTCTTTGACTCTCACCTTGTGAGTAGGAGCTGTGCTGCTTGTGAATTACTGCCTGCTCTGCTGTAGACATGACAACCAGCTTTAAGAAGCTAAATTCTCTGCCAAGCACATCTCTTGCACTAAATTAGGGATTTAAAAGCTAGCACTTCATAAAAGAAACCTCCAACATTGGACTGAAGTTTAACTTCTGCACTAAACCTCCCTGAAAGACTGAGACTGAGACTGTGAATACTTAGTTAAAGTGAAAGGAAGCTAAAAGGGACTTTTTTTTTTTGCCTGCCTGCCTGCAATGTGCTTAAATCATAATGCTTTCAAAAATAAAGAATTAAATAAACTCTGCTTGACTATGAGCTTCATATTAAGACAGAACAAACACTAAGGGCTTGGGACTTTTAAAATAACTTATTAAAAAAGCAAGTATTTAAACACAAGTAAAAGATACGCATTAACGGACATTTTTAAAAACAAAGACTTTAACAATACAGACTGTTTTAGAGAATGTGAAAGGCTAGATAGATAAATGTATAAAGTCTTCAGAGGAAAAAAAAAGTTGTGAATGGCCTTGAAAATAATCTAACCACTCTGGCTGCATGAACTGAATGAGAAAGTGTGGGAAGCAGATTCCTATAGAGAAAGTAAGCAAATAGCATCATCTTCTATCTTCAAGAAGCAAAGGAGATACAGCAATTTCTATAGACTGAGTATATTTCCAGTTTAAAATATATGAATTAAGAAAGCGATCTGGTATTGACTTGGCAGATAAACTGTATACTGTGCAGTTGACTGTTTAATAAAGAGTGCAAAGACATTAACAGAGGGGTGAGGTTATAACATGGAAATAAGGCCAAGGCCCTTTTCGCACCTTACCTTCGTCGCAGCGGTGGGGGGCAGTGCTCGCGCGAGCAGCTGTTTGCGTGAGCCGCTCACGGCAGCCCTTCTGCCTCCCGCAGCTGTTTGCTGTTGCTAGCGCCCCGCCCCTTCCTTCCACAGCGCAGTCTGGGAGCTGTAGGCTGCGCTGGGGGAGGATGCGCGACTGGCCTGGCTCATCCGACGCACCGCACACAGGTAAGTGCGTGAGGGCCCCGCGAGCATTGTGCGACCGCACAGTATTTTTGGCTTAGAGACAAAAATAAGAAAATGCGCGCACATCCCGCTTTAGGCTCGTGAGTGTCACGTGAATGGGAGTGCGTCATACGGACCGACGCTCCCATTTACGCGACACTCAAGGGGCCCTCGCGCTACAGAAACTGCTTGCGAAAAGGGCTCAAGAGTTGGTAAATCTGGTGAAAGGCAAAAGAGAAGAGGATCAGTAGATCTACCTATTAAAGTAAATCTACCTATTAAAATTTTAGAGATAGATCAGAAATTTACAGATGTGATTCAGAACTTAAGAGTCCCAGATGTACCAAATATCAGTACAAATCAATCAATAAGATGGGAAAGAATATATTTCAGGAGATGAAACAAGATGAAGGAATAAAAAGCGAAATGAAAAAGTTAAGACATCTGTTTCCCAGATGACTATAGAATTAGATGAAGTCATTAGGAGAACACAAATTTTGGAACAGAAAGTGAAGAATTTAGACTTGTGGGTGGAGAAATTGAAAAGGGGAAGAGATCAAGATCTAGATATGCTTGCTTTGAAGGAATTACATGAAACAGAAAATTGCCTGAGACTTAAATCTGGAACAGAGAAAGTAAATGAAAATATCTGATATCAGATGATTGAAGTGATGGCGGTACTGCTTTATATGGAGAAGGAAAACAGAGTGTAAGATCAACATAGTGTATCACATTTCTTCATGAAACAAGAAGTGGTGAAAGACTGCATGGTGAAATTGACTCAAAATGTAGATCATAATACAATATTGGAACAATGGGGGGAAATGTGGTCAAAGGGGTTAAAATTTATATTGTATTTGATCTTAAATAGAATTTTTATAAGATGATGTATAGACGGTATTTGATGCCAGAAAAATTGGCTAAGATGCATAATGGGATTTCAAACAAATGCTGTGTTAACAACATGTGGAAAATTTTTATCACATGTGATGGACATGTGACAACCTCAAGAAATTCTGGAATCAAATCCATCTAATGGTGGAAAAGATTTTAAAAATGAAGTTTCAGAAGGGAACAGATTCACCGGACAGGAAATTTTGGCAAATTCTGTGATGTGTGATAGTGGTGGCTACTAGTGCACAAAAGTGGAAGAGCAATGAGATTCCAACTAAAGAAGACTAGTTGGTTAAGTTGATGGACCTAGACAAGATGGATAAATTAACTTTTTTGATGAGAGGAAAAAACATTAGTGGCATTTGTAGAAGAATGGGATTGTGATTTTTTGGAGACAGAGAGAATAACTTATTAACTATCATTTTTTAATATTAGTATATTTTAAAATTAGCAATGGATGTTGTTTTTAGAAGGTGTTAAACTAACAGGAGTTGGTATAGTAATAATGGCATATAGTCTACATTTGTGGAGTTGAAAATCATTTTTACATTAAGTGTAGTTGTTGTAATTGTATTTTTTGTTAGGGAATGGGATTGTAGTTGAGTAACTGTAGTTACGTACTTGTGTATGTGGTGTTATAAATACAATGAAAAAACATAGTTGCTTTATAAAGCTTGCCTCATGGGATCTGCAGCCCAAGAACATCTGGAAGGCCAGAAGATGCCCACTCCTCTTGTATGGTGTAGTCAGGATGTTACCATCATTTTCAATACAATGCGTAGGAACTTAGAAGCACAGGTCACAACAGTTAACAAGACTTGGAACAGATGATTACTGGTTATTTTACAAAAACAAACAAACAAACAAAAAACCTTCAAAGGAGGGTGGCGGCGGCAGGGGTGTTGAGCTTAAGTACAAAAGCCAATCACTAACGTTTGATTTTTAATGTGACCCTGAATAATCCTGATAAGTGGCTTTCTAAAATAGAAATGAGAGTCCAATGTAAAAATTAAGAGGTTTATTGTTAAGTACTCTCCATGTGACCAGCACTTAGGCACTCTAATCACAAAATGTTCCTTCTGTTGGTTTCCTTAAAAAAAAAAAAGGCATTTTGTTCTGCAAGTTCATTTCATGCACCTGAAATACTTCTTGACTTGCCCAACCACACAGCTACTGAAATGAATACATTGCGCTTTCATTTATGTCTTTGCTCTGTCTTGAGAGCTCAGACTTGCTAGTGTTCTTCCCATACAGAAAGGATTGGCCATGGTATGAACAAAATGTTCAACCATATAGTCCCTCAGTCTAATCCAACATGACTCTTCTTATAAATAAGCTTTCCAGCTTTAATTAAAATATTATGCTTGGACCCTTCTATTTCCCTGTGGTCCTCATCATCTCAGCCAAGGAACCCTATTGAACTAGTGAAAAACACAGGTAAACCTTCCAAGAAGAGCAATGACATTCTCCATGTCCTTTTATTTAACTTTACTTACTCTCCTACAACAGCACATTTTCATTTATATTTCCTCAATAAGATGTGCTCGGCAAAACTAACAGATCTGATCACAGCCAACATTTCAACAGCAATTTACTGGATGTGTAAATTGGTGGAATCCCTGGTATCATTATCTGAGTCAACGAGAACTCCAGAATTACATTAATCAGATAAAATAGTTACTGCAACTGATTCAAGCATCATTCAGTTCCTCTCTTGAAGGAGGGCAAAGAAAATTCATTTGTCATTCAAGTAAGAAATGTGCAAATACCACAAAAGAAATGATGTACTTGCCACATTTGCAGCCTACACTTTCAAGGAATTTAAAGTTTGGGTGAGCAGTTACAATTGGTCCAAGATTAATCAGTGAGCCTACTGGGCTGAAGTGGATTTTAACCCTGGTCCCCAGTCTAAGGTACTGGCCACATCTCTACACTGAATTTTATGCTAGTGACCTCTAAAAACCATATGTGCAATGCTGATTCTATTAATGCCAACACAATTGGTATTTTTCCTAAAGGGAGAATTTCATATCATGTATATTTTTATAAATAATTCAGTTTTCTTTAAAGAAATTTTAAGGAAGAGCCAGTGCAGTGTAGTGAATTGAATGCTGGACTAGGACCCTGGAGTCCAGGATTTGAATCCTCATTCAACCCTGGAAACCCATTGGGTGACCTTGGGTGAATTACAGTCTCTCATCTTAGAGGAAGGCAATGGCAAATCTTCTCTGCCAAGAATACCCTATGCCAAACAAAAGCAAAACAAAAAACAAAACACCCTGTGTGCTTGCCATTAACTGGAGTCGACTTGAAGGCAAATTAACAACACTATTTTTCTCTATGAAGTATTTAGAGGAAATAGTCCTCTCTATCTCTCTCTGTTCAAATTTGCTTCATCATGGGAGGGGGTCATACCCCTGCTTGCTTTTGGGGTTGTCAAGCCTCCTTCCCCTGCCCTCCATTCCATGCAATGTCTGAAAGCAAATTTCTCCTCAGACAATATTTCTATCCTGTTTTTAAATAATATTTTTTCCTGCCCTCATATGAGAAGAAACAACATGACAGCTACTGAAATGTTTATTTATTTCTTTACTTCTTGAATATATATCCTGCCCTTCTCCCAAAATGGGATTCCAGGTGGCTTATGAAATGCTTGTAATTCACAATGATGGATAAATGGCATTCTCAGCCTGCTACCACACAGATGAGCATCGGAAGAACCTCAAGAGAAGTTGAGAATGCTGCATTGTGTTGGCCGGACACCACTGACAACTGTCTCCTCATAAGGAAGTTTTGCTGGCTGTAGGATTCTATGAGTTGTCACACAACACATCTGGAAGGCACCATGTTGGACAAAGCTGGTCCAGCCTTTCATGAATTTAACTGGGATAGTTTCTCCCATCTAATTTGACAACAGATCTATCAAACATGTTCTCAGAACAGATACTAAAACATGCCAAGAACCAGAACCATATTCTGGTTCTTGGCATGTTTATAGCATACTCTGGTGGTGTTCACCAGTCAGTGAGTCACTATTTTAAATTCATTGATTGAAGGACTCAGGGCAGATATCTTACGCACAATGCAGCCATTGCGATATAGGCAACCAGCACCCTTCCTTTCAGTCTGCAGCCCTACCCATACCCACTTCCCACTCAAGTGCCATTATCTCTCAGCAGATAAGCACAAGATTCCTACTGCCCTTCTCTCCCAAACACTTCCCTTGCTTATTTTCCCTCCTTCAAAAGTTGGTAGACACAGAAACCAGAGCTGTTCTCCTCACATTCATTTTTTAAATAGACATCTCTATCACGCTGGGGTATAGCTTCATAATTCCCTCCAGAAGGTCTTTTATCTTGGAGAAGTGTTCCTAACAAAATGACTGGCTTTGTGTGTATGCAGCGTGAGCTAAAAACGAAACCAAGGACTAAATTATGCTTTTTATTTTAATAATCACTTCAGAATGAAAGGTTCCCTTGGTAAAGACTAATAATAATTTCTTGAAAGCTGAAGCTTTATGAAGTTTCAAGTTTAGATGGGAAACAATGATTTCTGTGCTAAACACTTTTACTGTAGAACAGCTGTTGAGAAGCTCTTTCCCCTGGGCCAGCTCCATCCTGCCAGACCTTGTGAACTGGTCTACCCGATCCCTTGAGGAAAGTGTGCTTTCTTCCCTGAAGCATCCCCTCAACTTTGAGGTATGAGGAGCCACAATGATGTTGTGACTCCTCTAATACCTCAAAAAAAAAAAGGGGGGGAGATATGGGAATGTCTGCATCAGGAGCTGCCAACTCAAGGATCTGGATCAGCTCAAAATGCTGCTTTCCAACAGCTTCCTTCAAACTGTGCCTTTCCTGGCTCTCTGTAACACCTTCAGATGAGATAAGGAGGGTGCTCTGAAGAGTAAACTTCCTCTTCACTCCTGGAGACGAGAGGAGGTCCCAGGAGTGGGAGGTCCACAAAGTCTCTTCTTTCCCTTCTAATAATTCTGTATCTTTAATATGGTTCTACGTCTCTTGTGCTGGGAGAAAACAGGAATTAGATAGATAGACAGACAGGACTAGATAGTTCTTCAAACAGAGGACACTTACACACAGGAAATTGCCATCTTTTCTGAGGAAGTTGTATTGGTTTTGAAGAAGAGAATATAAAAGAAGCATCTATTGCAAATGTTTTAGTTCTGTGATCTGTAGCCTTGGGCAAGTCTAGTGCATTATTGGGGTAGTTAGACTAGCTTACTGCCTAGTGCCTGAAAAAATACATGCTCACTACACTGTTGTTTGTTTATATAGCACGTTCAGCGCACATGGCATTTTATGTGAGCAGCTTACAAATTGTTAATGTGACGGTTCTCTCCTCACAGACTTAGGCTTTTGAGGCGCCTCCCTAAACTGCAAACCCCAGGATTCCATAGGATGATGAAAGTGGAATAATAGCACTATAACAGTCTAGTGTGGAAATGGCCTTAGAATCGAAAAAGTGATGAAACACAAGGAAGAGGGGATGAGGTCTGGCAAATACTGGCTGCTCTTCTCTCCCTCACTGGCCACAGCACTGGCAGCCGGAGTGGTGGGAGACCTCTCACCAGCTGCTGGAACCAATATTAATATACTCTAGTAACACTATCAGAATAGCAGGGGGCTAAAGGACTTGGGACAGTGAGGGTAACAGCTGGAGGCAGTTAACTATAGCCTATGAAGTTAAACAGGCCCTCAATTTGATTTAATACATTTCTGTTGCAGAACAAGAACTGTAAGTACCAGTTTTTTTCTCTTGGCTACAATCTTTGCCTACAATTATATATCCAGTTGAAGTTCACACTGAAGCAAAACTTCAGGGGAAAAAATGTCACAGCTATCTCTTCAGTTTCAAAAGCAAGTTTGACATTCAAAAGAAACAAAATAAGAAAGCATTTTACTGGCTTTGTACCAGCAACAGAGACTATTCACTGCAGATCCAGCTGCCTTTTTTTTAAAAAAAAAATCTTCTAGATGTGTAAAGATACAAAATACTTTCTCCTTTGGCGTTACTTTCAACAATCCAGTTTTCCTTATGAATTTGATAAAGCTATGTAATTTTACAGAGCGAGTAAATAACACCATGATGTAAGCCTAAATATATGAAAAAGTCCATTTTCCACTAGTGAGCAAAGAAATATTGTTTTCACAGGTGTAAGCCTGGAATTTAAGGTATAATAGTTAAATAACACACACATACCAGTAGCAATGTTCTTTTGCTTGCCAGTGGAAAAGCAGCATTGCTATTTAAACCAAACAACTAAGTGACACATTAATGGACTATTTAAACAATAATGAGCCAGATGCTACTGCAAAAGCCCAGTATCAGTTCTTTATAACCTCTGAGCCATTGCGTTGGACATTTTGTTGCATTTTTTGAAAAAGAAAGCTTTTTCAGCATGCGCACACACACCCTCAAAAGAAGAACATAGTGACAGCCTAAGGCAACTTGGATATCACCATTTAGTCACTGTGAAATTTCAATGAAACAGTTTTATAGGATCCCATTTTGGTTTCACAGTTCTTGTTTCATTTTGTTCTTCCTCATTGAAGGAAAGCAAATAGGACAGAGCAGAGCAGACGGCAGGCTGGGTATAAAGTACAGCAATATCAGCACAGTATCTGCTTCAGAAAGCAAATATGAAAGATGGGCAGAGCACCGCTGTTCTCAGGGTGTGCATGCATGCATGCATGTATGTATGTATAAATGCTGCCTTTCTCTCAACACAGGACTTAAGGCAACTTACAACAAATTCAAACAAGATATCAAAGAGCTAATAACTGAGACCCACAACTTACAAAAATTGTCCTAACTCAGTGCATGGAAAAGTTAGAGCCAGCTGGGAGGGTCTCTTGAAGAGCTAGGCCTAAACTAGCACCACTACTACAACAGAAGCATCAACAACAGTTCTATAGAAGCTAGGGCTTGGTAGGTGAGGGGAAAAAACTCAGGGAGAGAGCACTAGCTTGAAAAGAAAAAGAAAAAAAACAAAGGTGGGCATTTCTGCTGCTGGGGATCATTTCCAGCCTAAAGCTGTTGACTCCTCAGGGGTACAGCTTGGCCACCACTACTCCTCTCAAAAGTCTCTTACATTGCCTTGTCCATTGCCATCTGCTGGCTCCAGGGCTCAGCAAGGAGGAAACAAAACCTGCAAAGGTAAATAGCAAGCTCAAAGTCAGTCTTGGAGAGAGAAGGAGCATTTGCTGCCACTGATCACAGCAGCACTAACTAGCTGGCTGATAGTGATCCTACTTAAGTGTCTTGAAGCCTACTATTTTTCTTCTGAGCAGAGGAGTAGACAAAAAGATAAGGTCTGGGGTAGGGGAGAGACAGAGAGAAACAGAGGGAGAGAGACTGGTCTCTGAGGAGTCTGGAAGCAAACAGCATCACTGATTCTGACAAGGGACTGAGGAAGCTTGTAGTGCATTCAGTGAAAGGGGCTTTGTTGCTAATCATGCTGTGTGCACAAACGTCTTGTATTTACTGATTTGAGCATTTTCCTTTTTCAGAGCTTCCTGAACTCAGCATGTACATTGCAGGGCTTCTTCACTTAAACTAATAATTTTGTGTGTTCTTCCTCATTAGTACGTTTTGCCCTCTTGTTGCGTGGCCATACCCTTTTGACTGCACTCTGATTTTCGTCTGTGAAATGTTGGATGGCATGAAAAACACAAGTGTTGCCCGCAAAATATATGTGAATTTCTGGACATTTCTTTTGTGATCAGCTACCTGGCTGTACCAAATGCCCTTATGCTGACTTTTTGTACTATTATATTTTCCATGTGGAATCTTTATATTCTCCCTCTCCAAAGGACTCATATAATGAGCTTTTGCAGAAGTAAAATAATGTGAAAATACCAAATCAGAGGTACACCTGGAAACAGAAAGAATACTCAGGAAAGAGATGCAAGGATTCGACACGCTAATAGTTTACAGTCTGAGCCCATGCTACGTGGAGACAGCCTCACATGATCCGATGTGTGAGCCACCTTTATTAACTGAACCATGTACAGAAGATACCATTTTAAAAAATAGTTCAGTTTAAAAAAGGAATGAAAAGAATCAGAAAAAGTGGGAAATGGGGGGGAAAGCCCAATTATTAGTAGAATGTTGATTAGATCTCATCTAATAGCTCCACAGGACTAAACTCTTCTCTTCCAATAATGGCCTTCTGGTGACTGCCCTGACCTAGGGGCACTTAAGCCTTACTTTCTTGGATCAAGTGGGCTAGATTAAATGATCCCTATCTAGCCCCCCCCCACAAAGCAGGTAAAAAAGAATGATTCCTCCACTTCAACAGGAGCTGAAAATACTTCCCCCCCACACACACACAAACACATACACTTTTCTCTAAGATTTCTGTCTTTATTTCCAACCAGTAAGATTTTTTTTCAATTGTTAGACTTTGTGTTTTTATTTGAATATCATGCTCTGAGTAACTGTGGGTGATACTTGATGTACTATTCTTAATGTCTGAATCCACTTTCAGTTTTCCTGCTTTCCATGCAATAGCTCTTCTGAGGGAGCAATGCTGGGGTCAGACCTACCTCTTCAGAGGTTCAGTGTCAGCAGAACTTCTGCACAAGTCAAAACAGCTACAGGAAAAGCAGCAATAAACTCAAGAGTGGATTCACTGCCCTTGTTGTCAGCTGCTACTGTCAATAGTCCACAAGTAAAACCTGAAGCTTAACTTAAGCACCTTGTCTTTTGGTTTCTCAGGAGCCAGAATCCTCTTCTTACCAGTTGAAATAACAAAGGAAGGGAACAATGAAGAACCATGGTCTCCTTCAGCTCCAAAATTATGGTTGTGTGACAACAGCTATATTGGATCACAGGATGCAGTCAATGGGAACTTCACTCCAGCAATATTGAAGGGCTGAGTCTAAGATCTGACTGATAGTATCAGTATATGACCACATTTTCTAAGTCCTTCTCACCTACTCAACATATTTAAAATTATCACCATTTCCACACTGGATTGTTATAGTGCCATTATTCTACTTTCAACATCCTACAGAATCCTTGTGGTCCCTCCCTAAACTGCAAGCCTCAGGATTCCATAGGATGTTGAAATTGGAATAATAGCACTATAACAGTCCAGTGTGGAAATGGTCTATGTTTACCAAGGATTTAACCTGAAACCTTCTATATGCAAACTATTGGTTTATATTCCTTCTGTAATGCCTCCCTCAGAGCCTGGTGGTTACCAAGTTTTCTTAGCCACTGGTATCTATTGTGGGAACTCTATTCTGTGGCATTATTATCCAATATTTTATTCAATTACATCCCACCTTTCTCCCAATAATGGGACTTCAAGGAAGCTAACAGCCTATGTAAAACAATGCAAATTAAAGACTATACAAAAGTATTAATAAAAGTATAAATATAAAATTTAAAAAGCAATTAAACAATTTATAAAAATAGATATTAAAAATATTAAAAAACATTAAAAGACTATATATAAACCTTAAAAACAGTACCACACAGCATTAAAAGCCCACACTCAGTTTCTAAAAGCCTGATGGTATAAAAGTGTTTTAATTTGTTGTTGAAAGAAGAGCAAGAACAGGGCTACCCCTGTCTCTTGTGGGGGAGCGCCAAAGTCTGGGCGCAGCCACTGAGAAGGCCCTCTCCACTGTTCCCACTAAGCGAGTCTGACAGAGGGAAAGAGAGAAGGGCCTCTCCAGACAATCTTAGAGCTTTAGTGGGCTCATACAGGGAGATACAGTTCTTCAAAAAACCTGAACCCAAGCTGTATAGGACTTTACCAGCCAAAACCAGCACTTTCAATTGTGCCTGGAAATGGACCAGCAGCCAGTGAAACCAATGCAACAAAGGCATTGTGTGCTCCCTGTAGCTTGCCCCAGTTAACAACTGGCTGCAGCTATTTCGTCCTACTGAAGTTCCCGAGTACTTTCCAAAGGCAGGCCCAGGTACAGTGCATTACAGTAATCCAAACAAGATGTAACTAAGGCCCTTTTTGCAAGGCATTTGCCATGCTAAAGGGCCCCTGGAGAATTGCGCAACTGCGAGGAGTGGTCCACATGACGCAGTCACAGTCATGTGACGCTCCAGGGGCTGTCAGGTGCTGACTGTGCACTATTTCATTTTTGACTGTGAGCTAAAAATGGTGCATGATCACGCATCTCTCCGGGGCCGCACGCACACTTGCCGTGCGTGCAGAGCTCTGGAGGTGCAGCGCTCATGCTTCCTGCCCCAGTGCAACCTGGGAATATCCTAAGCTGCACTGTGGAAGGAAGAGGAGGGGCTCTCGCATGAGCAGGCAGCAGCTGTGGAGCTGAAGGAACTAGGACACAAGAGCCTCTCGGAAGAGGCTACTCATGCAATCCCTGCACCTCAGCTCTGCAAAAAGGTGAGTTGCGGAAAGGGCCTAAGACATGTACCACCATGGCCAGATCCAATTTCTTCAATAATGGGCACACTTGATGCACTAGTTTTATGTGTGCAATTGCATTTCTGGTCACTGTTGAAACCTGAGCCTCCAGGTTTAGAGTAAACTTGCTTTTTCAGGAGGAATGTAACCCCATCTAACATCAGCTGCAACCCTGTTCCCAAATCTGCCTTTCAACTGATCAAGAGCACCTCCATCTTGTCCAGATTGAGCTTAAATTTGTTTGTCCTCATCCAATCATTTACAGCTGCCAAGCAACGGTTTAGCACAGGAACAGCTTCCTTGGGATAGGGTTGAAAGGAGTAAGATTGCTGAGAATCATCAGCATACTGGTGACACCTGATCCCAAAGCTCTGGACAACCTCTCCTAGCAGTTTCATGTAGATGTTAAATAGCACAGGAGACAAGACTGAAGCCTGAGGGGAGTCCACAGCCAAGATGTTGAACAGGAATCCCCAACAGCACCCTGTGAGAGTGCCCCTCTAGGAACTGTAGAACAGTACTTCCAAGTCCTATCCCAGAGAGGCAACTCAGAAGGATACCATGATAGATGGTATCAAAAGCCATTGAGAGGTCCAGCTGAACCAACAGGGACATACTCCCACTGTCCAGTTCCCTATACCAAGGTGACCAAAGCTGTCTTTATCCCATAACCAGGCCTAACCAGGATCTAGATAGTCTGTGTCATCCAGGAACCCTTGGATGCTCTAGTACCTTGCCCCAAAACAGATTGTTAAAGACTGGCCCATGGAAGTTTTTTTCAGAAGACATCTTATCACAGCCTCTTTCAGGAGTGTTGGGATCCTGCCTTGTTTTGAAGAGGCATTAATGACATCCCTTAGCAACTCAGCCAGTCTTCCTCTGGCCTGTTTACTTAGCCAGTAAGGGCAAAGGTCTAGTACACATACAATGGCTCTCACTTCCAAGGATCCTGTCCACATCCTCAGGCTGCACAAACTTTACATCTCATAATTGAAAGCACATTCACATCACTCCTCTCTCCTTCCACCTTTATTTAGAAGAGCTCATTATACCTTCTGTCACACCTCCGAAGTATGCATGTGGTTTCCAGAGGAAATTTGAAAGGGCAATTCTAAATGTCACCCATCCCGCACAATATTTCATCTGTGCCATTTCCAATTTTCTTCTCTTGGCTGCGTGTGCATTTTCTTCCCACTCAACAGAAGGTTTCTCATGGGGAGATGTGAAAGATGTGCTAAATCATGGCAAGAATGACACCATCCATCCTCAGCCTGACTCACTGTAGCAGAGAAAACTAACCTCCTGTTAAACCAGCATCAAAAGCTGAAGGCACATCTGTGAAAATTCATAAAGTTGGCAGACAGCTAGACCACTAGTCTTATTCGGGCCTTCCTTTCTTCTTTCTGACCTTGCCATGGTCATCACCAAGATCTGAAAGAGTCTTCTGCTCATGCTTGCTTGAGTCTGAACAGTAGTCTCCACATGATATAGGAAGATCTGCGGTAAAACAAGGTTCCTGATCACAGGGGAGGGTCCTACACATGTTCAAGTAGAAACATCCTTCAGACTCATTTGTTCAACAGAGCAAGGATGGGAACAGGGGAGATGGGGATGTTTGGTGCAAGGATTGCATGTGTGCCCTTCCTCCCACCCCACTGCACTCCACCTCAATGCAGCCCTTGCTCGTGCAAGCTGAAAAACTACAGAAAGCTTCAAATCCACAACAGATCCTTATTCTGCTTTTCTAGACAATTGTTCTGTCTCCCCTTGAATCAGCACTACTTATTCTTGAGTTAAATAAATTCAGATACAACCTTTCCTCTCTCCTGCCCTACACTACCCACTTGCATTTCCCAAAGTGAAATATTTAAAAATTTCTCATGTGAATCAGGCAATCTATGCAACAATAAAATTATACACAATTCAGCACAGTCCTTTTGCTATTCTCCAGATCACATAAAACTCCATCTCTTAGTCATAACAACTCACCCTTTTCAAGGACAATGCAACTTTGCTCCTCCTCTAGTCTCTTTACTGGCATCAGTCTGAAGCAATCATACTTGGCACACCTCTGTTCTTGCTTATAATTATTCAGGCACTATTGTAGAAGACTCTTTGTGATGCCTACATGCCTTAATTCAACAAAGTAAATGAAAGCCTTCTGGGATGAGTCTGTCTCTAAACACTCTGTGCTTTTCATGAAGCCTAACAATGAAAATAGAATGACACAGAACAAGTCCAAGTTTTTTTTTTAAGTCTTGTAGGTTTTGGAACATGTATTTATGTCCCTCAATTCTACTGTGTATTCATACTATAAAACCTTATAGAGCTGTCACCTTCTACGCCCTAAGAGGTGAGCTTTTACTGAGGAACAGGAAAAAAAGACGAGCAAATGTTTCTTGGCCCAAAAGGTAGTCCAGATTTATTTAGTACAAAAATATAAAAGTACAAAGCAACTGCAGTTGGGTGTCACCCAGGAGGATGGAACAAAAGAAAGGGGTTTGGCAAAGTCTTTTTATCCAGGTTAACAACATCCACGCCCACTGCAGCGTTTCTCCTCGAATCCCAGACCAGCCACCCCATATTAAGTAATGTTCCAGAAACTTCTATCCTTACAAGGACATGTCCAGCAGCTTCTTTCCATATAAGGAGAAGTCCAGGGAGGCAGGATAACAGAAGTTTTCTTCCAATCACAAACTACTTTCTAAATGAGGTAGAGGGAGGTACCACAGATGGGGGGTGGTAAATCACATGACATGGCAGGCATGGGAGGGGGCTAGCACTCCTGGGTACAATTTTATCTAATAATGGAGATAGTTTTTTCCCTTTCCATTTCACATTTTCCCCGGGAAACTGTGGTGGGGGAAAAAGGACTTTTCTCCATTATTAGATAAATTAAAGGGAGTCTGACCCCCCCCCCCATCCCCCCCATGTATGTGATGACTCCTATTGGGGCCCCTTCCCCCCTCATTTAAAAATTTAGTTTGTGATTAAAAATTTTTTATCCTCCCTCCCTAACTTTCCTTATAGGGAAAGAAGCTCTAATGCCCCTTGGGTTTAAAGTTTCGGGAAACTTTTACTTAATATGGGGTGGCTAGTATAAAAAATTGGGAAAAGGAGGGAAAGGGGCGGGGTTTTGGGAATAAAGGTTTGCCAAATTTCCCTTTTTTTTGTTCCATCCCCCCTGGGGTGACACCCCGGTTTTACTTTTATATTTTTGTACTAAATAAATCTAACTCCTTTTTGGGCCAAGAAACATTTGCTCGTTTTTTTTCCTGTTCCCAAAAAACCCCTCTTAGGGCGTGAAGGGGGAATTTTCCGTTTGGGTGGGCCCCTTTTGGAGGGGGGGGGGGTTTAGGAACGCCCTGAATTCTGGCTCCCTCTGCCTAGGAAGGCAAATGGGAAGGGCATTCTCTGAAGACCTTGATCTTGGCGGGCAACGATCTTTTCTGCGTCAGGCGCCAACGTCCAACCTTGTGACGTGACAAAGGGGGCATCGCTGCCTCCCCCTGACCAGCGGCCAGGAGAAGACTGCACCTTCCTGACTCAACAAGGCTTTGAAATTGATAGGGTGGGGGTTTGGAAAAAAAATGGACAGCCGGTCCCCATTTCACCTCCCTTTTTTTTGGTAAGTCCCTAAAAGTTTTCTTTTAAAAGGGACCCCCCATAGATAGGTACCTTTTGGGCTTGAAAAACTATTTTGGGAATTCCCCTGTTCTAGAACTCGGTATTGTGGTGTGTGTGTGTGCTGAGTGTGTGTGCTGAGTGTGTGCCGGGAGCATTTTTTAGGGGGAAGTGATTTATTGGGAGGAGCAAAGCGAGTGCTGTCTGTGATTGGCGTTCATCTTTTTGTCTGTTTTTTTTGTTGAGGTTCTGTGTGTGTGTTGCTTGCATTCATTGTGTTGAATTTCTGTGGGGCTGTTTTGTTTTCTGTGCAGTTCTGCATTATTTTGCTGGGGCTGAAGCTCTGTGTGTTTTGCATTCATTTTGCTAAAGCTCTGTGTGTTTTGCTTTTTTTTTTGGGGAGAATTAGAGAGGAGGAACTGAAGAATTTGGCTGAGTAACAACTGGTTCTGTTCTGTATGTAATTTGTATTCTTTTGAGCCAGTGTGCCTTGTTTTCTCGTTGTGATAGGATGGGTTCTAATAAGTCAAAGCAGGCGCAAGTAGGGAAAAAGACCCTGGGGCGGGTGTCCCAATCACCCCTTTGAAATGTGTGTTGCAGAATTGGAAAAAAGGGGGGGAAGGGGGGGATTTGTGTAAAAAGCAAATGGTAGCTTTTTTTTCAGAAACCGGGCCCCCAATTAGCCCCCCCTGGGTTCCCCCAAGTGGGATTCAAATGGAACTTTCAATAAGTTGGTCTTGCAATTTTTGGGTAAATTGGTTGGATTCAGTTGGGAAGACAGAGGAGGAAAAATTTTGAGAGTGTTCAAGAATGCGAGTGTGGGATTTCCTGACGTTCCCCCCTTACTGCCTCCCGGACAGAGGCAGTACTAAGGCAATTCTTCTTTAGCTTCAGTAAAATCCTCCTCATCCCAGGCATCTCCGGGGATTTTCCCAATTCCGAAAGCTTAGGGAAAATCCATGGGATCCTCTAGATCACCTGCCTCCTCCGTACGCACAGCCTGCCCCCGTTGTTGGGCGGGGGGGTTGGGGGCCCTTTCCACCCCCGCCCCTAAACCCAGTTTTTGAAGAAAACGTTTCCCCACAAATAGCTCTGCAGGCGTCCTTTGTTGATCCTGCTGCGCCACCTGGTGGCTCAGCCGCAGAGACATCTGAGCCTCATTTAGGACTAGCAAAAGAATTGAGACAGTTTTTTGGGGACCAGCAGAGCCTTTTTTAGGCGGAATTAAGTCTAAACAAACCGAAGCGAGGCAGGCTTCTGAAACCATGTCAATGTGCCCACTGAGGGAGGTCCCAGACGGCAGGGGGGGATAATTATGTTGATCCCCCCTTTTCCCGGGCCTGGAAGTTAGAGAATTTAAGAAAACCCTTAAGCCTTTAAATTTGAGGATCCTTTGGGGTGGCAGAGCAAGTTCAGCAATTTCTGGGCCCCTTTATTTATACCGGGAAAGGGGAATTAATGGCCACCCTTTTAATGTTCTGTTCTGGGGGAAGACTTGGTTATGTTTAAAGGAAAGCTGCTATGATAGAATGGGAAAAGATTTCCCCCCCCAGGTACTGAGGGGGCTTTTCCCCTGCAGAACAGAAGTCCCCCAACCAAGATCCACACGGGGCAATAAAAAGAGGCAGACAGACAGAAGATGGAAGATTTAAAAACCCTGATTATTGCTGGCATCAAGCACTCAGTTCCCCGGTCTCAGAATCCCCACAAGGCTTTTGATATCCAACAAGAAAAGGACGAGTCTCCCTCTGCCTTTCTCCAGAGGTTTGAAAGGAACGGGCTATAAAGTATTCTGGGATAGATATCGATAGTGAAAATGGACAAAGCCTGCTTGTCTTTCATTTTGTGACCAAGGCTTCCCGGGGGTGTGCGTTCTAAACTGCAGAAACGGGAAAAATTTGGGAACTCAACGAATATAGGTGAACTGTTGAGGATAGCACAGAAGGTCTATGTGAGAAGGGATGAGGAGAAGCAGAAACAGAAGGCCCGGATTATGGCGGTAACCATGCAAAAAAGGGAAACCGGGGGAGACAGGGAAGGGAACGTCTTGTGGTGAAACAGGGAAGGAGAGAGAGGCTGGGAAAATCACAATGTGCTTACTGTAAACAGTTTGGACACTGGGAGCTGAGTGTCCTGGGAATTTCAGGGGGAACAAGGGGAGAGGAAAGGGGAAACTCTTTCCCCAATCCTCGGCCCCCCCCTTAAATCCTCAACGTGAATCAGTTCACATGGCACCTGTTACAAACACCCAGGATGGTTCATGGGCAGACTGAGGAATTTGGGGGGCCCCAATTCCCCCCGAGCCCTTGATAACTCTAAAGGTGGGCAATGAAGACCGAAATTTCTTGTGGATAGCGGTGCTGCCATTTCTGCTGTTACGACCGCTCCCTGCCCCTTTTAGAAAAGCAAGTGACTGTTGGGGGGGCAACTGGTTTCATTTGGGGCCCCTCCTATGCTCCTATCAAGTCCCAAATTGGAAATTTAGAATTCAAGGCTCCCTTCTTACTGCTCCCTGAGGCTCATGTAATTGATGGGGAGAGACCTGTTGTGTCTGACCGGGGGCCTCATAAATTTTGAACAAGATGGTCCCAATACAGTGACTTTCCGAACACCTGTAGATTTTTGGCGAGGTTCAGCGCCCCCAGCTGACCAAACAAAGTCATAGCCTCACACCCACTGTTTTTCTCAAATCCCCCCCGGGAATTTGGGATACAGGCTTACCAGGCCCAGCTGTTACGGTGGCACCAGTAAAAATCAGATTAAGAGAAGGAGCACAACCTGTATGCTTGTCACCATATAAAATCCGTCCCCACCCCCAGAGAAGGACTGGTCAAATTGAAAAAATTTTGGTTGGGGGGGCGTCATCACTCATGGACCAGTTGACTGCAGCCCTTGGAACACCCCCATCCTAGTAGTCCAAAAGCCCTCAGGAAAATTTACGTCTGGTACATGATCTAAGAGCTGTCAAGGGTTCTACACAAGATCTACCTCAGCTAGTTCCCAAACCCCTTTTACACGCTGCTCAGTGCCCTGTCACCTACTCACTCCTGGTTCACAGTCTTGGATCTAAAAGATGCTTTCTTCTGCATCCCAATACATCCTGAAAGCCAGAAGATCTTTGCGTTCTCCTACCCCTTAGATAACGAGAATGTCCAAAGAGCCTTGTGGTCCCGTTACCACAAGGTTTCAAGAACTCACCTGTTATCTTTGGGCAAGCGTTCCCCAGGACCTCCGAGACTGGCCCAGACAGCAGGACACTATTCTTCTTCAATTGGGATGACCTGCTCCTGGCGATTTGAGACCCAGCCGACCTGTGAAGAAGAGACTGTTTCACTTCTGACCTTCTTGCTTGAGCGGGGGAAAAGGAGCCTCCAAGAAAAAGGCCCAACTAGTCCAGCCCAAGGTCCGCTTTCTGGGTCACGACTTTCTCTGGGGGAACGGAGCCTTGGCTCCAGAGCGGGTGGATTTTCTTCGGATACCAACGCCTCAGACTTTTAAAGGGGGAATTTTAAATTTTTCCTGGGGCTGACGGGATTTTGCAGACTGTGGATCTGGGACTATGGAAACCTGACTAAGCCCTTGTATTCCATCATGACGGAGTCTGAGAAGGCTGGACATAGCCTGCCCCCCTGAGGATTTAACCATTAAGACTGCCACAGACCAGTTGAAAGCCCGCCTAGCTTCTGTTCCAGCTTTGCACCTTCCCAACCTCTCAAAACCCTTTCCCCCTTTTTTGTAGCTGAACAAGACGGGGTGGCGAAGGCAGTGCTATTTCCCCCATCAGACCTGGCACCAAAGGTGATTGCCTACCTCAGTAAAAACCTAGACGATATTGCTCGAGGGTGGCCTGCCTGTCTGAGAGCAGGGGGGAAGCCCCACTCTCATGATAAAAGAAGCCCTGAAATTAACCTTTGGGGGCAACTCACCGTATATTTTTCACACGCACTTCGCTCCATACTGGAACTACGAGGACCAACTTGGATGATTAAAACCGATTGGCAAAGTGTCGGCCATCATGCTGGGAAAAGGGGGAAAGGGCTCCGTGCTCAAAATAGACAGGAACAATCCAGCCGAATACCTCCCTGAGATTCCGAAGCGTGAATTCAGCAAACCACTACATGACTGTGTGACCACGATAGATTTTTCCCGACCAAACCACGATCTGACCTCTCCCAAGTTCCTCTTTAAAAAAAGATGTCATCTGGTTTTGGGTGGCTCCAGCTTCGTAGAGCAAGGAATCCGACGTACTGGATGGGCCGTAGTGGACCACCCCCTTTGGGGCACTCGTGCGATCTGGAGCTCTTCCCGCCTCTTTTCTGGGTCAAGAGCGGGAATTTGAGGCCATGATAAAACAAATCGACTTGCAAAGGGCCTGGTGCCACCATTTACACGGACTCCAAGTATTCTGGGGAATTTCCCTGCTCATGCTCAACTCTGGCAGGAAAAAAGGGCTGTTTGATCGATCTGACAGCCCTATCAAACATAGAAGAGGAATAAAGGAATTATTGGAATCAGTCCACTTACCACAAGAACTAGCTATTATCCTTGTAAAGGACACCAGAAAGGGTGGGCTCTGGAAAACACCAAAGGAAATAGATTTGCTGATGAACAGGCCAAACTGGCAGCACGCAGAGGGCCTGCCCGAGGTTGCACTGCAAATACAGTAGCTATTCCAAAGCCTCCTGAACAGCTTCCGTACACCCAGAAGACTATGCTACAGCCAAGGATGCCGGAAAACCATCAGGTCCAGAGCTGGCTAATTCACCCTGAAACCAACCCAATTTTGGGTTTCCCAAATTCTTTCAGCGATCACTAGTTGAGAAGATCCATCAACAAACTCATCTGGGAGAAGGGGAAAACCGATACATCTGTGGAGAAGAATTTCGATGGGCCAAACTGTAAGACCCCCTGCATCTTTGAAAATTGTGAAACCTGCCAGCAGGTGAATCCTGCACATGGAAACGCCCCGCGGGGGGTAGGAGACACCTGTATAATCCTTCTGTATATCCAGGACAATTTGGCAAATTGACTTTACCGAATTCCCCAGAGTTCTGGGGTTTTTCCCCCCTTTTTCTTGTCTGCAAGTTCTCAGGTTGGGTTAGGCCTTCCCTTGCAGGACCTGTAAAGCCAAGGAAGTTTGAAAAATTTTGCTTGAGTCCATCCTGCCTCGCTGGTCCCTCCCTTGCGGACTCGATTCTGACCAGGGACCCCATTTTTCTTTACGGATCCTGCAGAAATTAAAGAAGCCCTCAACATTACTTGGAAATTTCACTCCCCACCCTCCCCCCAAACCGTGGAATGGTCGAGCGGATAAAATTACCCTTAAGACTCACCTGACCAAAATTTTTCCCAAAAGGGTTTACCTTCCCTGGGTCAAGGCATTGCCTTGGCCCTCACCATTGCTAGGATATCCAAAAGGTCCCCTTTAAACTCTCCCCTTTTGGGGAGTATTTGGTCGGCCCCCGGCCTAGACAACTCTGTCCGGGAAGCTTGGGGGGGGGAGGTTGGGGGTGGGGGTGGGGGTTTTAAAAAAAAAATGTTTGTTCTTTGGCTGCCGCGCTGGCCTCTGTTCGTTCTTTTCCCCACAGGAACGACCTTTCAACCTTGTGGTCCGGCGCACCGCATCCAGCCTGGCGATTGGGTAGTCCTAAAGGTCTGGGGAAGGCGTCCTTTTTTCCCCTGCGTAAACCCAAAACCTTTTCCCGGTGCTGCTGACCACTGACACGGCTATTAAAGTTTGGGGGGCCCCAAATCCTGGATTCCCTCATTCCCAGGGTCAAAAAGGTAACAGAACCTAAAAGGTGGAAGGTGATTCAAGAAGACGCCAGCGACGGACTCAAACTGCTGTTTTTGAAGAAAAAAAGCCGGGTACATGAACTTTTAAGCTTTTATTCTCAGGGTCACTCCGGAGGCTGCCTGAGACTCCAAAAATTGGATTCTGAACTGTGTTTGTTAACCACTGATAAAAAATTTTAGGTTTTAGGACTGATTGCACTGATCGATAGTAGTTTGCACCGATAGTAGTTTTTAGGATTTTAAATTTCACCGACTTCTAACTTGTTTACATACTGGATTTTATTTCTTGCTAATATGGAAATGTCTGCCCCCTTTTTGTTGTTGATCATCTACACGTTTGAAAGCATCCCTGCTGACTGGCATAGAAACATCTTTCATCAGTTAGTTAATAACATTTCTGGGGGGCAAATGTCACTGAATGCTGGGCCTGCTCCTATGGTCCTTCCTCTCATTTACAGGGATGGCCTGTTGTGCCAGCAGACACCGTGAACCTTACAGGTTGGGAAAAGTATTATGGTATATGCGTCCACCCAAAAAAGGACTAACCTTTTAAAAAACCCTGGCCAGTTCATCCTGAGCCGACGGGGGAATCCTCCATTAGCTTCATTTGTGTCGTCGATGGAGTACTTCTCGTGAAGGGTACAGAATTGTTTTTGATATTTTCCAGGGAATTCGACCCCAGCGCTTCCCTTTGTCAAGAATTTCTTTAGGAGACTATCCCAACCCGTAAAATAATCTTTGAGATTCCTGGGAAACCCCACAGACATGTTCAGGAAAGTACCCCCAAAGTCAGTTTCCCCTTCAGGTTTTCAAAATGGTTTCATTGGTTTATGGTAATAAAAAGGGTACTCCCCACTAAACAAGATCCAGGAAGGGGGCCCCCTTCCCCCTCTGGTCAGTGGATCCCTGGTTCCTTCTGGGATATACTGGCTCTGTGGCCACTGGGCAGGAAAAGCCCTTCCTCCGGTCTGGAATGGTACTTGTACTATTGGGTTTTTTTCAGTAGGGGGAATTGGGGGTTTACCCTCTCCAACAGCCTATTGAAACCTGGGACAGATTGTTTGGGTGGCACAGGGTGAAAAGAGCATAGATAGAGTTATGGGTATGATCCTGATGACACATACTTGTCTGAAGGAGAAAGACTGGGGACTATTTTTTCCCCTGGTGGGGGTTTCCTTAAATATTCGTTAAAATTGGAACTCTCTGCTCAGCTGGAAATCCTGGCCAACTCAACCTCTGATGGGATGAGTGCCCTCCCCGACTGAGGTGAACTCACTTGCAGGTGTTTTGGCTCAGCATAAACTGGCACTGGATTCCCCGCTCAGCAAAAGGGGGATTTTGTGTTTGGCTGAATACCACGTGCTGCCACTACATAACGAGTCCCGGGTACATAAAGAAGATGTGAACAGATTGCACAAGGTGGTTGGTGAACTACGTAAAACTTATTCTCTGAACAATGAAGAATGGTGGTCATGGCTTACTAATTGGCTTCCTAACCTGGGATGGGTGAAAAGTATTTTTGTCATTTTTGTCTTGTTTACATGTATAATTCTGAGTTTCTGTTGTCTATTCTGTTGCCAAAACATTCGTAACGTTTCTTTCCCCAAAAATAAACCCCTCGATCCACCTCGAAAGGTCGATGTTGCCAAAAGACCCAAATTCTACTCCAGGGGTATGGGCTGGGCTAGTCCCCCCTGGGTGAGGGGGGCTTATGGAGGAAAAGACTATCTCCATTATTAGATAGAAATTGTACCCCCGGAGTGCTAGCCCCCCCCCATGCCTGCCATGTCATGTGATGACTACCTCATCTGTGGTACCTCCCCCTCCCTTTATTTTGAAAGTAGTTTGTGATTGGAAAAAATTTGTTTTTCCTGCCTCCCTGGACTTCTCCTTTTTATGGAAAAAAAGCTCTGGACATGTCCTTGTAAGGATAGAAGTTTCTGGAACATTACTTAATATGGGGTGGCTGGGTTTGGGGTTTTGGGGGAAAGCGAGTGGGCGTGGATGTTGTTAACCTGGATAAAAAGACTTTGCCAAAAACCCCCTTTTTTTTGTTCCATCCTCCTGGGGTGACACCCAACTGCAGTTGCTTTGTACTTTTATATTTTTGTACTAAATAAATCTGGACTACCTTTTGGGCCAAGAAAAAATTTTCTCGTCTTTTTTTCCTGTTCCTCAGTAAAAGCTCACCTCTTAGGGCGTAGAAGGTGACAGAGCTATGCTGATGTTTTTTATGCTTGGTACTTTATGTAAGAATCAATGCACACTCGGGGAATAATTTAAAAAATGGGGAAAAAAAAGATTTTTTCTATATATTGTACATAGTGCAATTGAAAGATATTTTTTTCTCCCATTTTCTCAAACTTTTACAAAAAAATCTTAAGTTAAAAGAATGACAATTAGTTCAATTTAAAGGAATTAGTAGAACTGAAAGGAAATTCAGTAGTAGTAGGATCTTTTCAAATGCACTCAGTTCCAAAATCCCTCAAATTGTGGTCAAGCATTATTTAGCCAGGGCTATGTAAATTATGGCCCACCAGCTGTTGTTGGATTGCAGATTCCAGAGGCTTTAGGCAACATAGGCAATGCTAAGGGAAAACCCGGGGGCTGCCGTCACCAACATCTAAAGGCCATTATGCCATTCTTTATGTAGGCAATATGAATATTTCTGTAGCATCCCAACCTGTAGTTAATTAAAAGCACCCCGGAGCTGCATGACTTGTGGCAGGCCTAAACCTAGAGCTGCCAGATCTCAGGGCCTGGCTCTGGTCTCCAGATTGTGTGGCTCATCTCCAGGCAGGAGATGGGGAATGCAGGTTCTCCAGTCTCTGCACGCTTAGCTCTGGACCAGAGGAAAGGACTGTGTATAACTCTCTAGCTCAGCTAGTAGAACACAGTTTCCTAGTTCCTACAATTTGCAACCATTCATTCATTTGTTGTGGCAATTTACATGGATTCTGCAGGGGAGGGGGCTATGCATTTAGTAATATAGCTTCTTCCTTTCCTCCCAGTTAATGTGGCCCCCTCTACTCTGTTATGCACCTACTTTCTGACTACAAGCAAGTAGACTAAATTATATGTTTTCTCCCTGCGGAAGTGAGAAGGAATAATCTCATTTCACCTTTACCTGGGAATAGCCCCTTTAGCTAAAATTTCTGATTTCCATTATAGGAAAATATGTTCCTGTTCTCTCTCAATCTCTTTCTCTCTACCCGCCCTCTCTCTCTCTCTGTGTGTGTGTGTGTGTGAGGGAGAGAGAGAGAGAGAGTGTGTGTGTTTGTGAGTTTGAATGACAAGGTGTGTATGTACAACTGCATCTGTTGCTTACTATATAAGGTTTAATTAGATCACCATGGGCCCTCCTAAACCGCAAATCCCAGAATTCCATAGGATGTTGAAAGTAGAATAATAACGTTATAACAGTCTAGTGCAGAAATGGCCTAGATCTCTGGTTTTAGTTCAGAAACTGGGATAGTCCTAAACTGGCAACCCTACCTAAGCCCCAGGTTTGTGGTTCTATTTCCTGTTATAAGCCCATGGAATCTATGCAACTGATGGAATCGATATTACATTATTATTATATTATATTATATTATATTATATTATATTATATTATATTATATTATAGTCAGCCCATTGGTAACAAATGCCATTCACACAAAATGTTAGAGTTTCCACACTCTTACCTAGGGAATGGGGAAGCTCTAACATTTTGTGTTTAGCCATACAAAGCAGGTGACTTTGTATATAGCCCTGGGTAAGCTACAGTCCCTTCAAAAGCTAAGACTTTTCCTTGAAGATGCTCCGGATTTGAGCTACATTTACAGATACTTGTTCAAAACAAAAGACATGGACTGTGAACTTGCTTCTATATTTGCATAGTCTGTGGGAATTATACAAATGAATGAAACAAGGCAGTTTCTGAGCTCTCCAAATATGATAGGAGAGGACCTGGGGAGAGGTATAAGCACGACTGAAAATTTTTACTTTACAGATATGGGAGATATAATTTGGTTTCCCCATATCTATCTTTGCTTTAGGGTCCAAATACACCAAAGGTACCAGGTTCTGTCTGATCTTGTAACCTACAAAGGGTCAGCTCTGGTTAGTACTTTGATGGGAGACCACCAATGAATACCAGATGTTGTAGGCTATATTTCAGATCAAAGGACTGGCAAAACCACCTTGGAGTATTCCTTGTCTAAAGGAACCCAATGAAATTTGTGGAGGTTGCCATAAGTCAACAAGCCACTTGATGGCACATACAGACACACATCTTTGCTATAGCCACCTTATGAAACATGAGCTCCACTATTTTAAAATAAGAGAGTGAAATTAGAATGATTTTTAATATTTACAATGAAAGTTGCTTGAAAGGCATGTAATTTCCTGACTTTACTTCTTACATTGGCAGACAGGAGGGACAAATGTATTATTCCACTTTCAGTATCCTATGGAATCCTGGGGTTTGCAGTTTAGGGAGGGGCCTCAAAGGCCCCTCCCTAAACTGCAAACCCAGAATTCCATAGGATATTGAAAGTGGAATAATAGCACTATAACAGTCTAGTGTGGAAATGGCCTTTAATTACAGTATAGATATTTATCAACTTACAGGGTTAACAGCATAATTGAGGCCTTGATTTTGAAAGTGGAACAATAGCACTAACAGTCTAGTGCAGTAATGGCCAAAGTGTTGTGTCTATCTATCTGCTTGTTTGTTAGACTGTACAAATCAATATGCATGATCAAAGTTTTAGACCTATTCCATCAACGACTTCAGGGTATATTCTGAACATAGACATATTTCTTTTTCTCACTCTTTAGAATGCACACTTGTAAACCAATTTTGACAAAAGTTGATCATTAGACTTAGACCCAAAGATTTTCATGCAAGTTCAGGGATTATTGGCAAACTTCTGTTCCCCAGCCCAAAAATACTGTTTTGAGGAATAAAGAATGATTTTACATAATCCTTGATAGAAAACAAACTCAAAGGCTTCCAGATGTGGCAGTATGAATAGGCCTTAGGAGTGAAACCACCAGCAGTAGAGAAGTGGAGTTTGAAGAAGGATCAGGAAGAAAGGAGGAGGAGTTACTCATGGTATATGTGAGTTAGGCAGAAAGAGGACAGTAAGACCAAGGGCTGTTCTGAAGGGATTATACTGCATAAAGTACTCTGTTTATATTAAGATGAGACTTGAGTTTCAATTGTACAACAGTGTCTGAAACATCTTATCTAAATTGCCTGATTTTGCAACAACAGTCCAGATTAGTATGCTATCATCTCATTTCTCCAGCTGCTTTTAAAACGTCCTGGTTTTCTCTGTTCTCCCACTTTCCCCCTTCTCTTCATCTTAATTTCAATTACTATAAACTAAGTTCAAAGTACAAAAATAGTTTGCACTCAAGTAACCCAAGTGGGGTGGAGGGAGAAGAGAGGAGAAAAGAGGTGAACCTTGCCTGCCCCTGTTGGTTTGGGCAAATGCAGCTAATGGAACCCATCCTAGCTTGTATATTCTTCTTCATTTGTAAATTTTGCCATTTTAGCCATGCTGTAATATGGCTTGGCATATGTCCCGGTTTTCTTAGTTTTAGTTTCTATGAAAGAACAGACAGAAACATAAAGAATTGTAATATGGAGAACACTGCTGACTTACATAGTTGGCAGCCAGATCTGGATGAAGATAATCAATACCTGGATAAATAAACAAACAAACAAATATATAAATAAATAAATTAGCACAGATAAGCTGTGATGAATCAAACAGCAGCAGCATGCTTCAAATAGTGATGTTTTGAATAGATGTGAAATCCACTTATTTTGTAAATAAGTATATCACAAATAAATAAAATAAAATAATGGCCATGGACCTTGCTCAGTTAAATCCAAGCTGTCAGTCCTTGGCTTTTGCATTACACAGGAACAAAATCTACTACTAAATGTTACAGACCAGGTTTTACAAGCTAAGTGCTTGAAACATGTTCAGACGCAGACACAGAGGTGAGATGCAGAACCATTTTAAGTTTTGTTACCGCAGTTTCTAGCCTGGACTTGAGGGATATTAGATATCACTTTGATATCAATAATATGGCCTTCTTTACCCATTCCTCTCCACGTGCTGCGAGGTCTCCCAGACAAGCTCACAGACAGGCATGGCCGCTAATCGCTGTAATATTCCAAATAAATACAGGCAGGCCAGAAATAGCCGTCCCGCCACTTCAGGAGACCTGAAAAGCAAGTACCCTATTATGTATGCATGCTACTTACAAAGAACTCCCTGCCCTGAGCAGGCAGCTTGATTAGATGAATCCTCATCTGTCAAGCACTCTGTGTTTGCATACTGGCTACTCTATTGTCAATTTGGACTTAACTCAATCATGCTAAATTCTGACCTTTTGGAGGCTTTGTCTCCAGCCCGAAACTCATTGTTTTCCCCAAGTACAGACTAGCCTATGGCTACATTTTCCCCTATAAAAACACCTGACTTTGAGAACTTCTTCGGATCGCTCCCGACTTCCACCCCACCTTGCTGCCACTCTGCTTGGCAAGCCTTCCCCTCAGTCCCTAGTACTGAGACGCCATACCTCTGAACTTCTGCTGCAGACTACCCGGGCTTCAGGACAAGTGTAATATCACCCAAACCAACAACTCCTCTTAAAAATCCCTCTATCCCACTCCAACCTTTATTTCTATAGGTATCTGTATGAGTGTGCTGCATACACTGTTTGATTGTATTTTAATAAAACAAGATTTATTATTTCACTTCTGTTTGTTCCTTGACTCGGCCAGACCCTGTAGACATTGGGTAAAAGATCTCGCTCCATTGCCCTGCCTCTCGTATTGCTAGCTTGTGCTCTTTGCTAATTTCCCCAACTAGTGTAATTTGGAGCACACTTAGGTGTCTCTCCTGGGACCCCCAGAAATCAGGGTAACAGTTTGTCAAGTGGTTGTAAATGGATATGCTTACATATCAAACAATTTAAACAAAATCAGAGGCTCTAGTAAAGTCCTACATAAATTGAGAACAGAGTCAGTGCCTGCACTCCCATCTTCAGTGAAACTGAGGCACAAAGATGTCTGGGCTGTGCATTTACATACATATTGCTTTAAAACAGGGGTTGGAAACCTGTCATACTACAGATGTTGTTGGGCAACAATTCCAACCACCTGTCACCATTGGTGATGCTGACCAGGACTGATAGGATTTGCAGTTCATCAACATGCAGGGAGCAACATTTCTCATCTTTGCTTTAAAACATCTAATTCACACCTTGTCAGAAACCATGACATGAGAAAATAATCATGTACTGCTACTGCCCATGGAATTTCAGCTTTCTGTTTGCAAGAACTGAATTAGGTGTGCATGGTGGTAAAGGAGAATGCTACGACAAAAAGAAGGAAAGGAAAGGACACTAGTTGGTGGCTGTTGGAGCTGGTGAAAACTCTTCATTTCTGGAATTTGGCTAGAGGCACCAATCATAATGAGAGAAATAGGTGTGTAATGCCTGAGCTTATGATGCTTCTATGCTAATGTCAATGGACGTAGGATCTAATGTCATATTATTTTACCACTTATTTTTCACAACATCCCACAAGCAGGTTGTAAAACCAGCAATATATAATGGTTTGTTGCACTTTTATGACAGCACTGAGAGCATTGCCTCACCCAGCTTAATGGTGAGGCTGACCCTCACAAAATGTTTCTGATGTTTTCTATGGCCCTCTTCGCACGGGCCTTTTCTCGCGCGACAGCCCCGTGAGCCTCGCGGGAGTGGGAGCGTCGCTCCGCACGACGCACTCCCACTTCCGCCGGGCTCACGGGGCTGAAGCAGCGCGAGCGCGGGTTTTTTGATTTTCGCTTCGAAGCGAAAATCACCCGCGCTCACGCAAAGCTCCCGGCGCCCACGCGCACTTACCTCTTGTGCGGAGCGTCGGGAGCCAGCCGGGTCGTGCTTCCTTCCCTCCGCCCCTGCGGAAGGAAGGGACGGGATGGGGCGGGGCGGGGCGCTAGCGCAACGGATGCGACACGTCCTGCTTCGCGCGCGCGCGGGGGGGCAGACGCGACAAGCACCTTTCTCGCACGCGCGGGGGGCGGACGCGACAAGCGCCTTTCTCGCGCGCGGGGGGCGGACGCGACAAGCGCCTTTCTCGCGCGCGGGGGCGGACGCGACAAGCGCCTTTCTCGCGCGTGCGGGGGGGATGGAGGGGACAGGCTCCTTTCTTGTGCGCGGGGGGGGGGAATGGACGGACGCGCGAGCCGCCGCCGCCTCCGGGAGGCTGCCGCTTCCCCGCTCGTTCCTTCGCCTGCGGAAGGAAGGAGGGGGGAAGCGGCAGCCTCCCGGAGAAGGCTTCTTGCACGAGCCGCCCTCCTCCGTCGCGCGAGCGCCGGCGCTGCGAAAAGGGCCTATATTGTGTAAGAGCTATAAAGTAGGGTTTTGAAGACCTTGGATTTCAAAAAAGCCCAGGATTGTTGTGTGGCTCCTGTGACACACACACACACAAACATCCCCTCTCTTCAGAAGCTCTTCAGTTTAAAAAGAATACTCTGTTTTCTGCAGCTAAATAACAGTTGATACCTCATTTTAGAAAATTGCACTTTCACAGCAGTTAGGACTGGTAGCACACATTATAGCTGTAATGATATTAGCCACAAGTGCAGCACGGAAGACTACAAATTTGCAGAGAAATACATTAACAAGATCTTAGACAGCCAATGCTCAAGCAGGCTGGAACAACGACAGAACAAAAAAGATGCTTTAGAATGACACAATCCAGGGAATGAAAAGCCAATTCCACCTCTGGGGCATGACTGTAATATTTGTTTCTTGTACCTAGCATGTTGGGCTCAGCAAAAGGCTCTCATTTTAAATTTTTGATTTATTTCTCTGTTTCAGTTATCATCCAACTCATATAGCTCCCATTATGGCAGTTTTTATAGAATTGCAGGAAAAATCAGTATCACACTGTCAAGATCCTTTTGAGGACTATGGCCATTTCTGCATGAGGTTGATACATTGTTGCAGCGTTGAATTCGTACCCTCCGGTCTGCACATTATACCATTTTAGCATGGTAGTTTTCCTCATGGTTCTGCATGTTTTCACCATCTAGAATGATTCACTGCGGTTCACTGCGATGTGAAACTGCTGTATGTGAAAACTGGAAAAATTCTGATGTAAATCTCCCAAACAGGTTCTGCTTCAGTTTTCACCAACATGCAGAAGTGTAGCATCAATTCATGTTGCAGAAGTGGCCAGCAATGGGTGTTCCCAGGCTGTCCCTTCTGTCATTTCTGTCCCCATCTCTCTCCACCCATCAAAGGACAGGCTGCCATCATTATTGTCTTCCTGTGTTAAACGTACAGCGAGAAGAGAGTAGATCTTGTAATGGACTGTTAAAACGTGTTTTTTTCCACGTATCAATGAACACACATTTATATGCACAAATGTAGCAACACAGAAATGTGTTAAAAATGTGTGTGTGTTCTTTAAAAAACAGACCAATCAGCAATGGCGGGACGGGGTGAAGGAGCGGAATGGGAGTGGCCAGGGACTTGCTTTTGTGGATGCAGCAACCGCTGTTCTCCGCAGTAGTATGATGAAAATGAGGGGGTGCAGACAGCACAGTTTCTGAATTTCTGAATTCAGTTTCCAAATCAGAGTATAAAAACACCACTCTTGACACTCAGTGAACTGCTCCTCTCCTCTTGTGCTGAAATGGCCTATGTGAATCCTTTTTCTGGGATGAAAGTTACCATATATACTTGTGCATAAGTCCACTTCATGTATAAGTCAAGGCAGGTTTTGTGGCCAAAATTATGCATTTTGATATAACCTGTGGTTAAATCAAGGGGCATTCTGCAGAGAAGGGAAAGTGCCAGTGCCAGCCACCCCTGCCACTGTCACTATTTTGCTCCCCAGGCATTCAAAAAGGCTTTTCACCACTCTACTCTGCTCTCCACTCAGAGAAGAGGATGGTCTTTTTTTAAAATAAAAGTTAAGGTACAATGTTAACTTTTATTAAACAAAAAGGAACCATTCCCTTCTCTGAGTAGAGTGGAGAAAGGCAAGAGCTTAGTCCATTTTGGGAGAACTTAAAAGAAGCAACGATCCCCTCTACTCTTGGTGCTCCTTTGATGGGAAGCTCCAGCAAGCCGCCACCAGCATTTTTCCACCCACGAGCTCAAAAAGGCCAGAAGTGGCACCATGCCAGAGAAAGTAGAAGGGGTCAGTTCTTCTTTTATATTTGTCTGGGACAGACTAAGCTCTCACTTTCACCACTCTACTCACAGAAGGGGATGGTTCCTTTTTTGATAAGAGTTAAGGTACAGTACCTAAACTGACCTATAAATAAGTCAACCTGGGTTTTTAGGTTGTTTTTTTTTTTTTTTTTTGGCTACAATGTCTAGATTTATACATACGTATATATAGTTCCTTTTAAGAATAGGGTATTTATTATTTCTTTGTGTAAGGTCACTTATTTCAACTTAATATTTAAGCTGTTTTATTGATTGTCAGGAAGTAAGCGGGAAGAAAGCAGGAGGTTTGCTGTTAGAACGCAGATTCTCATCATAATTTATTATGAAATCAGCACTTTCCATCAGTCAGATTCCTTGCACAACAATCCCAGGGCTATTCTTTCATCTTTAAAGAGCAGTTCAATGGATGTTGATGACTTATAGCCTATTGGGCAATTCTGATCACAACTTGGCCTATCACTCTGCTTTTGTCTGCAGAGAAACACAGCAGGTGGGGGCATAGATTTGCATGAAGCCAGTTCTGCTCCAACAGCGTGAGGCCACTAGGTATGTCTGAGGCTTTGAGCAATCTCTTCTCTTTCTCCACTTGCAGCAGGCACCAGACACCAGTATGGAATTGTTAAGAATCTCTGGCTAAGAATCAGTTCTCAGCTGTAGTAAATGAAAGAGTGCTTTGGAGAGGCAGAAGAAGTACCAGTTGCTCCTGTGCTTTGCTTGGCTCTGGGGTCTCCAACTGCTAGTCACCAGCCTTTGGGTAGAAAGGGACCAATCAGTGGATTTCTGGCCCATGCCACTTGCTCATGTTTCTATAAGAACTCCATTCTGTTCCACTTGTTCATTTATTGTCCCTGCCCCCATGGAGTGTGTGTTAAATCCTCACAAAATGCACAGTTAAATCTATCTTTTCCTCTCAAACTATTTATTTTAATTTTTTTTCCCCTCAAGCATACTGAAATCCATGTACATGCATAAGTGTAAATGGTCAAGAGCTGCATCATAGCATCTGGGGGAAAAAGAAAAAGAAATCTGTGGAATAGTCCATTGCCATTCTACACATTAGTCTGAAAAGCATGGGCCAGGTCGTTTCATATTAAGATTATATTCCTCAAGCATCCACACCTTTTTGTGGAGAGGGTTTCAGTCAGTGATGGACTGCAGAAATCATGAGATCAATGTTCACAGTTGAAATAAATGGAATTAAGGAATGAGTTCAACAGCTGCCATTGTCAGGATTTTTGCCAGTCATTCTGTATATTGGTTTAAATCAGTGGTTTGTTGATTAGTGGGCATAAATTACGGCTTCTGTTCAGCATTCTGCCTGATCCCTCCAGCCATCCTCCCACCACCCTCAACTCCCTTCAAGGCTTATATAGAAAGCATTTGGTCCCAGAGAATTCAGCTGTGCTCAGTCACCATGAAATGTGGCAGCTTGTTCTGAAAAGCTTACAGTGTAAATATGAAATTTCATCAAATGAAAACTGAGGTCATTTCCACACTACACTGTTATAGTGCTCTTATTCCACTTTCAACATCCTATGGAATCCCTGGGGTTTGCAGTTTAGGGAGGGGCATTTAGAATTCTTAGCCAGAGAGCTCTTTGGCCTCAGGAAACTACAACCCCCAGAATCCCACAGGATGTTGAAAGTGGAATAAAGGCACTATAAAAGTCTACTGCAGAAATGACCTCAGGCAAACATTAAAATATCTCTCATGTTCCAAATATTTTGTGAAAAATTGACAATGACCTCATTGTTTGTTTTTTCAATTTTTCCGTGTTTCATCCTTCCATGTTAATACTGCATAACAGTTATAATCAACGTAACATGATTTTCCCTGTGGAACTGAAACCGAACTTCATTCTGTTCAGTTCTGCTAGGCACTTTCTAAATGTGCAAAATAAACTGACAGCTAGTGCATGTGAACTAGAAAAACTCTACTTCTGTCTAATTTAAAGGAATAATAAATATCTATGGACTGTACCCTAGAGGAACTTTCTGTGGATGATTTCTTATTAAAAATTATGGCTGAATATCTTACAAAGTTCTCATTAAAGCCTCAGTGTTTTACAGAGAGTGAGTCACCATATTAAGCTTTAATTTAAATTGCATTTCTCATGTTACTGAAAGAAGTGCAATTTACACAGATGCCATTTCAGTTTTCACTTACCATCATCCATAATTCCTATAGTTACGCCTTTCCCTGTGTAACCCAACTCCCAGGCTTCTGCCACGTTCAGATCGAGTCCAGGAGTCCCATCTGCTTGCCCAGTGTTGATCTAGTGTATCAAATTACAAACAAAAAGCATAAGAGACTTACTTTTTTGGCACAAAGCAGAATGTTTACAACCACTGAGATTCCTCGTGATTCATCTGCTACCAAATAGCCTTCATTTGCTTGGGAATGCAGCCCAGAAAGAGGAATGGTATCCATAAACACTGGCATAAAACAGAAGTCTATTCTAAGACTGAGTTGAATGGGACTGATCGATCTCCAGGCTTAATCTCCGTCTGGGGCTGCTCTGAAATATCACTGGAATGACAGATCTTAGCTCTTGTGGGACCAACCAAAATGTGAGGCACCAACAAAAATGGCAATTTTTCAGTCTGTGAGCAGAATTCTTCTAATCTAAAAGAGTTAAAAAAGCTCTCTTAGAAAAATTAACAAACAAACTAGGAGTCTCAAGAGGGGACATAAAAGAAAATATATTTGAAAATACTTGGAAGCCATTTATTGTTTATATTAGTAAATGCAATGGTGGACTTAAACCTCCTTTAGGTCAGGAGAAATTCTAGAAAAGCAAGTATTGAAGATTATGTTTAATAGTTAAACGGTATGTAATTAATACGTAATCATTTGGAAAACAATTCATAGACAGGGAAAAGTACAACAACTTTGTGATTTGGGGCAGGGGCAGAGGAGAGAGATGGAGGGGGAAAAGTTTGAAGGTTGGTAAACAATTTAATTTTTTTTTAAAAAAAAATCTTCTCATCGATAATAATAAACAACTTTGCCATAGCTTGAAGATTGTGAAACCCAGACACCTGACACTTGGCAAACTTCCAATTTGATTAATTCATTTTAGTTAAACTTAACAAGCATAAGGGATGCTGTAAGCAGACCTGGAATACTCATTCTTCTAGAGAGCCTCCAGGTGCCTCCATGTGCACTTCCTTCTGGAGGGCCTCTAAATTCTTCAAACAGATAAGTGAGACAAATGGTCCTGCTGCTATGGAAAGTGGAGAGGAGTGAGCAAGCAGAAGGAATGGCTGAATGGACCTCAGGACACAGGAAGAGATAGATGGGGAGATGAATGAAAAAGGAAAAGAGCAGAGTAAAAGAGAAGGAATACCAAATTTTAAGGGGATTAAGGTGTTTTCAACCTTAGTGAAGCTGTTTACTTCTGCTGGTCAGTGAATACTGATAGGCATAGCATCCAGGCAGATGTGAACCTTGACACTTTTTGAAAAATGGAAAAAAAGCACTGTGCATCTCCTTTTGCCTAATATATAGGGTTAAGCCCTTCAGAAATCTATCGAGCACAGAGATCTGTTTATTATATGTATGACTTCAACTACAGCCTCAGTTCAAAGAAAATGAAATTTCAAACAAAGAGTGTGGTTTATCTCAATGTATTTATGAGAAATGTTATAACCCCACAGTGGATGCTTGAACCAGTGAACCACGCATTAAAAACCCATGTATACTTTAAAAAAAAATTACATCAACATTGCAAGCAACAGAAAAGCATCAAGAAAGCCATGAACCCACATGCAATAAAGAGCAGAACAATTAAAGGCTTCTTGGAGAAAGACCATCTGCAGACATTGGCAGAACAGGGGCAAAAAAGGAATACTTTTAAGCCCCATTGATTTACATGGAAAGGTTTAAGGAAATCCTTTCTCTGCTTTAAAACAAAATGTGAGTTACAGCCAATTTGTATGTTATCTCAACAGAATGGTAGGTGCTTTCCTTCTGGAAGGCTACTGTTCTCTGGAAGCAGCAGTGATGTGGCTCCCTCTCTTTTAAATGTTACCTGCAGAGCAATCCCACCCCACCCCACCCCCAAAATGCCACTTGAGGAAGGTTAGGATCAGAAGGAAGTGTCACTTATCCAGCAGTGTGGGACATCTGGGCAAAGGACCCTGTTCCATTAGAATGAGAGCCCCCTCTTGTTCTTCCATCGTTCTCCTCCACCCCCTAAGACTTTGTGATTTTAGTAGTCTGGAGTTGTTACAATCCCTGTGATTGGTTTCAATAGGAAAAAAAATCCTACATGTAAAATGGTTTCACCTCACTTCCTGCTGTGGCTGCGGTGAGTCAGTAGGATGTAGCAAATTTCATATCACATAGCTTCCCCCTGCCCTGCCATATACTCTACACACTGAAGTGACAGGTTGCTGTGGAGATGGGAAGGAAATACATCACTGTCATGTGCTTTTGTATTCAGTTTTGTTCAAAGAATTGTGGGAATGCTGCTCCAACCCAGAGTTTGGTAAAGTAATGTTTTTGAACTACAACTCCTAGCTTTCTACAGTCATGAAGGCCAGTGGCTATGCTGGCTGAAGGATTTTGGTTGTTACAGTCCAAAAAAGTCACTTTTCCAAGGTCTTCTCTTACCTCATTAGGATAATATGTAAATATTCCCTTTAACTGCTAGGGTAGGAGATGGGGGAACAGAATCAAGCTACAAGATCAACAGGAAATAATCATTCAGTATTACTAACCTCTTGGTTTATTTTCCTAATGTGAAAAAAATGGGTTAAAATTCCCTTAAAATGATTAAATATTGCTTACCAAGTACCATTGCTTTGTAAACAAGGGATCATTCATATTGATGTCAATTTCATTGATATCTCTGTATCCTCTCTTCTTCCTTCCAAAGCCTACTTGCTGCACAGCTTTCTTCACCTGAAATGATATTTTTAAAAGAGTGTTTAACACACTGTTGGTATTTGTAAAGAAAAATCCTTGCTATATCATACCACTAGAAAAGAAACACATAAGCATAAATCATTACATGTGATACTAGTGATTTCTTCAAGCCCCAGCAGCCTTATGTTCAGCTTGGGAGGAAGGTTGAGGCTCAAGAGGTCCTAGTGACACCAGTTCCAAACCTGACCTTCATGTCTTCACAGTGGGAAAGTCTAGAAGAAGACCCTCATCCCACTTCTTATTTGTTGAGTTCTCTCAGTGAACATTATGGTTGTCAAGTTTTCTGCACAGTGATATTGGACACATGAACTTCATGAACTTTTTTTGGACTTCATGCATCCAGTGGGAAGGTCTAAAAGGAGATTCAAAGCACTGGTAGATGACCAAGGTCAAACTATTCCTTTCCGACATGTGAAGGCTGGGCAGGGCAAGAAGAGGGAGGAAAGGAGAAAAGTAGGCTTTGGGTTTTTTTTTTTTCATATCATTTTTTTTAAAAAGTTATTTCTGCCCCATTTATAAAGAAATTGATGAATGCACTTATGTTCTTATTGAACCTTGATCTGGACAATATTCCTCCAAACAGCTCCCCAGCAGGAATGGCAAAAGATATTTTGCCACCTGAAACAGCGGCAAATGGTGTCTCCCCCTGCCTCTCCCAACAGTCAAAGCTCTTCAAAGAGTGAGGTCAAGTCATTTTGCTGTCTGAGGCAGCAAATTTCACAAGTGACCCTCCGTACTTGCATTAATTTTAATAAATCAGGTAATAAGTAATTGGCAGCTTTTTATGACACTTGAAATCTGTTGCCTGAGGCAGTTGAAGTAGGTGTACCCTTGCCGCCTATAAACATCCAGTCAGAATGCTAGAACAGAGTTGACAGAAACACAGATTTAAATGCTATTCTGTCTTGTTCCTCTTCTCACTTCTTATTTGTTGCAATTATCTCAGTAAACACTATGGCTGTCAAGTTTTCTTCAGAGTAATATGAGACACATGAACCAGGCCTATCTGAGGAGTCTCAAGTCTCCTCACAGGTGAGACCTCAACTCTCATAGGAACCGTGAAGCACCTGCAAATCTCACAATGCAAGCCAGTATTGTGAGATGAGAACTGTGCTCCACTACTTGGTATCAGTCTAGCTGGACAGAGAGGAGGAAGAGGGGGTATCATGTCAGCCATAATGCCAGCAGATGGATCCCTAGCATTTGTTATGTAAAGCCAGGTTGCTGCATATGTACCAGATGCTCAGGACTCCGTCTGTTGAGACCATGGCTGCTACTGTCTCTCAGATATGGGATTTGATGCACCCCTATATCACCCTGATCTGCTGGGACTGGTGGATGATCAACTGGAGAAGAAGTCTGGAAAATTATTACAATACATGACCACTGCAGCACAATTACTCTACATGCAGAAGTGGAAAAATACAGCAGTATCAACGAGTGAGGACTGGTTGCTGAAACTGGTCTTAGCTGGAATGGATAAATTAACAACATTGATAAGAGAAAAATCATTATGGACATTTTTGAAAGATTGGGACTTTTTAATTGTTTTTTTTTTTTCAGAGAAAGGAGGATGACATATTACCTATAAGTTTTATAATTAGTCGATTTGGTTAAGCAATAGAAGCATATTGAAGGTATATAAAATCAGAGATGTTATTTTATATAGTTACCTAAAATAATTTTTAGGAAAATTAAAAGTCAAATGTAAATTCCTTTTTCATTCTTTTTCATTCTTTACTGTTTTTGTCTTTCATTTTCATTTTTCATTTTTGTCTGTGTATATTTCTTGATCTTTTGTTGTGTCGGAAAATGTTTAATAAAATTTAACTCAAAAAAAAGGGGGGGAGAAGAGATTTAAACAAAAATCTCATGCAGTAGCTGTGTAGTTATGGGAGGGAGAGCAAAACAAGGGCATTGCCCTCCCCAAATAAGAATTTTGCCCCCAAAATGAAATGTTCCTTCAGTCTCCAAATTTCTAGACCTGCACAGATCAAAACTTTGAAAATTGTTCCCAACTGGAACTCATATTTGTTGTCACACTCCCTGGGTTGCCTGCTCCTTTTCTTTGGATGTCTAAATTATATTTGCAAATGCTCAACCGATGTTTTAAGTTACTACAATGCTATAAATTTTGAGAGTGAAGAAAAATTTCATAGGGGATGCTGAATTTTTACAAGGGCAATACCCTCATTTTGGTGCTCCCCGTAGCTACACCCCTGCCATGCAAACAAGAAGTAAATGTTGGTCAACAGTCATAGGCCCTTTCCACACCTTACCTTCTTCCAGCGCTGGGGTGCGGGGATCACGTGAGCAGCCTCCGGCAAGAGACTCTCGCATCCAGGGTCCTTTGGCTCTGCACAAGCTGCCTGCTCGTGTGAGAGCCCCACCTCTTCCTTCCGCAGTGCAGCCTGGGAGTTTCCCAGGCTGTGCTGGGGCAGGAACCACGAGCGACACGGCTCCGGAGGCTCTGCACACCAGGTAAGTGTGCGCGTGGCCCGGGAGCAATGCGCAATCATGCACCATTTTTGGCTTCTAGCCAAAGGTGCATGATCGGTGCCTGCCCTACCCTGGAGCATCACGCGATTGTGAGTGCATCATGTGGATTGCTCCTCACAATCGCGCGACGCTCCAGGGGCCCTTTCGCATGGAAAATGCCATGTGAAAAGAGCCATAGAGATGCAGCTATAAATAGAATTCAATCTACTCATGACATAGACTGCAAATATACGTGAAAAACAATTTGTTCTACTTGTAACATGATCTGAAGATCCATATAAACAAATATACATAAAGGTACAAAATGCACACAAATAAACAAACATGAACTGAGGTTCATATAAATTTAGTCTATGAATGCTGGTAAAATTCCAGAAGATGTTTCTGCTAAAATTTCAAGATATTTGGATGACCATGCCCAGGAACTTATTGATACTATCACAGTGGTTTATTTTTTTCACATGTGTTTAATATATTACAGACAGTTCTAATTATTGTTTCAGGTATTTTTGTAAATCATGGCCTTGTTGGTATGAATTCTTGTATCTGAGACTCTTCCCTTCTGTACTTTTAGATACTGAAAACTTTGTATGTGTGCCTTTAAGGCAAACCTGTTTTATGGAGACCCTAAGGTGAATCTATAATGGGGTTTTCTGGATAAGATTTGTTTGGGGGGGGTGCCTCTGCCTTCTTCTGAGGCTGAGAGAGTATGGCTTGCCTTAGATCACCCAGTGAATTTCCATTGCTGCATGGGATTCAAATCCTGCTCATAGTTCAACACTCAAACCACTATACCATTCTGGATCTCTTTTTGAAAACTACCATCTTGTTTTGAATGGAGATTTGGAAGGAGAGATAGAGAGACTGAGGCCCTTTCCACATAAGACACCATAAGCATAGTGTTGCATAGCTAAAGCGGATTCTTTTGAAACGCAGTAGCAATGCTGCTTTCTGCACCCCTTCTCCTTACTGGGGATATAAGCAGAGTGCTTCTTCCACATTACCGCGTTGCTTAAACGTTTCTGCATTGAGGCGGAAGATGGGATGTATGCGAATAAGGTGTCGAAAAACAGATTTCTTCTATAGTTCAAATAACGTATCCTAACTAAGCTTTTAGACAGGATGGCTACTGGAAAGCTACAACATCATGTGGAACTGCATCCCCTAAAACGAATACAACCTTAGCTACTACATTTTAGCAACACTGTTGCTGAAATACATGAACCTCCTCAAAATAAAAAGTTTCCACTGACAAAGTTTATCTTCTGAACATTTTCCTATGGCAATTAGAATCAACTAAACCATTCAAAATGAAACTGAGAAACATGAAAATACTGCAAATGAACTGGAAGAGCTGAATCAAAGACTGGTCAAATGAGCACCTTGGAGCCCTGGTGGCACAGTGGTTAAATGCCAGTACTGCAAGCCACAAGGTTATGAGTTCGATCCTGCCGGGCTCCAAGGTTGACTCAGCCTTCCATCCTTCCATAGGTCAGTAAAATGAGTACCCAGTTTGTTCGGGGCATGTATAGAAATGTATCGAAATACATGCTATTTCTAAGTTGTTCACCGCCTCGATCCATATGGAGAGGCGGAATACAAATAAATAAATAAAAAATAAAAAATAAAAAAAACCTGTCAAAGTATATTTTAACTCAACATTTAAAATTAATACTTTCATACCTCTGACATGTCACAGATGAAAATCAGGACTTGTGTAGCCAAGCAACATCAAATAGCAAAAGTAATTAATGAAGAAGCAAATACAAGCTAGGAGAGGCTGCAGAGTTTTGCTTTGCCTGAGTCTACTTGGTAAGGCAAGATTTAGCTCCTCCTCTCTTCTCCAGCTAATTAAGTCCAAACCGCTTTTGCATTTTGAACTCGGTTTGCATCAGCTGAAGACAAAGGGGGAAACTGTGAAGAGAAGGGAGAAACTAGGATATTTTAAAAGCAGCTGAAAAAGTGGGACAACAAAGGATTAACAGGGATTGTCCCTATCGAATCAGGATAGTTGGAGTATATAGGAAGCCTCCAGCTTTTGATGCTGCGTTATCTGATGACTCACTCTTTTGATGCTTCCAAATTAAGGACAAGTTCCATTAATTTGATGTGGGTTCTGCCCTTTCATCAGTCCTTGACTACAGAGGTTTGCTTGGAACAGTTCCCACATGTGTGCTGCTTGCAAAGTAAGCTGCAGGGGGAAGATGCAAAGGACTTTGCAAGCAGCTTACATGCAGCCAGTCCCAAGTGAGCGTCTGTAAGTCCTTCATGCTCCCTACAGTACACTACATGGGTTCAGCTTTTTGGTCAATTCCATTTTTCTTACAGAGCTCTGGGCTCTAATCTGTCAGATAAGTCAAGGAAACCTTGATGCACTTTTTGGATGTATTTATTGATGATTTGTATTTTGAGGCTCCTTATAATAGGAGGACTTAAACTGCAGTTTACTTGGTATGTATATAAATCCTGGATGTGCTGCCATCAGTTCACCTCTGCCCTTGTTGAAACACAGGAAGAGGGGAGAGGAATTCTTGATAATAAGCAAATAGTTCCATAGAACAGCTAACTGAAGCAATGGTTGAATCTTCAAAACATTCAGGACTGGGCTATTAATTCTTATTAAATGTAGTCAAGGGCTTGAATGAGAAGTAGAATGACACAGATAAATGGAACATTGAATCATTAAGGAAAGGTGAATCATAAGCTTCTGCTTATTCTCTTATATATGGGGATACCAAATTATCAAAACTACATAGAAGCCTACAGTTGGTGACCAAAATGAATATTTTTTTTCAAAGTACATAATTAAGCAATGGAACATAACCATGTCTCAAGGCATTATCAGGGCAGGGCACAAAGAAGGGTTCAGAAAGGGATTAAAGGTTTACATGGAAGGGGAATTTTTATGGCAAGGATGAACAAGATACAGAGAAAATGAAAATGCAGCTGCTGCTTTGGCCAGAAGCCATCCCTGGATGGGTTTAAAAACCAATCTATATCAACCTTACAAAGGGCAGATAGTATGGGATGAGGTTAACTCTCATGGCTTATGTATCTCTCCATCCTATCCTAAGGCATTAATTCCAAAGGACCGGTCAACACTCGAAAGGCAGAAGTCATGAGAAGTCAGTAATGGGAATCCTGGGATTACAATCTCCAATAGCTTTTGCTAGGGATGACCAGTCAGGATCATCCCAGCCACTGAGATTTCCAGGGCAAAAATCTAAGACCCAGGGAGGGTCTCCTGGTGATGTCATGGAGGTAAAGTTTTGGTGAAGTTTTTAAGCATCATGCACTATGCATCAAACACAGTTGCTGACAGCTTGCCTGTCAAATACACAAGCACACATAGAGAAAACATATATTCTTGGTTGGAAATTAAATGTCTTTACAAATTGTAATGCTCAGTTTCTTTGTATTAAAGTGCAGCAAACTGCATAGCAGCTAGCATAAGACTGTCATATACCAGTCAACGACCCTGCTCAATTCTTGCAGATTCAGGAACGTGGCTTCCTTGATTGAGTCTATCCATCTCTGATGCATCTTCTTCTTTTCCAGCTGCCTTCTATCTTAACCAGCATTAATCTTCTCATGATATGGCCAAAGTACAACAGCCTCAGTTTAGGCATTGTGGCATCTAGGGAGAGTTCAGGCTTGATTTGCTCTAGGACCTATTCATTTGTCTTTAAAGCACCACATTTCAAATGAGTTGATTTTTTCCTATCAGCTTTCTTCACTCTCCAGCTTTCACAATCATACATAGGAACTGGAAATATGATGACACAGACAGTCTTAACTTTAGTCTTCAGTGATATATCTTTACACTTTAGGATCTTGTCTAGTTCCTTCATAGTTGCCCTTCCAAGTCCTAGACTTATTATGATTTCTTGACTGCTGTCTCCCTTCTGATTAAAGACTGAGCCAAGGTATGAAAATTCTTGAACTATTTCAGTGTCTTCATCATCACCTTTGAGTTTGTGTAAATCACCTGTGTCATTATTTTTGTTAATGTTCCTCTGTAAACATGCTGCCTTGATTTTCTTCTGTAATGATTCCAAGTAATTGCAATTTTCTGCTAATAGTGTGGTGTCGTCTGAATCCTGCATCTTGTCTGCTTGAGTTAAATAGCAATACCTCCTCCTCCATTTCTCATCCACCCTCTCTCTTTCTCTCTCTCCCACTCTATGAATCTCTCTCTCAAGCACCTTCACAGCAGAACTGAATCATATGGCTGATCTGCTCCTATAGCCTGTGTTGCATGTTGGCTATGCCTTTTTTCGCTGCCACCACTTTACAGGTTCTCCCTTTCGTACATGAATCCTCTCTGTCTTTCCCCATTCTCTATAAGACTTATCAAGTCTTCTCCTCTCCACTGCTATTTATTCTCATGTCTTCAATGCTCACTTTCTCTTTTCTAGAACAAGCAGGGAGAGGTGAGGCCTGATCGTATCTACAACAAAAAAACTGCATTGCCCCTGAAGTTTGATCAGAACAGCAGTTACACATTTCACGTCATCTATGAGCCCCTATATGGGTTGGAGAATTGTTGTTATTGTTGTTTTTGAAAAAAAATAAAAATAAAACTTGGGATCTAAGGTGAGGCAATATAACCACAGAGCTGAACTGTGTGAGCTGGTGAAATACCAGTGTGAGACTCAGGAAATTTTAACCATGTGGAACAAAGATAACTTTGGGACTATATGGAAAGTCTTGGAACAAGAAAGCCTGACATGCTATACATAGGTCCACATATAACGCAAAGGATCTGTTCCTAGATCCAGTTCATTCTGTGATTTTTGTGTATAATGTGGAACCCTTTGTTTCTTCTCTGAAATGAATGAGGAAGGCATTGTAGCCACTGAAAACCATCAGTACTGACCTTCTGATGTATCAGAAGAGGAAACATTAGTTTCACCAATTTCAATAGCAAGACCACATTACGAGCATGGGGTAGCAGCACCCAGGAGCACTAGATACCACCAGAAGAGCTTGCAGCATGAAGTAGCAGCAGCTAGTTACCACAAGTAGTGCAAGCAGTGCTAGCAGCCAACATATAATAGATATAGCATAAAACAAATTCACATTAAATGTGATCCTACTGTATAAACCACACAGGCCTACTTGTTAATGACAAATTAGAAGCCAGAACGATTACAATACGAATCAAATTCCTTTGTGCCTTTTTAATAATTACCTAGAAAATGTCCCCTTCTTTATTATTCTTTAAATCATATCATCTTACGTCCATGTCTGCGTAACTGCTAGCATCTAACAGGATTAACACCGTGGCTGCTAACACTGAAGTACTTTAAGCACTTCCCTTCAATCTTATGCAGCAAGTAAGGGAATCATGTGACCTACAGGTGTTCAGTGGGGCCCTTGGAGCTCCCAGGACATTGTCCCCACATATGCTGAGTCCCCCCAAAATGGGCTGAAAAAAGCTGTTGTTGTTGTTTTACTTAATAATCATTCTGGTGCGTAAGAATTTGCCATAGAATGATATTTTTCTCCACCATCCTGAAACTGACAACAATTACCCCTGAAACTGAACAAAAGTGAGAGAAATGTCACTTCCATTTTTAGAATAGAAACCTGTGTAGTCCAGATTGGCTTTGCAGCACAATCATCTGTTCACAGGTGGGATATCCTATCTGTGGAGACTTGCAGTTCAATCCAACGTCAGAACAGATAATTAACAGTCTGTGCACTATTAGAATGGAATACTGTGATTCCTAAGAGACAGCATGAGTTTCTTAAAAAATAAGTCATATCAAACTAATCCTCTCTCTCTCTCTCTCTCTCTCTCACATAGAGTTAGAAGCTTGGTAGATCAAGGGAGCATTGTGAATATAGTAGATCTAGATTTTAATATGCCTTTTTTCAAGGGGGTTGGTGAAAGAGGCTACCCTTGAGGTTAACCTTTGAATAAGGCTCTCACTTTTAGAGCACTGCAGCTTGGGTGGGAGTCCCTGGATTGCTTTCCAAGATGCTGGATTTAGGAGCAACCAGAGCAATTTGGATTGCCCTGGGGATGAAGTGTTATCACCCATGGGCAGGCTGAGCAGGTTGTCACATTGTGACCCTGACATCAGCTGGACCTATATCATGTTGCTCCCCCTCTTGTATCTTACAGGTTAATGCAATTTAAATAAAGCAGGTCAAGATAAATTGGTCCTTAGGTATTCCAACTTTGTATCTGGTCTCTTTATTCCATTGTTGAGAATCAGTACCTCAGAAGGTAGTAGATTCTCCATCTTTGGAGAGCTTTTAACCTCTCGGGGAGGTTTTTAAACAAAGGTTGGATGGCCATCTCTCAGGGATGCTTTAAGATGCAAATTCCTACATGGAAGGGGGCTAGACTGGATTGCTCCTCCAAACCCCTCCAGATTTTATGACCACTGATTTTTATACTCATTACAGTATAACTGGCAGAATTCAGGTTGACTTGGGCATTATCCAAAATAGTCTTCTATAAGCACCTACCCTCCACATATTTAGACTATATTCTCCATCATCCTCATAGGCCATATTGCTGTAAGGTGACCAGGCTGACCTAAGACACAACACAGCAGTCTTTCTTACACATCCAACGCACACACACTCCATGGGATACCTATTCCCTCTCAGGATTTGGATCAGTGTGTTTCTGCTTTCAGCAGCCAGATCTGCTATTATTAGTGGACATTTGTTGACACAACAGTTCAAGAAAGATGGCTTTTAAAGATGGCAACTTTATCTATCTATCTATCTATCTATCTATTTAAATTCAGAAATCACCACTGTCAGCTGATTTTTCTTTTAAGGGGGTGCCACTGCAACCTCTTGCACTCCCTACATTCTTCTCCAAAGGGCTACAGAATCCTCTACAGTCAGTCTTCACACAGTGGGCTTTGGGGATGGAGGAGGAGGAGAAATTTTAGTCAACCACCAGCATGGCATTGGTTCCAGCCTATTGTCTTCAAGTCATTCTCCCAGTGTATATGCATTCAGTTTTGATAGTGGCTTTTAAAAAGAAAATATTAGCAATAAAGCAACAACATTTTAAATTTCATTTTAAACATTCAAAATAAAACATATTACCTCATGGTTGGTTCTGTAATTTCATATCATCATCACCATTATCTCACAATGTGCACTGAACTATATCAAATTTCTGTGCTTTGTCAGAAAATGAAGAAAATGTGCCTTGGAACAAAATATAACTGAAACACATCTAGGCAATGAAAGGATTCCATGTTTCAGATATTGCTTCTGCTAGTAGCTTCTGCTCTGTCTCTGTAGCTATCGTTTCATGTCTGCAGGGCGTGAATGATGGTGAAAAATAATTAAAAGCACAAAAATCAAATGCATACTTCAAAGGAAGTCTGCCTCTCTCTCTCTCTTCTCCGTGTGTATGTGTGTGTGTGCGTGTGTGACTATCAAATGATTCAACACCCACACAATCCCACTGGGTATGCAGTATTTTGGACATGAAGTAGAAAAAAGGGTTTTATGCATACATATAGCTGTATGCATATGTGCCTGCAGGTCGCTTGCCGACTTAAGGCAACCTCATGAATTTCATAGCGTTTCTTAAATAAAGAATATTCAGAGGTGGTTTTGCCAGTACCTTCCTCTGAAGTATAGCCTACAGTACCTGGTATTCATTGGCAATCTCCCATCCAAGTACTAACCAGGGTTGGCCCTGCTTAGCTTCCAAGCAGACAAAATCTTGCATGCTTAGGATATTTAGGCCGATATACAAAATGTGACACATTAAACAGCTGTCTTTTAATTTTTAGAAAGATAACAGGAGTAAATGGGAGGGAGGGAAGAGACCATACGTATAAGGGGAGAGAGAAATTGAGAAAGGGAAAGTAAGGCCCTTTCTGCACAAGGCGAGGGAACCGCTCTGTGCCGTTACCTACTGTTTCTTCTGGGGTCCAAAGCAACATGGACTGCCCCTGAAGCTCTTCTGCAGACCTCCTCCTTGGTCCAGGGCGAATCGAAGCAGTGAGAGGTCTGTAGATCCCCACTGCTCCGGCTTCCAAAATGGCAGCTTCCAGCTTCCAAAATGGCGGGTTCCAGTTGGTTGTGGGTCCCAACCAACCGCTGAAGATTGCCACGCCTAAAGCCTGCCCTCTGCAGATCACAGGCTCGCATTGGTGCAAACCTGCAAATCTGCACAAGGGAGCAAGAACGCAATGATACATTTCAGGAAAATAAAGGCCTTTTCCGCATTTTATTTTTTAAACGGGGCGGCACGTCCTCCAGCGAGGACGTTTGCACTTGGGGGCGAACTGGGTCCAGACTACTTAATGTATGTCCAGACTTCAGCCCACTCCAGAATGCCCAGAACTGATGGTTCGCCGTGCTATTGAAAGCCCAGCGCACCCCAGTCCATCACTGTGCTAAGTGTAGATCTGCAGGCTCGCGCCAGTGTGAGGCTGCAGATCTTCCAGGGGCGGGCTTCCGGCTGGTGAGCTTCTCCGGTTGGTGGAGAGCCTCCACCAACCGGAAGCCTCCATTTTCATCTCCAGAGAGTGTGTAGCGCGGGCGCACACTGCTCCGGATCGGCGTGGATCATCGGGGGGGGAGTGTGCCAGTCCGGTGAGTAACGGACTGCCCTGTTTCCCCCCAAAGTGCGAAAAAGCCAAAGACTTGTTTTTTCCGGTCTTTCAAAAACACACTGGAGGACCACTTGGGGTTGTTTTGGAGCGGACTGAGGTGCGGATCTCTGGTAAGTAGTCCGTTCCTAGTCCACTCCAAGGTGCAGACAACCTCCTTGCAAGGATGAACTGCCCCGTTCTAATTGCCTGGTGTGGAAAGGGCCTAAGAGAGTGGGAGGGGAGGAGTATTTGTTGGCCTCATCCCTAGTGGCATTTGTGGCACCAGCTTCAGACTCTAAAGGGAAACATCTTGGAAACACGGTTCAGCATCTTGGATAATATCTTTTAAGTTCACTGTAAAACCTGAAGTGGACTCACTGCTTTATTGACAGGGGAGCCACCAGCCGCCACTGCTCCTCCCTCAACTACTACTAAACATTCCAGAAGGTGGCAGCAGAAGGACTTGAACCAGCAGTCCTGCTAAGGGACTACTTGTTCTCCCCTCTCCTTTCTTCATTTTATGCCATGTCCTTTTAGAATTTAAGCCTGGAGGCAGAAACCACTGTGCTTTTATTGATTATATAAAAGCCACTCAGGGAGCCTTTTAGGCTGAGGTGCAAGACGAAAATAACCAGCTATAAAGAAAGCCAACCACCCAACCACTTTCAAATGAGTAAAGTTAATCTGGAAATAGTTTCTTGTGTAAAGTCTTTCTTGTAATTAAGTGGTTCTCATAACCATCTTCCGAGCATTTGAAAAAATTTTTGGAAAGGTGAATACTTTGTCCACAATCCAGGTGGTAATATTCATCAGTTTATGACAATGCTTGTTCTCTGTTTAGTCAGCCTTCTCATTTAAACAGGGCTCATACTCAACCCCTGAGCTATTTTTTCCCCAGCTTCGCACATGTACCTTTGAAGAGAGAGAGTTAATCTCTCATTTTCGCTTCAGCATATTCAGTGTGAAGTAGGAATAAATTTGCTAAGTAAGTGAAAGTGCGCCTGCCACCCACCAAGCATGCCTACAACCCTGGGAATTCTCCAAGAAGCATGGTTACATTAGTCATTAAAATAAGCCTGCTTTACCCATTCTGGGAGAAGGTCTTTAGTTAAGTTGAGAGCTTGTTCAGGCTGAGGGCTTGATCTGTTGACATTTCACCAGTAGAAACTAATGAAAGAAGAAATTCTCCTTATAGCTTGGAACTTGTTTCCCTAGCATTCGGTCCTGGATCATAACCATCAAAAGCTGGGGTCCTTCCAGATGAGGCTTTTACTGTATATAAGCCACACTATCTTGCTCATGGAAGCTTACAGGAGTTTAACATTTTTGATTTTCAGCCCTCCCCAGTTTTCATACAGTTCCTCCCATCTTTTTGCTTTCTCATCAGGGAAAATCCTCTTAAAACAACAAATTAACAAATTAACAAAACAAATTAACAAAATTAACAAATTAACAAAACAAACAAACAAACGGAGCTGGTACACATGCCTTTTCAAGCCTGATTGGCAGAATGAGCCCTCCTTCTCCCAGGTGTGGGGAAGGAGCTAAGAAAAAGGTTGGATTCAGTTCACAATTTGAATTTAACAGGAAGCAGATGGGAGAGAGAGAAAGAGAGAGAGAGATGGGTTGGCTGAAGGATTTTTGGGTGGACTTTGCGCTCTTTGGGGTCATGATGCACGATTAGCACAGAAATGGATTTGTCCTACACTGGATCCTGCTTATATGTTTATGAACAGAGCAAATATTACAAAGACACACAACAAGTCTCTAGTACTTTCTCATCCAAAAGAAACAAAACCACTCAGGTTCAGCACTCTGGGACATGGCTGATGGTGGAACAGATGTGCAGAAACCATGTTAGAATCTGATATTGGTTTCAGAATTCTCAAAAAAGAGCCAGACAATAATAGTCAACTCAAATTCTGGCATTAACTCTGTTGTTGTTAGGTGCCTTCAAGCCATTTCAGAATTATGGCAACCCTAAGGCAAAACTTTCATGGGTTTTTCTGAGGCTGAGTGTGTGATGCACCCAAGGTTACCCAGTGGGTTTTCATGGTGAAGTAGGGAATTGAACTCTGTTCTCCAGAGCTGTAGTCCAATGCTCAAATCACTACACTGCACTGGCTTCCTGGCATTTGACATTAACTAGGTGAAACAAAATGTTTGTACTAGGTAAAGCCAAATGTACTTTCTTACACAATACTAGTAACAAGATTAGATATACACAGGTATAAGTAATGCGGACAGGGCTGATGTGGAGAGTGCATTTGTACCCTTGAAAATGTCTGAAGCCCTAAACAAGATGGGATCAGCATATCTAAAAGAATATATCCTCCTACATCTGCCTGGATCCTTAGGTCATCTTGGGTTATCTTTACTCAGATGCCCCAGCTGAACAAAGTGAGATGGCAAACTGCAAGTGAGAAGCTCCATTCCCCATCTAGGGAATCCCTTCCGCAACAAGGCTCACCCTTGGCCCACAATGTTATCTACTTGCTGCCAGGCATTTATATCCAAGATGCTATAGTTAGGCTTGAGTTTTGTTAAGTGCTCATAGAGTTGATATAACTAATTGGATAAATATTTTGTATTGCATTCTTATTTTGTGCATGATGTTATATTTTTTTTTTCTTTTAGTGTCATTGAATATTGCCACAGACCGAAAATAGAGTACATGAGCAAATGAGAACAATTAAATAGTAAGTACTTCAATAAATAATTACAAATCCTTTGATACCGCCATATTAAATTTGTCATATTCCAGTTTCTCAGATCCAGGCACCTAATTTGCAGATTATGCAAATTCAGCATGTTAACTAATACATTTCTTCCCCTACCACAGCCTTTCAGCCATGGTTCCCTTCATATAGTAAGCTTTGGCCTTAGAAACAGCCAGTACAGCATAATAGTTAGAGTGCAGGACTTGAACCGAGAGGACAAAGTTCAAATCTCTGCTTCTTGGTCAATGAATTTACCAAGTCACCTTGGGTCAAGTCACTGCTTCTCTACCAATCTATTTTACAGAGTGGTTCTGGGAATCAATGGGAAGAGGTAAATCACATGAAGTTACGATGTACTTTTTTCTGGCACACTCCTCCTCCTCCTCCCAACAGTAGTACTAGAGTAGTAATGACATTTTTACATTCACAACCATCTCCAGTAGGATTCTAATTGGCTCCCTGTAATTTTTGCCATCAGTTTATTTTTTTTACTCCACAACAAATAATTCTTTGATAAAAGCCATCAAAGGAACAGTCAAAGCAGAATATAGAGCTCTCTTCCTTACTCTTTTGAACCACATCAAACAATGTCACAATGAGATGAGATGAGAGAAAAGGGAATAGAGGTAAAACAGGCAATGGAGAAAGGGACAGAAACACATGAGACTAGAGGAACATTGAGAAAAGAAGATGAAAAAGTATTCAGTAGAACTGAAAGCATTCTAATCACCATAGTACACAGCCTTTCAACATGATTGCACAAAGAATATACTTGTATAGTATATATGCTTACAGGCAGATGCTAGCCTTTATTATTTTTTAAAAAATGTTTTTATTAAAATTTAATTACAAAAGAAAAAAGAAAAACGAGTGGGTTACATCATCTTTAAGTGTATCCCACCCACCCCTTCTGCTTATAATATCCAGTTGAAACTACATTGTTTGTTTACACAAAAGAAGAGCAGTTACATTTCTATTAACAATAAAAAAGCAATTACATTTATATCATATTTCCATGTCTTTTACATCTTATAAATTTATATCTTTGCCCAATCCAGTGCTCCTTTCCATTCCTTTTCAGAATTCTGTATTGGTTTATTTTTCAAAGAAAATGCTAATTTTTCTGTTTCTACCATCTCTAAAACTTTCAACTTCCACTCTTCTAGATTTATATCTTTGTTTTCTTTCCAATGTTGTGCATGCAACAATCTCGCTGCTGCTATCAAATATAACAATATCTTCTGATGACTTCTTATCTGTCTGTGTTGCTCTAACATACTTAACAGATAAAACTCCGGTATCACTTCAAAATTCAAATTACAAATTCTTTGAATTTCATCATGTACCCCCTTCCAGAATTTCCTCACCCTTCTACAAGTCCACCACATATGAAAAAAAAGATCCAATCTTTTCTTCAAATTTCCAACACTTCTCAGTCCCAGATTTAGTTATCTTCTGTAATCTTATTGGAGTCACATACCATCTATGAAGCATTTTATAAAAAATTTCTCTTAAATCTAAATTTGAGGTAAATTTTATATCCATTTTCCATGTTCTCTCCCAAACTTCTAGTTCAATTGGATGTCCCACATTCTGGGCTCATTTGACCATTGAGTCTTTGACTACCTCTGATTCCATTTCTCTTTTCAATAATAATTTATAGAGTTTAGAGATTCTCTTCTTTTGGTCTCCCTTCATCAATAAATCTAGTTCATTTTCTCTTCTCACAAATCCATATAATTTTTGATCCATTTTAAATCTTTCTTTAAGTTGTTGCCATAGGAACCAGTTTAGCTCATGTCCTTTTTCTTTTAATTCTTCTGCTGTACACATTCTTGATTTCTCCCCCTCCCATTTCAAAAGTTCTTGATATGTTAGTAGGTTTCCTTTGTTGAAGCAATTCCATAAGCTTCTTGTGGTGAAGTCCATTGTTACTGCAGTTTAGGCCTCCTTAGAGATACCCCTAGATATCATTTTGATATCATAATTCGGCTCTCTTCCACGTGTTTGCGAGGCCCCCAGACAAGCACAGAACTAGGCTTGGCCACTAATTGCTGGACATTCCATTCTCCACCCAGGCAGGCCGGAAATAGCCAGATCCTTGCTTTAGGTGACCTCTCTGCAAACACCCTCATTATGTATGCACGCTGTTTACAAAGAACTCCCTGCCCCGAGCAGGCACCCTGGCAAGCTGAATGCTCAACTGCCAAGCACTGAGCATTTGCATACCGGCTAACTCTTTGTCAATTCGGACTTAATCATACTAAATTCTGACCTTTCCAAAGCTTTGTCCTGCATTGTTTTCCCTGAGTAAGGCATAGCCTGCAGTTACATTTCTCCCTATAAAGACCCCTGATTCTGAGACCTTCCTCAGATCGCTCCCGAGTTCCAGACCGCCTTGCTGCCACTTTGCTTGGTGAGCTTCCCCTCAGCTCCACGTGCTGAGATACATCAAACCCCAGCATCGCTCTCTATCTTCTTTCCGGGCTTCAGGAACAGGTTTTGTATCACCCGAATCAACTATCCCTCTGAAAATCCCGCTATCCTACTCAAACCTTTATTTTCCTTAATTATCTGTGTGCGTGTGTTGCTTACATTGTGTGTCTGTATTTAATAAAGAGCATTCATTATTTCCAACACGGTTTGCTTCTTGACTTGTCCTGACCCCGTAAACATTGGGTTACAAGATCCTGCTGCGTTACCCTGCCTCTCGTAGTACCAACCAGTGCTCTTGACTAATTTCCCCATCTTGTGTAATTGTAAGGTTATTTAGGTGTCCCTCCTGGGACCCCGAGTTAACAGGGTAACACCATATTGGGAGTTTTGTATAATATTTCCACTCTATTTGTATCCAAATCTTTAACAATGTTTTCTGGATACAATGATTGTTAAACTCTTTGCCTTTATTATTTTCAGTTGTACCCATAGAACAATTTATGATGTATGTCTACAAATATAATCTGTGAAGTGGTCTTTCTTTTCCTTTAACATCAGAGGTCTACTTTAAGATGCCTTTAATCCTCAAATTAGTGAGTCTAGGATATTTAGACTCCCCCATCCATGATATGACATGACAAGATCATTAAAAAGCTGCTTACTGGCCTTCCATTCGTGAAAAGAATCCACACATTTCCAAAGGTGGCCTCATGATTACAAAATATCAGAGAGAGAAATGACACTTAAGTATTGGGTTTTAATATACTTCTACTTAGGCATAATGCATAACATAACTGGAATACTAATAAAGCAGCAGGACAGCTAGATAGAACAAATTAACAAATTCATCAGCTGACTACTTGACTACCCCCAGGAGATGAGAGGAAAGCATCATTATATTCTAAACTGAAATCACACTGTGCTTTCCAAAGAAGGCCAAGAAAACATAGTTGTCCCTGTGTTTCAATGGAAGGTGGTTATCAAGGTTCACGAGCTAGCATGGCTAAGAGAATCAGCCTTGATGTCTTCAATGTGCTGCATCAGCATGAGCCTTGCTGAAATTAACCAAGGGTGAATTCTGTAAGGATTATTCCACAGGGTTTCCTTTTGCCCAGTTTTTTTATCCAGTTTCTCCTATTTATAACACATAGTAGAGGAACAAAGAGATCACCATCACCACACATTGCTTGGGATATGTTTGTGCTTGTATTTGTGCACTTATTTTTTTGTATTTGTATTTATTTGTATTGTATTTGTATATGTATTTGTGTACATACCTCTTTTGTTGGACCCCATCTGTATCTATTTGGTGTTGACAGAGACATGAGTTTGTTTTGCTTTTCTTTACTAGTACAATTTTTGGCTTAAGGGGGTTGTATTTTTACAACTCATGTAGTGAGTGATTAGCCACTAGCAGCTTGTTAGGAAAGGAAAAAAAGAGTATGCAAAGCAAAGTTTACTGAATGGAAGAAAAAGCCACCACATGGTTTTTATCACCAATGATATGTGATGCAGCCATGGATGGCCCTACCATTAGTCAAACTGCATCAGATGGCAGACTAATATGTGTGTGCTGTGCAGCCTGCACTATAACCCCTAAGATTGACCACCGCCCTCCAGAGAAGTCACGGATGCTGCCCATTTTTCTGTGTTGCACAAAGTTTCAGTTGCCAGTCCGGTTGGCTGCTGTACATAGAATGGGTGGTGTGTGTGCCTGTGTCTGTGTCTCTCTGTGTGGGTGCCATCTTGTCCTTAGCCAACAAAATGTCTTGGGCCAGCAAAGTGAGACAGAAGTCAAGTGTTAGAATGGAAAGTGCCACTACCTAGACTACAGACAGCGGATTCTATTGATTTATTATTTTGGCCATTTCCACACTACACAGTTACAGTGCTATTATTCCATTTTCAACATCCTGTGGAATTCTGGGCTCTGCAGTTTACTGAGGCCAATGATGCCCCTCCCTAAACTGCAATTCCCAAGATTCCATAGGATGTTGAAAGTGGGATTATAACAGTATAACTGTATAGTGCAGAATGCATTTTAAGCATTTTTATCTGGCTTTCCCACTAAAACAACTTCCAGAGTGACTTACACAAGATGCGTGGCAAACAACAAAGTCCCTGTCTGCTTATCATCAAAAAGATACAACACAAAAGGAAAATGTGAGGGGGAGGGAGGAGGAAAACAAGCAAACCCAGGTGCCAATACCATAGTGCTTCTTATAATGATCTGCTACAATGGAAAATGGAAGACGGCACTTTCAATGCTCCTTGTGTTCAAACCAAATCTCCCTGGAAACAGAAAACTAGTACATACTGGGCAATCTACCACTTCATCCTTCTGCTTATGTGGTTCAGACCAGACTCTGTCATTATTACTACCATTCATGACATTCTGAGTATATTCTGTAACAGCACAGTACACAAGACCATGAAAGGTCTAGCCTTCTTTTAAATAAAACAGCCCTCTTTTCTGGTTCATTTTTACTTTGTTATAAGCCTTGTAAAAGCTTCCATCTTAATTTGTTTGTAGTTTATTGGTACAGTCTGTTGTAATGATTTTTGAAAAAAGCTGAAGAGCCAGTGAGTCTGTGAAAATCAATACAGTCTGTAGAAGGAAGTACGCTGAAAAGAAGGGAAAAAAAGTAGCAAGCCATAACTGGTGAACTGCTGCATATAACACACTGTACACGAAACCACACATGTGTATAGGTACATACAGGTTTAACTCTGCAGCCTTTTCTGCACTACACTGTTAGAGTGCTATTCAACTTTCAACATCCTGTGGAATCCTGGGGTTTGCAGTTTAGGGAGGGGCCTTTAGAATTCCCAGCCAGAGAGCTCTTTGGTCTCAGAAAACTACAAACCCCAGAATTCCATAGGATGTTGAAAGTGGAATAATAGCAGTGTAATGGTGTAGGGCAGAAATGGTCTGACAGCCACATGGCCATAATGATGCTTCATGAGCCAGGCTTTGCTGTGGCAGAAATGTATACAACTGAATACAATAGAAATGTGTCAGAGAAAATAGTGAGTTTAGGATGTCATGCGACCAAAACAGAATAATGTTGTACTAGCATCTTTTTCTCCAGCCCAATATCAATACTCAAAAGACTGTCCGAAAGGCTACTGATTGGCTTGTCTTCCCTTGGGGAAGATCTAAACAACTTGTGAAAAATTAAAAAACAAAACAAAAGAAAAACAGTCTACCTGCTTTAACCTACTATTTTTGATGCTCACTCAGGATTACATAACACAGGGCTGGTTGTCCAGAATGTGGAAGGCCACACAAAACATGGCTAGAGTTGGTAAGATTACAATTTTAACACAGCATGTTGGGCTGTTACAGAGAACATAAACTCCCCTGTTGAAAGAACTTCACTAGCTGCTGATTCATTTCCAGGCCTCCTCCAAGGATCATAATCAATTCAAAGTGCTGGTTATCACAGAATCATAGAATTGGAAGGGGCCACAAGAGCCATCTAGTCCAACTCCAACCATGAACAGATACATAACTAAAGCACTCCTAAAAGATGACCATCCAACCTCCAAAAACAAACAAACAGACCTCCAAAGAAAGAGAGTCCACCCCATCTGAGGCAGTCTCTTCCACTGTTGAGCACCCCTTACAGTCAAGAAGTTCTTCCTAATCTTTAAGTGAAGTCTGTTTTCCTGTAATTTGAACCCACTAATTTGTGTTTTAGGCCCTTACCACACAACATTGTCATCTTGGCAGAGCAACCTGTTGTCCCCTGTCCAGGATGTGTGCCATCGCACAACGTCGTCATTCAACTGCTGCTGTCACATCCCCATCTGTAGGAAACTCACAATTTTTCATTACCAGAAAAAAAAATCTGGTAATGGCTCCCTTTCTTGCCACTATACTGTCAGCTGCAGGCATGTCGTAAGGCCCAAAGTGCTTCATAGCGCTTTCTTCCATGGTACAGTGCAAAAACCAACCAATTATGAGTCGTGAGGTGGGGAAGAGGTAGGGAAAGGAGTCGCCACTGACTCTGTGCTGCAGAAGAAAGAACAGTGTGGCTGACATTACCCATCCATGGAACCCAATTGGGTGCAGTGGGGAGTGTTCAGGCCCCAATCTCATCTCAGCAATGTCAATGACAGATCCCACCAGGATGGCATGCTATTAAGGCATAGTGCGGCAAGGTCTTAGTCTCTAGAGCAGCAGAAAATAAACTTGCACCATCTCCTACATGACCTCCTTTCAGATATTTAAATACGGCTTTCATATCACCTCCCAGTCTTCTCTTCTCCAGGCTAAACATACCTAAGCCATTCCTCATAGGGCTTTTTTTCTAGACTGTGCATCATCTAGGTAAATGACTTATAAAACTCTATACAACTTAAGTCCAGACTATCTTGAAAGATCTCCTTTCCCAGTATGAGCCTGCTTGAATTTTAAGATCCTAGGATTAGGGTTTTCCTACCACCACCATAGGCACATTTGGTGATGACTTGGGAGACAGCCTTCCCGGTGGTTGCTGTCACCCTGTGAAATTTCCTCCCATTGGAGGTTAGGTTGGACCCTTCTCTCATCTCTTTTGTCACACAAGACTTTTTTTTAACCCAGTCTTTTCACTGTTAAATAGTCAAGTATTTTAGTTGGGGTGAACTGTATTATTATTATTATTATTATTATTATTATTATTATTATTATTATTACTACTACTACTACTACTACTACTACTACTACTAGTAGTAGTATATTTAATTGTCTTTTTAATTGTTTTGAATTCATGCTTTTAATATGACTGTTTATGTGTTTTTGTTAATTTGTGAATTATCCATAGTTTTAACTATATTTTGTTTGAACTGATATTGTGCACTGCCTTGGGTTCCACACTGGGAGAAACACATAATATAAATTATATAAATAAATAAACTTTTAGAGGACTGCTCTGTTACAACTTTACCCAACTGAAATCACATTTCTTATTCTGAGTATCTGTGCTGGATTAGAAGAAACATCTGCCCTACAGGTGATCAAGAGAGGACAAAAATCACACTCCCTGACACAAACGACAATATTACCACCCTTATTTCCACAAAGTCATTGCCATAACATTTAAATTTCCTTATTTCCTCCCATTGTGTCTCTGGATTTGAATTCCATGTTAAAATTTCTCATTAATCCAATAATTACACTTTCTAAAGAAATACATTTTTTTTCTGTTTCAATGGATTTTCCCCCAGGCCTCTGTTGGCAATGTTAATTACATACATTTAGGGGGCTGAAAATGTAACCAATTAATACTTAAGTAAAGTGTCACAGGCAGACCTGGCTTCAACCTCTTTGTGACTTCCCAAAGTCTTTATTTTTGCCTGGTAAATTAGAAATGCTTTAAAGTGAAAGAAAGAAAGAAAACAAAGGCCATGGGCGGAATCAATATTTTTCTCCATTTAGTAGCTCTCTCACTGTGTTGAGCACAGATCCATGGAGTCAATGTGAACAATGACGCAGAGAGCAGCCTTTGGTCCATTCAGCTAAGCAATCAATAGTGTACACCTAATTGCTCTTTAAAAGTCAAAAGAACTGGTTATGCTGGAAATTTTACATGGTTTGTTTTCTCTCTAAGTACTCAGAATTCTGCAGCACATGTTCCCTCTTTCATTCCCCAGGAAACCAGAGAATTATATTAAAATGGTGACACCAGGAGGAAAGGGCATATAATTGCATTCACTGACAAGTTCTCCCCAAAAGCGGGTGAGCCTATGTGTGGTTTAGCTCCTTTAATCAGGTGTCTTGTCTTCCAGAAGGAATTCCTCCATTAGAATGTCTGTGAATCCTAAGTTTGTAAGTCTCTCTCAGAAAAGCTATACAGTTCATGTCTGGTTCAAAGGAAAAGAAACATGGGAAGAAAGAAAGCAGATAGTTGGAAGCTGGCCATTTACAGCTAGCATCTCAGTAAGCAGACAGGACATAAATGTTCCATGACCCCAGTCTTCTGAGATTTATTGTATTGTATTTATTAATATTATTTATTGATATTAGCATATGTAAATTTTGTATGAATCTGTTTCCTCTTTCACTCTTTTTATAGAATCTTAGAGCTGGAAGGAAGCATAGGGACCATTAGTCCAACCCTGCCACACAGGATTATATGACTACAGGATGCCTTAAAAATGCCCATCCAGCCTCTGTTTAAAGACCTCCAAAGTTTACCAACCACAGAGGCAATCTATACTACCGTTGAACCGTTCCTACGGTAACAAAAAATATTCCTAATGTTTAGGTAGAACTTCTTTTCTTGCAATTGGAATGCATTGGTTCATATTCTAGTCTCTAGAGCAGCAGAAAAGAAGCTGCCTTAAGCCTTGGAATGAAGCCTTGGAACTTAAGCATGGCTTCTATTCCATTATCTAAGTCATTTAGTAAAATGTTAAACAACCCTGGGCTCGGGACAAAACTCTGAGGCACTCAAGTAGTCACTTCTCTCCACTGGTAACATTCTCTGTGTTCAATCTGTCAGCCAATTACAGATCCACCTAACTGTTACACTGTCTAGCTGATAATTCACCAGCTTGCCTGAAAGAATATCATGAGGGACCTTTTCAAAAGGTTTATTGAAATCAAGATATGTAGAACAGTACTCCCTCAATCTATCAAGCTTGAAACTCTATGGAAAAAAGAGGTAAGACTTGTTTTTGAGAAACCTATGATAGCTCTTAGTAATCATTTCTCTCGAAGTTCACATAGACTAACTGGCTATTGATCTGCTCTCAAAACAGGTTGGTCAGTTACTTGAGCTCTCTGATTTACCCTTTTTGAAGATGAGGGTAAATGCCCTTCTCCAGTCTGCTAGGACTTCTCCTGTCCTTCAAGAATTCTTAAAAATTATTGACAGTGACTTGAAGAGTACACCTGCAAGTTTCTTTACTACTATTGGATGTAGATCGTCTGGTCTTTGAGTACTGAATTCATTTAGAACCCCTAGGTAGTCCTTTACTACCTGTTTACATACACTGGGCTGTAGTCTCCTCACTTCATGGTTTATTCTGGTTTCACCAGTTAGAACATTGTTTTCCTTTTGGAAGAAGACTGATGTAAATAAGGTGTTACATAGTTCAGACTTCTCTCTGTCTCCTGTTAGCATTTTGCCATCTTCTTTATTCAGTGTCTCTAGCATTTCCTTGTTCTTCCTCTTGATCCAAACATAGAGAGAGAAAAAACTGTTGAGTTTTCTTTAACTCTCTAGGAAGCCTGAGTTTATTCTAAGATTCAGCTTTTCTGACTAGCCATTCATCTGTATTCTTTTCACTTTGGTGGTTTCCTTTTTCTCCCATTTCTTACACATATCTCATTTAAACCTCAGCTCATCTGAAACATTTTTGTACACCCACCCTACTTTCTTTAGATACTCTCTACTTTTCTTCTTTCTTGGAATTGTTCATGATCCATTTCTTTTATTGGCAATGCATAAGTGGCTACTCTGTGGCTTCTACATGTACATTTCATCTAACAAGCAACCAGTCCATTCACAGTCTCCTGCATTTTGAGCAATTGCTCACTATTACAATCAGGGAATATACATGGAGAAGCAGTTTCCATAAGTGCTATGTAGTCTTGAATTCTGGAAAGGTCAGAGTTTAGTAATGCATTTTGATTTTGTATTGTCACAGCTTGAACATTTTAGCAGATTTCTCCTACAAATCTGAACCTTAGCACCATGTGCCTGTGCTGGATATTGGATAACTGATTATTTTTTTGTTTGCCTTACAGCTACTGGGATTAAGTCCAAGTCACAGATAAAGTTCATCATTCTAGATATTATCCCTTCAGCCATTCCGAACAACCATATATTCACCAGAATCCTGTAAGCAGCTTGTGCTGATGTTGCCCTTTGCCTTTCAGCCAGCTGTGGAAGGGAAGGTAGGTGCTTGCGGTTCACATCCTCCCCTCAGCCACAGACTGGCTGTTGGTTGCACCTGGGAGACATCTTGCTGTCCTCAGGCAACCAGAAGCAAGGAAACAACTTCCACCCATGTCCAGGGGGAAAATACCATTTCTTCACTTTCCCCAGACATGAAATAACAACCAGGCAGTTCTCATGTACATCTCTGTAAGTAACCACTAGCCTGGAGGCACAGCTGTGCCCAGGAGCCTTTCGCTGCCCTTCCCAACCAGGAGAGACCAATAAACTGTCACACAGACAGCAGAGATCAGGTGGAGCATTGTTAATGGAGAGTTATGTTCCATCAGTGCTGATACTGGACTACAGCCACGGTGTTTGGACTGAGGAAATAATCCATTTTGCTGTACGAACTTCTTTGTATAGGACAAAGAAGGAAGGATGACTCCACTTTCCTCTCAAACTCCAATTCATCTACTTTATCCTAAAGTTTAACCAGACTATCATCAGGCAGAGAATCTGGAGCAAGGGCAAATTTATCAGAATGAGATGGTAGAGGGGATAGTCTCTCTACAGACCACATTCCTTCCCAACCAGCTACTTACTGTACCCTACAGAAATAAGATGCTTACCTACCCATATATCAAGTCTATACTGAACTTCATGCCTAGTTGAATTTCCAGATATTTTACAGTATTTTACAGATAATTTACAGTATATGGTACGCCATAGACCAAAAACCTCAGGAAGTGTAGACTGCCCTCTCCCGTTGTTGAATGTGGTTTGCCTAAACCTTCTCTCCCCTCCACCATTCCCTTGGCTTTTGCCAGGAGGCACATGCCTTCCTTCCACACATTTGACCAAGGGAATAGAAGGGGACAGCTCTGTGAACAGAGAAAGCAGGACAGGAAAAAAAAAACCCCTTCAATCTGGGGGTCTTTCTGCACTGCGCTGTGCTATTTTTCCACTTTCAACATCCTGTGGAATTTGGTGATTTGTAGTTTCCTGAGGCCAAAGAGCTCTCTGGCTGATAATTCTAAAGGCCCCTCCCTAAACTGCAAACCCCAGGATTCCATAGGACGTTGAAAGTGGAATCATAGTGCTATCACACTCCAGTGCAGAAATGGCCGTTGTACGAATGCAGCTTCATCGCTTAGGGCAGTGAAATTAGAAGAGGTGTCCTACTTCACACAGGACAATTCTCTATTTAAAGTGTCAGAAGGCAGTCCTCTACTTCAGTGGACTCAGAGGAAGGTCTATCCCACCAAAGATGGGTTTAAACATAAAGAATTATTAAAAGATAAGATGTATTATATTTCCCTGTAAATTATAAAGTGTTTTTTTCTAAATGTGCATCTATACATATAAACCAACAAAGTCATATTTCATATCAACCAGTATACCCTTTTTCCTTCTTTTTGGGTGATGCATATTCAGTAAGCTGTGAGAAACTGAGATATGGTACATTGGTCTTAGAATAGAGAAAATGTATATATCTTTTAAAAAGCAATCTCCACTGTACACTTTCTACCACAACCATGATTTTCACTCACTCATGCTGTTCTTATTTTCCCTCCCATTTTACTTTGTACATAATTCTTTCCACTGTCCTTAATTGCCCATGATTCCTCTTGAAACATACTCTGAATAAAAACATGCTGCCCACTGAACATCCATCCATCTGAAATATGTGTGGACTCTGCAGCATTATCTCTTTCATTAGGAATCTACAGACAATGGCTCCTTTCTGAGGTTTTCTGGCTCTGCTATAATTGACTGCTACATAATGGGTGTTTTTAAATGTACAAACCTTTCTGAAATGGCTTGTCATCAAAAGCAACAAATGCTTCTATGTAGCTAGCATAAAGCATCACAATAGAACTAAATTGTTATGGGGGAGCTCATATCCGATTTGCCCAGATTGGTTTACGCTTAAAAGCCTGTACTTATTTCTAATCCAAAGGTACCAGTTCTGTCGTAGACTACACTACTGGAAGGCACCTACCGACAAATAGTCTTGGGCTCCATATTTCCTCAGCTTTCAGAAAATAAGGATCTTCAGAAGAATAGCAAAAGAGCCACTTGAAAGAGACTCATAATTTCTTCTCCTTCAGCCATCCTGATAGAGTTGGATTGGCAGAGATTTTTGGAGGACCTATAAGAAAATTCATTCTCCAACTATCTATATTCTAAAGTAGCATCTGACATGCATCTCTGTGTTACTTTTTTGTATCACAATCCTCCCTCCACATTCATGGGTTTGACCATGATTGATTATTCATGAGGTGCCTACTTGCCTCCCCCATTTCCCCCCTCCCATTTCTCTGCCTTTTGCCCAGGTGTATCTTTCTTCCACAGATCTGTGCAAAAGGCAAGTGAATGGAAGGGGGCAGCCCCATGCACATGCCCTCTCCAGTTGTGTCACTGGCCTCTCCCATTCATTTGCCTGGGCATCTGGAAGGCAGTGCACCTGGGCAAAACACAAGTGAATGGGAGGGAGGTGTGTGTGTACGCCTTTTCCAGGCACGAGGCTGCCCCCTCCCATTCACTTGTCTGTTGCCTGGGCACCTGGAAGAAAGGCAGTGTGCCTGGGCAAAATGCAAGTGAATGTAGGGGGGAGCCTTGGAAGCGAATGGGAGGAAGACTGCTCACTTGGGCGGGGGGGGGGAGGAATTATTAGCAGTTTTTTGACTTTCACAATGGTTCTGCACCCTGAACCCTCATGAAAGTTGAGGAGTCACTGTATATATATGATACAGAGCTGTTGGGTGTTGGGTTCCATCAGTATGTTGATGACATTCAGTTTTATTTCTATTCGTCATTAGAGTCAGCTGGGTTTGCACTGATGCTGGACCACTGGATGTGGATCCAACAAACTCAAGTTGAATCCTGACATAAGGGTGGTATTGGTGATTTCTGGGTCTGGGAATTGGGTAAGCAACCTGTCCTAGATGAAGTTGCATCCTTCTGCACACAAGAAGAGGTACGTAGTTTGGGAGTATTTCTAGATCCTTCTCTTATTCCTCAAAATGTCTGGGGCCAGCACTGGAAATTTGCCTATTACCATGTGTTCTTTGTGGTGCTGCTTTTGAATACATCTCAGAAGTCACAGCTCACACAAAATATGGCAGCCAGATGGCTGATAAGAACATCGTGTAGAAGCCATATCGCAAACCAGTTTTAAAGGAGTTGCACTGACAACCAATATCCTTTCAGTCTGAATTCAAGGAGCTTGTGATGACATTTAAAGCCCTAAACAGCTTGGGACCTTGCGATTTTATGGAGCTCCTTTCCCTACATACACCTGCTTTAGGACTGAGGTCTGCTAGAGAGGACCTCTTCCATGTCATACCAGCAGAGACAATGCACTATGTGAGGAGGTTGGAAAGATCCTGTCTGCTGTAGTATGCTGGCAGTGGAAAGGTGGAGGTACTCTCCATTGGAGGTGCAATTGGTGCCAATGCTGTCCTTATTCCAACACCAAGTTAAAACATATTTTTTTACATATTATTCTATATGTAAATAGAGTAAATTATATATTTTACATATTATTTTACTAAACCTTTGAGATCTAGTGATCTTACCTAATTCGTACATGTGCATTATCTTCAAGTTGTTTTAGAGTATTAAATTGTTCAGTATGTTTTTCAACTGCTTCAGCTGTGCAATACTTTTTCTAGCTGTGTAGTATGTTTTTCAGGTACATTATTACTTTTCAACTTATCTTTTATTGTTTTAAATTTTAATAATGGTTTTAATTGATTTCATTGCATGCTGCCCTGAGATTTCTTTATACAAGGTGGGACAGAAATATGTTAACAACATCATCATTGAAGGATAAACCTAGCAACCAATTATCCTCCTCATTAAATTGAGGAGGAGGAGTATCACATGGTTCACATGCTTGCTTGTGCAGTTGTCTTCCATTCCATTGTGAGTAATGAAACAAGAACAAGAGGGAGTATGTTTTTGACCACAGGTTAGCCCTACCAAGTAAACCATTGACAAGAAGAGCGTGTTTTAGGGCATTCAAGTATTGTGGTTGTAGTTGTTTAAAGCTTAGTTTGTAGATAGGAATGGGAAAGTAAGTGACTAGTTTTAAAAATTATAACTATAATGATAACTAATTAGTTTTCTGAAGGTGGCTTCAGAGTATAACTTAACTAATTCCCTTAAGAAATAACTTTCATTCTCCCAACATTCATCAGTTTTTTTCAATAATTTTATTACGGTCATGGACCAGCATAAGAAGTTAATTGAAGCTGTAAAGTCAACACTATATGTATCTTGGTTACCAGGGCTGTATAAAATTCTTTACTAAGGGATGAAGTTGTCACTGAGCAGACAAACTGAGTCAGAACATACTGGCTCAAATCCAAAATGCCATGAGAGAAGAGAGAAAATGAAAAGTGGTTCCTCAGTGGTTGGAATTAGGAGCTGGCATGGGCAGGCATTTGCCAAGGCTGTGTCCTAGTAGTGCAATCATCCGGAGCCAATGCTATTTCTCCCTAATGTTTACTGGCTGTTCACCTGCCCTCACCACAGGAGTGAGGAGAGCAGGAGTTGGAGAAGGGATGAGGAGGGGAAGCAACTGAACAGCATCCAGTGCCACCTCTGTTTAACTCTTTCCTGGGCCCCGGAGGATGGGAGCAAATGAATGGGTAGCAAGCAGCAACAGCAAGGAGAAGGCGGCAGGACTATTCGGAGGGGGAAGGGCCTGACTGCATCTTGCTCAAAGCCCTGCTGATGCTCTGACTATATTCTCTCTGAATTCCAACCATCAGCACAAAGAGATCAAGAGGATGGTTGAAAACTGTACTCTGCCCTGGACCTCTGCCACAAAGGTGAGACAAGGCCATTTCTAGGATTTCATTTGTCCATCCTCAACTCAGCAGTGACTCTGTATAATGAAAAACAGTTGCTTATTAATAGGAGTTATCTGGTTTTGTGCAAGTGTGGAAATGCCTTCTCTTAAAGGCTACTAATTACAATTTTGTTGATTCTTCTTAATTGACTTAACTGCAAAATCTAATTGTCTGGATTGCACAAAGCTCTGCCACAGATATCTTATGCACGATGGAGTGGCTGCAATAAAATACATACAGGGAAAGTTAGTACTGGGCTTCTTTCAATTTGACTTTCATGAAAAGGAAGAAAGACAGTGTTGTGGACGTGTTCTATACATGCAATGAAACTACAGGTGTATGTTATTTATTATCCAACATCTTTATGCTCAGCAACACATCGTGGGGGAAAAAACACAGTTTCTATCCTCACAGTATAAGCATGAATAAAGATGTTCTGCCTTATCTGGTTGCTTTCACAAGTGCTCAATGAACCTACTATTATTGCATGCATTGGCCCTGGCACCTAGGTAAAAGCATGGAGGTAACACACAAAAAGCAACACAGCCATCTAGAATTCATTGGAATTTTTTCTAATATGAGTTTAAATACTACATTACCAAAATGATGAGGAAATTATGTTATTATAATTTTTAATAAATAGGAGACATTCACTGCTGATTCTTAAAGCTACTTTTTAAAGGTACTTTCAGCAGATTTTTTTTCAAGTAGTATGCTTTTCGTGTCATCAAACTAAAAAGTAAAGGAAAAGCAAAGAATAACTCAGTTCCTTATTTAGTAACAATAACATAACTGATTACTTTTTTGATATTGTGTTAAAGCCCGGGGCCCTGAGTTGCATAGCCAGCTTGGCTATGGCATCTTTTCTGAGCTTTGATACCAGGATAAATAATGAACTACTTTAAAGAAGTAATTTCCACACTCTGATCTAGATAGGGAGGGTTCTGCAGGTAAGTATCATTCCCTCATGCAAACAGATTGCCCGTGAGGAGTCACTGGAAGAGGAGAAAGAGGAACCTTTATTTATATTTATTTGGAAATTTTATATCTCAACCTCCTGGTTCTTATCCTGGGCAACGAAAAAGAATTAAATCCAACCATAAAATACAATAAAATTTCAGTGCTTATTCATACAAGTTCTCTGAACACAAGCATTTTCCTGCTTATCAAGCACACATATTTATTAAGGCCATTTCTGCACCACCCTGTTATAGTGCTATTATTCCATTTTCAACATCCTAGGGAATCCTGAGACTTGCAGTTTAGGGTGCGGCATTTAGAATTTAGAAGGAGGGGCATTTCTCTTTGGCCTTGGGAAACTACAAACCCCAGAATTCCACAGGATGTTGAAAGTCGAATAATGGCACTATAACAGTGTAGTACAGAAATTGCCTTAGAAACAAAGGGTGATGGAATTTATGGCTGGTAATTTTGGGGGTAGTACAGAGATAGACTTATGCACCCATATATGTTTTAAATTTAGAAGCTGGATCTCTCCGCTTCCAGTATGCAAAATGTTTTCCAAGGCAATTGGATTTCTCATTATGTTGAACGAGACAAGATCCCAAGAGTAAATAATTTACAGAGCTATCAATATGGATATCATGGCATTTTTAGTCTGTTATTTTGATTTTCATATTGCCTTACTTTATTACAAAAGACAAATGAACTAAGGGAGATGTATCATGCGCTAGTTTCTTTTTCCTCAAAACCCAGCACTAGATAATGACTTTTGAATAAGAACTCTCTCCTATTATGATTCAAGTAACACTTGAGTTGAGACAGTTATCATTATGGCCTCCAAGCACTGTCCCTCCAGAGGTCCACTATTGACTCTTCAGTGTTTTAAGACTGCACTGTTGTCATTAGTTTTCAGTTATATTTCTCATAGCTCTCTACTGGATGGTGCTATATTCTGATCATAAACACAGAACACACAGGACTTTGTCAAAATGTTTCTTGAAACTTTTTCTTGCTCTCCATCTTGTCTTACTTCAATGATTTTTTGAGTCATAGAGAAAAGAGCATTTCTTTAATTAAAAAAAGAAACCTTCATACAGTAAGAAGCAGCGATGCTAGAGGACAGATTCCAAGGAGTAAAACGTGAGATTAAAAAGCCACGTTCAGTCATATTGCTGCTTAAACAAATTTCCTCAAACCAGTAAAAGTCTATATTCTTGTACTATTGGGCTTAGTAAAACAAGATCTTAGTAAAACAAGAGCAAGTTCAGAGAAGAGTGACAAGGATACAAGGTATGGAGAGCAAAACATATGAGGAAAACTTGAGAGAGTTGGGCATGTTCCATCTGGTGAAAAGAAGACAGAAGTGTGACATGATTGCACTACTTAAATACTTCAAGGGCTGCCACAAAGAGGAGGGTGTACATTTCTTCTCTGCTGCCCCAGAGGACAGGAACAGATCTAATAGTTTTAAGTTACAGGAAGGTAGATTTGGATTGAACATTAAAAGGAACTTCTTGACAGAGCTGCTCAGCAGTGGAACCAAGTATCTAACAGAGATCTCTTTCTCTGCAGATCTTCAAAAAAGGGTTAAAAAGCTACCTGCTGGAGATGCTCTGGCTGGATGTCCTGCATTGAGCAAGAGGGTTGGATTCAATGGCTTATGGGGACCCTTCCAACTCAATGATCTTATGACTGAGTGTTACAAAACTGTTGACAGAAAAACAGTAGAAGTGTGAGCAATATAGTTGAGAAAACATATGTAAATTCTCATCAAAGCAAATTATACAAAACTGAGCCAGCAGAATGTCAAGAGACTGCCAGTGTTACATAACTTTTCCTCAATAGCATATAATGCTTCGGAGAGAGCAGCAAATTAAACCATTGAAGAGAAATACAGATAGAAAGGTATTGAAGCCTTTCCTCCCTCATTGCTTTTTTAATCCTTCAATCCCAGCTAGGTTTTGTCCATTTTCAGACATTTTATTTTGAAAAAAAAAATGAAAAGCCATCACGATCTACCACCTCTTCCTCCAGTACTTATCCTGCCCAGCTCCTCCTCAATTCCTTCTCTCCTCTGAAAGGCCATGCAGTGCACTTCACTTACCCCACATCTCTGCTTGTCCCTGATCAACAGAGTAAGCAAATTCAGACCAGTATTAAAGATACCACTAATTGCAGTCACTATCCAGTGCCCTCTCCAAGCCTTTCCTCCCTAATTCTTCCCCATCTCCTCTTTATACACATTCCCAGACATCTCTTATGCAGCATTTTAAAGCCAAAGAACTCAATGGGATTTTGGAGGCAGCTGCCAGGGGGTTCCTCCACACTCTTCCCCTCCTAGCTTTTCCTCCATCTCACATTGTTTAAATAGATCCCATTGAGTCGTATGGTTTCAGCTGGATAAACAGCATGTGTGTACCTGGGAAAGTATGTAAAAAGGCTAGGAGATGGATCTGTATAAAGGATGTGAGATGGAAGGAAAGTGAGGAAGAAAAGTGGGTGGAAGATCCCTAGGATCTCTCTTTAAACCATGGGAGATGGAGGGAAATCTAGCAGGATAACAGCATGGAGCTTCCAGCAAAGTGGTAGCTGCTGCTTTCAGAATCAGATTGAATTGGGTGGCTGCTAAATGCTGGAATCAGGCCTGTGGGTGCTAAGTAGACCTCCTGGAATGGAGACGGAGAGGAGTGGGGGGCAAAGAGCTACAAACTCATGAATAATCCAATTCACAAAAGAGAATGTCAAAGGACAACTGATTTGTGTATTGGCCATCAGATGATGTCCACGTATACAGTCACCTCTTTGGCTGCTTGAAGAATGTGTTTGTGATTAACAAACTGTTGACCTCTCAAAATTCAATCAGTCACTCTCCTGCTTCATTTCTCGATCCTAGGCCAAATTTTCCTACGCTCTTTGATTCTGCTCTGTTTCTGACTTTTGCATTCCAATGACATGTGATTAACAAGAAATCCTGTTTTAGTGTGTGATTAATTTTTTTTCCTGGGCTGTAGCATAAAATCGTTCAATGTCTTCTTCTTTTGCCTCTGTAGTTGGAGCATAAGCTTGGATGGTGGTTATATTAATGGGTTTTCCCAGAAATCTTATTGATACAATTTAGTCAGACTTTGTATTATATCCGTTGATTGCTTTTGCTAAATTTCTCCTCACTATTAAGGCAACCCCATTTCTTCATAGATTTTCCTTTTTCGAGTAAAGCACTATGTAATTATCTGATTCAGAATATTCCATACCTGTTCACTTGAGCTTGTTCATTTCAAGTATTGCAACGTTTATACATTTTGTTTCTTGTTTTACTATTTCTGGCTTCCCTTGATTCATCCTTCTCACATTCCATGTTCCTATAATAGGTGTTGTGCAGCTTTGGACTTCCTTTCCCCTCTGAGTATGTCAATAGCTGGACATCCTTTCAGCTTGAGTCCAGTTGTGTCACCAGCCACAGTGCTACCTGTAATTGTCCTCTGCTATACCTGAATAATATGTTGAGTGCCATCCAAGCTGGGAATTTCATCTTCCTAGTACTACCTCTTGTTTCATTTTGGATTGTCTCATCACAGGTTTTGTGGTAAAAGACATTCAAAAGAAGGTTTACCATGCATCTTTCTGCAAAGTACTAATAAGCATTAGTAAGGTGGGATGAATTCAGAATTTTCTGAATCCAAATCCGGATCTAAATCCCTGGAAGGTTCTGGGAATCCATGAATCTCATGAATCTCAAATCTTTTGAATCCTTTTTTTAAAAAGAGTTTAAAAAGCAAGGGAAAGAAGGATAATCTTGGGCAAGACACACTCTCTCAGCCTTAGCAAAAGCCTAGGCAAAGGCAAACCTCCTTCTGAAGAAATCTGGCCGGGACAATTGTCATAGTTTTGCTTCAGGATCTCCCCAGATTGAAAATGACATGAAGGCCCTTTGTACACATTCTTTGCATAGCTCCTTATGGCACCCTGGGATTTATAGCTTGATGATGCACCAGCACACTTTGGCAGAGAAGGCTGTGACACCTTGTAAAACTACAGACACAAGAATTGTGAATGAAACAGCTTTGCAAGGGAGCTGTGCAAAGGAATCTTTCAGCTGTTCCTGAAATCTCAAGAAGACTGTACCTTCTAGTCAAGTCTCAAGTCCTGCAACAAGGAAGGCACTTAAAAACAATAACAACACCAGCCTCTTGTCCAGTCTCAATTCTATACCCTGAAGTCTCAAGTCCTGCAACAAAGCACTTTAAAAAAACACCAGCCTTTAGTCCAGTTTCAGTTCTCTACCCTCAAGTCAAGTCTCAAGTCATGCAACAAGGCACTTTAAAAAAAACAAAACCAGCCTCTAGTCCAATCTCAATTCTCTACCTTCAAGTCCAGTCTCAAGTCCTGCAAGGGACTTTCAAGTCAAATCTCTAGTCCAGTCTCAATAATTTCCAATCTCTACCCTCCAGTCTCAAGTCAAAAGAATAGAGATTATTACCTTGCAGAGGGAGGCAGCTCGAGCAGGCACAGGCAGCAGCCCCAGGCGCAGACAGCCTCCAGCACACGTGTGCGGCTTTACGCTGTGATTTTCACATGCCCAGGGGCCTGCTGGCCAATCAGGCCTTTGGGGGTTCCCAGAGGTGCCAATCTTTAAAAACAATTTTTCCTTTCTGCTACATATGGTTTGTCATGTGGCTCATGAGAAACCATGACTGACATTTCACTTCTCATCCTATTCTAGCTATAGGTTTACAATCAGGCATGGTCTTATGGAAGGAGGTACACTGGCCTACATGTGGCAATCACTGGATGAGATTGTATGACCTTGCCATCTGCCCCACTATTTCTGATAGGCGTCAGGCCCGCTGACCCCAGCATTGATACATGCCATTGATTTTCAGCACAGAAAATAGTGCTGAACTTAAATCTTAAATGTTCAATTTAAATATATTAGAATACAATCCCAGATGTAATTTCTGAAATTGTTAGCAAAGGCCATTATTACTCTAAGGGAAAAACTCACCTACTTGCCATCTCCCCTTGTGTTTCGAAAGATTCGGTTTGCCTATTTTGGTGCAGGGATTCGGATTCGTGAATCTTGAATCCTCGGGATTGAAGGATTCAGTTGGCCCATCCCTAAACATTAGCTATGGTGCCCCCACTGTTATCTCTGAGAGACTGTCCACCAGTGTCACCCCTCACTATTGCTGCTGCCCAGTAGCTGTTTGGCACATTTAATCTGGTTCCCCAGCAAAAGCTTGTCTGACATGGGAGACTCTACATACAGCACTACTATCATCAGCATATCATCTTGTCTCACAGAGCGTGCAATCCTACCACCATGGAAAGGCAGTGCCGTTCAAATCAGCAATTTCTGGTTACCAACTCATATACTAAATTATCCTCAAGATGGCTTGGAAATAAACAGGCAGCTTTTTTAATGGAATAAATGCCCTAGAATGTTGGATTTCTACATTAGACAAACTAATTGGACAATTTCTACCAGTTTTAATATTGCAGTTTAAACATTATTTAGCACTGAATGGCAGTATTTGCAATTATGGCACTCCTTTATGGGCCATCAACTTTGAATAATTCAGTATCCCCTATACTATAATTAATTGGATCTTTAGAGAAATCTAAACCTACAACAGTTTATAAATATTTGTTGGCATGTAGTAAATATGATGTTCAGGAATTTAGGATGGAGTGAAACAAGGAGTTAGAATGTCCCATACAATGAAAAGCTGCTTCAGCCTCCATAGGTGCTGTTTCTCCACATGCAAAACTGAGATTGCATCAGCAAAAAATAATGTTTTGGAGATAACTGGACACCAACAGTGCATGTTTAGAAAGAAGATGACTAATTTAGCCAGATGCTGACAATGTCATACAGTAACAACTCCCTGAGGCATATCATGTGGTTGTGTCTTGTGCTGGCTTTCTTTTGGTTGAAAGTCATGATTTGAATGAATGTTTGTTAGAGGAAAATCTTTGATAGTGACAGCTGTTCACGTACTTCTAAGTCATATTCCTATAATGTGGAGTCTAACAGAGATGTTAAATGGATTCTCTGAGCCCATATAGTTGCAAAGAGACTTAAACTTCAAGGCTGGAAAGAAAAGTGCTCACCATCTATCACTCACTGGTCTGAAAAATCTCACCCTTCTCTGCAAGAACTTCATTTGGCCATCACTGTAAGCAGCATCTCTTTTCTTGGCAGACAGGCATATTCCTGAATAACACCATACTTTGAATGATGTGGGGGAACATTGCTACCTTCGTGTCAGCCAAATGGCATCATTAAAAAGGACATGGAAAAGAGAAATGCAAAGGTTGCTGCCACTTGTCCTGGGATGCCCTTAGCCATCTAAATTTCCTATCTAAGTTAAACCTGCTGATATCCCCCAAAAGGCTGCAGCACTTTCATAGCCTGAAAATGGAAATGCATAAATGGGACTGTATTTTCAGTTTAGAGAGCAAGTATGGAATAGTAGTCCAAATGTCAGACTGGGACTTCAGTGTTCAAATCCCCACTCAGCTGTGGAAACACCCTGGGTGATCTTGGATGAGTCCTGCTCTCCCAGCCTAAGAGGTAAGTGCACTGCATGACTCACCACATGGCACATTTGCAGAGTGGGGTGAGCATAGAGGGCTGCTGCTTCTTCTGGCTCCCTTAGCCAGGGAAAGTCATTTTCAGAGATGCATGCACTTGCATGGCCCCAGAAAGCCCTCTCCAGTCAGCAGCCAATGAATTTCAACCTGCTTCAAATTCATTGGCTGCCAGAGCCTGGCGTGAGTGAGAGCTCACCGGCTTCACTCTGATCTGAGTCCCAGCTGCTTTCCGAAGGTTTGCCAGTCACATCATAGCAGCTCCCCACCCACCTCCCTTGTTATGTGTTGCTTTGTCTTGTCACAACTTGTAGGGGCAATCACATGGGTCTTAGATCTGAGACAGTTGGTGTCAAGTGCCATTGGCATTGGTAGGACAGGGGTCCATTTTGGGATTCAGGAGGTGCAAGGTGCTGGTGGGCATGCCTGGCTTGGGAGGGCGCACATTTCCTGCACCCCCTGGTGGCCAGAGATACATGGCTATAGCACATACTCCTGCCATTCCTGGGATTCCATCTCCTTACCAGAAGTCTGAGCTCATCAGTCAACAGGTGGGTTGATTCAGCCCCAAGCATGTGCCAACCCAATCTGTACCTGTAGCCAATAAAGTTGTGGTCCTTTACTTCTAACCATGTTGTCTTTGTCTTATTTCAGAGCAGCTTCACCCCTGATAATGCAAGGAGTGGTAAACCTCCTTCCAATAAATCTTACCAAGAAAACGCTGTTATACGGTCACTGTAAATCAGAGTTGACTTGAAGGCATATAACAAGAACAATTTTCAGCATAAGAAGAACTCAAGATGCCATTTGTTGCCCAGATATGTGTGTTCCAATTGATGACTTAATCCAGTCATAGACCAAGCATCAGTAGTACAAATAAAATCAATCAATCACCCATCATGCTGGAGTGTGAAAATCTGCAAAAGCAACCATGAGTACCATATGATCCCAAGAGTAAGATCTGGTTCAAAGTGATGGTATACCTGTCTAGAGGGAAAACAAAAGATTTGTGAAGCAATAGATGTGTCAGGCTAGGAACTGATGAAACAACTGCAATGTAACTATGGTGGCCACCAAAGCACGGCAAAGTGGACCACAATCTCCAGCTTCCCCCAACCAGCCTAGTCAAAAAATAGCTTTCTCAAGTTCTGTTGGATATACAGAAGCTATACCCTTCCCTAGTCAGAAGCCCTCCAGATAAGATAAGATAAGATAAGCTATATCTCTAATTATTAGTTGATGAGAATTACAGTCTAGGACATTTAACTGCCATTGACTAATGGTCTCTTCTTACAGTTTGTTGCTTTTAACCAGACATGGACTGGATCTGCTTTCAGAGGACATCTTCAAAATGAAAATTCATCATCTCTACACAAGGAAGGATGGCCACCCAAGCAGGAACCAAAGCATTTTGTGAGCAGAACTCACACAAGGAAGAAGAATCACGGCCATTCCTTACCATGCAATACTCTTTCCATTTTTGTTATTGTTCAAAATCATCAGCCTAAATAAATTTTTCAAAATGCTGAGATGGATATGAGACAGAGGAAGAAGCATAAGGACATTGTTTGTCAATATTTGTTATCTTTGAGTGTTTCACTTGCACCAATTTGCCTTCATTTCATCACTTCATAGATGAAATAGTTGGCATCTTGTGATATGGTATCATGTGATCTGTCATCATGATATTCTCAAGCAAGAACTGGACAGGCTCATGTCTCATTGATTTAGAAGACTGGGAATCTCAAACTGGAATTGGATAGATGTTAATTGCTGAAGATTTTCATTTCATATGAACCAGGAAATAATTTAGGTTAGACTTTTAAAAGGTGGTAATTATATTCTACTATTTACAACAAAACGCTGTATGAAGTTGAAAGCACATCTATTAGTTTTCCATATGTCAATAATGTGAAGTCCCTAAACAAGAATGATGAGCATGGGTATAGCAGTTTCCAGTGTTCCATGTAGTTCACAGATATTATTTTAGCAATCCCCAAAACTACCATCTACACTAGATTAATATTATGCTTTCCCCCTGCACATACACAGATTACAGAAAGGAGAAGTACCAGCTTCATTGGGATCAGAGATCTCTTAAGCCTACTCTGGTGATTATTCCCTTTCCCTCTATTTTGTCTCTTCTTTCTCCTCACCTCCCTTTTTTTTCCTTGCTGATCTTTCTCTCATTTGTGCTCATCAGCCCTTCTTTTTATTTGTTCACATTCTCTTCCTTGTCAGGCAGTAGAACATTCTCTCTCTGTGTGCTACTGTTTGAAAAGGGGGTAAGGGGTCATCGTGCAGGGAGATAACAAATATCACATACTTTTCTGGGGCTTTTCTATTGAGTAGAAAAGTGTAGAGGAAATACCCTAAAGGCAGCAGATCCTGTCTGATCTTGGAAGTTAAGCAGAGTGAACCCTGCCAATAGGATGCACCACCAACAAATGCATGTCTGAGAACAGATATGACCTACCTGCAAGTCATCGATTTCAATGAGAAACACATCTAGAGATGCATCACTCTGCATATTCCAATGAAAGCAACAGAGGGGATAGATAGCATTCGAGGGCCTAAATACCCTAAAGGGAGAAAATCCTATCTGATCTTGGAAGCTAAGCAGCCTCAGCCCTGGATGGGAGACTGCCAATGAATACCAAAATCAACCTCTGAGTACTCCTTACCTAAGAAAACCCTGTGAAATTCATGGGTTCACCATAAGTTGACAGGCAACTTAAAGGCGTGTGTGCGAACACACGCACACAGCTAAGTCTTCTACCTAATAAATGAAGATGGCATTGCAGGCTACAAACAGATTTAAATTAATTAATGCATTTTAAAAAAAACAGATCAAAATAACCCCAAAGCACACAACCCTAAACTTGGCAGCGATAAACAGAAACAGGGATACACTGTTGTTGCTGCTGGTGATGATGGTGGTGATGATGATGATGATGGTGATGATAAATTCTGGTGTGTCTGAAAGAGCAGAGGTTCTCCTATGTGGAAGAAGTTATCTCCTTGGCTCAAAGTTCTGCTCTGTGTCACTGTGCTACTATTGCCCTTAAGTAGCTGCTCAATGAGCTTCCTGTCTCATCTGTTTTAAATTTAGAAGCCAACCACATGGGAATTTATAAAAACAGTCCCTGACACCCCAAACCTCAACATTTGTTTTGACACATCTCTGTGTTGCAGTTAGGTTTTTAAGTTTTCCTACAAATACAGCATGACGTCATTGTGAGGCTCATCTCTCACAGCATTTGCTCAACGTGAATCCAAGAGCCTTATTTTCTGGTACAGCAAGTCAATGGATCAGGTCATTAATTAATGCTAGCTGGAGACAAGGGAGGCTGAAAATAAAATGGTAGCCCTTTGCTAAAAAGAGACTGAATAGAAGGAATAAGGTGGGAGGGATCCAGTCACTGCTCAGCCCAACACTGCAGTGTTACATAACATACCAGTCAAATAGACATCATTGCTTGTTTTGCTACAAGACCTACAGCATCCAAATATAATTATATCTGGCAATACTCAGCTCTCTAGAGATTTCAGGATAGAAATAATTTGTTTATACTATATGGCAGGTTTACCTTCCTGGAGAACAAAAGAACTGTGAATCAATTCCACAAACAATGATTATGTAGGTCGGGTCAGCAAAATTTTAAATTCAGATTGTGATGCAGTTCTAGCAATTTATTTTACTCTTTTATTCAGCCATCAGCTCAGTGACATTGCAGTGCAGAAGCAACTCCTTCACTGCCTAATGCAGTCTTATTCAATGTGTAAAAGGGCAAACATTTAATAAGGGGTTTTATAATAACACAAACAAAAACTTAATTTGATAGTAGCACGATAAGTTAAAACTGTGCTGTCAGCTTTCTCACATTCGTTAACACACCTAACACAGAGTAATCTCTATGATGCTTATAAATAATTACTTGATCCAGATCATATTGATGTTTAATCTGATTTTCTGCTCCTCTGACAGCCTTAGCTCTCAAAACAAAGTCAGGGTATTTACAGTGATTGTAACTGCATAATAAAGATACTTTTTGACTTAATTTTAATTAAGGAAAATATTTGGAAGCATGCAGGGGCGAAATGAAAAATAAATCATCTTTGCCAAGCTGAGAACGTACTGTCCAAAATCCTCTAAGTGAAATGTGCCAATGTAAGCCTCAGTTGTGCCAGCATATATACTTTTGGGGACATTGTGCAAGGAAGAATCCAATAACTCATTGTTCAACACCCCTTGCTTTTAATGGACCCTCCCAGGATCTCTTTAACAACATGAAAATGACCAAGATCCAATAGTTGAAAACAGTATTGCAGGGACTGAACTAGTAAAAAATTGATAGCAAATAGAGATAGAGCTTGACATTATCACCTGACAACTACTGGTACAGTTTTATCTGACAACTAACCCGTCTTTGGAAATTACTTGATTTTTTTCCCACAGTGACTTCCTAGTAGTAGAGAGTTCCATAGTTCATTTTTCTTCAGTCAAGTGCAGATCTTAGCTCTAGAGGTATCATGATCCAGGCTCCTTATTTCAGGAAGAAAGTTCTGGTGTAGGATGGAGAAACTCTTCACACCTACTTCAATATCAAGAGACTGTTGGATATATAGTCTTAAATATTTTGAAGACCAAAAGCAGTGGGGTCAGTCAGCCAATCCCCTAGTTTGCAGGAACTCATTGATCAAATTGTTAAAAGACTCAAAGGCTGGGGAGGTTAAAAGGGGAGCCAGGAGTAGTGAAGGCTAGGGATAGCTGGAGACTGGAGTGAGTGAGGAGGATGGAAAGATGAGAGGGTCAGAGGGAGAGAAAGACTGGATCTTTTTGGAGCCACAGAAGAAAGTCAAGGATGGGATTATTGTTGTCATTGTATGCCTTCAAGTAGTTTATGACTTAACAGCAACCCTAAGGTTTACCACAGGGTTTTATTGGCAAGATTTGTTCAGAGAGGGGTTGCCTTTGCCTTCCTCTGAGGCTCAGAGATTGTGACTTGTTCATGGTCACTCAGTGGGTTTCAATGGCTGAGCAGGGATTCAAACCCTGGTCTCCAGAGTTGTAGTCCAACCCTAAAACCACTACACCATGTTGGATCTTGTGACACACTGGTAGAGAACCTCGTTGTTAATTATTTTGAATGACATCATTGGCCCAAGGATCGTCATCTTTGTTATAAGTAGAAGGTTTTTTATTCTGTGTTATTTTTGTCCTCCAACATAACTTGAACAGAATTTTTTATTGATTTCCTATCATTCTTGTCCCCTGATCTTCCAATACGTAACTTGTAATCTCTTTTCCTGCAGTCCTAGTTGCTTTCATTTTTTAAATCCTCTGTAGGTAGACAGTCCCCATGCCACAGTTTGTGAAATAAACCAACAGAATAAAGCCAGGCCTGACATCTCCTTCCCAGAAGTCCTACTTAGAAGCTGTTGCTAGATGAAAGAGAATCAACTGGGCACAGACTCTTTACAACATCTCTAGCTTAAAATTGCTCCAGAACTGAAAACTATCATTCTCCTTGACTAAACACAAAACCTCTTTTCCCAAGAGATGCAGAACAAATGGGCTGACAAAGTATAATCTCTGCAAAGTCCAGTGGGAGGGAAGGAGCATCCAAGTGCAGGAATTCACTCACCAACTTTGAATTCCTACAAGAAAGTTACTTCTCCACCTTTCTGTTTCAAAACTGGCATGGACTTTCCTAGAAACCTAGTTCTCTTACACTGCCAAATTTCAGTTGCATCCATCAAACCATTTTCTGAGTACCATCTGTAGTACTTCCTTCCCATTTTTGTCTACAGTGGCAGAGTCTGATTCATTCAACTCAAGTGCAACAGATAATAATATTAAGATCAATGAAGCCTGAGTCTGGTAGATATGAAAAGAGAATATAAACAAAGCAGAAACAACTAGAAATGGGGAAGAAAATCCATGGTTTGTTAGGTTCACTGCTGCATGGTTCTTGGCTTAAGCAATAAAACATAATTAACATAAATCATGATTAACTCTGATGGACAGACATATCTAGTGTGTTCAAATGGTTCAAGGTTCAAATGAAGCTAGTTTAGTTGATATTTCTGTTCAGAATCTCTGCATTTCCAAAGTGTTGTAAACATTCCTCCCCATACCAAGCTTTGTAAATGATATTTTAAGAGAAAATTTATCCAATAAAGTCTGCACCATGGCTTGTAAGACTACTACTAGAACATGTTGTTAACAGTCATTTCCTCTTAGATAAGGTATCCCTGAAAACTCATTGTAGAGGAGAAAACACACAGAGTAACAGTGGTTTACAAACAACACTCTGCCAGTTACAAAACCTAACTGTTTCCTTCTGAATGCATTGTGTGCTATCAGCACGACTAATGAGACAATGAAAAAAATCAGTTTGATAAGAATGCTAGTAGTAATTTCTTTTTCTCTTGCAGGAGGCAAGTTTTTCTTTCAATAGGCTTATAGGTTTACTCCCCCCCTTATTTATTATTCATTTCAATTACTTTACTGCTTAATTCTCTCTTTTATGAGATTGCCCCAGTGTACAGTTTATACTGTTATCCAATACTATAAGCATATGATTTCCAAAACAAGTCTCTGTGTGATCACTGTGAGTTGGCTGTCTTAGCTGGATTTATCCTTTATGCTAGCACTGAAGCTCAGTTTTCAAAATGTAGCAATATACAAAGAAGTGAAGTGAAAAGGAGGAGGAGGAGAGGAGGAGGAGAAGCAGACTAGTGATGGGAAGGAGAAAATCTCACTTAAGCTAGGCTGTGTTTATTGAGAAACAGCTGCAGGGATGGCACTAGAGAAGACAGCACTTGTAACAGCCACCATGCTGGAGGAGGTATATGTTGGCCTCCTGCCTTTATAATCCAATTCCAATTTCTTAGGCTTAACATCTGCACATACAGAGCACATGGAGGAACTTTACAGCATGAACCAGCTGTTAGAAGCTAATAACTCACATAAGTGAAATTGAACATATTAGCTAAGATCCTACCTTGCACAGGCAGAGCATAACATACCACCCCTCCAGCTGCACTGGGCTACCACTTCCCAACAAGAAGAAGCTTCCCAGTAATGGACACCCTGCCCCAGTCTTTTCATGGCCAGTGAAGAATTTTGGGCATCTGAGCAGCATCTGGGTGCATTTCTGATTGCAGTTGTCACCCTTTTGGATCACCCGAGAATATGCTATAAATCTAGAGGTATGTTTGGGAGGGAGATGGCTGCTGGGTTTTTCTGTTTTGTTTTTTCCCCTGCAGCTTGGGTAAACTGCACCTTCTTCTGGTCACTAAATAGCCAGGAGTATTCATCTGTCCTTTGAAGGCAGGTTCAGTGGCAGCAGGGAGAGGCACTGAACAAGGAGGTAATAGATATCTCCTTGCGCAACAAAATTATGTGTATATCCCCAGGTTACACATTCATATGCCACCAACCCTAATCTGAAAAGAGTATTTATGTATTTCCTTTTGAGATCTGCAAAAATTTTCAGTAGTTGCAGGAACAGAATTATAGAAGAGACGGCAATGCTGTTAGAAAAGTCTGAGGAGCTTCATGTAAAATGGTATGTGGTGGTATGAAAAGTGGAAAGAGAAGAATACAGAGCCAGGTGCTGTCAAGAGTACCTACTACCTAATTCAGTAATTTTGGATTTTATCAAAATTTTATTTGCTAGTTGGTGTACATATGCTCATTTTATTTATTTAAATATTATTTATTAAAAGTAAATTAAACAAATTAAAACATTATTTACTAAAATGTCTATAGTGCCTTTCAGAAAACATCCAAACACACTCATTCTGCATTTAGTCACTGGGTTACATTTCTGAATCGACAGTCTGCTCACCTTGGCCATTTCTGCACTACACTGTTATAGTGCCATTATTTCACTTTCAAGAGCCTGTGGAACTCTGGGGTTTATAGTTGACTGAGGCCCAAGAGCTCTCTGGTTGAGAATTCTAAAGGCTCCTCCCTGAACTGCAAACCCCAGGATTCCATAGGATATTGAAAGTGGAATAATAGCACTATAACAATGTAGTGTAGAAATGGTCTTTGATGAAGATCTGGCAAGCAAGTCACTTAATGAGAAGAGAATAACCTTAGATTAGAGTTAGAAATCCACCTCTGGTAGCATCTGACATCTGACTTTCAAAAAGGATAAGCTGCAGTTTGGAAGAAATTAGTGAGAAACAATAAGTTACTTGTTAACAATTGCTTTCCCGAATAATGAAGTTATACCACACTAAAGAGTCATTTTTCTTTTCAAAAAGAAAAATTAAACACAAAATTTAGATGCATAAAACAACATATAACGGAATAAAAACACAAAAAACAAGGAAAAATAAACAGGATACAGAGCAACTACCTAAACTAAACACATGACTTCCAGCCCCTCAACTGATGCTTTTAGGATGAAATATTGAGGTACTTCTTCATCTTAGTTTTACCAATAAGTAGAAGTACATCTTAGTTATATATGTACTTCTACTTATTGGCAAAAACTAATAATCTTCAAAACCCCAAAACTAAGCTTCCCCCCATACTCTCTCAAATATAGAATAATCATATTCAAAACCTTATTAAAATTACTCAGCTATTCTTTAATCAAAAGGAATAATTTGTCCGTTTCTTCCAGGCCATGCAATTTCATCATCGAATTCCATCAATCTGCATTTTGTTAAGATAATGTTGTTGTATGACTTGATCTCTCATCTGTCTTCTTACAAAATAGACAATCCCATCTCTAAATAATTTTTTCTGTTGTGCCACCTAGAAATCTACTGTGTACACTTTATCCAGTTTCCAGTGAATGTTCTCTGTGTGTCTTTCAACAAGATCAGCCAAAGCATCAATCATTTTTGCATATATATCTCCATTTACTCCACTATTCCTCTGAATCTGAGGAATCTCTCTCTTTCCTTAAGGTCAAGTAAAATCATCTCATCTACATTCTGTTCTTGGTTCATAAATAATTTCTCAGTCACTTCTTCCACTCTCAGCGTCTTATCTTCCAATAATTCCATTTTTTCATTCATCTACTTCATCTCTATGGTTGTCTGAGTCAAAGATTGTCTTATATCTTTAAGTTCAACTTTGAACTTAATTCAGCTTAAATTAAACTTAAACTTAAATTCAACTGCTTCTCACAGTTTTATAATTAACTCAATTCTACCATGCTATTCTTGTTGTTAATTTCAAAGTTTAAATCAGATTAAATCACTCACACAGAGCTTGCAGAAGTATTAGTGATGAAGTTAACTATTCCTATTACATGGTAGGCTTCCTTAAATGTAGAATTATGTGTTACTTGAAGGTTAAGAAAGTTGGTTTTTCATCACTGATGCCAAAACATGGCTGCTGATATGTGGCAGGGCTTATCTGTGTTCCTGGTCTCCTCTGATTTGCCCTTATTTCCAGAGATACCTTTTCTGTCCCATGTATGTTAGAATCAGGAATCCAGACCGTATGGGTAATCCTCTGAGTCTCTCTTGCCAGAGAGGCAATTTTAACTGGTTTCCATTGGGACAAACTGGCTCCTAGTACATCCAGTGCTTCTTTCCTTAGCAATTATAGCTAAAGGACCAGGCTGCATGGTGTCGTTCCAACCTGGAAATCTAAAAAGTCATCATTAAAAAAACAGCAGTTTGAATGTTGGACTAGGACTCCAGGAGACCAGGTTTTGAATCTTCACTCAGCCAAGGAACACTCCCTCCCCTGAAGTGACCCTGGGCACGTCACACTGTCTGGGCCTCAGGGTAAGGCAATGACAAGCCTCCTCTGAATAAATCTCACCAACAAAATTGTATGAAAATCCTAGGGTTGCTTTAAGTTGGAGTCATTTTGAAGGAATATAACAATAACTACAAATACTATACTGCGCAACATATTAAAGAACAACTCCACTTCTTTTGCAGTGTAGCTGTAACTTTTTAGTTTCTTTTAAATTTAAAGAGACGTGTTTTCACTAAAAGTGGAGGAAGAATATTACATAGTTTAAATGCTAGCTTGTGGTGTGCCAAATGCTGTTGCCTCATACTGTGCCATGGTTGCTGAAATAAGAACAAGATGGGCAGGAGAAGAGTGTGTTTTATATCACATGCCACTGCTTGTAATTTTCAGGGTTGTTTTTCTTTCTTTAAAAAAGCAGTATCTATTCTAGTTACTTTGTCAAGAAATGGGGGAATGTTAGGTTATGATAGCCGTAACTAACCACTTTGGTTAGTAATTGTACAAACTGTAAAAATTACTTTTAAAAAGTAGCATTCCAAGTTTAGGGATTAATTTTAGTCCCAAGAACACAGGTAGATACATGGACCCTTTGGAGGCAGTGTTTGGAATCACACTTCCTGGTCACACGCCAATCTTGACTTGGTTAAGATTAAATTGTCTTCATAGGTGCTTCTGTATGTACATCTTATGTATCTAGGCTGGGACCACACTAATTGTACTCTTGTCAGGACAAAGAACACATATTGGATATACTCATTGTATGTTTATTGGGATGTATATGAACAGACTTCTGAGCAGGTAGGATCTCAGTGGCACAATCACCAGAAAAACATATAGACACATTTAACTGCACATTGTTTAAATGCTTGTACACAGCTCTGGTGTGTGTGTGTGTCATAAAAGTAATCTGATTTCATGTGAGCCAGCATGGAGTAGTGGTTTGAGTATTTGACTAGGGCTCTGGGAGACCAGAGTTGAAAACCCCACTAAGCCATGGAAACCTACTGGGTGACCCTGGCCAAGTCACATTCTCTCAACCTCAGAGGAGGTTGAGGCAATAGCAAGCCCTACTGAACAAACCTAGCCAAGAAAACTCCATGATAGATTCATCTTGGAGACTCCATATGCTGGAAATGACTTGAAGGCACACAACAACAACAACAGTACTCTGACTTTATGTAACTAAAACTTGAAATAAATCAGAATGATTGTTGAGGTATAAAGGTCTTACTTATGTGTTACTTATCAGATTTTCTTTTCTCTTGGCAGATAACCACATTTTTTTAAAGAAACGCTTTGAATATGCTTCTGCATTGTTAACACTTGTGTGAATCTATTGCCATCATTAAACAGTAAAAAACAGAAACTGTCTCTATGGGAATCTGCTTCTGAACTATGTTGGCTTGAAAGTGTATATTAAAACACATTTGTATTCACTTTTACCATGAACTAGCTTGGAGGGCAGGGGTTGTTCTGGCAAAAAGATTTTCTTGCAATTAATTTGTTACTCTTTCCTCATTTACTTGGTCTTCTGCATCATCATTTAAACATCTTGGAGTACTGAAGAAAATGGCAAGAAGGGCAACATTGGAATTCTTATTTAATGTACACATGTTGCTTGGCAATCTGTACTCACTCATTATTCATCTATGAATTGCTCCCCCCAGGCCCCATTCTGTCACATACATGCTCACATGCAGACAGAGAAGGAGCACGTACTCAGCTACAGTTCTGACAATTATCTGGAACATATTCCAGTTCCAAAAGAGAGGTGCTAATTTTTTGTTTCTGTGCTTGCCCCTCCACTCATTGCTTCCTATTCTGTGTTGCAGGTCCCCTGTGTCTCAGAGCAGAGACAGGGGAGGGTTCAGAGGAGGACTTTTTAGGTATGTTCACCAATGCTTTCACTGAGATCCAATAGTTATACTGGTGGAGGGTTACTCTGGCCAATTTACCATGCTGGTTGTCTAGGTGGTAACAATGGTTTATCCTGCCTGCTCCTCTGATGCACAGGGCCAGCCAGAGTCTCCTGAGCACAGCTCTACCCCAACAGCTGATCAAATTGGCCACAGGGATGCAAGGTTGATCTTGCTCACACGGGAGGAGAAGCAGCAGCCATGCCTCTTCCCACAAGAACAGAAGCTGCTTCTACATTCTCAGTAATCTTCCACTATTCCCTGCCCTCCAGAATCTAAGGCCATTTCTGCACGGGCTTAAAGAAACAGTGCAGAGTGTCCTCCAGGGAGGACGTCTGTACCTGGGAGTGGACTGGGTCAAACCTACTTAGTGTAGTTCTGCACTGCAGCCTGCTCTGGAACAACCCGATGTGGTCATCCAGCGTGCTTTTGAAAGACCACTTGAAGCAGGTCTTTCAAAAGCAAGGAGTGTACCACTCTGTGCCCGCGCTCCGGTGCAGATTTGCAGGCTTGCACCAGTGAGAGCCTGCGATCTACTGGGGGCGGGCTTTAGGCTGGCAAGCTTCAGTGATTGGTGGAGAGCCTCGACCAACTGGAAGCCACCATTTTCATCCTGGAGCAGTGTGGAGCAGTGGCCATGCACTGCTCCAGACCAGCCTGGACCCAAGCGCGGAGCCAAGATGTTCGGTAAGTACTGGCACGGGACGATTCCCTCGACCCATGCAGAAATGGCCTAGGAATCTTGGTAGATCACTAGCTGAATATGAGTCAGCAGTGTGATGCAGCAACCAAGAAAGCCAACGCAATTCTTGGTTGCATCAATAGGAGTATGGTGTCTAGATCAAGGGAGGTAATGGTACCACTTTATTCTGCATTGGTTAGATATCATGTGGAATACTGTGTCCAGTTCTGGGCACCTGAACTCAAGAAGGATGTCAACAAGCTGGAACGTGTCCAGAGGAGGGCGACCAAAATGATGAAGGGTCTGGAAGCCATGCCCTATGAGGAACAGCTTAGGGAGCTGGGTATGTTTAGTCTGCAGAAAAGAAGGTTAAGAGGGGACATGACAGCCATGTTTAAATATTTGAGGGGATGTCATGTCAAGGAGGGAGTGGGCTTGTTTTCTGCTGCTCCAGAAACTAGGACAAGGAACAATGGATTCAACCTGCAGGAAAAGAGATTCCACCTGAACCTCAGGAAGAACTTCCTGATGGTCAGAGCTATCCAGCAATGGAATGTGCTGCCTCAGAGTGTGGTGGAGTCTCCTTTGAAGGTTTTTAAGCAGAGGCTGGATGGCCATCTGTTGGGAATGCTTTGCTGGGTGTTCCTGCATGGCAGGGGGTTGGACCGGATAGCCCCTGTGGTCTCTTCCAACTCTATGATTCTAGGATTCTATAAATCAAACCCTATCTGAACAATTACTGTATTTTTTTACTGCTTAACCAACCAGGGATTGGTGAGATGCAATTCAAAGGAGCAGCCTAGTTTGTGCAAGGCAAGCCATAGACCTAAGAATCTGGGCAGTGAAAATACAGAAAGGATTCAGAATCTGGAATGACTTAGAATGAGTTCCTTTAACTTAAATATCCTTACTGGCAAGACTGCACAAGCACCACCCTGATCAAAGCATCATATCACTCATAGAGATTATGCTTCCATGTCAGTCGGAAGGTGAATTTGCTTTAGATTTTATCCTGTGCTTTAAAGGGGCTGTTCAATGTGCTGAATCTTACCCTGACTTTAGAATCAGCACACTGGATAGTTTCTTTAATGTTCAGATTAAAACCCAGCACAGATTCACCACCCCACTGACATGGGAGCAAGCAGATACCATTGCAATGAGTGTGGAAAAGGCAGAAGATCCATTATTCTTCATGTGTGTCCATGATCCGGAGGGAAAATAATTGACAGACCTAACGTTGGCATATTTCCCCTTTAGTTTGGAGCCATGCTAGGGAAAATGTGATAACTTTGGTGCTAGATGATTGACTGACAGATTGATCAACAGCATTCCTAGTGAACTCTGCCATTGGGAAGCCTTTCAGAGGATTTTACATATCTATAAAGAAGGAAGAGAAGTCGACTCCTGTTCTCAGACCTACAGTTTTAAAAGGCCCATATGGCATCAAAGCAAAGAGAGACAAGGAGAGAAAAGGAAAATAACAACATTCAGGCACTGTGTCAATAAATTCCCAGACTGCCCCTCCCCACTTGCTACTATTGGAGCACCAGTGATGGACCCAGGATGGTGAAGTACCTTTCTGCCACCCAAGGGAATTTCTAATGGTGAAGGAGGCTTTTAGTGGTGAAGAAAGCTTCTGGTGATGGAGGTAAACCTCCCTGTCTGCAAGCAGAGCAAGAGCAAGACAGATGTCCATAAAATCATATCAGCAGGCAGGAACTGTAAGACTGCACACTTAGACATATAGACTCCAGACAGACTATTGAGTTTTAGAAAAGTACAAGTCTTATTTTGTAGTTCTCTGGGAAAAGAAGTATGGAAGGAGGAAGTAGTAACAATAACAACAGCAATAGGGGCAAGCCAAGGTGTAAAATGAAAAAGAATCGATCCTGAAACTTATGGAAAGCAAATGACTTGAGGCTACAGAAAACCATACTCCTGTTAAGAAACTTCCACAGCAGCCTGTGGCCTTTAGTGTCTTGTGTTTCATTTTTATTTTCTCTAAACTCCTCACAGGAATAGAAATGCTTTCTGATATTTAGCTTTTTGCCTTTAGTAATGGCTTTCATAAAGTTTTGTAAGTCAGTGCTGGGCAGGCTCTGGTCCCATTGTGCCTCACTGCTGGAGAAGTGTGGTCATTCAGGTTGTCACTCTCCATTTGTTTTCCAGCTCAACTTCAGTTATTTTCCTGAGATAGAGGCATTGGGTATAAATTATGAATACAATTGTATTATAGCCCTATCTACCTTTTCTCTATTCATGCTACATTTTGTTTATGCCTCCCTATTCCCCAGCTATATACGTTAGAAGAAATACACAGGCAGAATACTGTTAAGTCCCAAACTCTAGCAAAATTGCTACTCCATCACTTAAAGCCGTGTCATCTTCTGTAATCATTCAGCTGCTCTGTGAAAAGGAGTTTTAAAAATATGATTTGAAATAATCTGAAGTTTATTTTCAGTAGCACTCTGTATGAGGCTTGAAACTTATATACACTCTTTGAAGAGGTGCAGGGCTAATATAAAGTCCCCCCACTGCTACTTTTAGACATCTTCTGATTCTGATTAACCTTTATTAGGCATAATACAACATATACATTTACAATAAAACTTCAACAATCATTTTTAGAAAATTTAAGCCATAAGTTTGTTGCCTCCACCAGGAAGTTGACCATTAGCCTAGTAATATATGGATTCCGATCTTCAAATAAGTATTCCACTGATAACCTATCCAAACAGATATTCCTTTCCAATAACCTCCCTAACAACTTTTTCCTTGAAATTATATACAGTGGGCAGAACAATACAATATGATGGAGAATGTCAGGAGCTTGAGCACAATGACATATACGATTCAGAAAAGGGGTCTGTAGATATCTACCCTTAGTCACATTTGAGGGATGTACATTCAACCTTGCAAGTAGAAAGGCCTTCCTTGACACCAACAATGAGAGAGTTTGAAAATAATCCAGAATCCTACCCTGCAAGGGGGGAATACTGAGCATCGACGGGGAACAAACCCTAGGAGGTGTTGTATGTCTTTTTAGCACATCTGCATTAAGGGTGGGAATTGTCTGGTCCTCCAAATTTTGTTGAACTAACTTCAACTCCCAGCATTTCTCACTGTTGTCTCTGCTGTCTAAGGTTACTTGGATTTGCAGCTCTGGAGGCCCCCGTAATTTTCACCCCTGATTAAACTAGGCCTGTACCAAACTTTACCAGGAGGATTTTTTTTCTTTCTTTACATCATAGGAACAGGGGAAAACTAAAGCATCGTAGGGGGAAAAGGGGTGTTAGGAACCTCTGGAAACTTTTGGAGGACAGGGATATTTTTAAGAAATAGTCAGATCAATTAACACACAAACTGCTTCTACTTCTTTTTAAAATGTATCTGCAATGAAGTTCTGGGGGTGTGGCTCTCTGAAGTGCCAAAGCAGCCCGTAAGCAGCTTCCCAGGCAACCAGAATTGCTCCTCAGGAGGGAAACCCAGCCCAGTAGTGTATGGGAGGGACTAGTGGCTGAGAGGAAAAATTATATAAAGCCAAGTACCTGTTGTTAGTCCTTCAGTGAGATTCCTAGCAAGAAGCTATGGAGTAGAGTCCCTCAATCAGCCAGGGAGTGGCTGCCATACAATCTTTTTATTATAAAAATGGGAACCAGGATATTTTGGTGGCCTTAAAAATCTATAAAGCCAAATTAATACCTTTACTACTTTATAGTATACCTACCTGGATTCCAGTTTTTAATAAAGAGATTGAAAGAGTGCAGACACATTTTTTAGGAGAATACTATCTGTTCCCTTATGTGTTTACCATCTGACACTTTATGCTGAATTGGGCCTGAACTCTCTTGAAATTAGTGCCTTGCTGATGACCTTTGAATTTTGGTTTAAGATCCATTTGAGGCCTAAAAGATCTGGCCTCCTATGCTTTCTATTATCCAATGCCTATTATACTAGATGGGCTTCACTGTATGAAAACAAAGTAATGTCCCTGGGCCTAAGATTAGATTCTCTCCTTTTACTAACTGAAACGGAGTGCTTTAAAACTGTTAGGGCCTGTCTCTTGGAGAAGGAATACCACCTTTCATATCCATCACCCCCTAGGTTGACGCTTGGTGTGTCTCCCCAGCCGGGTAGAATCCCAGATTATTTTCAGACTCTTACGTTGCTGGTGGCAAGAAAGGCCTTTCTACTTGCAAGGCTGAATGTACATCCTTCGAATGTGACCAAGGGCAGATATTTACAGATCCCTTTCTTAAAGCATATGTGCCATTGTGCACAAGCTCCCGATGATCTCTCTCATATTACATTGACCTGTCCATTGTATTCAAATTCAAGGGGAAAGCTGTTAAGGAGACTATTGGAAATGAATATCTGCCTAGATAGGCTATCTGTAGAATACTTATTGGATGACCGAAACCCACAGGTTACTAGATTAATGGCTAATTTCCTGGTTGAGGCGGCAAATTTATGGTTTAAACTGTCAAGCAAGGATCCTTGATGTCTTATTGATAGGTATATGTTTATGTTATAGTATGCCTAATAAAGGTTAATTGAATTGAATTGAATTGAGTCAGCCAGGGAGGGTGACTGTGTGGGAAGATTTAATTCTCAGGGGAAGCCTAGTGAGAGGCAGATTAATTGAACCTTAGTAGAAGCTGGTCAGGGAGTGTGACCTCGACTGGGGATCGAGACTTTGGTGAGAGTATAGCCAAAGGGCTGTTATATGATACTTGTGCTTTATAAGAGAGTCTAAATATACAAATGAACTGCCTATAAAGTGTACTGAAGAAATGTATTAACATTGACCTGCATATGAACTTTAATACTTTATTCTTACTGTTCTCAAAATAAATGTTACAGTTTATTTTTATAAATATTGACTCAACTGATTTATATACAGTATTTAAAGTAACATAGAAAACACGCTACAATAAAACTATTAAGTGGTTCTTTTTTAAAAAAAATAATTGTTATTCGTCAACAAATATACTTTAAAAACCCCCAAATTGTTTATATACTTAGAAAGAGAATACAAAAAAGCAATAGCCACCCAAATAAGAGCAAAAATAGGACATTGAATATATATCTTCCACTTCTTTGAGTCAAAGGAAAACATAGCAATAAACGGATTTATAATAAAAAAAAGAATAAAAAAAACCTATTAAGTGGTTCTAAACAAACATTTAAAATTAGTGTCATAAGGGGGGAGGCAAAGCTCTGTGGTAACAACAGAGTATCTTATCAGATTGGGAATCACCACCTCAAATTATAACAAGCAAGGGCCTGTCACAGTATCCTTTCTTGCTTTGGATGCCATTTTCCTGCAGCAGAGGTAGGGTTCCCAGGTCTCTTGGCACTGAATGAAATCTCATGAATTGCTATGTTTCTCTGGCCTTCAGGCATGAAGATAAATTTCAGAGTGTGGACTACTGGGGTAGGAGAATGTATGCTTTTTGAGTGGGAGATGGCTTTAAAACTGGCACCAGGGCCTTCGGATTCAATATTATGTTGTGTTTTTGCAACGTCAATGCACCAAAGAAGCAAGGAGCAAAGGGAGAGGAATGGGGAGTGGAAGCCCAGGCGGCAGCAGCATAAGGCCTGCCAGGGTTGTAGTGGCAGTAAGCTTTCCACAGGAGTTGGCAGCGAGCCTTCCATGAGTCTCAAAAGTAGTGTTGGGCCTGAGGAAAACTCCTACATGCCATGTGTGCTATGGATAAGCCCATACACTACACAAAAGCCCAACTACCATTCCCATCCAAAAAACATGTGTTCACTGTGGTCTCTTCCAGCTCTGAGATTCTATGATTCTATGGTTCTTCTGCCTTTTGGTTGTCATATTACCTGGTTAGATGAATTTTACCCATTTTGGCCTGTTTGCCTCTTATTTATTTCCAAAATCAGCTGACCCAGAAGCAGAAGCAGTTGGCCTACCTGCCAATTCTTGCCTGCCCCACCCCATGACATCGTAAGGACCCACTGCATGCTATCAGAAGAACTCAAATGCCAGAGAATGGGACAGTGCTGATCTGGAAACTCTGATCCTTCCCCAGCTAGGTCCATCTTATTCCTCACTGCCCCACCCTTGCATAGGAAGAACATTATGTGTTCAGCTTGAAGGTGGGTTGAGATGACCTCTGACAGAGGAAGAGAATCACTGCCACCACAGGAAATGGTGACTAACTCTATTTAAAACAGGATTGAACAACTATGGTCCTCCAGATGTTTCTGCCCTACTATTCCCATCAGCTCTACCTAGCCTTGCCTAGGGTGAAGAACTGCAGCCCAGCAACTTCTTGAAGGCCAGTTGCCCAGCCCTATTTTAAAAGGGGGTAAATTTTAACAGAGTCCAACACTCTCTGACTGTGCTACTGACTTGTACTAAAAATCTAAATCCTTGTTGCTCAGTCTTCTGAAATGTAAAAGTTAGTTGAGGAAATGACATGAAAATTATTTACTAAAGGGGTTGCAATGAACATTAATCTCTGCCTCTATGCCTCATAAAAGCTGAAGTTTCACCCACAATGGAGCAATTCATTAGAATTTTTGCAGCCCATCCTCAGATTTGCAGACATACCTTTGCCACCAAGAATGGGGCTAAACAGAACTTTGCCAGTGCCCACGCTGAGTAAGTGATTCTGAAAGATGTAGTCTCAATAACTTTCCCAAGTTCTGGGACTGAGAAAGCATGTATTAGCCCTAACTGAAACCAATACAGATAACAAATTTCTATGGTTTGTCTTCTTCTGGAATTATTAGTGTGTGAAAATGGAACTGAAATCATGGTCTTGTTCAAGGATTTGGCCCCTTGGTTCTTCATTGGATACAAGTTCTGTGTTTCAATCTCAGTTTCCTTTTACAAAATGGTGGTATCATTATGTGAATGCCGAATATTGTCTTAAACATGAAAGGCCATGTGATGTAATGGTTACAATGTCAAAAGTTAACTGGGAAATGCCAGTTCCCAGTTCAGCCACAAACCTTCCTGGCTAACCTTGGACCAATCACAGTCTCTTCATGTATTTACATCACAATGTTTTTGTCAGGATAATGGGGGAGTGGGAGAAACATGTGGGCTGCTACTTGAACTTCTATAAGGAAAAACAAGATATAGTAAATATAAGAAATAAGCAAGGTGGTAGACACATCGACGTAGTTGTTCTTGACAAGAGATATTTCATGGATACTTGATATAGCCCTGTCTTTTTCATATGAACATATTTAGCCTCCTTGTACCGATTGACTCATGCTCACTATCTTGCCTATGTACACAGCTGACAATGGCCCACCACACCTTGAAACAGAAAGGAGCATTTACTAGTTCTGATATCACACCTATCAAAAAAGAACAATATGATCAGTGGCAACTAGTGGTTTCCATGTCAGTGCAAGTGGTGAACCTTGAAGGAACTATCCAAGGTTCCTAACTTATGGCCCTTTCATGTTATAAAGTTCTATCAGTACAATTCCACCTTAATTGCCAGAGGAACATCCTTTGAAATCCTTGAATTTGCAGTTTAGGGAAAAGCATTTAGAACTCTCAGCTTCTCTTATGTGCCTGATCAAACTACAAACCTCAAGATTCCATAGGATGCTGTCATCGTGGTTGAAGCAGAACCGTACTTCTGGAACTATGTACTGTGAAAGGATCCCACTTGAGGGGATAGACTTGAGCACCTTGGATAATTCTCTTAAAGTCTGGAGCAATTTCACCATCCTATTAACATGGGAACTACTGACTACTATTAAACACAGAGCTATAATGAAACAAGTCCTGCTGGATCAGGTGAAACATCTGTCTACTCTGTTTCACAAAGTGACCTATAAGATGCTCTAAGGAAAGTCAGAAATAGCACATGATGGCAACAATTCCCTCCTCCTGGTAGTTCAAGGCTAATGGCCTCTGGATCCTGGAGATAGCCTGTTTAGCCATTATGAACAGTAGTGGTTGATAGCCTTATCCTCCATGGACTTGTGTAATTCACTTTTAAAGCTGTCCAAGACATATTTTTTTCTTTCAAAAAACCATTATAAGATAGTCATTAATGGTAATGAGCTAGATAAGCACTTACCCTGGGATCTTTTTCTAAGCGAAGCTGGTACTGAAGACTGCGTCGTCTCCGACCTTTAGCCAAGCCGTTATGAAAAAAATGGTATCCATCTTCTATGAAGGGAAGCTGAGGAAGGTTTTGAAAAGGAACTGTTAGAGATCATCCTTGTGGTGGTCATTCTAAGCATCTATGTTCTAATTCCCATAAAGTAAGGGTGAGCAAAATGCAGCCCCAGAGTTACATGCACCTCTGGATGTTTTGGTAGCCCCTGTTTCCAGCAGAATTGTAGACCATGGTACCTATACCTTCCAATTGACTCTGGCTTATGGTGATCCTAACAAAATTTACAGGGGTTTACAGAATTTACTGAGAGGGTGTTTGCTGTTGCCTTCTTTGGGGTCTGAGAGAGTTTGACTTGCCCAAGGTTTTTCTACTGGATTTTGTGACAGAACAGGGATTCAAATCCTGGTTTCATAAAATCTCAGTCTAACCTTCTAAGTACTACACCATGCTGGCTCTCATCCAGACTCTCAGGAACACCCTTTTTCTTGTCAAAACAAGATATAGTGAATTGGCTTCCTGTAACAGCCTTCAAGAGAGACAGCATGGTAGTGGTTTGACTATGAACCTGGAGAGCAGGGTTTGATTCCCAGCTCAGCCATGAAAACCCAGTAGGTGACCTTGGACACATCACACACTCTCAGTCCCAGGAAACCCTGCGAAAGTTTCACCTTTAGGTCACCATAAGTTGGAAATGACTTGAAGGCACACAACCACCACCACCACAACCTGTAAGCAGGTTGCATCTTTTCCACCATTATAATTTTTAACATTTTTTTTTAAAAAATCAGTTTTTCAAAACCAGAAGAGGAGCTTCTACTACAGCTACTTCTAGTTCTGATTTTTATTTTGGGTTGTTCAGTCCTTGGAAAGTCTCAGGAGAGAAAATTGTCCCTTGAATGCTCTGCAGTCACCCCTCCCCCTTATAAACAGTGGGTAAAACATTTAGTTGTGAAAAAAGTGAACATTTTCAAAATCCAGGGAGAGAAGAAAGCACAGAAATGTTGCGACATCAAATGCAGTATTATACCCCTAAACATCACACTTCCCTAGATATGGATACATGTGGCAATGCATGCAGACACTTGAACCTACATATCTACAGCACATTAGAGTTACTTATATAGTAACCTCCATGATGTTTTTGCTTATCAACAGAAGGTCAGGTTCCTATCCTGAGGAACTTGCCATGTGAAGCTGAGCACACAGAAGGAAATAGCAAGAGAAGGGGGAAGGAAAGTAAACAGAGGAATAATATGCCTTCTGTTCAGTTACGCATGTTTAGGGGAGCATTATTTTTTATATTAACAGGCAAAGTAATGTATTGTTTTTATAAATCCAGTAACATGAGAGAACAATGAATTACCATCGACCCCTGCCCATTATGGAAATCTGCTGGCTTTTAAAATAAGGTTTCTCAGCTCTGCCAAAATCATTTTTTAAAAAAGCTACTAGGCACTAAACATCGAGGTGGTAAATATGGACCAGAGCCTTTCCTTTTTATATTTAACTGTCCCTTTACGATAACAAACTGAACTAAGGGGAAGTAGGGAAGTAAATTAATAAACAGGTACATCATTCATAACTTGAAAGATCACATATAGTAAACCAAGTGCGTAAGTTATGGACGATTGGCTACAAATTAGAAATTGTTAAGAAGGGATGTAAGATGCATTCTGATCACTAATCATGCTGTTTATCTATCATAATGATGATTTTTCTTTAAAAGACTGTAACATTATCACTAATTTCATTTATAAATGTTCTGTTTTATATAATAATTTGATGTTCAAGATATAAATGAATATAGAATACATTTTAAAAAAATTAACTGTCCCTTTAGTTCTCTGTCATATTTTTTTCCATTTCTTTTTCTTTTCCATTTTTTTCTATATTTTTTAAAAATGTAGACAGAAACTTTTAATATTTTTTCCCAAAAGAAATAAATGCGGACCTGGGTTGTATCTCTTCTTTAAAAGATTGCTTTAAAAAAACCCAGAAAATTAAATGCCAAGAATAGGGTCAAGACAATGGCTGAGATGCTGTAGGGCACAACATAGCATGAAATTTCTGCCAGAAGAACTATGCTATAGCTTCTCCTCTCAGCCACCTCTTCTGACTCACTGTTAACTGTTGCAGCCCCTGCCCCACAGCCATTGAAAGCTGATGGAGAGAAGGGAGGTGGTCAGAGAAGTGTCTACCTATAACATATATATATATATATATATATAGACATATAACATGGTGTCTCTCATTCATAGAGTTGTCATAAAATGAAGCCAACTTGATGGTAATTAACGACCCATGTCTTCATAGCTATCTGCATACTGATAACATCATCCATTGAGACCCATCTGGGTCCTCCAGAGATCTTAGTGGATGATTTAATCATTCTACACCTGGCTACAGGGATATACCCAGAAGCTTCTCTAATACTATATCCCCTGTTCTTCCCCAACTACTAAATGGCTCTATGTGGGCTGTAGTGGTTGAACAGTAACTCATAGGTAGGGTTTTGGTCATTGCATAGGGAGGAATAGAATGCCAGTCCCCATGATGCCAAAAAAAAAAAAAAGGCATATATAGGTATACACTGGATTTGCCCCCTGTGTATGTCACCAACAGAACACCAACCTATATCTTAACATTACTGATTCTTTCCTTTAAGACCCATTTTATGTGGGAAAAGGAGCTGTGATCCTGAATATGCTTCTAATTTACCTTTCAATACATAAATATACTTTTTTAAAAAACAGAGCAATAATATAATGCTATACAGTTGAGTCTGAAGCTAAGACACATTTCTAAGATCAGTGAAATTTAAGTCATCCATAGATTCTCTAGAAAAAAAGTATAAAAGAATAGGTGACTGTTCAATGTTGACTGAAGGATGTAAAAAAGAAGGTGCAGTCATCATGCTTGTGTTTACATATGCAATATATAAATAACTTTGAATGTTCTGTTTAAATAAACTCCATTTTCTCCCACTCTATAGTTTCTGAATAGACTCAAAAATGGTAGTATATAACTTTTCCACGACACTGACTTTTAAATGTTTCACCAAGGGAAATGAAATCTATCTCTCTTGTCCATAAACAACCTGGTATGTGGATCCAGTGGAGTGAATCTTGCATACTACAACTTCTCTGGAGTAAGGTCTCCCGCATAAGTAATGTAAATCTAACACCTTTTTCAAATCCTGCTTCCCAAACATAGCAAGGTGCCTGTGAAAACTGGACCTTGATGATATCAGGTATGGGGTAGGATTTAACCTTTATGTAATAAGAAGATGAGACAGTATATCCCATCAGCCCACCCTCTAGTTACTGCCAAAACATTCTAAAAGGCTCACTTTGTATAACCACAAGATATTTTGTGTGCATGGCATTCTTGACATCTGACAGAGAGGACTCTGGACCACAAAAGCATATGTGACAACAAATTAACTGGTCTTTCAGCTGTCATTAGACTATTCATTTATTCATTTATTTTCACTGAAACAAAATAAACTGATTCTCCATTTGGGAATAGTAAAGTTGCAGCTGATGGTGCTGAAGTGGTACCTATTCCCTACTTCTGTGCAAGAATGGTGTGTACAGGTTGGCACAAATCTCAGCACTTACAGAAGGCGTTGAGAAGACTCCATAAAAGTAGCAGTTGCTTACTTCTGTTTCTCTCATACTGAGAAAATTGTGTAGATTAGGCATGTTGTCTATATTTCACATTACAGGCATGTGGTCATCTTGTTGTCTCCTGACAAGACTTATAGCCAAGTCTTATGGTCATCAACTGCCCTGCTCTTGCAAACTCACAGCCAAGGCTTCCTTGATCAAATCCATCCATCTGTGATGCAGTCTCCATCTTTTCCTACTGTCTCCACTTTGCCAAGCATTATTGTGTTTTCAAGTGAGTCCAGTCATCTCGTGATATGTCCAAAGTATGACAGCCTCAGCTTTATCATCTTGATTTGCTCCACGACCTATTGATTTGAGCTTAAATCTGCTCTTGGACTTGTCTCCACACTGAATTTGGGTTGTTATAAATCTGGAAAGCAATGCATTAATGAGCCTGAAGACTACTTAAAACTCCTTAACCATCCATGGCAAACCACGCAAGTCACATCTATTGCTTGGAAAATAACATCTAAAGGTCTCAGGAAGGGCTAGGAATGCCAGCTGAGTAACTGGAATACTTTTTTCCCTCCTCTCCACACTAAATGTGATGTAGTTGTAATCTGTGTTTGCTAGAGGGAAGAAAATGAAGCAGTCTGGGATAGAAAAGGATGAATTAGAATAGAGCTAACTTTTTCATTCTATAAATAAAAGATTTCAGAAATGCAGATCTCTTTCTCTCAGGGGATCTGATGTGATGTTTTTGTTCTGCATTTGATACCTATCAGGAGCGCATCTTCCTATGCTCAACAGGTAGTAAAACCCAAACATTATCAAAACAGTATAAACCTCCAGAGATCTCCTTCCAAAGAGAACCAAATCCATGTATGCACTGTATCCCTGTAGTATTTACACTGTTCAGGGAAATGGGCTGAATGTAGCATGCTCTTGATACTTCTCTTATCATAAGAATATAACTTTTGAGTCTAAGGCCCTTTCCACATGACAATGCTCTTCTGCATCATTGTGCTGAAAATTTGGGTCCGGAAGGGAGCGCATCAGCAACACTCCCCTCCACACTTGCTTGCTTCCTGCAGTAGGGAGTGAGATAGCCCCACCCCTTCCTTCCACAGTGCACCTGGGCACTTGCCATTGCTGCACTGGGGCAGGAAGCATCGCAAGTGCACTGCAACAGCTTCCGCGTGACAGTAAGTACAAGAGTGCCACACAATGGGAGATGTAAAACAGAGTTTTTCCCCATTTTTCAAATACCATGTGAGTACAACACTTCATGATGGGCTGGAGTGGGATGGTGATAACATCACGCAGAAGCACTGCTGCCATCCCATCACAGAAGCGGCTCGGTGACGTCGTGTGGAAATGGCCTAACACAAATGCATATTTCTACTGCTTTCTGTTGTTATTTGTTTTGTACACCTTCAAATTGTTTCCAACTATGGTGACTTTAAGGTAAAACTATCATGGTGAGATTTATTCAGAGAGTTTACCATTGTCTTCTTCCGAGGCTGAGGAAGTTTGGTTTGCCCAAGGTCACCCATTGACTTCCCATGGCCCAGTGGAGACTTGAATCCTGGTCTCCCAGAGCCCTAGTCCAACACTGTCACTGTGGCTTCTAAACTTATCTGTTGCTTTGGCTTTGCTTTTGCTCTGGCCGATACCATTGAAATCCTATCCTAAAACTCTTTCTCCTGAGGAACTAGCTATTTATGTGTGTGAAGTTATTTCTTGGGTTTATAGTAAGTTCATGCCAGAGTGTCTGTTTCTCTCTGTCTCTCACTTACTAGAAAAAAACAGTTCCAGTAATCCATTCTGAACCCATTTTATTTTATTTTTTATTTTCAAATATTAGACAGGCTGTTTAAAGAAAAACTGTTCCTCTGATGAGAGATTAAGGCAGATTGCTAGCACTGTGATAGATGTTCTGTGTATATGCTTTTATGGAGGAATTGTACTGCATGGGTCTCTGCTTTTCTGGGCTCAGACTAATTCATATCCATGCAGTTAGTTGCTCATCTTCAACTCCATGTTTATCTGCATTATCCAACTACCTTCTTTCCAGTAAGAACAACAATAATAATACAGATTGTGATATATTTGGCTGGATCCTAACTTATTGCTTCTGATCTTTGATGCATAGTGAAAAATGTGGAAGTACAGGGCATGACATAATTGTTCATTTCTCTGCCAAACAATTATCTTTGAGTAATGCCATGCCATCTGGGCCTGTGCAAAAAGCCATGGAAGCCATTTAAGCAGCTCTATTTATGTTTTTGCTAGCTTTCGGGCGAAGCCCTGCAGTTCCTTTGAAAACTGGAATTCTTATCAATTAAATAATTTATAAGTTTGAAACATAACTAGCACTCTATTTTTTAAAAAAAAAACTTGGCAAATATCTCTTTGGATTGAATGCTATATATTACTTTCTCATGCTTCAGCTAATAATTCAAGCTGCCTTGATTGCAGTGAACCTGTTTATATGTAGACAGTGATGGCAGGTGCAGTGTTAACTCTCATTCAGGCTTGGAGAAATCCACATAGGATGACAGGTTGCAGGAACTTGAGCAAATGTCTCACCTATATAAATTGCAAGTATAGATCATGTTTATTTCTGTTGTATACTTTCATATTCATAATGTTGGGTAGTTTTACATTGTGTGATATATTGTATGTAACACAGTTCAACTGAAGAAGCATTGAGTGAAACGGAAAAAAGAAAAAAGAAAAAAATTCCTTGAATCTTCCCATCTGCTGAAAGAGCGGTGGAATTATCTCTACCGATAGTGGTTATATTCCTGCTGACAGGCCTCCTGATTTATCTCTACTGATAGTGGTTTCATTTTTGCCTGGAGGAGTATCTTTGTGAAGCATTACCAACAAGTTACCCACAGTGGTCTTATTTCTGGCAAAGGATGTATCCTTGCATTTTGTAATTTGCACTTCTGTATTTCTGTATTTTTTGCAACTATGTATTGTCCTCATTAAATATCTGTGAAGTTTGTATCTATTATCATATGCTTGCAACTATATATTGTCCTCAATAAGTATTTGTTATCACTAGTGACTGTTATAATACATATTTATGTATATAAGTGTTATTTACTTTATTTTTATATATTAATACATGTATATGGTTTAGTTATCAATCCTGTTCAGGAGTATGGTTTATATAGTTTAATTTTAATTTACATACGGTATCATTCACCCATCAGTGATTGTCCAGGTCTGGTGTTAATGTAATGGAGGGTTGTAAAGAATGTTTTTTAAAAATTCCCTGCCATAAAAAAAAATTAAAAAAACAAAACAGGTTTCTCATGTGTCGGGAAACCCTGATGAAGAGAATCCTGGATGAGAAAGCATCTTTACAGTTTATGACTTATGCACACTTTTTCTGCAGGAAAAAAAGTATTTTCTGCACAGAAAACAGCATTTTCAGCATAGAAAATAAGATTTCTGCACAGAAAACATCTGCAAAAAATGTCATGGATTTTTTTTCTTTGCAGTGACTAAGTCTCCAGTGATGAACAGAATAAAAACTACAATTTTCAATGACTTTCTTGCAGTAAGGAGAAAATTGATAAAATTATTCATTATTGTCTGAGAGAACAAAGTATACTATGATTTACTTCCCCAGTGGGGTTGATGAATCTTCCCTGGTCTTACCTTTGAACTTCAAAAGAAATTTCCAAGGTGCTGGACCCATTATGGGGGGCTGAGTTTGTTACCTTGGGTACTTCTTTAAAGTTCAGACTAAAGACCAGAGGAGACGTACAATTCAACTGGACTCTTGGGAGCAGAGTTGGAAAAAGACAAACAAATTTACGGTTGCCCAGAATCTAAAAGAGAACTATTATAAAATGTTTTATAGATGGTATTTGACACCAGATAAATTACAAAAGATTTACAATTCAGGTACCGGGCTTTGTTGGAAATGTTTAAAAGAGGAGGGTACGATATATCATATGTGGTGGACATGCCCAAAGGTCAAGAAATATTGGACTGAGATACATAACAGGATTTGCGAAATAATGAAGCTACAATTTCCTATGACTCCTGAATTGTATTTGTTAAATATGACAGATTTAGTAGACGGTATGAATATAAAGAAATATTGGAGAATATTATTATATATGATAACAACTGCACGTATTGAATACACTAAGGTATGGAAAACACAGCAAATACCTACAATAGAACAATGGTGGGGAACCTTTATTGAAAATAAAAACGCTGACAGAGTCTCTCAAAGATTGAAAGGGAAATCAGATGATGAAATTCAGAAAGAATGGCAAATTGTAGGTGATTGCTGGGTGACCTTTGATAGAAGTCTATAATTCATGGTAATATGTGGAAAAATTTCATTGTGATGATTATGGCAGATATCATGAAGCAGGAATATGGTAATGGAAATGCTATGTACTAACGTGTAAAATGGCTGAAAAATGCAGTACAATGATATAACAATGTTAAGAGATTTTGGAAATGAAGTCTAGATCAGTTTGGAAGATTCAAGAAATAATTCATGTGAAATAGCAATAATAATATTGTTGTTTTAATTGTGAAACTTTAATTAAATGATATTATAAAAGACCAGAGGAGACGAACCATTCCCTGACGTGGAAGGCACAAGGTACCACAAAATTAGTGGGGCTGCCTGTCAGCCAAATGGTGTGAAGTAGTGCTTTCTCACTAACCTTCACCCAAGTATTATACCTGAACAGAGTTTACAGACACGCAAACCCTAGCCCTGACCTCTGCCACAAGTTTCCTATCCTCTCTGCGTGGAGCAAGAAAGTCTGGAGGGGTCTGGTGTCTGAATACCAGTACACTTACACACACACACCAATCTAGAACCCAGTAAAACACATCCACAAACTGCATGGACCCTAATTTTTTTTTAAATCATCTGTGGCCCCTCTCATCTTACACATTTGGACATTGGTATAGTGCCTGGGCAGTGCCATGGGGTGGCAGATCAGTTCTGGGTTTTACCCTGAACTTTAAAGCAGCTATCCAAGATGTTGAGCAAGATCCCCTCAAGCAGGGAAGCCGATCCTATACCCCACTGAGAGCAGACTCAGCACCCCACTGTCATCAGAGCCCCCAGTTGCCACAGTCAAGTGGCTGGCACATCTCACAATTCCATGGCTTATCTTTCTTTTTAAAGAAAAATACACTTGCATGCAGCAGACTCCCAGAGCTCATAGTAGGCTCCTCTAACCAAAGAACTGTTTTTCAAAAATCATTAAAAAAAAAAAAAGAAGAAGAAATGTGCTGTAGGAAGTCCCCAAAAAGTATCACTCTCTTTTGAAATCAGGCCTGTGTGTTTCCTTTGCCAACATACTTCTTTTGATTCCAAGATGGGGGAACGAGTAGGGAAAAGGGTGTGTAGTTCTGGTTAGTTTTGGTTTCAGGGAGTGGTCTTGGCTGTGACATATCCTGGGGGAGGGGAAATTGAGACCAGAGACTCACTGAAACCCAGAAGAGCCTGTTAAAAGGTTGAAAAATATGAGGCTCCCCAGCTTCAGCTGCACCAATGAATCTTTCTTAAGTATGGCAATCATTAAAATCTAATTAAAATCCACACTTTACAAATCTGTGGTTAACAGCTCAATTAGGCATGCCAATCAAATGAATAATGCTTTTCCTGGGTCTTTGATTTTCAGGACTTAGAGTCACATGATCCACACTCTGGAACACTGAGAGGCAAGTTGAAGTTTACACTAAATGAAGCTTTTCGGGTCCTTTTATCCACCCATGGAAGAAGTTGCAGGACCAAACACATCAAGAGTTTTACAGAAGAAGACAAATACTTCTCAGTGCAAATAGCGTGGACTTGCAGATAGTTTACATTTGAGCACTTTTGTGCAACACAGATGATTTTCAGGGACAGCATAAGATGCTCACCTGTATTGAGGAGGAGCAATGCAGGCAGTCCTGTCAGCACCATTAAAATGACAGGCAGTCATGGCAGCAGGAACATGGGCCTGCTGAGCTTGGCAAAAGTCATACCTGCTAATATCCTCACCATCAACCCTTAAGGACAGGGATCAACAACAAGGGAGGAAGAATGCCATATTTAGACATATTATGCTAAGCTGTATTTGACAGCATTCAGTTAAGATTCAATGTGATAGATCCAGACCATCATATTTCTGATTTCTATGTATGGTTCTGAAAGCTGAATGGTGAAGAAAGCTGATAGGAAGAAAATCAGCTCCTTTGAAATGTGGTGCTGGAGAACAGTTCTATAGATAAATCCAATCAAGCCAGAAGCCAAGATGATTAGACTGAAGCTGTCATTTTTTGGACATATCCTGAGAAGACAGAACTCCTTAGAAAATCCTTTGTAAGACAATGAAAAAAAAGAGGAAAGCTGCACTACGCATGGATTGCTTCAATCAAGGAAGCCACAGCCCTAAGTCTGTAAGACCTGAGCAGGGCAGCTGATGACCAGAGATCTTGGAGGTCTCGCACTTGTAGAGTTGCCATAAATTGATATCAAATTGATGGCAAATGACACCAGCACAGCAAAGTGTTACGTGGTTACAGTGTTTGATTAAAACTGGGAAGCATAGAGGGTTAAACCCCTTTTCAACCTTGAAATTCACTCAGTGACTTTAGGCCAGGTACTGTCTCTAAGGATTGTTATGAAGATATCCTGGGGGAGAGAACAGCAGAACCTTGGATGTTATCCAAAACTCCTTGGATAAAATTCTTAGGATACAGCAAAGGCTAGTGGTTCCAACACCACTGTGGCAGTGAATCCAGACCAGGTTTTAGTCTAAACTTTGAAGGAGCTTTCCAAAATGCTGAGCCCTATCCACAAAATAGGTTCAACATCTTGGATAATTCCTTTAAAGTTTAAATTTAAAGCTATCCACCTAGCCACAGCATCAGAGCCACCAGTTTCCATTGTTTGGCTACAAATGTAATAAATGAGCAAAGAGACATCTGAATGAGCAAATGTAATAAATGAGAAAATAGGCATTTGGGGAACTGGGAAAAACGTTCACGAAATGCAGTTCCTCCTGCCTGTGGCCGTTACTAGGCAATCAAAGGGAAGAAGAATCCCCATTCAAGCTAAGAAGGCCCACCTCAGAGTTTCAAAAGAGATCTTTAAGAAGAATGAGCAGAATAGCATGCTTCAGCCACCCCCAATTGAGCAATGGTATACTCCTTAAAAATAACTTTCCAAGCACTGCACCCACATGGTCAGAAAGGTAAGGTGTAGCCCACAGGCTGCAAGCACCTCACGAGTCTGCCAAGTCCACAAAACAGTCCCCTAATATTTTTTTTTAATATCACTGGTGTTTTGAGCCATTTTCCTCTTGAAAACTGTCCCCAAAGTATCCAACCCACATACAGACATAACAGTTTGGCTTTTTCTATTTTCTTAACTCTCCAACACAAGCTTGACCCAAAATAGTGACCATGCTGTCACTTCCAGTGAATGGTTGGTGTGGCTTGAAAGTAGGTGTAAGAATGCTCCTCGCTCGCAGTTGCCAATCCTTATTCTAAAGGAATAAAGTATGTAGACCATTCTTAAGGGAGAAATGAAACAGCACAACTGTTTCTTTTTTAAAAAGGAGAAAGATTTGGCAACATATGAAGGACCTCTTTTTAGCAATAGCAGCATATGGTTACTGAGAAAAATGAAATGCCACGCATCACATTCTGCCACTGAATGGCTCAATACCAACCATGCTGTGTCCAGAACGTACTTAATTATTTAGATAACAAAAGTAAATACAATTCCAGCAGCAGATGACATCCTCACTGTTTTTGTCGACAATATGACTGCTATTTTTATTTGTCTTATGCATCTTCTTAGCAAGTTTCAAATGGATCTAGTAGTGAGATAAGAAGGGCTATGGATGAGTTCACATGTGATGTTTATCACATAGTGATGGATTGATGGCTTTCAAGCATGTGGGGAACAGCCTACAGAGTACATGTGGCATAGCTCTCATATCTCTAGCCCAAAATTTCACACAGTCAGTGGCAAGGCAAAGTACAGCTTGGAGAGAGGCAGGAAGTTTGGGGTAAGTCGCAAGGCATTGTACCTTCTTTGTTGTTCTGAAGTAATAAACAAGGCAGAGAAAGAGATATTCCCTAGGTGAAACCAAGCTTGAACACTCCAGGAGCTTAAAAGGAAAATCAACCATCAGTGTTCTGGTCCTATAGAAACAGAAGGGCTGCTCTTGATCCTCATAAAGGTGCCTTCATATTTAGGGTTCCTACATTCCACCCAGGCCCAGAGCTCCAAGTCCCACGTAGGATGATACCTGCTGGTCTTTATTTTCCTCTCTGCAACACAATGACAGGAGAAGGGGAATCTGAATGCTCATCTTCCTTGGTCCTCTAATCCTACTTAGAATATGGCAGTCTTGCTCTAGGACTCAACATCTGACTAAAAGCCTGACCACCACCAACCCAACCTCCATATTATCAGTGTGTTGGTGTTGCTTCTTCTCAGACTGCCCAAAGAACAAAGAACAGGCTCTCACTCTACTGAACCAGGAATGGTTTATTTTACAGATGATTTAACACATCCAGGTACTTTGCCTCCTCTCTGTGCCTTTTACTAGCACTGGTATTTAGCATCCCAGACATTATTCAGCGGAAAAGCTCTTTCCCTCATTTCTACTTCTTTTACAAGGAGAAAAATCGGTCTGCAAAAGGGTATGAACAAACTCTTCAGAGCACACGAAGAAGCAGTATAGGTTGGATTGCCACATCTAAGGACCTCACCTCAAGAGCCAGTCAAGGGCTCCAGCCACTGGATCCTCATCCAACAAACATTCTTTTTAGTAATGATTGAATATTCCCACCACACCACAACCTATTTTATTATTTCTATATGAATTTGACTCTGCCCAGGACTGACTCAACATGTCTTGCTACTTGAAGCAAAAGACAAAATGGCCCCACTCACCATTCCATGTAGAGGAGCTGATCATACTGGTAACCAACTCTTTCTTCAGGACTGACAAAAGGACGCCGAGGGCAACAGTCTAACTGGGTACATGTGAGGCTTTGGGATAAACCCAGCTCTTTGCCTCAATGCCTTGTCTCTGCTCCTTGATCCTCAGCTTATGCTCCCTGAAGCAGATGCTTCACTCTGCCTAATGGTGGAGCTGATATTGACTCTGCCCCATGATTCACTCTGCCCACTTTCCAGTTTAACTTGGAGAATGTCTGAAATTAATTTCAGCATCAAAACATGTATAATTTTTGTTGTAGCTTGTATGAATCTCCCTCCCATTATCAACAGATGAACATGGCTGCATGTATGCAGATTGCACCAGGATTCCTGTTTGCTGTGCAAGCTTTGCATGCCTCCACTTACTAACCACTAGTTTGCATGATAATTGACAGAGATTTTGGTACACTATACATTTATGCCAACCTCCTATAATTATTTTTCTGGACCTTATCTCTTTTGACATCACTCTAACTTACAGTCTTTCTTCCTCCCACCTTCATTAGGCACAACTAATCTGCAAGTAAAGCTACTTTTAGGTGTTTTACAAAGCAGACTAAGCTTGTTTATTTCTCTGTTAGACCTTGTATGTGAGAGTGGATGGGGGACTGGTTGTTTCTCAGCTTCTGCCTTGCCAATTTAATCACTCTGATTGCTCAGTCACACTCCCAAATGAATGTTCATGTTTTGTGTGATGGGATCAAGGTTCCTTTCATTTAATGTGTATATGTACCTAAAACGTAATCGGTAAAAGTTATTTAACCATGAGCGTAGCCAAGGTCAGATAACTTGGAATTCTCAAATTTGGGAAGAAATCCAAATGGGGAGAGGGTTAATAAGCATCTCTTCTCTTACTTGCACACGGGTATCAACTCATTAACAGTGTTTGGAAAACAACTTTTAGAAGGTACTTAGTTGCTACTGTTATCCTAAGCCTCCATCATTTCCAAAATAGTATCCCTAGCTGGAATGATAGTTGTCTCTTTAAAGAGTAACTATTTCCTTCCCTATTGCTCAGAAGTGACTAAACTTGCTGCCTTGTTAGTAACTTGAAAAACCAGTGGAATGCTACTGTCAGGAATCTCTCCCTGCCGAGCCACAGCCAGTAAGGGAAGAGGGAGGTCAGGAATACTTTCAAGGAGAGTCCAAATATACCAAACACCAGGAAAACACAAGCCGAGACAGGTCAAGGTCCAGTCCAAAGGTTCAGGAGCCAGAGATCTGTCCGGAGGGTTTCAGGGAGTAGGAGACACAAAGGTCATGAGGGCTTACTAGAAATTTGCTGCAAGCAAAGAGCAGCCATGCTGGTAGACTTAAATAGGCACTGTGAGCAAGTGCTGCTTGTTATTGTTTCCTGAGCCTAGTCCATGCAGCCTCCCTCTGAGCAGCCCATTTCAGCCTTCTGCTTGATTGAGGGCTGATAGGCACAGCTGGCTGCCACTCGTCTGCATCACTGCTGGTTCCCTGTCCGTCATGAGCTGGCTGGGACAACTCTGTCTCTGTTTGACCTTCCAGTGCAGGGGATGTTTGCAGGTTGACTTACTTACTCACTGGCCCAGTCCTTGGCACAGTCAGTAGCTTCTTGATCTCAAAGACACCATCTGTCCCACTCACTGGCTCAGTCCCATGCACAATCAGTTGCTCCTCAATCACAGCAGCAGCATCTATCACAGCTACAGGCTCCTGGCCTCTGGTACAAATACACATTTATTCTGCTTACCTTACTGATGCTCAATATCTACAATAAAGCAGTAATCAGCAGCACTAAACTTTAGTGTTACAGTTACATGGCCTCAAAAAGTGTTAACTTAAAAATACAATTTAATGTGGTTGCATTTTCGTCAATGGGAAAAGGAACTAATTACAAGTAAATCACTCTTTTTAGGTAGTTATTGCCAAGATCTGCTCATTAGTATACATTTTCCACTAAAAATATACATTGAGATAATGGGGGGGGATGCTAGCAATGGATCAATACCAATTATTCTTTGTACAGTAGCCCCAGGTGGCTTTCCTGCCAGCAAGCTCTTAGTTAAATAATTTAAGCAGGAGTTAATAATACATGGTAGGCTCCCCTTTCCTTTTGTTTTGGTCATATCAGTTGCAGTGAAAGGAACTGGATCAGGTTGGGGTTTCAAACAGAAGCTAACAGAAATTATCATCACGTAAGCTTTTGGCAACTCAAACCTACTCCACTCAGAGCAGGCTACTGGTCTTTAATGCGTCACCAAGTTCTTTGCTGTTTGGTTGCAATGGCAGCTAAAATGGCTTCCCCTCTGGATAGTGGTGTCAGGAGGCTCTAAGAGTATCCCAGCAAGTTTATCTTTATGAGCTTGAATATAGACAGTGAGCATGCCAGGCCAAACTACAGCATTCTCACAGAAAATGTCAAGCCAGTTTTAAATGCTAATGTTTCTATTTCCCACAATTACAAGTAGGAATCTTCATGAGTGGCTAAGAACCTTTCACTCTAGTGACCTGTGCAGTCTGATCAGAAATACAAACCTATATATTTCTACTCAGATGCAATCCCTGCTGAGTTTTGTGAGATTTAACAAATGAACAAAATATATACACACATACAAACAGAGAATTTTCAAGGCAATGCTCTTCCTCTGGATTATTCCTTCTGGCTCTGAGGACTAGACACTCACGGTGGGCCTTCACATATGAGAATTCTAATATCAATAGAGTAGTTGTAATGCATGTGGTGGTCTCCTGCAAGAAATATTTTTGGAGATGCATTTCAGAATGTCCTTTCCTTTCTCAGGATGGCAGGAGTGTGGGGAGGACATTTGTTCATTAATGGAGCCTGGGCTCACATTGACCATTCACACTCTTGCTAAATATAGGCAATTATTGGTTGATAATGCCAATAAATAAACAGCAGCTATTTATTGCCCATCTAAATTGAGGTTAATCTTCTCTGTACTGATAAGCTATCCGTCCTTTATTATATCAATCAAGTAAAATAAACACATCCTTTTAATTAGTTTCCCAGCAAGTTTGCAGTCATTAGCTTTGGAATAGTGCCTTTGTTTGCTGAGATTTTATATATTTAGGTGCATCAAGATTTGGTATAGTCATTTAAAATGGGTGACAGATTTAAAACAGAGTGGAAGACAAAACTAAAAAGAAATATGGAGATTCTTCAGTCATTAATTGCTGGGTTGGGGAAGAAGAAGCAAAACACTAGGTACTTCATCTGCACACTACCATGGGCATTTCAATAGCTGCATTAATTAGATGTGTGCCTGATAGAGGTAATCCATGAAAATAGACTGTTGTAAATAGTTCTGTCTCTTTGCAGGTCTTTCTGCATTGCAGCTGTGGAAAAAATGGCCAAATGTGTAGAAGGAGCAGCCAAGTGGGTAGGATTGCAACCATGCCTCAAATAACTCCATTCTACCCTGAACACACCCAATCTCATCAGAATTTGGAAGTTCTTGGATGGAAGACAATTGGGGTACAACAAGGATCTCCAAGCAGGGCTAGGAAAGAATTAGGCATGGGCCAACCAAATCCTCAAATCCTTGACAAGGATTCAAGATTTGTGAATCCTAATCCCTGCGCCAAAATAGGCAAACCGAATCTTTTGAATCCACCAATCAACTAGTTTGATGGAGACTGGGACGCCTGTAAACCTGGGAGATCTGTATGCCTGTAAACCTCGGAGACCAGAAACACAAGGGGAGATGGCAAGGAAGTGAGTTTTTCCCTTGGAGTAATAATGGCCTTTGCTAACAATTTCAGAAATTACATCTGGGGTTGTATTCTAAGATATTTAAATTGAACATTTAAGATTTCAGTTCAGCACTTGACTGGCAGGTACAGTCTTCTTGAGATTTCAAGGACAGCTGAAAGATTCCTTTGCATAGCTCCCTTGCTAAGCTCTTTCATACACAATTCTGAGGTTTGTAGTTTTACCAGGTGTCACAGCCTTCTCTGCCAAAGTGTGCTGGTGCAAACTACAAACCCCAGGATGCCATAAGGAGCTATGCAAAGAAAATCCAGTTTTGACCAGTGAGATTCGTGGATTCCTAGAACCTTCCAGGGATTCAGATCCAGATTCGGATTTAGAAAATTCTGGATTCATCCCATCCCTAGAAAGAATCCTACCTGAAACCCTGCAGTGCTGCTGCTGGCCATTGCTGAGAGTGTTCAGCTGGATGAACCAATGGCATGACTCTGTATATGGTAGTATCCTATGTTCCTGTGATCCCACATCTTACATATCTGGCTCTCATCAGAATGCCAGAAGAGCTCCGCTAGGCTAGACTAAAGGCCTATCTAGTTCAGTATTCTCTTTCCCACTGTGGTTAACCTGAAACCCATAAGCTGGATGTAAACTCAGTAGTACCCTTCATTTCCTAGCAATCGGTGTTCAGAGCAGAGCTTTGGAGTAACAATTTAAAATCAATAAGATATTTGTAATTAATTCCTTTCTCCAACAGCTATGATATAACCACAATACATTATGGTTGTAACATAATAAAAGATAACATATAGATTAACAGACAGGCATAGCCTGCCTAAATGCCATAGGAAACTTATCACATGGTTCAAGGGCCGACTTGTGCTGCATTTTTTATTAAAGGCCATGGTAGTAACAAAGCAGATAAGAGGAGAATGTGCTTTATATTGCAGGTCTTATATTGCAGCCTTGTCTTATATTGCAGTTCTTATATTTTGCCTGTGCTATTACTATATTTTGAAAAGCAAAAAGACACACCTTTACTATCCAACTATTTCTAACCACCAACTGCTATGACTCTTACTTTAAATATCTGTATACATTAGCTGTGACCAATTGCTACTAGAAATATTCGTAATCTTCACTGTATTTAAACAACAATTTGATCTTCCCTTTCTCCTTTCTCCTTCTCTTCTGTCAGCCACCTCACCTGTTCTGCCAAGCTGCCCTGTTCCATCAGCCCCTCACAGCTAGTGCCCTCTCAGCCACCTCACTTGGCTGGCTCACGTTTCCACACCAGGTCTGTCTCTCCTCCCTTCACTTAAGTTGTGCTGACCCCACACTCCCAGTGCTCTACTTGGTTGGCCTCTGTCTCTTCTCCTAGTGAGGCTCTCGACAGAGCCAGTGAGATAGCAATGAGTGGGCAGAAAGTGAAGCAGCAGCAGACATTTTAAAAATCCACCCAGACAGAAATTTTAGCTCTGAGAAAATGGATGTGTCCAAGAAAAGGAGCACATATTATAACCCTTGACTATGTGCTGTGTTTGAAGTATCAAAATTTGTCTGCCCAAATCTACCACCTCTTGACTTCACTGGATGACTCTGGGTTCTACTGTACCGTTAAGAGAGAGGGAGTTTTGCTGTCCCCATTTTTCTCCATATTAATGCCTTTTTCTAAACTAAACAGCCCCATTTGTTACTGTCTTTTCTCAGAAGGCAATTGCTCAAAATTCTTAGTTATTTGGGGTGCAACTTTTTCAGCTCTACTACTTCCTTTCTGAAGGATCATGACTATAATTATATGTCATATTCCAAGTGTAGTTGAACTAGAGCAGTCTAGTCTAAACAGACCACAAAGTCCATTGTCCTGTGGCTATGTAGGACATGCTTGGAGGCAGCCTCTTGGACCTCACCCAGGAGAATCCAGCAAGTGCTGTTTTCCAAGCTCTCATCTCATTTTGCAAGGCTCTGTATATGTATAATCTGAATCTATGCACTGAGGTTGGTCTGTCTCATAAGCTGCAGTTTCTATCCCATTCTGCCTTTGCATGCCATAGTGCCAAACCATGTTCCACCCAGCAGTAGAGGTACCATTTGAAATGAAAAACTGTCAGCTCTACAAGCAAAAATAGAAGAGATTACTGTGTTTGGACATAAAAATTAACTGTGGCCACAATCCTACACTGAGGACATGTAGTTTAAATCTCCATATGTCAAGCTATATATTGATTGTGCTACACAGCCTTTGTGTATAATTGAACTGAGCGCCAGATGTGCAACCAAATGCACAGCCAAATGTTCATCCATGTGCAATGTGCATCTCCATGTGGAATAGCACCAATTTTACAATTCTTCTTCTGCAAAGTTGAACTGAATGTAAATGTTCTACATCAAGACAAAAATATCCAGTCTCTTATGTAAGGGAAGTTATACATACCAATAGAAGTTATACCAAAGAAATTCCAACTCATGGCTTATCGTTCTTATGGGAATCAGCCCCTACTACGTCCTGAGTTAATAATTTAGTATTATGATCAGCCCCAAACAATGGTTGATTTTAGCTGTGGTGTAATGAGAGCTGCCAGATTCAAACCTGGGCTTTTTATTTTCTGTTTGCCTCAATAAACAAGTAATTTGATCTTGACCCCTAGCTGCCCTTTTTCAGATATCTATAGCTTAATATATCACCCACATTCTAAATTGTGGTTAAAGTTACTAAATTAACAAATTAATTGCTTATTGGAACAAAGTATTCTAATAATAATATGCTAACAATATATAATTAAATATTCTAATAATATAGACTGTTCTTATAATGAATGGTAAGATTGCATGATTGGTTGTATATCTAGCAGCATACTTCTGTTCTTGATCTCACGGCACAGTGCACAACTTTGCACAGGACAAAAAGAGTCAAAATAGAGCTATAGTACTGAACAACTCCCATAGAAATACCAAATATTCTTCATCTTTGACTGGCAACCGATTTAGGACAAATAAAAGTCAAGTTATCTGAATGAGTGAATGAGCATACATGTAAAAATAAGAATTGTAGGTTCATGTTTAATGCTGGGGGAAAATATTTTGCATAGTGGCAGTAGTGGCTTTGATGTCAATGTAGTTGATCTGGGTCTTAGCCTAAACTTTATAGAGCTATCCAAAATGCTGAACTTTATCCCCAAAACAGGTTCAGGTGTTGGACAACTCCTTTGAAGTTCACATTGAAACCTAGAGCACAGTCACTTCCCTGCTGTGATGGAAACCAAGAACCACCACTAATAGTGGGTGCCATGATGCTAAAAGACATGCTTCAAACAAATTCAGAGCAGTTCTCAAAAACCATGTGACACCACCAGGAAGGTGTCTCCAGATGACTCCAAGGACCGAATGGTATCTATAAAGCAGAAGGCAATCTCTTGGATAAATGGAGCACTAATTTTTAGAGCTCTATATAATAAGACCAAAGACTTAAACATGGCTCAGTAACACAGAAGCAGCCACTGCAATTCTTTCAATATAGTTGTTATGTTCTGCAGATAGACTGCTTCATTCAGAAATCCAGTCAAAACATTCTGCGTGAGCTGCAGATTCCAGATGAACCTGAAGGATAGCCCCACACAGAGAATATTGTAAAATTCCAGTGTAAATATCACCAGAGTCTGGTGTTCTTTTGCCAAATTGCCTCTACACACAGAAGACGTAAACTAGTGTACTAGTGAAAGTTGATAAAAGCAGTTTAAGCCAGTAAGGCCACTTGGCCCTTCAGTAGCAAAGATGGATCTACAAGGACCTACTCCCAGAGTGCAAGCCCACTGCTACTAAAACACAACGTTTGGCTGATAATTCTTTACTCATGTGATGTCAAAGTAGTTTAAGTCCTAAGTTTTTCCAGCAACAGGTTACACTGTCAATCTTCAGTGATGCTTGATTAGTGTCAAACAGGCTGTATTACCAAGCTGCCATGCTGTTAGGTGCTTTTTCAATCCAGTAGTTTAAGTGGTACCTCAAAATGTAGTAAACCAGTCCTGCTATGTTTGAGGGATCATTCTGCTGAGAGGGTCCCTACATTTCCACCCCACAGTCCTGCCCGGATTATAGTAGCAACATGAAAAGTCTTTTCTATGATTCTGAACAGCTAAAGATACATGGAAAGAACGTAGCTTATGGGCAGCTATAAGTTAGTAGAAGGAAAGCATATGCATAGTAACACACAGCAATCTGTTTTAACAACTGAGATTTGTTTTAGCAATTAGCAAATCATTATTTTGCAGTAGCATGCATACAAATGTCTGCTACTGTTCTCTTATTGGTGATTTTTAAAAAATGAACTGAATTATGCCAAATGATTTGCATCTTTTATTATTGGCTCTGTGAGTATTTTTGGAAGACCCATTTGTCTTAGATGTTCTTATCTTCTTTTCTGTCTCTCTCTCTTTTGTTCAAATTAAGAAGGCATGCATTTTTCCCAAATCATATAAGCTGTGTGATGCCCTATACCACTGTGAAAATGAATCTCGAAGGAGAAAGAAAAATCAAACACAATTTGATGAATCCCCCATTGGTGGCTCAAAAAGATATTATTTCTCAAGGGAACAAAAGCAGAGGTAGTTCATGGCTTTCAGCAGGTGGAATTAAACAGGCTACAATAATACTAATCTTTCCTCGAATGTATTGTCTAAACAGCAAGAATTGTATGTCTCTGTCCTCTGGCAAAATCTCCTGAATAAGTTCTATTGAAACTAACAAGATCTGCACAAAACTAGTAGTTAGCACAATGTGTACAGTACCTCAGTGTCCATATTCTTAGGTTTTGCAACAACATATTGTTACTGTTTCAGTCATTCAGCTGTGCCCTCACCCAGGATACCTCAACCTTTTACCTCTCTCACTTGCTTTTTCTGGATTTAAGGATTTTTAAAAAGCTTCTCCAGACCTCAGGTTGTGATACCTCCTCTTGTATGTGATAAGCAACACATACTGAAACTCCCTCTTCTACACAAGGACTGTAGCCCTTGTCTCATCTGGCAACTGTAGTATGGGTGTTGTTGTTTTTGTTACGTAAACAGTGGCATTCGCTGGCCAGACACTTCAAACAGCAGAAATTATTTTCTTTTCTTGATTCCAGGAAAGACAAAAATGCCACAAGTGCCAGGTAATGTTATCAGACGGCTGAAGTTGAGGCATAAAAACGCAGACTCTGTGGCAGAGCTTCCCAGAAACCCTTCTATGCCAGACTTTGCAAAAGTCATTGTTTGCATCTGCACACAAGGACTGCAAAGGTTTCCAAATTCTCCCTAAATATAGCAGCTGCATAACCTATCTTGAAGTCATATACATAATCTGTAAAGATGAAAAGAGAACAGTGGAACAATTCAGAGTGGAATATCCAGCCTGACTATGTCTAAACATCCTCATCTGGAAATAAATCACAATGGTTTGGGTTGAATTTACTTGCACATAAGTATGCTCCAAATCTTCCCTTGATTTTTCCCTAAACAAAAGGCATCCTGTGAGAAATAGCTCCTTTGTTCTGACAAAAGCCCAAAGAATGAGTCCTAGAAATACACCAGCCTTTTCTGATGATGTAGGTTAGAGGAAGAAGTTCTGGTGTTTGCAAGCTGCCTGCATGTTAGTCCCCATACTAATTTCCAAGATGAACTTATTATACTTGAAATTCAAGTTGGCTTAGTATTTTTAATGAAGAAGCTACAAGTGTTGTCAAAGTCCAAGGACATACAGAAGGTCACAAGTTGTCCACCTCTGATTCTTGCGGAAGAAGGAACATGGTCAGTAGATACACTAAATGTGGACTTCGGAGTTGGGACATGACAGCTACATAAATGGAGCTAACCATGAAAAAAGAGGGAAGGGTTTGCATGCTTGGGAGATGGTTTCAATTTAACTCCCAAAGTTTTCAAAAGTAGAAGAAAGTGTGAGAGGAACCCCAAGGGACCTATCCTTTTAAAAAAGCCCACTGAGAGGTGAGCATGCTCAGTGACCACAAAATGTTGACGCACTGTGGGGTGAAGAGGAACAGACAAGGAATAGAGCATCCTGAGAAAGGGCAACACTGGCTAGCTGGTGGTACTTCATGTAGCAACATCTTGTTGGAGATCCCACACTGCCTGAAGAGCCACATACACATGGTTGTGTTGAAAGAAACTACCCAAGTGAGAAATTGCACAGATGAAGCATGAGGCTGTTTCAAAGGAAAGCAGTAAACAATTTTGTAGGTGGTGTTACTCTGTTTACTGGGGGTCCCAGGAGGGACACCTAAATAACCTTACAATTACACAAGATGGGGAAATTAGTCAAGAGCACTGGTTGGCACTATGAGAGGCAAGGTAACACAGCAGGATCTTGTAACCCAATGTTTACAGGGTCAGGCCAAGTCAAGAAGCAAACCATGTTGGAAATAATGAATGCTCTTTATTAAATACAGGCACACAATGTAAGCAACACACGCACACAGATAACTAAGGAAAATAAAGGTGTGAGTATGATAGCGGGATTTTCAGAGGGATAGTTGATTTGGGTGATACAAAAGCTGTTCCTGAAGCCCGGAAAGAAGATAGAGAGCGATGCTGGGGTTCGATGTATCTCAGCACGTGGAGCTGAGGGGAAGCTCGCCAAGCAAAGCGGCAGCAAGGCGATCTGGAACTCGGGAGTGATCCGAGGATGGTCTCGGAATCAGGGGTTTTTATAGAGGGAAATGTAACTGCAGGCTATGCCTTACTAGGTGAGAACAATGCATTTCGGGCACGGGACAAAGCTTTGAAAAGGCCAAAATTTAGCATGATTAAGTCCGAATTGACAAAGAGTTAGCCAGTATGCAAACGCAAAGTGCTTGGCATTTGAGTATTCAGCTTGCCAGGTTGCCTGCTTGGGGCAGGGAGTCCTTTGTAAACAGCATGCATACATAATGAGGGTGTTTGCAGAGAGGTCTCCTAAAGCGGTGATCTGGCTATTTCTGGCCTAACTGGGTGGAGAATGGAATGTCCAGCAATTAGTGGCTGAGCCTAGTTCTGTGCTTGTCCAGGGGCCTCACAAACATGTGGAGAGGGGTGGTGGAAGAGAGCCAAATTATTGATATCAAAATGATATCTAGGGGTATCTCCAAGGAGGCCTAAACTGCAGTAACAGTGGCATGTGTATCATAGGGATGTGTTGCCATGAAGCTGTTGTGAGGGAAGGACACTCAAGACTTTGAGACAATTCTTATGAATACAGTATCTACAATAATGAATTCATTTATTTAGATGTATTTAAATGTATACAACCCAGCAATTCCCAAAGGACTACGTTAGGTAACAGATTTACAAGGGCATGTAACATCCTATTAAAGCCGAACAACATGAGTGCAGTCTAAAAGACATTTTAATTAGACTCGATTTATTACTTTGACCCTGCTTTTCTGCCCATGGACTCACAGAGCTACTTGCAAGAATGAAAAGAATAAAGCATAAATAACCATCATCATAAAAAGGAATAATCTAAGACAGCAAGAGGTAAATAGCAGCCAACTATTCACCATCATATTTCACTTTTTGAAAAGCCTGGGAAAGTTACTTTTTTGGTCTTCTCTAGCTGTTGCACAACTCTAACATGATCTATGCATAAAATCAAACTCTAGTGATTTGCATGACTTAAATCAAAACCATTGAATGTTGTTAGTAGATTGATTCACCAGTGCACACTGAAATGGTGGAAATAATGTCCTCTTTTTACTCTTCTTGATTTTGTCTAAAGCGTGTTAAAGGAATACTTTATCTTGAGAAGGCATCTCTCTGGAAGATATTTGTGGAAAAGGTTTCAATAAAAGAAGAAGGTGTCATACCACCACAAGAAGAATTACAATTCTGGAAGGTGGAGTAAGTTGAAACATAATTGGCTCGGGGGGGGCGTTACTTTTAGGAATAGTTTGATATGTTTGGTAATAAGATCATATTTAGTAATAGTAATAGATTAAATGTAAAGGAGAAGTACAGAGTTAAGAATGAAATAATAATAATAATAATAATAAGTATAATAAGTATAATAAGTATAATGAGTATAATGAGAATGAGATCTAGATATAGGTAACAAAAGTATATAAGCAGTATGATATAGAATATGCTGAATAAGTATATGACTGTAATGAAATTGGAGAACAATGTAAGCTTGTTTTTGTTGAAATTTCCTTTTTTTCACTGTCATTTGTACCACATGGTGTTTTTCTTTTTTATTCTGTTTTTTCTTTATAATCCATTTAAAAAAATTAAAAAAAAGAGAAGACATCTCTCAAATGTTGATGGGCTGCTGGGTAAGCTACACCAGAGCAACCAGTACCCTAAAACAGAGCAGTGATTCAGAACCTATGGCTCTCCAGAGGTTCAACTTCAACTCCCATCACCCAGGTCAGTATGGCCAATGGCCAGGGATAAGGGAAATGGTAATCCAACAATATTGGAGGGCCATAGATTCCTCATTCCTGCAGAATAAAGCTAATAAACGCTTTATGCTTTTCTTCAGCATAAAATAAAAACCACCTATTCCTATACAATGAAAAGTATTCATAGTCTATAGTCCTTATAAGATATACAGATGTAAGGAGCAGGGAGCCCAGTTTTTTTTCCCAGAAAAAAATTATATTTTTTTGAAAAATGAAATGTTAGCACCCTTAACACACCAAAAGTCTTTTTTTTTTTACTTTAGAAACATAAAATACATTATATACAACTTAGTTTGGCATACAATTATCAAATGCAGTTATAAATTTAACTACTTCTTCCTCTTCAATAGTTTCTAGAAATGATTTTGCAGCAGTAGATATGTGATCACCTTGCCTTAAAAATTTCATTTGGCATTCTAAAATAAAATATTCCGTAAGTCAAATTTTGTGATTTTTCTAGAAGAAAAGATCTTTGGGGGGGAAAACCTGAAAAAATGCAATGTTTTTCTTTTTTGGGGGGCCGGTTTCATGTTGCTTGTAAAATACATGAATTTTCTAACATTCTACTCAAGCATATTCCATATGAAATAGCTTATTACAGGATTGAGCTTCACAACAAGAGGCAGAAATAGGCCTAAACACTGGCCATTTCCTCCCTACACTGTTGTAGCACTATTACTCCACTTTCAACATCCTGTGGAATCCTGGGGTTTGCAGTTCAGGGAGGGGCCTTTGGAATTCTCAGCCAGAGAGCTCTTTGGCCTCAGGAAATGACAAACCCCAGAATCCCACAGGATCTTGAAAATGGAATAAGAGCACTGTAACAGTGTAAGGCAGAAATGCCCACAGTTATTAGTCCCAACTACCCACTTGCCCAAAGGTAAATGAACACATATATAAATTCCAGTGCTTCCGGTAGTTTAATCTAGTTGGGAATATCCATTAGATTTAAGGCATGAAGCAGTCTTTCTTTTATTTTTTGCTTTCCCTTAGAATTTGAAATATGGCATTTTCCATGAATCTTCTTGAGCAGTCTTAAAATATCTTGCATAATAGCTCTGTTTCCTGCCTCTGGAAACAGCTACTGTTTTGTATGTCAACACTGTAAAGATATTATTGAAGGTGTGTGTTTTTTAAAAAAATATTGGGCAGTTTGCTTTTTTCATGAAGCCCTTCTGTAGCTTTTAATTATCCAGATTTCCCCATCTGAAAGGGCAGGTATCATAATGGAGATGAGTAGAAATCAAGCTGCAGGATCATGCAAGTGTGGAAAGCTATTGGGAAGTAGGCATTCTGTTTTCATAAAGCTGAATAGTATGGAAAGTATGAAAAGAGATATTCAACATGTTATCTTTTCCTGAGACTATAGAATGTATGGAGATCTCAATCTGCAGGTGCTTCAGAACAAGCAAGAATAAAGATTACTTTTTCAAACTATGGAATTTGTTTTCACAGGAGGTAAGTGGGGCTGAAATTCTACATCACTCCATCCATGCAATTCCACTGATGGAAGCCAGCTTTCTAGTACCAGAGTAATACTCCACAGCCATTGAGTGGTGATGGGAAGGGAGGGAGCAGGTACCTGGGCAGCAGCCAACTGCAGTTCCACAGCCAGAAGAAGAGAACAGACCTTCTGTTTCTGGACCTTCAATCAGTACACTACTGTCCACAAAATTAAATATATGCTGGTATAACCCCTGCATGGTATACCAACATATGTCATAAAGTCCACTCACCCAAAGTCCCTAACAACAGTTGCTGTTTCCAGTTCCTTAATCATACTGATACTTTAATCAGAGAATTTACACAGCCCTCTACCCCTCTCCCAATAGGCTTTGGAATGCCCAATATCCTATGTCCATCAATTAAGGACTCCTTTCCATCAGTGGCCACTATGATTCTCTGCAGTCAAAACTACTGTTTTTGTGCAATGCTTTTTAATGGATAAGAACCTTTTACTTTTGTTTCTGTCTGTCCTTAACTGCTTGAAGAGTTTCATCTGTCATCCACTGATACTTTTCTTTCTTTATGGCTACAGGTAGTATCTTTTTACATTCCTCCCTAACAATATACCTTGCTTCAGTCCGGAGTTCTTCTGCCTCCCAGTAAATTAGGCTTAATAGTGCAAATCTATTTTTTTTATTATCTTTAAATTCTATGGAGATGTTCTTCAGATTGCATTTTGGCACAATGGTTGGTTTAGTATTCTTCTTTAGCTTTACCCTGGTTTTTAATATTAGCAGTTCATGGTCTGTACCACAATCTGCTCCTGAACTTGTTTTTGCAGAGAGAATAGAGCTTTTCCATCTTCTGCTTTCAATTGTGTAGTCTATTTGATTTCTCAGTTGGGTGACATTCATGCATACAGTCACCTCTTTGGTTTCTTGAAGAATGTGTTTGCGATTAACTGTTTGGCTCTCAGAATTAAAACAGTTGCTCTCCTGCTTCATTTCTTGTTCCTAGGACAAATTTTCCTTCAGTCTTTGATTCTGCTCTGTTTCCTGCTTTTGCATCTCCACCTATAATTAACAAGAAGTCCTACTTTCGTGTGTGATCACTTTCCTGCTGGACTCTAGCATAGAATGTTCCAGTCTCTTTTCTTTTGCCTCTGTATTTGGAGTATAAGCTTGGATTATGGCTACATTGATGGATTTTTCCTGAAGTCTTGTCGATATGATTAGATCAGACCCTGCATTATACCCTTTTGCTTTTCTCGTCACTATTAATGTCACCCCAAATCTTCTTAGAAAACACTAAAACAGTCTGTAATTATCTGACTCACAATGTCCCATTCCTGTCCACTTTAGCTCACTCACCCTAAATACTGCAGTGTTTATATATTCCATTTCTTTTTTTATAAGGTCTAGCTTCCTCTGATTTATCCTTGTCACATTCCATGTTCCTATGTTATGTAGCTTTGGATTTTTCTTTCACCTCTGAGCACATCAACAGCTGAATTTCCTTTTGGCTTAAGTCCAATTGTGTCATGAGCTAGAGCACTATTTGTAGTTGTTCTCTACTGTATCTCAGTAGCTTTTTGAGTGTTTTCTGATCTAAGAGCTTCATCATCTGGATCTATGTATTGTTTTATTTTGGATTGTCTCATCATAGGGTTTTCATGGTAAAAGATATTCAAAGGATGTACTAAGAAGTGTTAGCTATGTTGCCACTACCATTGTCTTTGAGAGATCCTCTGTGATAGATGATGTCTCAGAGGTCGATGAGCAATTGATTGTGCCAGAACCAGAACCAGTGATAGACCAAACTATTTTGGAAACACCCCCATTAGCTGAAAGACAAGCTGAGACAGAGTTGTTGCAACCAGTGCCAGTGGGAGAGGGGACCAGCAATGATTTAAAGGAGTTAGATCAACCTTTGCCCCCCCAGCTCCCAATCATGGAGGATACAGAAACGAGCAGCTCAGAGGGAAGCTGTTTTGGTGAGATTGCGGAAACAGAACAATGATGAGTAACACCTGCTTTCATCAGCTGTAAGTCTGTCGGTGTGGCTTGCTGTTTGCTTGTAGCAAATTGCTACTCAAGTTCCCAAGACCCTTGTGTTCTGGTTTTCTTGACCCTTTTGGACAGACCTTTGGTATTCTGGATCTTTTGGATTTGACCTTGACTTCAGCTTGTTTCAGCATTTCTACCGATTGTTTGCATTGGACGCTACCCACTGCCGCCTCCTCTTGGGCAAGTACTATCGCCTTCCCTCCCTTTCTGGCAGAGAGGCATGGGCAGGGAGTTGAACTCTGACATCCTCTATCAGTGTCACCCCTCGCTATTGCTGCTGCCTAGTAGCTATTTGGCACATTTAGACCCTTTCCGCATGCGGCGAGGGAAACGCTCCCTGCCGCTACTTACCGGCTTTTTAGTGGGTCTGTTTGGGTCCGTCTTGATGAGGAGCAGTGCGAGCTCGTCGCTCCGCACTGCTCCAGCATCCAAAATGGCAGCTTCCAGTTGGTGGAGGCTCTCCACCAACCGGATAGCTTGCCAGCCTAAAGCCCGCCCCCAGCAGATCTGCAGGCATGCACTAGTGCGCGCCTGCAAATCTGCACCGGAGCACGGCGACGGAGTGACACAGGGTCGCGTGCTCCGTACTTTTTAAAAACCTCTTAAAGGAGGGTTTAAAAAGCACGCTGCGCAACCAGTTCCAGTCACTCTGGAGTGGACTGAGGTGCGGAACTACAAAAAGTAGTCCGCCCCAGTCCACTCCACGGTGCAGAAGACCTCCGTTGGAGGTCGCTCTGCACCATTTTAGTAGGCCGGTGTGGAAAGGGTCTTAGTCTGTCTTCTCAGCAAAAGCCTGTCTGATACAGGGAGACCCAACTAGCAGTAATGCTGCCAATCACCATAGTCTCTTGCGTGACAGAAGCATGCAATGCCACCACAGGGAAAAGGTAGTGCCATTGATGTTGTGGGACTCTTCTTTTGTTCTCACTAACTAAGTTTATTTCACACCATCTGTAACTCTGGGACATTTCTGTCTTAATTTCTTTCTGCATATAGATCCTTTGGCCATCTGCTGTTTACTTTTTTCTCTGTGATGGAGAAAGGTCTATTTGTTCCTGTCCTTTGTTTCTTAAGGACACACTTAGCCTTTCATTAAGCATATGCTGATTGTGAAGCTGACATTTCTATCTCCCTTGAAATTTGCAGTGGCTACTGAAAGTGCTTCTATAAAGAGAGCTTTTAAAATAGTTGACAACAATATTCTAAAAACCATTGTTTTCTGGTAAACCAAGGAAGTTTTTTTCAGGTGGTGCAGGGTATATATATGAAAGATATATGTTCTTATTCATATGTACACATCTGTAATGCTTGTGCTTGTGAAAAGTTATTTATGTCCTGGATGATTACTCAGACAGATGGGCACAGACACAAACAGCTGTTTGTTTGTTTGTTTGTTTGTTTGTTTGTTTTTATCACCAGAACCCTGTAAGCAAACTTGGCTCCCTGAGGTGGAAGAGAATTTTGGTTTTGTCATGGAGTATAGTATTTTGGTAAGAGCATTTCAGTTGGGATTCCACAACATCTTCGTCTTATATAGAACATATTCAAAGAAATTGCCATTTTAATTTGTATCAGTATGCAAAGAGATGTCATAGCACTTTTGAGACTAGATGGAAGAAAGAAGTTTGTAGCATAAGCTTTTCTAGACTCAGTTTGCTTCACTGGATGCAGTGTGTGTATGATTTTATATAGCGATGTTATATAGATATTCTGATATGATCACAGAGCAGATCTGCACCTCTAAGTGAGAGATACCAGCCATGACTAACTTTGGTGCCATTGTTTTCCCATGGATCTTCCTTAAGCACCATTCCTCTAAGCATCACAGAGGAAGAGAAGGTCTTCTTGGTGGGCTGTTTCTAGTCCCTGGATCTCCCTCCTCAGCACAGCAAGAATACCCCTCTCCTTGCTGTCCTTCCAGTGGCAGGCAAAGACTTCCCCATTCTTTGGAAGGGGTTTCTTCTTTTCTGTTCAATAAGGTTCTGTACTGTTATTAAAAAGTTTTCACTTTCTCCTCAATGCATGTCTTAAATTGTTTCCATTTTTGAAAATTTAATTACATTTTAATGATAAACTTTTGTGTGTGTTTTATTTATTTAATATTTATTTTATTTTCTAAGCCACCTGGAGCCAATTCTGATAGCAAAAGTGAGATATAAATAAAATGAGTGAATGAATGAAGGAATGAATATGCCTGCATCCATCCCATAAATTTTTCTCCTCACTCCTTTCTTTCTTTCTTCATAGCCTTTCACTCCTTTCAGATAATTATGACTTTTCTTTTTTAAAAATGGACAAGGTCCCACCTGTTTACAAATTATTCCTGTAATCCATCCTGAGTCCATGAGATGAGCCACTCTAAAATCAATGCAAGAAGATACAGGGATAAATGTGACATTCATTTCTTAAGTATTCTTCTCTGGGCCCATTTATTCTGAAAGCATAAAGTTTGTTTAAGAGAACTAGTGTGGTGTAACAGTTTGAACATTAGACTGCAACTCTGGAGGCCAGAGTATGAATACCCACTTGGCCATGGAAACCCACTGGGCATCCATGGGCAAGCCATACACTCTCAGCCTCAAAGGAAGGCAAAGGAAACCCCCATCCAAACAAATCTTGCCAAGAAAACCCCTGTGATAAGGTTGCCATAAGTCAGAAACAACTTGAAGGAACACAACAACAACAACAACAACAAACAACAACAGTTTGCCCAAATTGGAACCTGAGTTTCATGTAAGGAAGAAATTATTGAAAACCCACTAAAATAATTTTAAAAATTACAGTGTTTGTAAACTAAGTGTCTTATTTCACATGTTAAATCTGAAGGTTTCTATGGGACGGAGGCAATTCAGAGAATACTTTCCATTAAGACAATAAAGTGATACTGACTTTAGCATGTTGAAAACAGGCAGAAGCATATGTTGGTCTGTTATTTACATATACAACTCAGTGCCAGAAGCTAAACAATATAGATCCACACATTACCTCCATTTTTAATTCCAAACAAACATTAGTTTGACATAATCCAAATAAAATCTGCAAATTACTGAGCCAGAATGGCATCCGCTGAAGTTAAACATTAACTGAGATGTAGACAAAATCATTTCCTTTTCCAAGGGAGCAAAAAAAATCTTATTATTAAAGAATTTCCCACATACATATTCTCGACTAATTCCCATTAAAATCAATACAATCTACAATGAGAAAGAACATTTATAAATCGTAGGCTAATTATCTTTTAAATGATCAGTTTCCTCCCTGAAATTCTCTCCCACATGGACCACTCTGAGAAAGCAAAGACAGTTTAACAACAGTAAGGCTTAAAAGTCAAGGATTTTTTTTTTTCCCCTAGGGATGAAAATGTGATTTTGGATATCCATGCAGAGACATGATTCTCAGGAAGAACTATATGAGGATTTTTCAAAGTGCGGGAAGCAGCCCTGCCAAAGTGTCTGGGTTACTTGCAGCTCACAGAAAGGAGAAACCAAGGACTTGCTGCTGAATTTGATCTCATGCAGAGCCAGGGAATAGTGGGGAGGAAAGATCCATCTTGTAAATAATGCATATTTGCTTTTTTGGTTTTTTTCCAGCTCCTCTCTAAATAGAATGTACAGGGTTGAGAAAGGAAGAGCAAGATTGCTTTGAGTCCCCTGAGCCTCCTGTATAGAAATGTCAAGACAGCAATCCTGCAATTCTTTGATTACCTACAGGGGAGTAAGCTCCATTGATCTCAGGGGGACTTACATACAAGTAGTAAGTTGTATTCACGTACCACACATCACCATGGACACTTTAGATATCCTGATGGTAACTTTTTTTAAAAAAAATCTCCAGTCTTTTACATGTCTACTTAGAAGTAATTTAGAAGTAATTTCCACTGAGTTCAGTGGGACTTGTGAGTGCAGGATAGCAGACTAAATTTCAAATGGAAACAAACTAATCTCATGTCATACTTCCCTTGGCAAAGAGGAAATGATGCTGAGACAAGTTATTGCTAAGCACAATAGAAGGAAATTAACTCCTACTTCTAGCACCTTGTAGCAAAGCATGTGGAATGAGACCAGCATTCAGTTCAGGTTACACCCTTGCACTTTTTTTTTGCAAGGGCATAACCTCATGAATCTGGGCACACAGGAGAAGGCTAGAATGTTTTTCTCAAAATATTCAGAACATGAATACATCTACCTTCTCCCTACTCACTGTCCCAGAATTTTACAGCTTTTCTTAATTTCCTCTCCATTTCAGATGGCGGGGTGGGGGGCAACCAATGGTGAGTGAAGGAATTTACAGGTAGGCTGTGCAAAAAATCAGTTTACTGAATGCAGAGTTGAGGGAAAGGGGTGGGATAGAGTTACTAGCAATAAAAATGTGTCAGACATCCAAAGAGTTTTATGCCAAAAAGATCTGTGTTTAAAAAGAGAGGCTTTTTTTTCTCCCAGCGTCCCTTTCTCCAAATCCCTTGCAATATGATCACGTCACTATCTCATAAAAAGAATATTCTCATTAGTGCCAATTGGCACAGTTATCTATGAAACCAACAAGGGATTAAGCCAGAATGGCTATTTGTTGTGCCTTCCTTTTTCTAACAACTCCTCTGTTAAATTGTGACAATACTGGTCCACCAACCCCAGGTTAGGGCACACTGAGAGTCTCACCTTTTCCACTCAACACACACACACACACACACTTGGAGGAACTAAATCCCACTGAGCTTAATAAGGAGACACCCGCTGATGGCAATGTATGTTGGATCGGGTCCTTCTTGCATAACTGCTAGCAAAGAAATGGAAGGAGCAATAAGGATGAGAAGATCTCATTCAGGGTACATATTTGAGGGAAACTAGCTCTATTTTTCCAAGAGCTTCACAGGAGCTGTACTCTCCAGAGGCATTTCATAAGCCTAAATATTCTCCTGTCAGAAATTATTTCAGATTAATGGTTAATCTAATTATTCCAGAGGCAGTCAACTGTGTGTGTGTGTGTGTGTATGTGTGTGCGAGAGAGAGAGAGAGAGTACTAGTTTTGTTTTAACTTCAGAAGAATCAGAAAGATGTTGTGAAAACAACGTGGCATCACTAACTAATAACACCCATCTATATAGCAAGCACCTTGCAAACATGTCATCTTAAGATTTCCTTCTGCTCTCTAGATAACAATCAGTGGAGTGAAAGGTGTTCCACCATAACATTATATGTTATAAAATTATTTTTAAAAAAAACCTAAAACAAAGCCAGCTGCAAAAGGTAGGTATTCTCCAGTCCGAGGACAGAGCATCCTGATCACCAAATAAACAAACCCTGAAACAAATAAACCCTGCCTCCTGAGAGCACCAGAGAAAACTATTTATATTTTGCCAGAAATCAATAGGTACCAAACTGACCACTAAGGGGGTGGGGAACACGTAGGACTGAAGATCCAAAGTGCTGTTCTGCTTGGGGTGGGGTGTTTCCATATTGACCGAGTTAAACCTGCTGCATCTTAGAAACTAAAGTAAAGAAAGAAACACCCACGAGTATCTCATATACCTTCTAACTTAGTGGACATCACAGAAATGGGAGCTTCCGTGGATGCCTTGGCTGGATACTGTGGTGGGTATGCTCCAAGCGCACACAGGCATATCCAGCCATCATCCAAAAGGCTGTGCTAAAAATATCTAGGTGGGGCAGTTGGTTCAGGAGCAATCCTCTGCCTGTAAGAGTTTCAAAGAACTCTCCTCCAAAATCCTTCCCCTACCATAAAATGCATGCACAGATCTCTCCAACTTTGCAAGGCTCCTTTCTAAAAAATCATGCACAAATCTATAGTCCGGGTGCCATAGGGGAGTTGCTGTGTTGTTTTTTTAAAAGAGAGGTCCTTACCTTCCTGACCCCATGAAAACCATATGCTGCTGCAACTTGATTCGCTTCTGCGGCTCCCCCTTTGTGAAACTCCACCAAAAAATGGTTGGTGTAGACGTCCCTGTCGGAGGCTGAGGCAAAACGGAGGAGCCCCATTAAAAAGAGGCCAGCGGTCTTCCAGTGGGGAGCAGCGCCTGCCTTCATGGCTTTTTCGGACAGGGAGAAGTGCGAGGGAACGGTGACGGTGATACGAGTACAGATTAAATAATGAGGATAATAATAATCAGCAAATAGGAATTATGTCGCTGGGGCTGGGGGGAAGGGTAGGTCTGGAGCCTGCAAAAATCAGTCGGTGCTCTGGCTCAGCATCTCTCTCTCTCTCTCTCTCTGTGCGTCTTCGGAAGAGGGGACTCGGATGGGCTGGCGGCTCGTGAGATGATTCCGGCGCGTGCGTGCGCCGCGCGCGATGCCAGCGCCGCATTTGGGAGCTCCTTTTCACGGAGCATGCAGCGCGGAGGCGTAAAGCAAGCACCAACCGGGGCGAGGGGAGACGGCGGGGGGGCTGCCAATCCCTTGGAGGCGAGAGGGCGCGCGGAGGGAGGGCGGCGGGGCCGCCGCCGGAGGGGCTGGGCTGGAGCGCCTTGCGCTCCGCCGCCGCCGCCGCTTACTGATTCAGCACCCTGGAGAGCTCCTCCATTTCCCCAGCCCGCAGCCGGAGGAAAGGAAAAGCCCGGGGGAGGCGAGAGGGGAGGGGAGGGGAGGGAGGGGAGGGGAGGAAAGAGGGGGTGGCGCTCCAATCAGCAGCGGGGTTGTCCTTGTTTTTGTGTAACTCGAGGCGAGGGGGAGAGAGGAGTCGCGCTGCTTTTCCTTCCCCCTGCGCGCTGGAGTGTGATAGCGGTAGGATTCCACTTTCAACCTCCTATGGAATCCTGGGGTTTGCAGTTTCGGGAGGGGCCGGCCGGCCCCTCCCGAAACTGCAAACCCCAGGATTCCATAGGAGGTTGAAAGTGGAATCCTACCGCTATCACACTCCAGTGAGGAAGTGGCCCCGATCAACCTCTCCGCCCTCCTCGGAGATTTAGTGGGACCAACTCCAAAGAGGGGCGTTCTGAACTTGGGAAGGAGAGGGGGAGCTTCGACAACAGGGAAGGGTGGGAGCCGATTAAAACCGTGGGAAGGGTGGGAGCCGATTAAAACAGGGAAGGGTGGGAGCCAATTAAAAAACTCCATCCCCACAGTGATCAGCTGAAAAGATTAGATTTCAGACCCTCCTAAACGCATTCCTCGCCTTCCCACCATTCCAAGTTGCTTACCCTTAGGTTTAAATTTTATACTGTTCATCATGAGGAAACAGTGACCGTCCCAGATCTTAAAGAGGAGCAGCAGCAGGGGTAAGGGTTGCCCCTATGACTTACTTTTAATTCAGATTAGGGCTCTTGGAACGTTTTCCTGTTTGGAATCTGGCCCACGAATCCCCAAACCAATTTAGGTGGTACTTTAGGTCTGAGGAGGTCTACAGACCTCTAGAAAATGCTTATCTCATTCAGGGGTAATCTGGGAGCGATCGGCTCTGCAGCAATGTGTGAGGGTGGAGAGGGCTGCGTCCTTCTTGGAACAGAAGGTGGTCTGGAGAGTTGAAATGGAAATGGAAGATGAAGAATCAGCCAGGTGGCCTTTCCTGGCAAGGAATCAGGGCGAGAAATCATGTTGGCTGCTCCTGTCTGGCCTTACTTTTCAGGTTTTAGAGATGATGTCTGAAGCATCACTCCCCCATCTCAGGGCCAGTTCTACCGTTAGATAGAGTGAGGCAGCTTTTGGGGGGTGTTGCTGGGAAGTTTAGGACTGGTAGCAATCCTCCATGCCGCCCTAGCCATTCCCCTAGGTTGGAGGGCAGGACATTGCTGCTCTTAAAGGTCATGGACTGTTTTAGGGTAAGGGACATTTTGTTGCTGTTGTGTGTTTTCAAGTCATTTCTGTCTTAGGAAGATCCTAAGGTAAACCTGTCATGGGAGTTTTCTGAGGCTGGATATTTTAGGGTAAGTTATATACATGTACCTCCTTACTGCTATACCTCCCAGCCAGCCAACAAGTTACAACTTCCAGATGTGTGTTGTGTATATGTGCCTTCACTCTGTCTGTCAAGTTGTCTGTCAACTGTCATCCCCTGAGTTTCATGGGGTTTTTGTAGGCAAGGAAATACTCGGAGTGCAAAAATAAAATTAAAACTCATGGATGCAAGCAGGTGGTTGTCAGAAAATATTCTGCCTCATCCTGTTTAAAATTCTGAACACATACATTTACAAGGAGTGGTAAAATGTAAATGGTAAAGGAATGGTAATAGCACCTGTGACAAGAGACATACAGACAGTAGTGGCAATCCAAAGGAAAAGCAAGATTGGATATTTTCCATTTCTTTTACTGTCACATCCCATGGTCCTAAATTAAAGTTGCAAGATGTTGATTGCTCATTAAATAATGTCAACTTTGTTGTGCTGTGGACAGAAAACTCATATCCCCAGTGGAACTTCAGAACAATGGACAAATCCACGAAAAATAATTATTCATTCATCAACTATATTAACAAACATGATCGCTATGTTCACTTTTGGTAGAAAAGGAAATGCAAACTAACAAAGGCAATCACAACTAACTAAATTGCATAGCTTTGGACTTAATTCCCTTTTATTTTAATAAAATCCATCATAACTGACTTTTGCTAGAGAGCCTCCCAATTTGAGAGTAGGAGGAAAATTCTCAAAGAAACCTGTGTAAACTTCAGGTCCACTAATTACTTTTCATGGGTAAGTGTATAAGTTAGATAAGGAAATAATTCTTTGAGGCTAAATCCTTTGCTGTTTTTTTTTTAATCAAGTGTAACACTCACAGGTTAATTGTGAAAATATTCTAATTCTGGGGTCTCTTGAGTGCATCCAAAGAGAAAATCACTCCATGGTAAATGAGTTATAAAGTATGCAGTTGATTAACTAAGTGATTGCTCCCAGAAATACAGGTGGTTTCAAAGAGGGTATGCATGCACCGAGCAACTTAATTTAAAAATATGTTAAAGGGGAAAATTAATATTCAGTTCTTACACTGAACTGCCCATTAAATATCAGATCCCAGGAAGTGATATGAGATTTGTGACATAGGCATGTGAGGGAGATGAGTTTGTCTCAATTGGCTGAGCAGAGGCACACAATGGGAAAGATAAGGAGGGGAGCCAAAGGCCAAATGTATTTCCAGGTAGAAAAAAGATGAAATTGATACTTCACTGGTGGGGAAATTTCTTTTCACTCTTGGGGAATGTCTTAGGGCTGCAGGGGTGGAGGGTGGTTTATGCATTACTTTACATTAAAAATAGTCTAGACTATACATTGGAGAGAACATAAGGACATATAAAAACATTGGTATGGGAAAACAACAGTGTGAAATTAAACAAGTTAAAACAAAACCCTGTATTTGGGATTCATGCAGGTTCCTCTTAAAATGGTCACTCTGCATCTTATTGGAGAATAGCAGAGGGGGCAGATAAGCCAGGCATGCGCACGGGTTATTTTTCTACAGCTGGACCATCCAGGAGCAACACAAATGCTCCCAAATATCAAAAACTGGGGAGAAAATACAAAATCATTAGTGTCCCAAAGTCCACTTGCTTTTGAAAAACGGATACTTTAAAAATGTTAAGCAGTGCAGGGGAGAGCACTTCAGTTTTTTGACCAGAAACAAAGAAGTCTGAGAAATCAGGAAAAGTCAAAGGCCAAATGACAGGCTGGGGTGGGGGCAGCATACAGCCTTTGGGCTATCCTTTACTTGTTGCTGTTGTGTGCCTTCAAGTCATTTCCAACTTATGGTAACTCTAAGACAAAACTATCAGGGGGTTTTCTGAGGCTGTGTGTATATGACACACCCAAGGTCACCCAGTGGGTTTCCTGGCTGAACAAGAAATTGAACCTTGGTCTCCAGCATTATAGTCTGATGCTCAAACCACTACACTATGCTGGCTGTCCTTTACTTAGACCTGAATAATTAGGATTTTACTATCGCCCTGCCCTACCAGTTCTTGGAATAAAAACAGGCAAGTGACAGTATAATTGAGAACAGAATACTGACATTTCCACTACGTTCCTGCTGGTGATCTCTGGTGGAAGAAGGGATTGTGATAGGGATCTTGCTTCTGTTTGTCACACTGGAGATAGTTGGAGGGAGGACAGGGGAAAGGACTGTGTGCCAGACCTCAATCAACAGCAGAACCAACCTCCATCACTCACAGTGTCTGTTGCCCAATAAAGCAGGTTTGAGGAAGGGTGTTGGGCCAGGAGACACTACTTCAATATACATAACTAAGTAGCTAATCCAGGATGTTGTTTTTTATTTATATCCCATCTTTCTTCCAATATGGGACCCAAGGTCACTAAAAGTTCAGAATTAATTAAATTAATACAAAACAATTAAACAATATATTAAAATATTAATTTAAATCAGTTTTTTTAAAGGCAGGATGTTATAGTAGTTTGGACAATGGTAGAACAGGATTTGAATCCCTACTCGGCCATGGAAACCCACAGGATGAGCTTGGGAAAGTCACACTTTCTCAGCCTGTGAGGAAGACAAAGGCAACTCCCCTCTGAACAAATCTTGCCAAGAAAACCTTGTGATAAGTTCTCCTTGGGGTTGCCATAAGTCAGAAATGGCTTGAAGGCACACAACAAAATTATAAAAATAATGATAGAAGTACAAATACAACACAACACAAATTAAAAGACCTTCAATACAAGACAGCTATCACTCTGATAAACTGAGATGTCTTTCCCTGATGGTGGAGGGAGAGTGGTAGCCAACCTAGCCTCTTCTGGCAGAGAGCAGCCACTGAGAAGGCTGTCTCTTGTGTTCTCACCAAAGTTACCTGTGGTGGTGATGGGATGGAAGAAAATTTTCCCCTAAGGATCTTGAAACTTTGGCAGGGTCATTTCAGGAGGTAGTCTGGATCCAAACAGTATGGGGCTTTATAAGCCATAAGCAGCACTTTCAGTTATGCCCAGAAACAACCAGTAGCTGGTGAAGCTGTTTCAACAGGGGAGTTATATGTTCTCTGTAACCAGCCCCATTAAATGGTCTGGCCACAGCATTTTGGATCCACAACAGTTTCTGAAGGCAGTCCAAGGTAGAGAGAGTTACAGTAACCCAAAGGGGATACACTCAAGGCATTTGTGACTGTGGTCGTATCTAATGTACCAAGGAACAGACACAGCTGATACGCCAGCTTTAACTAAGCGAATGCACTCCTGGCCTCTGCCGAGACACTGGCCTCCAAGTTCAAAACTGAGCGCAAGGTTTGAACCTGAGACTTGTACCATAATCCAGCAAAACATGAGCAAACTCCAGCTAAAGTAGCCATCACTAAGGCTGCAATCGTATGCAACAGTTTCCAAGAGAAAAGTCTATGGCTAGGCAAACATATGTAAGATGGTCAGCCTGTCCCACTGTTCATTTGGAATCTATTCATGTTATCAAATGTAAGTTAGAAGGCATCAAACTGCAGCCAAAGTTCAGTTTAATGGGCAACCTTGAAGCTAACTAAATCTCTGATTTCTCTGCAGCACTTTCTTTCAGGAAAGCACTCTCAACGTTTCAAAACACTCTTACAGAATGAATTGCAGAGGAACCTAGCCATCTCCTTATTGTTATGCCAAATTTCTTCACCTATAAAGCATGTTGCATAGAGAAGCAGGAGAGGCTTGCTTGAGATTTCTGCTTCCTTTTTGATGGAAAAAGTGAGCTCTTTGCAGAAGAGGACAAAATACACTCCCATAAAATCTAACAGCATTTTTCAGCAAGTCAGCTCAGCTGCTGAACACTAAACCAAAACAAGAACAACTGCCCCCCTGCAAAAAAGAAAAGAAAAAAAAAAACCTCTGGCAGGTTTTTCATAATCCATTTTGAAAATGGACTGCAGACTTTAATCCATCCTGGAAAAAGCCAAGTGAAAGCAGTGTGGATTAAATGTAGACTGAGCTATTTAATTTTCCCCGAAATTTTCCCTCCCATTCATTTCAGAGGCAAAACAAAACGACAACATGGAGAACACAACAAAAACCAACAGGTGAAATAAAGCAGATGAAGATTTGCTCTAATTATTGTATTTGCTGGCATATAAGATGCACCGATATACATGAGGCACCCCATTTATACACTGGCAAATACTATTTGCTGGCATATAAGATACACTGGCGTGGAAGATGCACTCTATTTTCAAACAGTATTTTTTGGGAACAAAAGTGAGTCTCATATGCCAGCAAATACAGTACTCAGGACTTTTTCATTTATTATTTTAAAGCAGGGGAGGGCAACTGCAGAGGAGACTTCAGCCATTTTTTCACCTCTAGCCACCCTTCCACCAGTGGAGCATACTAATATGCCTGCCCAAACTGGAATTTTGAGCTGATTGTCACCAGTTTTTCAGTGTTTTGAAAGTTTTAAGATATGTGGGGAGCTTGGGAGGTTTAGGGGACAAAACAGCTGCATTTTCCAGTGGTTTTGAACCATGGGGAGATTTGGGGAAAATATCACTTTTAAAAAAAATTGTGAGTCTGAGGGCTTTGAGGAGCTTCAGAGGGTCACAAAATGGGGCCCCACAGGCTGCATGCAATCCACTGGCTGTATTTTTTCCTGCCGCTGATTAACAGCACCCTGCATCTGCTTCAGAAACAAAGAATATGGAGTTTGCTTGTTTGTTTTTTTAATTTTGTTTTTCCATTACTTCCCCACTTTTCTCTCTTCACCCCCTTGCCCAAGTCTGTCATGTGTCTGTCTGTTGTTGATGTGTGTAAAAGTCATTTTCAACTTATGCTGATCCTGAGATGAACTTATCACAATCACAGCTTGGCAATATTTGTTGGGAGGGGGGTTTGCCTTTAACTTCATCTGGGGCTGAAAGATTGTGACCTGACCAAGGTCACCCAATGGGTTTCCGTGACTGAGCAGAGATTTGAATCTTGGTCTCCAGAGTCTTAGTCCATTGCTCTAAGCACTGTACCATGCTGGCTCATGTGTCTATTTACTGTATGTCTTTTTAAAAAAAAAAAAAAGTAAGACTTTAGAATGAATTTTGTACTTGAGACATTTATTTCAGTCAAAAGAGAAAGGACACAAATGGAATAAAATATATGCAAATTCAGCAAAATCCTAACCACTAAAGTCAATGGAGAAGAGAAGGTAAAAAGTGGATATGCATGGCACATGACAATTGAGTCCAATGCTGTAGTTTAAGCAATTTTGTCACTTGAACATTTTATGCCCAGTGATTTTGTTCTTCTGTTCTCAAGTACTAATGCAAAAAGCAATTATCTCCCCCAAACAATCACAATGTTACCCTCTGTAAATTTTGTTAACACTCCAAAATTTTCTAGAAAAGTCATCAAAGCCCAAGCTAAGACAAAGGAAAAAATAATAAATTAGATAGTATAGGTAAAAGCAATGCAATTTATGTTACTCAGGGTTTTGAATCCAGTAAAGGGACAAGTGGCTGAGATTCCATGGAATCTGCCTGTGTAGAACATCTTCCAACATGTGCACATTCTCTGATGTGTCTTGGAGATGAAATGCACTATCTGGATAATGTACAAGACACTGTTGAGATATGGACATCCCCAAGACTTGCTCCAGACACATTTCTACCCCTACTACAACACAGAGAGGCCACTTCAACAGCCACTAGAGCATTCTAGAATGGCCACTGGCATGTTGTCACTGCCTTAGGATGTCAGCCAAGCTTAATTCTTCTCCACCATTAAACAGCATCTTGGCTACTGCACAAAATGCACCCAAGATCTGCAGTTTAACTCAAGGCATGTTGGAGATTAAGTATATTGACTGAGGATTATGCACAAATATATTTTCATAGATTATTTATACCTCCTCCATGATGCATGATGAATGTGCATATTAGCTAGTTGTTATGCACATTAGCTACTTGATCCATATTGCAAAATATTTGAATAAGTGAGGAGGAGACAAATAAGTATTGGGTGGAAACACTCAAAACGGTTCTCCTTGGCTGAAGTTCCAGCCCCGATAAGAAGCCCTAACCACTTACCAGGCCTTTTGTGGACTTTGGAGAAAGCAACCAATCAACAACTCCCTGGCTAGTGCATGGGGAAGGCCACTTCACCTGGGTGGGAATCTCAAATATCCCTTGATCCGTCAGTAAACTGAACCATAATTTCAAAAGTCAGATAATGTATTTTCTTTTTCTTTTTCTCAAAAGACAGAACTTGTTCAGTTCTGGTTTTGAACAGCATAACATGGCATTATTAAAGAAAAGGTTGAAATTTAAATTAGTTTTGCATGACTCACAGACGAGTAAAACTAGATGGGCATTATTCCAAGGAAACCCCAAATTGTCATCAAGAAGCTCTCAGGCATTTTGGAGCTCTCTGAGAAAGAAACTAAATTGCTTAAGCACTTAATACCACTGGTGAGCATGTGAGAAAATGGTTTCTGGAAGATGGATAAGAGGAACACAGAAATCATCTAATATTAGGCTTGTGAAAAATGTGTCCATTTTTTCAAACACCAAACACTTTTTGTTGGAGGTACATCTTTTTCTGAAATACCTCATGGACATGTAATGTACCACAAGGGTTGCATGGTCCATCTCATGGGCTACGTGATGCTCATGGGCCCACTTTTGGGGGCCCCAAAGCCATCCAACACCCTCCCAAATGTTTAAATAAACATTTAGCACAGTTTTCAGGAAATGTTTGCCCGCAAATAAGAAAGCCCCTCAAGCATATGAAAATACATAAAATATGCCCCAAGAACCCTTTACCTCCATTTTTCTCTGCAGTTCCTCTTGAAATGGCAAACAGGAAGTGATGTGACATCATATCCTATCAACATTGTGAGAGGTACTGCAGAGGAAAATGGTGGTATTGGGACTTGCTGTGATGGAGTGAGACCCATTGGAAAGACCTCCTTCTGAATCCCTGAAGAGTCATTGCCCATCAATGGCAGGAGATGAAGGAATGATGGGAAGTGTACTCCAAATGCTTCTGGAGAAAAACAGCTTGGGGAAGGCTAGTTCATAGTATGAGCATCAGAAAGCTTGGAAGAGTCACTCTTTTAGGCTGTATCTTCCAGAATTCCCCAGCCAGTACAGGCATTTTCCAAATTCTGTTAGAGTACTTAAATCTGGTTCCCTGCTTTTTATCTAAAGCAGCTGATGTCAGACTAGAAACTGAAAAAGAAAGATAGGAAAAGAAAGACATTTTAAAGCTGACTGGTGGACCTTTCTACATGTAATATACAAACAACTTGCAGAACTTTGGTCAGTGAGAGAAAGCTAAAGTCATTTACTACTTTTCCCCCTCACCCTAGTTCCACAGAATGGAGATTTTACACTTAAGAAACATGGGGCCACTGAGCTCAGCTGAGTGTCTAGAGTGAGTGTCCCACCTCAGATGCCCTAAGGCTGGCACTGAGTCCAGAACCTCAGCTTGGGATGCTATCATTCACCTTACTTGGGTTGTCCTCTTTGGCAGTCCTGCCCAATGGGGCACTGTAAATCCATACAAGAGAAAGAACCCATAGTGCTAGCTCAAGCCATGGAACTATTTGATATTAACTCAGGGATGAGGAAGATGTGGACTTCCAGGCACTGTTGACTGAAATTCCCATCATCCCTCACTATTGGCCATGCTAGGGCTAGGGCTGATAAGCTCTGTGGTCTAACAACACATACTTTGGGTAGGGGCAGTGAGGAAGAACCTATAGTTTTCACACTCCAGACTGGGCATCTTGTTTGGAGGGGTCTTCATCAAGGGGATTTCAGAGTCCAGCTAAACTCTTATCTAAGAGGCTTTTGCCAAAAGGTATCTGGTTCAAAGGAGGTAATGTCATAGCAGTGAGGTATCAAGTAATCTGAGATTACTGTGAAAGTTATCATGATAGCTGGAAAAAACAGAGGAACAAATCCACTCTTGACTTTCCTGATGCTCTTCCCACTGATGCTCTGAGTTGAATGTGAGCTCTGCTCATGTTCAACCTCTGAAGGGAAAGCGACAAACTGGAAAAGCTCCTTCAAATTCAGGAAGATCAGTGGTAAAATCTATACACACACACATACACTATGGTGGTGGTTACCCATATATCTTCTAAATATTATTTTTAGTTACTATGGGAAGGGTTTTTCTTCATTCTCTCTCTCTCTTTCCTCTCTCTCTCTGTGTATGATTGTGTGTTATCTGTATACGTATGTAGAGTACATATCCAGCCATAACTATCTGATCTCCACATTCTGTGGCCATTTCCACACTACACTGTTATAGTACTATTATTCAACATCCTGTGGAATTCTAGTGTTTGTAGTTTCCTGAGGTCAAAGAGCTCTCTGGGTGAGAATTCTAAAGGCCCCTCCCTAAACTGCAAACCCCAGGATTCCACAGGAGGTTGAGAGTAGAATAATAGCAGCACTATAACAGTGTAGTGCAGAAATAGCCTCTGATTCTATTAGATTGACACAACCTTGCACAGCTTTGGATCTTGATAGTTCCCTCTTCCTACATATCCTTGCCAGACCATTAAGGCCTGCTAAGGGAGTCCTCTTGCCCTCTTTTGTGTCCTACCCTTCATGTGGAGAGAACAGGAGGCAGCACTTCTCTTGGATGCCTGGCTGGTGCCACCATTGGACTCACTTTGGCACCAGAGCAGAACTTGGCTTTTCACTTAACTTCTGATTTATCGGATCTTGGGAGTTTGTTATTGTTGAATTATTTTAATTGCTCCCATTTTCTAAAATAATTTAAAATTTGTTTTATTGATTACAACCTGTTCTTAGATCTACACATATAGAATGGAAATAATCTAATTACTAAATAAACAAATGACCTTACAGGCCCTTCTATACTTATTATTAAGATTCTAAATTTACCAGAGAAAGAGAAAGAGCGAGAGAAAAAGATGTCACCTCCTCATTTAAATGAGTGACTTGACCTTTTGTCTTTCCACTTTTTATGTGTGGAGCTGCCTTCTATGTCACCTACATGCTGCCACTTTTTTAAAAAAATCACTGGTAACTAGTTGCTTCCATGTCAGCTTGTAGTTGACAGGCACTATCCAAGCGTTGGACCTATTTGGAGGAAAGGGTTCATCACCTTATTTGTATCTCCTTTACAGTTTGCAATAAAATCTGGAGCAGATTCACTACCTCATGGAAATGGAAGCTACCAGTTGCCACTGTCAATGATACCTGCTCCATTTGCAAAGCACTCATCCACTCCCACTTTTCCAACCCTCATGTCCAACTGTCATGAAGCCTAATAACTCTATTTGCTTATTATCCTTCTTTCTTACCCTGCCACCTCACCTTCCTCAGTTACCAACTGGCAAAATATAGGCTGTTAGCTCTTCTGGGCAGCTCATCTGTCCTTTTTTTTTTTTAAATTTATGCTCTGTAAGGCACAGATGACACTGTATCAACAACAACAACAACAACAATTCTACATTCCAAAATCTAATATTTTTTACTGCTTTCCGAGCTTGAAATCTCTGTTTCCCAAACTTCAGTGTAGAGGTCTACTAGACACACAAATGCCACTTGTGTGGTATCCATCATTTCCACGTGCATCTGCCTTTAGCATTCACCTGCTGTATTAGTAGTATCTAGTTTGTCTGTGGAGTATGCAACTGTCTGTCCTTTTTTTTTAATTGCATACTAATTCCATCATTACCATGCAACTTCTCTAAGAAAGTCTGCATTTATAGAATCAATATTAATAATTATGTTAATATTCAATCCTCTCTGCCCAGGAATGCAGAAATGGATTTTCAAATGCAGAGTATATCCTAAATTCAGCAGGCTAATCCTTTTATAGATTAATTGGTGTGTTCATATAATGAAACCACCAGAGTCTGCAAAAAGAAAAGAAAAGAAAAGAAAAGAAAAGAAAAGAAAAACAACCAAGGAAGCCTTCTCACAATGAGAAAAGTCACAGACCTTTGTAGCACATGATACCATTAGGTAACCAGGAAATCTGTATCCTTGTCACTTCAAAGAACAGAGGCCACCCTCCTGGACAAAATACCACATAGTTTAGAAATAATTTCTTAGAGCTATGTCAGTTACAAGGGTCATTAGGAATAATTGGGTGTATTGCCTTTAATGATAAGTGGGGTGATAGCAACTGGGTTTTCACAAGGGCAAAAAGAATACAGCTGCACATTTTCTGAGATTAGAAGAGTGTTGATCTGTGAAAAAGAAGAAAACTACATCAGCATTTTAGGATTTCTTTATATATTGCACAATAAAAATGATAGAACATACATACCAAGCAACACCTTATCACTATAAGAAAATTTAACCTAATGTTTTGTTTCTTTATGGGTAATTACATATTTCTCTCCGCCTTCCTATTTCCTATCTAAGAGCACAGGCTGATATCTTCCACTTAAACTTTACATAAAACCCCAAAACTTAAGAGAATGTAACAGGCCCAAGGTTACCAGTAAATTAATGCCTCAGTAGATAGCAAACACAAGCAGTTTCCCAGGGTTGGAGGACTGAACCAACCCACCCACCCACAATCAGGTACAGTGCATCCACCAAAATGGCTCCTACCACAGTTTCTCCAGTATTTCAGCAACAACTGCTCCCTACGGTGGAAGACAGGAGGCAAGGAAAAGAAGGAAGGGCAGACAGAAGGAAAAGAATGCAGAAAGCACCTGGTTTTTCCCAGGTGGGGATTTTAGAAGCAGAGGCAGGACAGGACAGGAAGAGCTGCTGCAAAATGATTTTGAGATCCATGCATGGCCAGGAGACTGCATGATGTTCTCTCTTACTCTACAGACATCAAAAGCTCCCTAGACGCCCTTCATCCTAAAGTTGACAACCTTAGCTTGAGGTGACCGTTAGCTTTTTGCTCTTGCGCCATTCAAGATACTCATTAGGATAGAACACTGACTATTCAGTCATATTGGAAAAATAAGGAAAAAAAACTTGTACAAAGGATAGTAGCCTGGCTAGATATCTTCCATGGCTTGTCAGATTTATATTTGGAGGACTGCTCAGCCAAAGAACCCCCACCCACCCAATCTCAAGTTTGGTAGGGCTCAGATGCAACAGGCTTATTTCCAGTTAGATGTGTGTGACTGACCCAGCACTTACACACAGAAGTGTGGTGAGGGCCAGGTGGCGTGTGTGCTTTTCAGCAGTGATGTATTTAAGTCTTTTATTCCAAGTCTCAAGTCAACTCTCAAGTCTCTATCTTCAAGTCTCAAGTCAAGTCTCAAGACCTTGCAAGATACTTTCAAGTCAAGTCTCAAGTCAACTCTCAAAGCTGGGAGTCAACTTTATACCCCAACATGTGTTACCCTGTATTGTGGGGGTCCTGGGAGGGATGCCCAAATATACAAGCAAAAACACAAGATGGGGAAATTAACTCGAGCACTCTCTTAAGCTAGCGAGAGGCAGGGTAACTTTAGCTGGGATCTTTTACCCTATGTATACAGCGTCAGTTCAGAAGAGCAGTCAGGCAGTTTTAAGAGAGTAAAATTAATAGTTTTATTAAAGGACAAACAACAGAAAAAAATACCACAAGCACACAGCTAACTAGAAATGAGAGTTTTCAGGGGGAATGGGTGATACGACACCTTTTCTCGTAGTCCTGGAGAAAATGGAGAGTTGCAGGGAAGAAAGCTCAGCGCGGTTCGCTGAGGGGGCGACTCACTGGACAAACAGACAGCAAGGCAGGATAGCAGTCCGGAGTGTTCCGGGAAGAGAGGCAGACTCAGTTATTGGGAATTGAGGGGACAACTTCACTGGACAGAGTGACAGCAAGGCTAGATGGAAGCCCAGGGCGATCCGAGGAGGACTCGGAATCGGGGACCTTTTATAGGGTAGATTGTGCCTACAGGCCATGCCATGTTTGGTGAGAACAAAGGAAATTTGGAGCAGGACAAAAGCATTGGAAAAGGTCAAGTTTTACATGATGAGCTTAGCGCTGGACAACAATAGTATGGCTAGTATGCAAATGGCTCAGCATAAAGAAAGTGCCGGCTCTCAGCCGAGCATCTTTGTGTAAAGTTGCACTTAAGCAAGGTGTGTCTGCAAGAAGTGGTCCCTGAAGCAACAGAGAGGCGTTAATCTGCCTGCCTAAATGAGGTTTGGAATGTACAACCATTAACGGCTGCGCCTGTTTATGTGCTTGTCCGGTGACCCATGCAAACACGTGAAGCAGGATGGCAGAGAAAGGTCAAATGAAGGCCAAATAAGTTTGATATCAAGAGATATCTAGTGCTATCACCAGCATGACAGAATCGTGGTAACACATGTACGCTAGAATTTGTGGACAGAGTCAATAAAGTCAGTTTTAACAATTTAAGTAGAATCAGCCCTTCACATTTATGATTTTGCCATTTGCAGCTTTGGAAGTGGGGAGTAGTATCCTTCTTACTTCCCATTTGCAAAACCAGAAGCTTTTTCAGAAGTGATCTTTCTTATTCCCCATTACTGAAAGTTCAAGAGCTTTAGAAGGAAGGACCTCCTCAAGCCCACTGCCTAACCCATTTGCGGTTCCCTCTGAGAAATGTTTCCACACTTTGGGCTTGAGACAGATCATCAAGTGACCAGTATGTTGTAACGTTTCTGGATGAATGTGTTATGTTACTGAACCAACAGCAGCAAGTTGGTCACTAAAAATATGCAAGTCTCGAGTTGAGTTGAGTCAGTGTGTAATTTTTGCCGAGTCAAGTTCAAGTCAAGTCACTGAAGTGACTTAAGTCTGACTTGAGTCCAAGTCAATCGACTTGAGTCTACATCACTGCTTTTCAGCAACTCCTGCTCCTATACTCACCAATGCCAAGATACTCCTAGTGGTTACACCACAGTGCCTTGATGATGGACTCTTCCTGAATGGAAGGGGGAGCAAAATCCATACATTTTTTTCTTACTGACATGATGGACCACTAGAAAACATCTTATATATAGTTGATGAAGTGGAACGTTTATGCAGAAACTGTGGGCTGTCAGAAAGATAGGATAAAGGCACCTGGCCCAGCAGCGTCAGAAGCAGTTCTAGCATTTAGCTAGGATCTTCTTGGCACACCCCACAGGCCAATCAATGGCATGTACACCAGATCATGACAAGCTAGCTAAGGTAACTACATGCATAGAGGTATTGATACTTCCTTACACAAGCTTGGGGAAAAAACATGTCTAGCTAAATCACTGGTTATGCTGTCATAATGCTCCAGTAGGAACTTAGTGTCTAGATTCCTCCATTATACATGTTGGGATGGGGACCAATACACTCCATAATCTACACGCTGAGAATGTAGGACCTAGGACAGAGTTTTAAGGAGTTTGATAACAGTCATGTAAGGCTCACATCTAGAGCACAACCTCACCAATTGACACAGGGCAATTCTCTCCCTACCTCAACCTCACTAAACAGGAATATTGTAAAATATTGCTAATGTTTTTGAAAACTAAGCATTTCTTTCCTTACCAAAGGCTTTGCTAAAGCACATCATAAAGTGCTTGCCCACTGGCTTTAAATCTCTATGGATCAAAAGACAAAATGTCTTAAAATTAGGGGGAGATGGTTGTCATTTTCATGCAATTCTGCCATAAAGATTTTGGGATTCTAACACAGTAATTCAGATATAAATTTCAGTCTATTATAAAGCAAGGGGAGCTGTGTTTTCCTCCAGAGCATTGCCTGTTCTATTTTTGAGTTAGCAGCCTACCCACTGCTATAATTTGGCTGCAAGCACATTTTTTACCTGTCACTCCTGCCTACATCTAGTCACTAAGGTGCAACCAAGGTTTCCACAAGGAAAGAAACTGGATGCAGGTCTGAACCTAGAGCAAGAGATTTAAGTAATTTGTTCCACTAGCTATCAAACGATCATGCATAAGTCAATATAGATGAAGGTGTGAATGGATATGGAAACACAGTGTCTTGAAAAGCACGTTTGTAAGCAACAGCTTTTGGGACTTCATCTAAACTTGTGGCCCTCTAGACATTGTTGGTCTTTCATTCCCATCATTCTTCACCACTGACTATGTTGGTGTCAGCAGTGGGCGGAGGCCAAGCAGAGGCGGGACGAGTGGCTGGGGTTGGACGGCTTTTATTAGCTGGAGCCAGCAAACAGAGGGTTACAGCACCCTCCTGCCAATGGGCTGAACAAGACCCGGTACACACACACAGGGTTAGGACCCCAGGCAAACTCAGGGTTGGGTCCTCAAAGCAAACATAGAGTTACATCACCCAGAATGGAGGCAAGGTCCCCCGGACGCCAGGAAGTCTGGTCGCGGTCGCTGGAGGGAGGGGCTGGTCCTGGACGCTGGAAGGAAGGAACGTGGGCGCGGAAGACCGACGGTTGTTGCTCCGTGGTCCCTCCCTGCCAGCGTCTGCCCTAAGTAGCCCCCAGCCCAGCTGAGGCCAATCGGGAGTCTCTGGGGCGGGGCCCGCAGCTGAGAGCTCTCAGCTGGCAGCCTGGGCTCACAGCTGGGAGCTCTCAGCCCGCAGCTGCTTTTCCAACAGCCACTGGGACCAGTGAACTGCCTCTTTCGCTTGCCGCCGCTGCCGGAAAGGAGGAGGGGTGGTGGCAATCTCTGGGCTGGAGTCACGGGCCGGTGAGAACTCCAGACTGGAGTTGGGGACCGCCCCCCTGCCAAGCCCACGGGAGCCTCGGCCACCGGGGCGGGCTCAGGGCTGGCACCGGCGTTGTCGGCAGGCCCGATCCCCGCCCCCGCCGGGGCCTCCCCGTCCTCACGAAGATCTCCCTGAGCATCCAGGCCCCCATCCGCGTCAGCCACGCCATCCACATCGGCGGCAAGCGCGGCCAGAGCGTCCGAGGCTCCCTCAGCGGCAGCAGCATTGCCCGCGGTGGCGGCGGGCGCGGACGGAGCATCCAAGGCTCCCTCAGTGGCGGCGGCGGCATCCACGTCCGCGGCGAGCTCGGCCGGGCTCACGACAGTTGGTTAGAGCAGATGAGAGATGCAGTCCAAATCTAGAGGATCACAAATTATTCACCAATGATCTAATGACTAACATCACTACAATCAATTAGTAATCCCTGCTATTTTCAGTGTATCTAACCTCTGTTGCTCTATGGCCTCCACCTTCTCACCAGCTCAGTGTATCATTCATGACTAGCTGTGAGAGGCATCCTACAGCAGATGCTGGGGGTAAAGCAAGTACAGAGAACATACTTTCAGCATTCAATCTGTATTCGATGGCTGGAATTCCATTAGTGACAAAGGTACACAGGCATGCCTTACATATACATGTCTGTTTTGGGATGGGGTGCAAGGTGCTAATCTGTATCATCATCATCATTACCATCATCATCACCACCACCACCACCACCACCACCATCATCATCTCTATCCCACCTTTTTCCCAGATTGGAACTCAAAGCAGCTCACAACAATTAAAAAGGCATCATTAAGAATCCACAAGATACAAAGTTTAAAACAAGATTAAACAATAAAAGATGTTAAAACCAGATTAAATCATTCATCATTAACACACACACACACAATAGCACAATTAGCAAATCCAACATGTTGAGCAAGATGGGGCATTATATAATCACTCATCAAATGCCCACCATCCAAGCTTGCAGTGGTCAAGCCCCAGGAGGGAGCAACACTATATTGCTCAGTGGGGAAGAGAGAGAGAAGAGAGGTATTTCAAATGATCTAGCATCATGGCAAAGAAATATGAGGGTGTATTTCATCTGTGAATGCACCCTCATTTCTTTCCTCTTCCAAGCCAAGACATGCCAGTTTGTCAACACTGAATGTCCCCCTGCTCTCTCCCCTGCCCACCAGCACAGAAAGTATAGGAAGATCCTGCCTGCACATTCCTAAATCACAGGCCATTTCCACTCTATCCTGTTATAGTGCTATTATTCCACTTTCAACCTCCTATGGAATCCCTGGGGTTTGCAGTTTAGGGAGGGATCTTTAGAATTCCCAGCCAGAGAGCTCTTTGGCCCCAGTAAACAACAAACCCCAGAATTCCACAGGATGTTGAAAGGGGAATAATAGCACTGTAACAGTGTAGGGCAGAAATGACCATAGACTTGAATACAAGCTGCCTCTGGAGAAGGACTCACAGCAAATGGGCCTATGCAAAGCCAAATAACATCTACCAGTACCTTACATGATATAATGCCTTATTTTATGATATAGCTTCCTCTTTAATTTACTGTTTATTTAAATACAGTGTTGAATTCTTGATACTGTTCACTTAAGTTAGTTTTACCTTTGCAGCTCTCTTTCTTATGCAGCTTCCATTCAATTTAATCTTACTGTTTTATCTTGCTTCCCTCACAGCATCTTCAAAACTGTCTTCTTACAAAAACGCTTTCCAGTCTTTTTAATACACAAAGGGAAGAATGTCAAGCCCTTTAAAACACAAAAAAGAAGATAGGCAAAGCAAAGTCTTTATAATATTTCCATCAATTTTCTTTTAAAATTGAGAAACTTCTAGTTATCTATTTGCTACTAGGGAATCAGGGCCTTTCAGAAATGTACCCTCCCACATTTCACAGATGAACTTTTTCGCTTTGAATTCAGTTTGCAGCAGATGAAGCAAGCTGAGGACAAAGGGTGAATAAGTGGGAGGAGTACAGAGAAGCAGAGATATTTTAAACGCTGTTGAAAAGGTGGGATGATGGAGTATTAACGGGGTGGGAAAGTTGGAGGAATTAGCTAGGGACAGCTTTTTCTGTAGCCACCACCAGGTCCTGAGTGCAAGAAAGGAGTCTATAGTTGGCCCTCTACAGTTAGGGTCACAGGACCCCTGCAAAAGTGGAAAAACTGCAAATGTCAAAATGTGTTTGTGTGTCTATGGGAAGGGGGCTGAGGCATGGTGGAGCGAATGAGCATCCAGCATCCAAACCAGGTCAGAGAAAGAAGAGGGAAAGGAGGTGGATCCACATGGTGACCCTATACTTCTCCCTTGGATGCCAGGCGAGGGTTTGTGATGCTGAGAAATTGCGTTGTGAGCTGTCGTCCCTAACTGGCCAGCTGCTTCTGGTGGTGGCGGTGGAGGAGGAAGACGATGATGACAACAACCAAAGGTTTGTTTTTAAAGGGCTGCATGGCCTGACTGGAGTCTCTGAAAGAGAAAGTTCTCCTAGAAAAGGAGGGCTTGAAGTGGGGGAGCAGAGGTTAGAGAAACTCTCTAACACTGTATTTGCTGGTATATTAGATGCTTTAGCGTATAAGACCCACCCCATTTTCCAAGGGGCATTTTTCGGGGGGGGAAATTAGTTTCCTGCCAGGGCAAAATGCACAGGAAAGGGAGGGGGAGTGAAAGGAGTGCTTGCGCAAAGTTTCCTCCACCTCCCCCTTTCTCTTCTGTTTTGCCTTGGTGCAAGTTCTCCACATCGAGGCAAAATGCATTGTAAAGGGAGAGGGAAATATTTGCCAGTGTATAAGATGCACCAGCATATAAGACACACCCCATTTTTAAACATTATATTTTTTGGGGGAAAGAGCATCTTATACACCAGCAAATATGGTAATCAAATCCATGAAAGTTAAACCTGCAGATGTGGAGGGCCAATTGTACTTCCTTTGTTTATGTACTGAGTATGTACAAAGATGTTCTGCAGCCTATCATTATTAAAGTAATATAAACCCCTCACAGCATGGCCGTGAGCAAAGCCAGAGTCCTAGAGAGGCTCACTGATACAACTATACAGCTGCTCTCAACTCACAGAACATTCCCAGGGAAGCTGACACTAAAAGGAGTTTCTGCCACACTTCCGTACATTCTCTGAAAACCCAGTGTAAAATGAGCAATCCTGCCCACTAACCTTTTTCCTGTGTGCATAGTGAAGGATTTGTCAAAGAGGGTCAGGTCATTATACCTCTACACTGATCTTATTTGGAACTGGGGGAGCATGAGAAAGACTCATGCTCGTTTCATCATTCCTGAAAGCACACTCCATAGAATTGACTTTGAAAATATGAAGGAGGAAAAAAATATTGCCTGAGCATAGTTACAGGAACTGAAGAGAAGGTTGCTGAGTGGACACTACAGAGGAGAGAAGGGAAGCAACCAGTATCTTGGCCTGTACCGCTTCAGCATGCAGGTGATAAATTTATATGGTTTTACATTCTTCCATACCCTTACCAAAAGTGTTCTTACAGAGAAGAATTAGCATTTCAGGGAGAAGAGTTCTAGACTTGCTTATACCCTTATATATCAGTTCTCTACATGGTGGGATTTCATATCATTTCATTTTCCGGACAAGTGTTGAGCCAAGTGGACCCTCGTGTCACCTCCCTGCTCCCACAGCCTGATGTGATACTTCACATGGACAAATGAAAATTAAAGCTGCAAGAAAGCTACCAGCCAGAGACAAAAAGAAGAGACAACGGTCGGTAGCCTGGTTCAGTCTGGGGAAGCTGCGACTTTCCAGACTTTCTTTGACCTCCTTTCCCTTGGTTGTTGGAAACCTGACTGATGACAGCTGAGTCCAGCAGTATCTGGAATTGAGGACCACACCTTCTCAATTTGCCTCAAGTCCCAGTTCAGGGAGAAAGGCAGGATATTATTGTTATTGTTAGTCCTGGCTTAGGACCACACTGTTCTTGGCACTAAATCTGCCACTTGGAAGCCTATTCATTGTTTTTCAAATTTACTCGTAGGAGGGAGCAGGGCCTTCATTTTTCATCAGTCTTGCTGCATGACACTGATGAAAATCAAGCACACACACTTGAAACTATAAGGCTTTACATGACAAAACAGTCAGGAAATGGACACACTTTTATTCATTCCTCCTATAAGAACAAAACAGGCATGGAAAACTTCTAATTCCATTCAGATAGTTTATTAAATTCATGAATTTCCATATCCCAAAGGACTCCCAAAGCAGCTTACAGAAAGATTTTTATAAAAGCTACAGTGTAGAATAACAAGTTCATTAATAATCACAGAAATTACAAAAATATCCATTTTTTTTTAGAAATCACCATTTCAGGAACAGTAGTAATCTGGCCCTGAGATTACAAGAAACCGAACACTGAAGGTGTACCTTGACAAAGCCACAGAGTTGTAGCTAAACTATACAATGATATACAAGTAAGCAATACCCACACTATGTATGGAGATTGTTGGCTTCCATTTCAGTGGAGTGATGAATCCATCCCATGTTTCAAGGAATTATCCATGGTGCAGAACCTGTTTGGGGATTGTGATCAGCCCATTGGATAATAGCTTTAAAGTCTGGATTAAAATCTGGAGAGGATCTAAAACCAAAGTGTTAGGAATGCACTAGCTGTCACTACCTACTGCTGCTGTTCACATTAGAAAGGACCACTCCTATTATTTACACTGTTGATCAAGGGATGCTCATCTGGACTGAACTGCCTCTGCAGAGGAAAAAGTTAAATGTCTCCCCTCCATCCACTGTGGTTTCAATGCAACTACTCATGCTTATCACTTTCAAAAACTCAGAGGTGCTCCCAAGTGAGATGTGTAGCAACTTGTATAATTTGCTCCTAAGCTTGTGATATGAAACTTGATGCAGGTCTCTTTAACTGTATGGTGGCTATGCAATTTTCTCCATCCTTCAAACACCACTCTTTCTGCCTGTCTCCCTGCCTTGCAAAGTGGGAAGTATTGCTGAAAACTTGTGATACTGTCATAAACAGAACAATAATAATACTCTGGGAATAGTTGACCCAACTGTGTGGGACATACATAGTAACTTCAAACAAAACCAAAGGCTCTGTAAACCATCATCAAAATACTTATTTTCCTTTATTCTGTCCAGCAACAACCAAAGGGAGCTCCACTCTATTATGTGAGGTTTGACATTTCATCATTGATATACAAGGGCGACTGTGGAAATAACAAGATGCTATCTGCAGAGCAACAAATATCATAAAACATTGGTTTATCCTCCCATTGCCTCTGCCTGCCCTAACCCAGGATTTCCCATCTTATTAGCCTTTTTTCATTTCTTTGAGGGAAAAGAAGTCTTCTGTTTGCCTTCTGCAAACAATGGCTGAAGCACTGTCTGCTTGGTCTACTCGTGCTCTCTTTTTTACTGAGCCCTAAACTGCAATATTAACCACAATATTTAATGGCTGGCTGTTGTAGCTTAAGGTGCCTTGTGCTTTTTAGCCTCTAGGTTGGCCATTTATCCATCACCAGTATAGATCAAATGTGTCACTAAAATCAGAGGACAAAAGACGACACAGGTTTCCATAAAATGTGCATATGATCAGTTGAATATATGGATGTAAATGTAGGAATCTATAATAGAAATAGTGACATAATACACGTCACACAGAGTGCAGGAACATTATGCTATGTATTTAGGCCAAATTTCCCAGAATGCCCCAGCCACCCTGATCATGCCTTTTATGCTCTGTTCTCACCTTTGTAGGGGAAGTGATCTCTGTGCCACAATCAGCCTGTTGCTCATTTGCTAACATCAAGCAATAGTAAGGCCCCTGAGGGTCTCCATCCTTCTGGCTCTACCTTGAAACCAGACTTGGCCCAATAGGAGATATGGCCACCCGAGTACTCTCTGACTTGCAGCCCAGCTGACATCACTAACTGGTGCCAATTGCAGCCAGACCCACCTCTTCCTCCCCAATGTCTTTGAGGGCCCAGTCTTTTGCACAACCACCAAAAGGGAGAGCCCAAGACATCTGGATGTGCTGCTCTTCTGCCTCTTCACTGCTTTCACAGCAGTGCATGCTCAAAAGAGCAGGCAACCAAGGAGCAATACCGAGAAGGTGAAAGAAGGCCAAAGGGCTACTGACGCCAGCAGTGGGGGCTTTGCAGTGATGTGGGCCCCGACATGCACCTCATGACACAGACCTTGGCCTTTACTCACCAAAATTTTTGCTACCCTTGGTAGTACAGAAACTCAACACAGCCTTTATTAAGATAGTGGCAGAATTTTGAACTGACCATGTTCTTCCTACCATTGCTGATTAAAGACACAGGAGAACTTCATTGCTCTTTTGACATGTTAGGTTTTCTGATAGCTGCCTTGCCACCTGGTTATGGCAGCAACTGAGTCTGTTCAATGTGATGTTCTCCTTTCAGCCCGTATCAGAATGTGTGGGTTCTAGGACACTGATTGCTTTCAGAAGTGGAGTTTCCTCTGTAGCTTTTCTCCTTGAAAAATTATGCCAAAGGCAAATCTAGCTGCTGTGATCTATGCATAGTAATTTTCTTCCTAAATGTGAACATTCAGTATAGCTTGGCCTCGTAAATCTTTCAAGAGTTTGTTTAACAACGTTCTTTGTTTTATTGCTGGTAAAATATTTTTCTGCAACTAAGTAGTGGATAAAAGTATAGCTTGTCATAAGCAGAAGGACATGACAGCAAGGGCATAAATTACAAGGCCCAGTTTCTGCTAGGCAATAAGTAAGTTCTGTGGGCTGAGTAAATCTCAGGCTTGGCAGTAGATATTTTAAATGGCACTGACTTTCAAAATGGAAGGGCTTTTACAGAGATTTCATTGATTATCTTTTCCCTATAATGCCAGCTTTCAATGGTAGACAGCCAGCTACTAGGAGATCACCGGCTATGTTGGCCAAAAGATTTGCATGTCCATTATAGCAGGAAAAGTGGGAGGGAGGTGAAACAGAAGAAGTAACAGACTTATAGTGGATTATTTAAACATTTTATATATATATATATATTCCCCCTCCCAATAGGCATAAAGGTATGAGGAGAGAGAGTAAATGTTTTTCAGGCCCTGACATGCCCTGATGACTTCAGCTTTATGACTTATGATTATAGGCGAGAATTCACTTGGACAGTCATGAATGTGTAACCACTGTAGTTACATAGCTACAAAGTTATACCCAGCTGGACCCCACATGAAAGGGTTGTTGGAAATGCCAACAATAACAAGTTTGCCAATCAGTAGGGGAACAGACCCCCATTGATTGCAGTGGTTGCTGTCTGGTAAGTGGGGATTGGGGGACATTCATGGTCCTTATGTATCCCCTAAACTAGGAAATACATAGGGATTTTTGATATGAAACAGTCAGCAATACATAATTCTAGGTTATATATTCATAACTGCCCAAATGATTTCTGGCCATAGCAGTGGGATGGACTTAAGATCTTGTGTTAAGCAGACAAAGCACAATCCTATATATGTTTACTTTTCAGTAAGTCTCCCTGTTTTCAGTGGAGTTTGCTGCTAGGTAAGCAGAATGCATTGGATATCTATGTAATTTAGTAGCAAGTTATTACTGCCAATAATCAGCAGTATCAGTATTTGTACAAATATCTAATAGAGCAGAATATTTTACAGTTGTCAGGGCCAAATGAGACATAATATTAATTGTGTGAATACAATCGATGGGCATGATTTTTACTGTGCATATTACTATGACAGGAGTCCCAAACAGCTTTAGGACTCTGGTCCAGGTTACAATCCTTACCAAAATCCCAAGAAAGTATTCTTCTCTTACACTTCTATTTGCATTTCAAAGGAAACTTTCTTTGGTACCAATGGAGGTGTTCTATGGAATTCAGATAGCAGTTTTAAAGAAGCAATTTTGGTCTGGACCATGGCAGGGACAGAAACATTAGAATGCTGCTTCCCCAATCTTTCATGCTCCTATGGTTACTCAGCCTTCCCCTTTCTTGCTATTTACATAATGAAAATTCATGCCATTAATGTTTACTTTGGCCCTCAAACAGCATTCAGATATGTAGAGTACAATGCCAGGAAGCAGTGGATTTCCATCTGTGTCTGCAGAGTTTTGAGGGTGAATGAAGACTATGGATGTGTATGAGGCTTTTAATGGAAGTAAATGAGTGGAGATGAGACAAAAGACACACTACAAGGACAGAGAAAATATGGAGCTTCCCTTGCAAATTCTAGCTCAGCAGGACTCCAAAGAAGTTTCTCACTTACTTTAACATCCCTTTACTTCTCACCATGCTGGCAATAAACAGTGCTGAACTGTTGTTTGTAACATGAGTCATACTGGGCATGTATTCTCCTGGTCATTTTTGTTTGTCATCAAGAAATGTATTACTAGGTGGAAGGCCAATGTCTATCACAGACGTTATTCTGTGCTTGTTTTACAGTAGACTAATTTAAGAAGAAGAACACTCGGGTGAAGACAGAGACCTCTTTTCTACTTGCAGCCAAATGAGAACATTTTACAGAATGTTCTCGGCTATTCAGCAGTGAAAAGGAAAATCTGTGGGCAAGATCAGATTAGCAGGCTAAAAGAGCATACAAGGGATGGAGGCAGCTGCTTATTTCCTGGGTATTCAACAGAAGCATGGGACTCACTGGTGCAGCTTCATTTCTCTGACCAATAATCAGCCAGTAGGGGTGTTTCCAAGCATGCTCCAGTTGCCTTTACACTCACCACAGAGAAAAGGCATCCTTTGTAAGGCTGCTTCTTGTCAAGCTGCTCAGTAGAAGCCAGAACATTACAAGGGGTATCCATTCAGCCAATCGGTGGCCAGGGAGATAGAGCTATACCAGGAACCTTCTGGCTACTGTTGCATGCCTAGGGCAAGGGTACTGCAGAAGAAAGTATTGGATACCTCCTTACAGTAGACCCCCCACACACCAATATCAGAGATTACACCAATATATGTCCCTACCAGGATTTATCCTTCAACATTTATTTATTCATTACTTAGTTACATTTATATCTTTCTGTGTCTCTTTTCTTTGCTTTGACCTCCCAACAATTCTGCAAGGTGCACCAGAATGAGAGTGAGAATGGCTGGCAAGGACACCTGGTGAGTTTCATGACTTAGGCCCTTTTTGCATGGCATTTGCCATGCAAAAGGGCCCCTTGAACATCGCATGAATGTGAGGAGCGGTCCACACGATGCACTCACAATTGCATGATGCTCCAGGGACTGGCAGGCACCGATTGCACACTTTTTCATTTTTGGCTGTGAGCCAAAAATGGTGCGCAATCAAGCATCGCTCTGGGGCCCTGCATGCACTTGCCGTGCATGCGGAGCTCTGGAGCCGCGGAACTCGCACTTCCTGCCCAGTGCAGCCTGGGAAATTCCCATGCTGCACTGCGGAAGGAAGAGGTGGGGCTCTCACTCGAGCAGGTGGCAGCTGCAGAGTTGAATGAGCCATGATGCGAGAGCCTCTCGCTGGACACTGCTCGTGCAATCCCCGCACCCCAGCTCTGTGAAAAGGTGTGTTGCGGAAAGGGCCTCAGTGGAGACTAGAACCTTCATCCCTCAAAGTCTCTATCCAGCTGCCCCATCACTATTCCACAGCAGCTTTCTTGCTGAAGAATGCTTTGATGTCGTCTCAACCCAAGCCCGTAAAATGAATGATGCATTTGCATTCTCTCACAAACTTAGATTTTGCAATATCTCTTATAGAGGACAAGTATGAAATCTGATGAGACACAGAAGGGAACAGTCATGACCTCAGTTGTGAGTGAGCCAAGTCTAACTGTATTTTCTTTTTATGGATGAAGATGTGATGCAAAGCTACAATGTCTTATTCAAGACTGTAAGAGTGATTGATAGTAATGAATTTTTGGATCAACGGGGAATGGAACCCAGCTTTGCAAGATCCAGATCAAGGAAACTTATGTCAAAATGAAGAAAGGTGGCAAAGCAATGCTTGGAAGAGCACTTCTATTTGCTGATGTGCAGTTATAGCACCTGGCAGGAGTTGTTTGACATTTTCATTTCCAGAGATTAGCACATGTGGCTGTTGATTTTAAAATAGGACTTAAACCATGACTGACACTTTTATGGAAAGCACGCTAAAAGAGATTAGCACTCCATATCTAATCAATGGCAGGCTGCTTTCATTTTGAATTTGATGCCTTGGGCTTCCGATGTTATCAAAAGCCCATGCCATGGCGATCAAGTAACATGAACTGAGCTTTAAAAGGATTACTGTAAAAAGGACACATGGAAAAACTTTGTTTTAATGCACTGGGGTTTTTTCCCCCTGAAATGCAGAATGGCACAAATATAACACTTTCATGGGCATTTTCCTTTGAAACTTGCATGTGGCCAAAAAGAAGAATGTTCTTGATTGCTGGTCCTTTTTTCCTCTCTTCTTGTTGTTGCTTTATTAAAAACGTTTCAGAACATATGAAGTTGCCTCAGACAACTGAGTCAGACCATTGACTTATCCACATTAACCCAAAAGAAGATAGCCTTCTCTCACAAAAGTTCATTATGCTCCCCACCACATAAATTCTTTCTCATCAAAACACACATGGATTGCAGAATCCAATACCAGAAAGCCTGACTGTTGCAGGGAGGGAAATCAAGAAAGCCAATGAAAGAATAACAGCCATTCCAAAGTATAATAAATATGTTCTCCCCTCACTGTTCAGAAGGCATTATCTGGTTCTCAGCCTATGGCAACATGTTCCAATCAACCACTTTGCAAATGCTTCTTTCTTGCATGACCTACCAACAGACACAAAGACCATCTCATACTCGGTTCCCAGGAAAGGCAGCTGAGGAAAAACAAGAAGAGAAGAGAAGGGAGAAAAAAGGGAGAGAAAAGAAGAAAAGAAAAGAAAAGAAAAGAAAAGGACTAAACACACTGAAAAGGAAAAGAGATTAAGAGGAGTGGAGACAATCTTTCAGTTCCTCCTTTTTGAAAAGCCCAATTACTTACTAATTGTTCAAACATTATAAAATAGTGGAATTCACATATTCAAGATGCACGATTGTAAGGTATTTAATTATTCACCAAACTAGAGTTTAAAGTAGCGTCTGTGCCATTGTCAGCTGTAGTAAGAAGAATTTGTTCTAGGACTCTGATTATGAAGAGAGAAGTAAGATCATTTTGAATATGAGGTTTATCAAAGGCTCCCTCAGAGCCTTACTGCTGCTGCCAAGTGACTTGTGCTTTAGAAAAGCTGTATTTTGCTTTTGTATTGTGTTGCATTACAGTAGAGTTTCTTAATCCTGACAGGAATTGATGTGTTCTTTCAGTACTTACCCTATGCCCATTGCCAGAAATGCTGACTTGGGATGCCCTGAGTATAGTGAGAGTAGTTAGCACAGTTAAATGAAAAGTAAGTGAGGTGCATTGTGTTTGGTCAAATACAACTAGCTCCACTTTCTCCTGCAGGCAGGGCAAAGAGCAGTTGGGAGAGATGGATAGCCAGACTGTGCTATACTGGGAAGCTGGAAGGATGCTCAGGGTAGATGGATCTTTATGCCACCCTCCATGGCTACTGGCTTGCAAGTGCTCCTTTGAACTTCAGCAGCTTTAGCTCCACCGCTGGAACTGTTTTCAAAGACAATTCATTAAAAAAAAAATACATTGTCTGAAGCAAGGCTTCACAGGTGGCTTAACTGGTATTATGTGCTATTCATAATCTGTTAAACATGTTTTCTACCATCCCAGAGAATTTTAGAAATGTTTTAAACATAGCATCACAGCTTACTCATATTTGCAGTACAGAAATATGCATCATTAGAGTCATACATAAATTCTTTTCACTGTACAGTATTGCCAATTAAGAGCATGCAGAAATTCATTACCTTATAGATTTCTCTTTCTAAAATTAAAGCAGCCATGCCACTTTGCTCAAAAACTTTCAAAATCAATTTAATTTTATTTAAATAGCTTCAGTTTTGTACACATTTACTTGGGGGTAACTTCTGTTAAATTCCATGGGGCTTATTTTTGAGTAGATACCTAGGCTTGTCCCGTTAGCTATTGTTTCCCTTGATTATGTGTACGTGTATGGTGGTGGTGTGTGTAAAAGACTGATTGTTTAAAATCACAACTGTGTCTCATTTTGATGGTTTTCTTGGAAAAATCTAAAGCAGTGAAAGTCAGTGAGAAGCAATTGTTGCCAGAATTGATTTGAAATTATCTCTCTCAGGCAATTTATCTGGCTTGCCCACTTGACTCCTCTCAGCAAGGCAGAAAAGGAAGAAAGAGGCTGATTTCTACCATTGTTGATGTGTTGATGAGAATCCCAGAATTGGAAGCTACCTCTCGGGTCGTCCATTCCAACCCCCTGCCAAGACAGGAAACTACCACTAAGGTACACCTGACAGATGGCCATTAACTCTTTGTTCAAAAAGCACCATCTTCTGAGGGATTGCATTCCACTCTCAAATACCTTTTCTCATCAGGAATTTCTTTCTATCATGTAATCAGAATTTATTGTAATCTGAACCTATCAATTTAGATCCTATTCTCTGGAGCAGCAGAAAAGGAGTTCACTCCCTCTCCCACGTGACAGATTCCACTTCTGAAACAATGACTGAGATGCTGCATTGGGAGATGTATCATAAAATTCTGCCCAGGTGGAACTATGACATATCTCTCACTTACACCTTTTGGCCAGTTACTTTGCCATTTACTGGCTGATGGAGAACAAGGAGTGTGAAAGAACATCCAGCTATGTCTCTATAGCTGGACACACAGCAGCAGGCTTCTTGCAAGCCCTGATAGCTGTCCTCCAGAGGTCCCAGAGGGTGATGTCATGGGTTGTTGTACTGTTGACAGAGGATTTTGAGCTCCATAATAATGAAAAAAGTCAATTGTGCAGGTATAAGTTATATTAACATTCTGCATAATTCACTAACAATACGACAGCCATAAAGTCTGATCATTGATTTATTAGCCACCAATTACAATTTGTATATATGAAGTAGGTTTGTAATTACCTACAGAAGTGCCCTGTACCACCATATAGGCATGTAACAATGCTGAGGTCATCTTTTCCCCTTGAATCAGCAAATTAGTGCCCACAGGAAAAGCAGAGAAAGAATGAGTCCAAGGCTTGAATCCTACAGCACCTGCTCCACAGTCTGGTTCTGTAAGGTCCTCCACCTACCATTCCCCATAGTCAAAGCACCAAAGACTGTGAGGGGGAGAGTCACACAGGAATTCATCTCTGAAAGAAGCAGATCACAAATCACAGTGTTACCCTGCTTGCTGGGGGTCCATTAGGGAAATTCCCAACGCTTGTCAAAATTGTCACTTATGGGGAAAATTAGCTATGAACACTGCTGCAGCAATGCGAAGAGGGCAGGGTAATTAAGGATCTCAAGCCCAGCGTTTACAGAGTTAGACCACAGAGAATCAGGCTAACTGTTCGAATTTCAGTATTTTATTGGAAAAGATGTCAAAATCCATACAAGCACTCTGTTGCGCTCACTTACACAAGCATACAAAGGCTATAGAAATTTAGAAAGAGGTGAAAATTAAGAGAGGCTTAGGGGAGTTGGGTAATACTATACCAATCCAGAAGTTTTCGGCTGGGAAAAGACAAGCAGAGAGCCAAACTCAGCATAGTGGGGGGGCTGAGGGGAGCCTCCATTGACAGAGTGACAGCCTACCAGTCAAGGCTGGGAGAACTCTACAAAAATGGAGTCAAAAAGGGGTTTCTTGTAGGGAAAAATATGTGAGTGGGGGCAGACAGACTCTTTCCTGGGAAAGACCAGATGGCTGAACTTTTATGAAGATGGATCTCAGCTTTGAACTACAAAGAAAATACAGCCAGGCATCCTTGTAGTTACCTGCAAGATGGCTATCTCATCCGGGGATGCATGCCTCCAAGGTGTACCATTCCTGGCTGTTTGAAATGTTAATTTGATCCCAGAGATCTCTTGTCTCCTGTTGGCACTATTATTGCTGAAAGTCCATCTAAATGGTCTGTGGGAACCATTTCTGAGATTCACCTAGGACATGTGACAGGAACCAGTTCTACCCTTTGATCTTTTCCCCATAGCTCTGCTGCCTACGTGTCCCTCCAGCAGACCTCTATGGCTCACTATATTTGATATAAAAGAATTATGCTCCTCAGGACATAGTCTATAGGTGTGGTAATGAATGAATCACAGAGCTGGAAAATCTTCAGGAAAAAAATGCATCACCCTTATGTAACCATCCATGGTTCAAAATGACCTCAGCAGGAAAAAAAATGGGCCTTAAGACAAACCCACTTCCTCATTTTATTACCATCTATCATTCTGAATATCTATTACCACTCTTCCTTGCCCCAGGAGGTTGGAACAGGGTTAGGCTTGTCAGATATAAGCTAGGGCTTAAATCTTTTTGAAAAGGGACATTGCTAGAATTTGTTTTCTAATTTTTCTCTTTAGGTTTATATTTGCTCAGGGTATGTGGGTTTTGGCAACAATAAAGCAACACATCGGTATCAGTGCAAATTGAACAAAAGTTGATAACGATCATGGGGACAACAATAGGAACTAAACAAAAAAAGTCTGGAGCTTGATGGATGCCAATGAAAACACAATGAGTAATGGCTTACTTGGGAGCCATATCCAAGCAGAAGAACCTCAATGTACATGTTACATTTGAGTACCTATATAGCCCAGAATACATAGGCTTGTAGTGAGTGCTCCGATTGGAGCCAACAGCCTATTCCTGTTTGGGCCCTTTCACATAATGCATACATTTCTCACTTTTAATTCCAAACAAGGGTGGGCAGAATTACATAAATGCTGCATACAGCTGGAATAAGTGGAGTGCAAACAAACTTTGCAAAAATAAGTTTAAGGTTGAGAGAAGCTTGTGTGTGTGCAGGTGCTTGCAAACATAACCCGAGACATATCAGCTTGATTTTCGTTCTGGATGGAGGAGAAGGTTGTCATTACAGAGCTAAGTGCATAAAGAAAAATGCATTAATTCTACTAGAGAGATTTGTGAGTATGAAAATGAGAAATATTAGAGCAAACATCACATAGATACTTTATACTTTGAAAATCAGAACTAGCTTTGAATTAAAATGATTTCTTTCATGGAGCTTTTTCTCTCAAAATACGGAAGGCTGCTCAGCAGAATAATCACCAGAATAAAATAAATTATGACTTTTTCCCTCGGGAGCTATGCTGTGTATCACCTATGATTAGAATCTGGGCACAAATTCTATTTCGCAAGATAAGGACAAACACAGGAAACAGGGAACACAAGGGCTTGGCATTTCCCTGGTGCCTAAACAGGTGCTTGCAGATGTCTGCATGTCGGAATATATGAAGCTGCTCTATAATTTAGCCACTACTTTCATTTCTGTATGAGGGTCAGATTCTTTCCAATCAGCAATTCTTTCCAGATTTCTTGTGGGTAGATTTTAATGGCAGACCTGCTGGCTAAGTGTTGAAGCTACAACCCAAGTGTGTTAAACTTTAGGTCTTTACAGATTTTGCCCATTCTGATTGCAGGGGACACCAAAGCTGCAATTCTACACACTTGTATAGTTTAAGCCCCACTTCAAAGGGTGAGGTTACTTCCAAGGGGACATGCTTAGGCTTGTGGAGAGGAAGAGAAGAAGGGGAACACAAAAGGCAAAAAGTGATAGACTATCAATCAATTGGAAAGAAAACTTTTTTTTCCTGTTAGATTTAGTGAATTCAATATAATTAATTTTAGAACCATAACCTGAATTAGAACAATGGAAATTAATTTCTCCAAATGTGAATGACCTAGGCTCATCATCCCAGTGGCAGAGCTTGGAGTGTGTTGTGGGGGGCTACAGCATGAGGGGCACTATGCATGGGGGGTGGTTGTGATGCGTAAGGGCATGGCCATGGCACGCGGGGACATAGCTAAGGGCCGAAATGCCCAAAAAACATTGCCACCCAGGACAAACTACCCCCTGTCCCTACGCAACTGCATCATCCAAAAGATACAAATTATAGAAGTCTTAACAGAAGTCTGTTAAGAAGTTGAGATCTGATATTGTATTTCTGCAAGAATCCCATGTGAAGAAAGGAACAAAAGAAATATTGCTGCAAACATATTTTGAAAAACATTTCAGAATGGAATGGGCAATCTAGAGGAGTAGTTATATTATTTTTGAAATTTTGTAAAGTAAAAGTTAATTGGCTATTTAAAAGATACAGAAGGAAGGTTCAATATGTATAGAGAGGAAAATAATGAGAACAACTGTAACATTTGGATTGTATTATGCAGGAAACAAAAACTCAGGTGACCTTTACGGAACAAATGTTGAAGGAAGTAGAGAAGTTTGCTGAGGGGCCTATAATTATGGGAGGGGACACAAATTGTATACTGGATTAAAAATTAGATAGTACAGGCAGACAAAACAGAAGGGATAATAAGGGTCATAAAATACTCTCTCTCTTGCAAGAACATAAATTAGTGGATGCTTGGAGGAAATTACATCCTAAAGGAAAAGACTACACATTTTTTTCAGGAGGACATGCTAGCTACTCTAGAACGGATCATATTTTAATAACAGAAGATATGCCAGAGCTCCAAGACATATCCTTTGTTCAGGTTTTATGTTCTGATTATTCATTAATAACTACAAGATGAGGTCCAATAGCAAAAAAGTCAGGTAATACAACATGGAGGTTAAACAAATAATTGCTTATGAATAAACAGGTAATAGAGAAAATGAAAGAACATTTGAAAAACTGACTAGAACAATAGACTAGAATGTAAGCCACAACATTTATGGGATACCATAAAGGCAATCACAAGAAGTAATTTTATGATGGAAAGCTCAAGGATGAACCAAAAGAAACCAAAAGTAAGACGGCGGTTACAAAGAAGAATAAAGGAATTATCAAAAGATCATGAAAAAAACAGGGAATAAGAAAATATGGGCAAAATTATGCCAAAGAAGATCAGAATTAGACTCCCTGAAAATACATAAAATGCTATACAATACTACATATTGTAAAAGGTCCTGCTATGAATTTGACAACAAGAACACAAATGACTATCAAATACTCTTAAAAAGAAATTAAATAAGAATAGCACAAGTTCAATTGAAGATCAAACTAATATTCTCATTTCAAATCCAAATGAAATAAGTAATACCTTCAATGATTTTTATGCTGATTTATATTCCTCCAGTATTGACAAGAGGATGAATGTAAAGGATTTCATTAGGGAACTAACTATTAAATACATTAAAAATGATCATAGTGATGTATTGAATGCCCCAAAAACTTTACAGGAACTAAGGAATACAGCTGATAAATTAAAGCATCAGGTTTGGATGGCCTTAATAATAATTTTTATTTTAAAAAAATTGCAAACAATCTAAACCCTCAATTGCATGGTTTATATAAATAGTACCTATATGTAAACCAAGGGAGGATCTTGATTTACTATGAGAATCAAAAAATATATATTTACATCAATTATTGTACAAAGATTAAATAAATGTATAATGATAAATTTTCATCGAGATCAAACTGGATTTGTGCCAGGCAGGACACTAGCAGATTCCATAAGAAGAGTATTAAATACAATGTATAAAAGTCGGCCCCATAAGGATCCAATAATATCAGTAAATGCCGTGAAAGCTTTCGTTCAGGTCCTCCCTCCACATTCGTGAGTTTCACAAAGTGACCGCTTGCTTTCTCCCGCTTTCTCCCACATTCTCCCCCTCCATTCCCCTACCTTTTGCCCAGGCACGTGTGACTTTCTTCAACACACACTCAGCAAAAGGCAACTAAATGGGAGGAGGCAGCCCCAGATGTGGAGAAGGTGCACACAACTGGAAAGAAGGTAACATGCCTGGGCCAAAGGCAAGCAAATATGGGGACGCACACACAGGTTTTCTGCAGGTGCAGGGCTGCCCTGACCATTCACTTGCCTTTTGTCCAGGTGCCTGGAAGGAAGGCAGTGCACCCAGGCAAAACACAAGTAAATGGGGGAGAGCCCTGGAAGGGAATGGGAGAAGGAGTGCTCTCTCAGATGGAGCTATTTTACTTTCATGAAGGTTCTGCACTCTGAACCCTCACAAATGTCAAGGGACCATTGAAGTTACTTGATAGAGCTTCTAAAAGAAATGGAACAGTGTGTGTGTGTGTGTGTGTGTGTGTGTACATGTATGTGTATGTATGTGTATGTGTGTGTGTATGTATATATATATATATGAACAGTTATATGAAAATATAAGAGCAATAGTAAATGTCAAGCATACAACTGGTATAAATAATTTCCTATATCTAGAGGAACTTGACAAGGATGCCCACTTTCTCCCATTCTTTTTGCTTTAGCAGTAAAACTGTTAGCAGAATTAATAAAGAGAAATGTTCAAATTCAAGGTAAAAATTTTAAGAATATTAAGCACAAAGTGAATTTGTTTGCAGATAATGTTTTATTGTTTTTATCTAATCCAAAACAATGCTTAGGGCAGCTATTACCCATTTCAAATAAATAAATCATGATAAATGAGAAATACTAACTATAAACATATTTTAAGAATATCAATGAGATTTTTTTTTAAAATGTCCAGTTTATTAATTAGTTTTTCAGGATTTAGATATTTAGCAATTCTGTTAACAAACCAGAACAAAAAAAGCTCATCTGATAAGCCAATATTTTCCTGCATTTAACAAAAATTAAAGGAATGGCTGAAACTACAGCTATCATTATTGGACAGAATAGCAGTTGCCAAAGCTCATATTTTACTTAAATTTTCGTTCTTATTTCAAATCATCCCCTTAAAATGGCAAAAAAACCCAGCCACCCTTTGTTTATAACTGGAGGAAAATCCTTAAGGTTTATTCATCGGAATAAATATGATCACCCATTAGGGGAAGGATTAAATTAGCCCTATCCAATTGGGAGTGTACACAGCATGGTAACAAATATATGTAATAATAATCTAAATAACACAAGTTTCAAAATTATATCAAATAATTTTTGTTGTGTGCCTTCAAGTCATTTCCAACTTATGACAACCCTAAGCCGAGCCTATCATGTGCTTTTCTGGGGCTGAGAGTGTGTGACAGTCACTCAGTGGGTTTCCATAGCCAGGCTGGGAATCAAACCCTGGTTTCCAGGGTCATTATCCAGCGCTCAAACCACTGCACACAAGATGCTAAATCTGGCAAATCTAAAAAGGTAAGAGTTGCTTAGGAATTAGACTTGGAGATAAAAATTCAAAATGACCTTGACAGATTGGAGAGTTGGGCCAAAGCTAACAAAATGAATTTCAACACAGAGAAATGTAAGGTCCTACACTTAGACAGAAAAAATGGAATGCACAAATATAGGATGGGGGACACATGCCTGGATAGCAGTATGTGTGAAAGGGATCTAGGAATCTTGGTAGATCACAGCCTGAACATGAGTCAGCAGTGTGATGTGGCAGCCAAGAAAGCCAACGCGATTCTTGGTTGCATCAGTAGGAGTATGGTATCTAGATCGAGGGAGGTAATGGTACCACTCTATTGTACATTGGTTGGGCCTCATTTGGAATACTGTGTCCAGTTCTGGGCACCTCGATTCAAGAAGGATATCAACAAGCTGGAATGTCTCCAGAGGAGGGAGACCAAAATGGTGAAGGGTCTGGAAGCCATGCCCTATAAGGAATTGCTTGGGGAACTGGGTATGTTTAGTATGCAGAAGAGAAGGGTAAGAGGGGACATGATAGCCATGTTTAAATATTTGAAGGGATGTCATGTCGAGGATGGAGCAGGCTTGTTTTCTGCTGCTCCAGAGAGCAGGACAAGGAGCAATGGATTCAAGCTGCAGGAAAGGAGATTCCACCTGAAACTCAGGAAGAACTTTCTGATGGTCAGAGCTGTCCGGCAGTGGAATATGCTGCCTAGGAGTGTGGTAGAATCTCCTTCATTGGAGGTTTTTAAGCAGAGGCTGGATGGCCATCTGTTGGGAGTGCTTTGATGTGTGTTCCTGCATGGCAGGGGGTTGGACTGGCTGCCCCCTGTGGTCTCTTCCAACTCTATGATTCTATGAAAAATAGTTGAAGACAAATATAATTCAGCTCAGGAAATCCTACCCTACAAATCAGTATCAACTGAAATCAGAGATAACACATTGAAAATTATCCATAAATGGTAGTATTATCCACTCAAGTTGAACAGGATTAACAATGGAGTGCCAAAATTATGCTGGAGTGGATGTGAAGAGGTTGGAACCATACGTGGCTTTTATGTCCAAAGATATGAAAATTTTGGGATGAGGTCTTAATTTGGATAGGCTAACTAATAGGAGAAAAAGTCCACTTCAGAGAGGCATTCCTTCTTATTTCTTTATTTGAACACAAGAATAAGAACTTGCAGAACAAAGACCGTATATTATTTCTGGTCTCCACTGCAAGAATGGAGATGGTTAAAGTATGCAAAAAATTAAAGAACCATTCAATACAGAATTGGTTAAATAGAGTATGGGCCATAGCTACATCTGAAAAATTAACATATAAAGTAAGGTTAGAGAATGAAGAAATGAAAGAGAGTTTATTTAAAGTCATATGGAAACCATTTATCAGTTAGATGTGTCAGAGCAATAGCAGATTTAAACCACTGTTGCACAAAGTGAGATTTTGGATAAATGACTAGTAGCGGAAAATATGTAAGTAAGAAGATCAACAGGGAAATATTTTGTGCACCTATATGACTGAAGGTGAGGAGGGAGAGTGGAGAAGATAAAACAAAGATTTTAGATTGTGACTTATTGTTTTTCTGCTACATTGTATGTATTGCACACGAAAATAATAAATTTAAAAAAATAAAAAAGTATGTCTACTCAAAGCATTTTGAAAAGGACATGAGGTATGAACAAACTGGCAAAGAATTTATTATATTTAGGCCTTTGGATCCTTCTGCTACAGTTGGAGTTTCATTTAATTATTCCAGTAAAAAACAATATTAATAAATAAAATTCGTGAGAACAGTGTGACACAAATAGATCTTTAATGATCCTGCATAGCTTAGTTTCTATATTCTTTCTTCCAAGCTGGAACATATAAGTTCTGAGCCCTGGTTCCAAGTCTAATTTTTTAGAGATGATTATAGATGTTCAGAACTTGTCCTTCCAGAAGCAGGCAAAGACCTTTTTATTCAGTCAGGCATTTTAATGGGTTATAAGGTTACGTACTGTTTTACTTTTAATTTTAATTGTTTCTTTTAGTCTCTTTTTAGCTCTTTTAATTCTTTTATATTTAATCCTGTTTTAATAGATACTTTCTATGTGTTACTAGCACGTATACCTGGTGTTGCCTGGGATTTTATTTTCTCATAGGTAACATTTGTTAGAAAGATTTGAGATGCTGTGCCTCTAATTCCCCAAACTGTCTTGTCCGGTACCTGTAACTTTTCCCCATATTCCCCAATCCAATTTGTATTCAGAGTTATTAACATTCATAGGTTGGGTTTCTGAGGGAATATACTGCCCTCCTCCTTGCTGCTAGGCCTCATCTCCACAGCAACCAGCATATTCTTTGGCTGAGAATTCTAAAGGCCCCTCCTTAAATGGCAAATCCCAGGATTCCATAGAATTTCACAGGCAACCAATCATATGAAGTCTTTGCCTGACACAAACAGACAAACTTTGACTTTTATATATTAGATTAAATTGCATTTTTTAAATATGTAAGCTACTTTGCGGCCCAATATTGGGCAAAGAGTGGTATATAAACAATGATAACAACATAGCAGCAGCAGCAGCAACACAATTCTCTTCCACAATAGGGAGAAAACTATTTGTCCTTGCATGCAAAGACAAAAAAGTCAATTTTTTACACCTCTCCTTTCCAGCATGCCTTTATTTTATCAAAGATCATCATCCTTCACTTAGAAAGTCTCAGACTTAGTTTCTGAAGGAGATATGATGTGATGTAATATAGTGTAATTGATATAATACAATACAATATAATATAATGATATTAATCTCTCATGCCTTTCTTGTAATGAGCTAAGGATGGTATACTGGGCTCTCTTTCTTCCCTTTAAGGCATGTCAAGCTGAGGGAGAGCTGCTGCTAGCCAAATTCATCTCATGGCAATGACTAATTTCACAGTGATAGTGGGTGACTAGAATGGAAGCTGGCTGTTGGATGTTCCTGGATAGGAAGCACCCTAAAAGGGAACCGTGCATTAACCCTTGTTTGAACGGGAAGTTATTTTTGAGCTTTGGCGCATTCCTGTGTGTGCTTTGGTTTATTCTTTGCCCCTACTTTCTGTTTTTCTCTTCCTACTTGGCTTCTGATTCATTCTTCATTCCAGGTGTCTGGCTGTTTTTGGCTCCAGGATCTCAGTTTCCCTTTCTCACTGATTCCTGCTTTCCTCTCTGCTTATCCTCCTGACTAGCCTGTTTCTTGGAGTGACGAAAGGGGATAAAATACCTAACAGAATATTCTTGCATATTTGATCTGATTCGATTTGATTGCCTTCTCACCTTCTAGTAAAGTATAATATAGCCAGCCCTCCACATTTGCGGGTTTCACTTTTGTGGATTTGATTATTCACGGATTATTTGCTGTTACCTCTGCTGCCTCCCTCTGCCATTTTTAATAGGGACTGAAAGCCTTGTAAGACTGAGAAACTGCAAACAAGGCTCGTAAGTCCCTCTTAAAAATGGTGTGGGGCAGCAGTGAAAGTGGCAGTCAGCCCCACCAACCACCCACTTCTGCCTTGGGAAGGAACCCTGGTGCCTTAAAGGAATCCATGGTGAGTTGAACATGGTGATCATACTTTTTTTGTTCGTTAAATATGGTTTATTATAAATAGGGCCTAGAGTTCACAGTTTTTTCACTTTCACGGGGTTCCTGTGCCCCTAACGCTAGCGAATGTGGAGGTATGACTGTACTACCCAAACCCCTGTACATTAATTTCTTGTTGGAGCATGCATTTGTCAAATGTCAAATATCAAAGACCGTGTCTCCATCTGAAATTGATTAGAAATAGCACAAATTTTGTTTTAAAGAAACTGCCCTTTCTTGATCCAGATTGCATAGAAATGACACAGTTACCATTAGCCTTTTCCCTGGGAACATTATCTCATAATAAGGTTTGTTTCCAGATTCTGGTATGAAAGAGCTCAACTAAAACAGAGGACAGTGTGTCTCGAAAGCGATTAGGAATCTTAACAACTTCTACTATGTTTGCAGAATAGGGAAAACATGGATTGGATTCAGACATATTGTGGTTATAACTGAGATAATGAAATCAGTAAGATTTTTAATGCTCATTGTCTCATTGATTTGTGGATTTACTGTGAACATGACTATTTCTGGATGCAACCCACTGCATTCAGAGTACTGCACTGCTATTAAAATTGCTCCCAAGAGAGACAGTTATGATTTTATTCTTGTTCTTACTAGTGCCCCATACACAAAAGTAATCAGAGTGAGGAGAGAATTGATTTGTGCATGTTTGCTCAGAGGCAGACCTCATTGAATTTAATGCAGCTTATTCTCAAGCAAGTGTGTATAGGATTACAGCCATTCTGCTGCCATTTTCTTGCTAATATTGCCAGACTCAGGCTTTTGTTTTCTGCTTCTTCTTGCAAAAGACCTTTAGGTTTTGCCTTGGTCATTTCCCTTTATTTTCTTTTGAGCAGTCTTGCATAAACTCATCTTAGTCCCCCGCATTTCTGTTCAACATTCTAGAAATTGAAATAATATTTCAAAATACAAAGTAGAAAAACTGGCAGGGAGGATCCTATACCAATGAGAATCTTCACAGTGTGGGAGTTTTCCGCACAAAACATGCACACAGGTGAAGGGCTTGTTTCCTTGGAGAAAAAATTTTCTGCCCAAAAATGTTTCTTTTAGTGCAAAAAACAAACAAAAAAAAAAATGAAGGTTTTGCACACAGTAAGTCCTAACTGCGAATAATATTTGCTAAGTGTATAGTTTTTAAAGAATTTCTTGTAGTGGAAATAAAATTGCAAAGAAAAAAAAAGCAACCCTATCACTTCCTTTGTGAACCAAATTGTCTGTCCTTTTGATCATGTCACTCCACTTTTGCCATCCTTTCAATGGTTTCCTCTTTTATTTAGGGTGCAGTGCCAGCTTCTTGCTTTAACTTTTAAAGCCCTACACAATTTAGTCCTTTCAGACAGATACTTGCAATCTTCATTTCTTTTTACTGTTCCACCTCCACTGTCCTGCAGCTTACCAGAGGACAAAGAGCTAGCCTAGGGGGCACAGGGCAAGTTGAATGGCAAGTACAGCCCTGTTCTTCAACACAGTGCACAGGCCACGGGATAGCAGCATAGGATATATAACTGGGTGAGGGGCTGATGTTCTCCCCTCACTATCCAACATTTGCTACCTGAGGCAGTCACCTCACTCTGTATAGCTAGTCCTGGCAGCATGTGTCACTGAATATGTATCTCAGCTTCCTAGAACCCATTTACAGTCGATATTGGTAGCAATATGATTCTACTTTAACTGCCATGGTTGCATCCTATGAAATCCTGAGATTTTCAGTTTAGGGAGGAGCATTTAGAATTCTCATCCAGAAACCGCCTCTAATGCCTCTGACTAAACTACAAACCACAGGAATCCAGAGAATGTTGCCATGGCAGCTAAAGTGGAACAACAGCACTGTAATTGTATAGTGTGAATGGATCCCTGGCCTTCTCGCAAATGGAGACAAATATTATGTGGGGATTTAGGGACACTCATCGAAACAGTCTTTTAGATTAAAAAAAAAAAAAGTGCAGTGTAGAGTTCCTCCAGGACTAAGGGTTTACTATGTTTTGTCTGTCCTAATTCAGCTCCACAACACCTATTGATTAAATGGCTAAAAATAATCAACTTTTACGTAAACCACACTTTTTCAGTGTGTCTCTTCCAGGCAGGGCTAGCTACTGGGCTGAGGTCTTCAAGTCTCTTGCAGGGGAGGATTTGATTTATCTCTCAGATACAGAATTAACAGCAGAATCTTGATGTTGTTTATACGTCAGACAGAAGTGTCTTGCGAGCGCTCATCCATTTACTGAAAACATGACTGTTCCCCTTTAGGCACATTTAACAGGTTTTAGTCAATGACATGATGGGAAAGCTGTGCATGACACATTCATTTATTGTGCTTCCTGAACTACAGGTCAAACCTAGTTGAATCTCCAAAGGCCACCTGGAGCGGAAGTCATTCTAGACATTTAGTTTCAGACTGCGGGGTAGAAGAAGACTGGAAAGAGAAACAACTAAACAGGATACATTTACAAATTCCAATTGTTAGCAGTGGTTTGAGCAAAGGGAATAGTTTCTTGGCACAGGAGGTAACCATGCATGTTCATTGCAGCGATTCATGTAACAAAAGGATTCACTTCTTGCCTGCTTTATGACAACATTTTACTGTTTCTTCACCCATGCCATTGTCCTAGACTAAGGCCATCTCCACACTAGACTGTTTTAGTGCTATTATTCCAGAAAGGTCCCTCCCTAAACTGCAAACCCAAGGATTCTATAGGATGTTGAAAGTGGAATAATAGCACTATAACAGTCTAGTGTGGAAATGGCCTAAGACTTTTCTCAACTAGACATGCATTTACTTGCTTATTCATGCTGGAGTCCAAAATCTATCTTCCATCTTTGTCTTTTTAACTACTCTATATGACCACTGTTAAGATGATACTTGTCACCCCATCATTATACTAAAATTTTAGATATTTCCATAACATTTTACACTCCCTCCATCTGTGTGTGTGTGCGTCCACAGAGGCCTCAGTCCATGCATCTGATGAAGATCTGACAAAGTGGAATGGAGGTATTAAAAGCTTATGCTAAAATACACTAGTAATTGTCAAAGGTGCTGCTAGATCCCTCCTCTCCTGCCCCTTTTTCTTCCTATGCTGGAGCCTTTGATGAAAGGAATGGCCAATCCAATCATGTTTTGCACACATGCAGGTATAATGAAGTAAGGAGACCTCCACTGTTGCATTTGTCTCTCAAAAGTTGGCAAAAGGAAAGCAAAAAAGTGTCTGGGCTTTGTTTCATTAACCAAGAGAATCTCAGCAAAGAATGGATGTCTGTACTGGAAGTATTGTTTCCAGTTTTCCACAAGTTCCTCTCCACCTCCAGCACCAATTTCCAAGCTTCCATTGGAGACTTACAAAACTGTCCATGGATGCTTTTTTTTTTTTTTTTTTTGGAGCATCCAAGAGAACAAGGAAGCTGCAGGTGGAAGAAGGAAATGAACAACACTGCCTCCATTCCTACTGTCATTCAGGAGGAACAGACCTTGGAATGGTTATTTTTGGGGGGTTACAACTCTCAGAAACCCATGCTGCAGAATGCAGTAGAATTTACAGTATAGCTTCCATTGGGGCATAATTCATAGGCATCAACATTTATATCAATGAATCAGAATCTCAAAAGGAAGAAAACTGCTCATGTATTGAAGCAGGTCAGCCTCTACACCATATAGACCAGACGTTAGGTCAGCATTCAAACCTCCAACGAAGGTGAGATGACATTTTGCAGGGAAATACTGATCCCTGTTGTGCCCAAAATGATCATACTATTAACAATTATTATTGACTGAAAATCCATGTTAAGTCTGTATCTGAATACTGTATTTGTTGCTATTAATATCATACAAATAAGGCTTTTATTTAAAAAAGTATTCCTTGTAATCCATTCTGATCTCAGGGCAGAGTGCCCATACAATGCCCATACTATAGCCCACACCTAGATGAATCTCAAGAGATTACCTGGAATAAAAGCAGCATTGGATGTGGATGAGGCTGATTGGCTTATAAAATATTGCTGAGGATACCAACAGCTTATAGCACACAGATGTGAAAACAGATCAAGGGAAGGTAGTGTAGCAATTTGCTAAGTGAAACCAGTAGTCCCCAGAGCAAGGCAATAGAGGCAGAAGGGCCTTCCTGCAGTTAATGTGAGGGTCCAAGAGACAGTGGTAGAGCGATGGGGTGCTAGAACCAGCACAGTTACTGAGTAAACACCTTGCGTAGGGTTCTGATGATATCATCAGGATTCTGATGACATCATCAGGATTCTGATGACATCATCAGAGTGATCATCAACTTGGCCATTCTGCACTTGCACTACTGTGAACCTCCCTTCCTTCATTCTGCCAGCTAAAGGTAACAAGCTGAGGTGTCCCCCAGTGACTTGCTCTGCAGACCAATACTGGGCAAGGTTGAATAACCAGATGTAGGGAGTGTACCATAAGTTCAAAGGCACCAACATAGTAATCAATAAATGGAATGAAATCAAGACCAGACTGACCGTTAAGCTGAAGAGAGAGGTGCTTCCAGCAGCAGAATTGTGATGGCATGAAAGGGATTCACGTTTTTAGTCAATTACAGCACAGTCCTAGCTCAAAGAGGCACTGGATAAAAGAAGTAAAGATAGGCAGAAGATGCTCCTGCTGGCAGGGCCTTCTTGATCTCCAAGATCTACTCACATTCAAAACTTTGTTTAGAATGGCTCTGCTGGCTAAGATTATCCAGAAGATCCCAGAAACTGATGGAGAAGGGGTGGGGTGAGGGGGTGTCATGTTATGTCAGATCCAAAATTTCTACAATGTGAGGACACAGATACAATGCTGGCACAAAGTTAGGCCAGGATGTGGGTAGTTCTAAGTCATTTGTAGCACCCCTAGTTTGGGAAGGAGTTGGATTTAGTACAACCTTAGCTGGCTCTTGGCCATCTCGGCTAGTTCAGATTATCCCCTATATTTTGTTAGTTTTAATATTTTAACCCAATGACAAGGAAAGATGCTCCTAAGGCTTTGTGCCTCATGGACCAAAACAACCTGGCTAGATTTTGGTGACAAGAGATGGCCCTGATTACAGTATACACAAATGTTGAACACAGATGGTTGTGCTGTGGAGTGGCCTTCATGCATAACATAGCAGGAACACACATGGGATATTCTTCTCTTTTTGCTTTTCTTTTCTTTATATATTCTACTCTACCTCACAGGAGCTCAGAGCAACCAACAAGTTTCATAAAAACTCCCAATGAAAATCATAAATCTAAAACACCAATTACAAATGTCCAATCAAACACAACAGAAGAGAGACAAAACCAAAATGTTCATATGTAGACAGTCTTTTTGTAAGCTGCCTTCAGCCTTGTGCCAAGAGAAAGACAGCACATAAAATAAAATAAACAATAAATTGCATTAAAAAGACATATTTAACTTGATACCTGGATAACAAATGCATGGGCAATAACTAAGCTGCAGCCACAAGAGAGTTTCAAAGCAAGAATGCCAACACTGAGAAGAGCCTACTAGCTGTGGTAACTCACTAGCTATGCTACTCTAGCCACAATGAGCAGAACCTCTCCACCTGAGTTTAAATACTGGATAGACCAGTACTGGGGAAGACAGTTCTCCAAGCAGTTCATGAAGAAAGGCAATTCCTCACAGAATATGCAGTCCTAAGATATTTCTCTCTAAAATGCACCAAAGTGCATTTTTTCACATAAAAATACTTATCTATAGTCTTGCAACCAACATTAAATATTAAAACTGGGGCCAAAATTAAATATTAAACACTCTAAACCTGTCCAGGATTTGCTGCATAAACAGATTAATGTTTAAAAATGGGGCATGCAATCTATTTTCCCAGGCAGACATTTTAAAAACTATATGGAACTTGCAGTGCTTGGAAAATTTTATGGACTACAGCTCTCACAATCCCACAGCTAAAAATGGCCCTCCTGGCCAGGGCATTTGGGGCTTGCAACCTGCAAAAGTAACTTTTTGAACCATTGGCATCTGTAAAGTAAAGTTATTTTGTTCTCCATGAATTTTATGCTAGTTTATACTTTATATTTGCAAGCCGATATAGGCAAAGATTTCTCAGTGTGTTCTTTGTTTAATGTCTAGATATTTTCTCAGCAAAATAATGAAAATGTAGTCAGTGAGACTAAAAGCATTCTTAAGAATCTAGAATGATAGGACAAAGCCTTGTTTAAATGGAATCAAGATTAACTGTTAAGGCAACCCTTAGGACAGAAAAGCAAATGCTGTTCTATTACATTTGGAATAGTAATTTTATACAGTTTCTCAACATGCTTCAGTATTATCTGATTAGTTTTCCATGAGAGGCTTATATGCATACAGGAAAACAACAGAAAATGATTTTTTAATGTCCTCATTGAGAATGCCTTTGTAATACAAAGCCCATCTCTTCCCTGACAGTTAGAGCACTAATCAGAGAGTTTGCACTAATGATGTACAATTTATTGTGAGCAACCTAGAACTTTTCCTTGTGTATTTAAGAGAAGCTATTGCTGAAAAGACTGGATTAAATAACTCTTCTTTTTAAAAAAAAAAATCATTTTTAACATAAACAGTCCAATTCACAGCCAAAGAAATACAAATTCGTAAGAAAAAAAGAAGAAAACTTAAATAAACTAAACTAGAATACGATACTAAAATACTAAACTAAAATACTGAACCCTAACTAATACTAGCCTAACTAAAATACTAAACACTAACTTACTGAAACAGAAAGGGGCTCTGACCCCCACAAGCCAAATGGTAATGAAAGATATATATATCTACCATTACAGACTCAGCTAAATAATCCTATTCAAATTAATAATAACCATAGCCACATATTATTGCATCATTAGATTTCTTATTGCTCAAAAAGTCAATAAGCGATTTCCAATCTTTCAAAAAAAAAAATTCAGTTGGCTTAACTTTTAAAACCCACTTTAGTTTGACAATTTGGGCTAACTCAAAACTATAATAATCTATTCTTCCATTGTTGATGCTTCAGTCTGTTTGAAGATTTGAGTAAACAAAGCCCCTTGCTGCTGTTATCATATATTGAAGAAGCAATCCATATTTACTGTCCAATTCTTTACCTAACAAAAACATTTCTGGTGACATTACAAAATCCACCTTAAGTATTTTTTGAATTCATATCTAAATCTCAGACCAATAATTTACAAGTCCATCACCTATGGAAAAATGAGCCCTTCCTATGGTGACATCCCCAACATTGATTTGAAACATTCTTAGGCATTTTCCACAATTTATTTGAGAATAATACATCACTATATGCATGTTTACCTTTAAAATACTACACAAAGTAATTTTTATATCTTTAGACAACATTTTTCCCCATGTAAAACATTGTGCCCAATGTTTTTGGGGCCGACCTTATCCTATACATTTTTAAGGGTTCGTCTTCTGTCTCTGATTCCAAAAGGCGTTTGTATACTTTCTAAATTACATGATCATCAGCTTTACAGAACTCTAAACAGAACTCATTTTCTTCAGCATCTGTGGCTAGGTGTCTCTTATCTTGATTAAATCTATCCTTTAGTCTCATATAAGCAAACCAATTAAGATCTTTGCCTCCCATAAGAAGAATCTCTCTCAATTTAAACTCAATTTAAACTCCCAGCTGGTTTAATAACTCTTTAACCATACTTTGCTATAAAAACTGTTCTCCTTTGCAGTTGAATTGCCACATTTTGTTTGCCCAGTTTAGATATAGTCTCATGTCTTCTTTGGATGGACTCATTTAATTCTTTCTGTGCTCTTAGAGTTCAATTCCTTTGAGGGAAAAACAAAATACTTGTTTAGCCCAGACAAATTCACTGAAGCGTTCATACAATTTTATAATCATCTTTATTACTACAGGAACCCAGAGATAAAACATCCTAATGCAAACCCTTGGGAATAGTCTTAATCCCTGAAGGACATGCACTATGGCTTCCAAAAACATATAGCAAAAACAACCGTAGTGCTACCTATGTAACTTTTCTCAGTATGTATATGTTTGTCTAACTGCTTTGTTGCAATGTAGATCTGTTACTTTCTCCTTTTTCCTGCTTTTCAGAATATCTGAAAACTGCTGTTGTGATCTTACAACTAATATTAGCTGAAGTTTTGTGAATATTTTCCCCTTCCATAACCTCCCTCCTGTTATAACCTTACACAAAGGGGAGTGAAACTGTTCATCTGGGAAGTGTTAGAATAAAGAAGGAAAATTCCTTAGTTATTAATATGAAGCCACTAAAACTCTCCAACCCACTCCCACATAGTTCATAAGGTGAGCCAGAACATGGATGGAAAGGATCCAAGTGTGTACCATCATTCACATTTTGCCTCATCTAATTGTGATCAGTGTCTGGGAAAAATTATGTTTTGGACTATAGCTCCCATAATCTTGCAGCCAGCATGGTAAATAGCCACCCTGGTTAGAGGATTTGGGGAGGTATAAACCAAAAAAAGGAACTGTTCCAAGCTTTGATGATGGCTGTTTGCAACTTAAAATTATGACAATGCTTTACTGCATAGCACTACTGCACAAAGAACCTGTGAGCACATCATAGCAAAGTAGGAACCATCAGGCCATATCTCTTGGTGATAGAATTATTTTCCCTCTTTCCTTCCCTTTACTATGAGACCAAGGAGGAGTTGATCTGTTTTTGTGGGGAGAGAATGATGCCCATTGCTTGAAGCAGGCTATGATGTATTTACTCCTTTTTTTAAAAAAACCCTTTAGTCTGGAGGTCTGTGAGAATCACATCGAGTTGTAAGCATCTCCCTCTTTTTGGTTCTAATGAAAGTGGAAGCACAGAATCACAGAATCGTAGAACTGGAAGGGGCCACAAAGACCAGCTGGTCCAGTTCTTTGTCATAGAAGAATTCACAACTAAAGCACTCCTGACAGATGAGCATCCAACCTCTTGTTTAAAGATCTTTGGGATCCCTCAGCCTTAGAAACAGTCTGTTCCATGTTCCTGAATATTACTGTCATGCATGCTTAGGTGGAATCTCTTTTTTGATTCATTCATAGTTTGGATTCATTGATTCATGTTGTAGTCTATGGAGCCACAAGAAACAAACTTGCTCCATTTTCTATATGACATCACTTCAAATATTTAAAGATGGCTATCATATCAATCTTCTCTTTTCCAGGCTAAACATACCCAGCTTCCTAAGCCATTCTTCATAGGGCTTGGTCTCCAGACTTTTTTTAGCATCTTGTTTTAGTATCTTGGTCACGCTACTCTGTCCACCGTTCCCCATGGTCTGGATTACATGAATTACACTAATGTGCTTATCTTTAAGGGGCTACCTTTGAAAACAATCCAGACATTCCAAGTAGTGCACCAATCTTGTGATAGATAAATTAGTTGTCTTTTTGTCACGAAACCAGATCCAAGATGCTGGTACTGACTGACAAGCTCTGAATGATTTGGAGCTCAGGTGTCTGAAGGAACCGCTCCCTGTATCAGTTCTTTCCAGGCTTTAGATCTGGAGAAGACGGGAAGTGGATGGGCAGTAGGGAGGGTGACAGAAGGCACAGTTTTCTGTACCAACTCTCAGAATGTGCTTCCCCAAGGATCCTTGCACTAACTTTACTGGCCTTTCAGCTCCAGATTGAGACCTTTCCGGTTCTAGTAGAGATTTCAAAGGATCCTCTAACTTCTGCTCGAGTTTATCACATACCTTGCAGTTGTGGGCAGGTCTACATAGGGACTACAAAACGCAACATCCAAACATGAATTAAAGAACATGAAAGACACTGCAGACTGATCCAGCCAGAAAAATCAGCAGTAGCAAAACATGGTATAAACCAACCTGGACACAAAACGCTTTTTGAAAGCACAGAAATTCTGGACCGTTCTGACAACTAGTATGTTAGACTACACAGAGAGACCATTGAAATCTATAAACACATAGACAATTTCAACAGGAAAGAAGAAACTTGGAAAGTAAACAAAATTTGGCTACCAGTACTGAAGAACACTAAAATCAAGACTCAAAATATGCCAATGAACACCACCTAGACTCTAGAGGTCCCTCTACAAGAAACAATACAATAGATTGCTAATGTACTTAACGCACTGTTATGCATATCGCCTGACTAACAACACAACCCTGGGAGGTATCCCATTTAACAATAGGCTATCACACAGACCAACTGTAACACATTCAAATTGCTTCCTCCCACCTGGGGACTACACAAGTACATATACTCTGTCTTACTTCCATGCCACCGGATCCTCTGAAGATGCCAGCCACAGATGCAGGTGAAACGTCAGGAGAAAATACTAATAGAACATGGCCTATGGATTCTGGCTGTGAAAGCCTCCAACTTTACATCTTAATCATTTGTTTACCCCAGCATTGTTTCATAACTCACTTAGAAGATAAATGGGTCAGGTCTGTGTATTGTATGAAATCACAAACCATCAGAAGACAGAATTGTCCAAAGCAGCTAACTTTTGTTGTTGTTGTTGTTGTTGTTGTTGTTGTTTAGAATTCTCTATTGACTGCACAGCAACCAAACTCCCCCTCAACCCACATTTTCAGCATCTGCAGCCCACACCCACAATGTAGCCATTTACTGGGCAGTAAGAGCAGAAAATAGTGGCAGAACAGCATCCTGGTACATTCCTGTAGCTGCTCACAGAGATGACATTATGCTCTGGGACTACCAGACCACCCTTGGTAGGTCCCAGAGGATGCCTGTCACTGTGTGTCCAGCTATAGGAACATGGTTGGATGCTACTCCACTCCCTCCCCACACTCTCCACCAGCCAACAAATGACTGAGTTGAGGAGGCTGCAGAAGCTTAAAAGGTGGGTTGGCTATCTGACCCATTGGCTCTTATACAGGCAGTTGGTAGAAAAAATCAAAATGGATAAGAAAACTGTGGGAATAGCTCTTAAGGAAACTGAATTTGACAAATTATTGAAAATTGGAGCAACCCATTTAGTAAGTAAGATTTAGAAAATAATATTGGGTTTTGAAATGGAACAAGATCTTGTCAAAGATACTATGATTAAGTGAGCCCAGAATATTCAGCATCTAATAAACTTAGATCACTAGGAAAAATCCTGGGTTAATAACCAGAGATTCACAAGGAGTTCCAATGTCAGAGTAAATTCTTTCAAGATGTTTTACAGATGGCATTTAATGCCAGTTCAGATTTCAAAGACTGGAAATAATAATAATAAATGTTGGAAATGAGAAGAGACAGGATTCTACTTCCATATATGGTGGCAATGTAACAAGGCAAGGAAGTTTTGAAAACAAATACAGGAACATGTTACAAAAATACTCAAAACTAATTTTCCTGTGTTGCCTGAAATGTATTTACTCAATATCCTTGACAGTATTGACTCTCAACCAAGAAACAAATATTGGAGAACTTTGTTGTACAGTCAGCCTTCCACATTTGCGGGTTTCACTTTCGCGGATTTGATTATTCATGGATTATTTGCTGTCATCTCTGCTGCCTCCCTATGCCATTTCGCTGCCTCCCTATGCCATTAACATGAGACTGAGAAACTGTGAACGAGGCTTGTAAGTCCCTATTAAAAATGGTGTGGAGCAGCAGTGGAACTGGCAGAAAGCCCCACCAGCCAGCCACTTCTGCCTTGTGATGGAGCCCTGATGCCTCAAAGGAATCCATGGTGGGTTGAATATGGTGATCATACTTTTTTTGTGTGTTAAATATGGTTTGGGAGGGCCTAGGGTTATCCACAGTTTTTCCACTTTCACAAGGGTCCTTTGCCCCTAACTTTAGCAAATGTGGAGGGATGGCTGTATAAGGTTTATGGCACTGGATTAACCTTTGCACAGAACTGGAAAGATCCTCCTATCCCCCCAGTGGATGATTCGATTTTGAAATTCTATGATTTGGCAGAGAAGGATGAATTAACAATGTTAGTAGATAATAAATCTGATCAACATCTTAGACCAGTATAGAAAATTTTAACTTTGTGACTCTAGGTGGGAAAATTGTCAACAGCATGATTTGAAGAATAAGTCCTGAATTGTATCTGTTTATTGTAACCTTAATTATAGACTAAAGTTTTATTCTCATTGTAGAGACCATGCTTAACTTATTTATGTTTCAGGAATCATTAATCATTAGGAAACACCCAACATTGGTTGGATAGGAAATCACTTTCTCTCTTTCTCTCTCTTTTCGTTGTCACTTTTGTATCTTTTTTTAATATGTCAGCCTTTTTAATGCATTCATTTTTCTTCTTATTGTATATTGTGTTCGTATTTTTCTTTTGTAGTTATGTCTTTTTTAGTGTTTTTGAAAAATTTCTTTTTTAAAATAAAAATAAATGGGGGGAAAAGGGTTGTGGGGAGATATGTATTATAGTTCTGCCTGTGTGGAATTTTATGATGCTGCTTCCAATTTTGGATCCCACTCACAGCTTCATTTTCATTAATTAGCTTTACGTCCCTTTTCAGTTCACCATCTAAAATAGTTTATTATTATGGACTGGGAACAACAAATAGCAGCAGCACAGTAAAGGGGAATTCAAGGACAACAGTGCTAGTGGATGATTTTTGCTTCTAGTTTTGCTCACATTTGGAAGCAATGGGGGTTTCTGTGGTTCACCAACCAGGATGAATGCAAGAGTTAACCAATTGGTGCTCTATAAAACCAAATCATTATGAAAAAGAAAAATTACCAAAGTTAAATTAAAGAGATTTATCTCTGCTTCATGAGCTCCAGGAAGACAATTATCTCAGCCTAGTTTCTAAAAGAAACTAATTAGAAGTCATTATTTTGGCTGAAAGGAAAATTTCATGAAATTGTCAGCTATTTTAGCTATGCAGTTCTCTCCAGTGAATATCCCAAATAGCAAACACTGTTGCCAAAGGGTTGATATGATCTTTAGGTTCCTATTTCCTTGACAACTCTTCATCATAATTCCTGGGACAATGTATCCCTCAAAACTGTAAACAGTTATATATTCCAGAGACTATTTTGCCATCCCTTTTTGTCTTTTGTTCCAGCTTGATCAACATAAACCCCAGCCCTGTGCAGACATTCAAAGTGTGTGTTATACATATAGATAAAATATGTTGAAGGATATCTGGGATAATGCTTTTGAACTGCATCCCAAATCTCCAAGCATTTGATGGTGTAGGTACAGGGGTATTACCCCACCTTGTAGACCCTGCCCTGAGGAGCAGAATTCTTTATATTAAATATAGTGAGCCATAGATGTCTACTGGAGGGGCACGTAGGCAGCAGAGCTATGGGAAACAGATCAAAGGTTAAAATTAGCACTCGCTCCTGTCATGTATCCTAGGTGAATCTCAGAACTGGTTCATGAAGATCATTTAAATGGACTTTCAGCAATAATAGCACCAACAGGAGACAAGAGGTCTTTGGGATCAAATTAACTTTTCAAACAGCCAGAAATGTTACACCTTGGCATCCCCCAGAGCAATCTTGCGGGAACGAGGCCTGGCTGTATTTTCTTTATACTACAAAGCTGAAATCCATCTTCATAAAATTTAGCCATCTGGTCTTTCCCTGGAAAGGGTCTGCCCCCCCACCCCGCATGCTTTTCCCTATAACTAGACTCCTTTTTTTGTTTCGCTCTTTGAAGCCCCCAGAGAGAGAGAGAGAGAGAGAAAAGATCCCCACGCTGTCCATTCTTCTGAAGAGTTCCCCTCAGTTGGGGCACTGAGTAGGTTTCAACCCATGTCTTCAGGGTTTCTCGTTACTCCATACCCCTAAGCCTCTCTTAATTTTCACCTCTTTTTAAATCTCTACAGTCCTTGTACGTTTGTGTGAGTGAATGCAACAGTGTGCTTGTGTGGATTTTGGCATCTTTTCCAATAAAATACTGAATGTTGAATAGTTAGCCTAATTCTCTGTGGTCTGACTTCGTAAAGCTGGGCTCAAAGTCCCGTTGAGATACCCTGCCCTCTTCGCATTGCTACAACAGTGTTTAGCTAATTTTCCCCACAAGTGATAATTTTGATGAGTGTCAGGAATCCGCCTAAGGGATCCCCAGCAGACAGGGTAACAGGGGGACCAGCCTGCAAGGTTCTATACATAGTACCCTCCATATCTGCAGGATATTATTAATGTGATCAAGGGCAATGCACATAAATTTCCTGCCTTCACATCATTTCCGACTTATGGTGACCCTAACACAAACCTATCACGGGGTTTTATTGGCAAGATGTGTTCAGAGGGGGGTTGCCCTTGCCCTCCTCTGAGGCTGAGAGAGTGTGACTTTCTCAAGAGTCTTTCAGTGGCTAAGCAGGGATTTGAATCCTGGTCTCCAGAGTCACGTTACAATGGTCAAACCACTACACCACACTGACCATCTTCTGTAACTGTGCAGATGTATAACTAGTACTTTCTGCACTCTGAAGCCACCCAGAGAATTCTTAACGGGCCATTTCAAAATATAACAAAACCATGTAATTAATTAATTTCCCCAATAACTCTCATCTTACTGTCATAACATATCGAAAAAGCATAATTGCAGATAATTGCAAGATGTTTGTAATCTTGCTTTGTCGTATGTACTGAAGCAACAATGATGTGGATGTGAAATGAGTGTGCTCTGTACCACAGACCAGCTTGCAGTATTCAGATGTGGTTTATTTTAAGTAGCAAAGAAGTATTTCTTTTGTTTTTGGGAAATGAATGATAATAAGGGGTTACTTTTTAAAATTGTAACTACAATTGTACAATGATAATTAACTACTTTTAGGGCTTTGGAACTACAATAGCAGGTCTTTTTCCTGCCGAAAATGGACTTCATGCACTGAACACACTGTAAGAGAATCAGTTTCTTTCAGAAAACACTGCAGACTATATGGGGTCTTTGCAAAAATCTGGTGTGTTTTTCATCACAGCATGATTCTCCTGCAATACTTTGGGATATTCAAATGCCAGGAAAATATGCATACCACTTTCTGGGTCCTGTGGGCCAACTATAACTTAATTCCCAATATATTTTTAGCAACAAAATGCAAAATTGTATATTAAATTTGTTGCATATGCACTGTCCAAAAAGTTTCAGGTGTTCACTGAGGTGCAATTTACTTACCTCATGTGGTAAAGCCCTGGGTGTCCATTTGACCTCATCACTGTTATTTAAAATGCTTTGCAAGTATGCATTGATTATTAAAACCAAGTGGGAGGAATCTTTTCTGAGCACTCCTTTCACACCTTTGTGCCCAAGTGCAGAGCTGCGCCTTCCACAGAAGTCTTTGTTTGCCCACTCCCTCCTTCTTTCTTGTGGCTGTTAAGGCTGTCACATGTTATGCCTTAACTCCACAGTTAGCAAATACCTTCCCCAAATCCACTCCTTCCCAAACCGGATCAGATATTTGCCAACATACAGGATAACGATAAAAAATTTTGTCATCATTTTGCAAAGGTGGGCAACTGCAGCAGGTCTACCGGCCACTTTTATGTCCCAGGTCTCTCTACAGCCCACATGGACTATAAAAAAAAGAGATCAATGTTTTTAAAAACCCAAAGTGGCTGGAAATACACTCTGGTTTTCAGAAACAGAGATTTTCCTTCTTTATTTTAAAAAATACCAGAATGCCTTTCATCATACTTAAAAGGGTAAGATGTTGCTTCCTGGAGCAGGAATTCACACTCACAAAAGATCTATCTGGGGATTGAGGGCCACAGAAACATCCTTTGGGGGTCACATGCAGCCCCAGAACTACATTCTGTCCACCCCTGGTCTAGTGGGAATTACTGTTGTCCCACCGCCCACATAATCCAATTCCATTTGTTGCTTTTGGCTAGCAAGTATTTTGAATCTTGACATCTCCCTATGCAGTTTTTACACACAGCCCTTTTCTGCATATTTGGCTTTCATACACCTTTGCACTAAAGCTCTGAGTGGTGCTTCAGCCAGAATGAATCTGCCACCACTGGCACAGAAGAGGATTGTGACAGGTGCACTCTGGAGCATGACAGTTTGTCAAATGAAAAACAACTTTCATCTCTCCATACAGGGAATAAAATATCAAAGGCAAAAATGGCTTTCTAGTTTCTTCCAGTAGATGTCAAGTGGCTCTCAGGTCACAATGACATTGCTTTCTCAGTAAAACAGAAGAACAAGTCATGGTGGTGTTTCCCCATTGTTATCTATTTATTCAAAGCCAAATTCCACCCCACAAAAAAATCCCCAAATAAATCAGTTGGTGAATCCGTTTAACAATTTCAGCTCAGGTCTCCCAAGGCTCTGTTCAGTGTGTATCATAATTTGTCCGCAGTGTCCTTGCAATTCTCCAATGGCTATTTGATATTGTAAATGCACTCAAGTTCCCGGGCTGTGGCAGACCTGAGTTTAGGGAAACTACATGTAAATGGCAGTGAAAAGAATGTGGCTATTTTGGAAAGATGTGGCAAATTTGATAATCTCTATAATCAATCAATCCACTGAATGAATCAGTCTGCAACATTTATACTGCAGTATGATACAAGTTTGTTTGTTTGTTTGTTTGTTTGTTTGTTTAATAGATATAACACTCCACCCATGGGGTGTTTATGGGATGATTTCACAACTCCCTTCCCAGAGAGAGGAGTATGGCCCCTTGATGACTGCCTTTTTGGAGCACCTAAAATACTTACTCAGAAATAAATCCCAGTGAGTTCAGTGGAACTTATTTCTAAATAGATATGCACAAGATTGTGAGCATACAGCACAATGCTATACATGTCTACTCAGAAGTAAGCCCCATTCTTTTCAATGGGTCTCACTCCCAGGTAAGTGTGTACAGGTTTGCAACCTCAATTAAGTTAGAAGAGGAATATGCAAAGTATGGCCCTTCAGATGTTGTTGAACAGCAACTCCAAGCATTTCTCACCATTGGTTATGCCTGCCACGGCTGATGGAAGCTGCTGTTCAGAAACACCATGGGAATACATTTTAGTGACAAACACTCAGTGAGGAAGATCAATATTCTCATTCGTACCTATAGTAACTGAAACCCTGACCAATAGCATTGTCACTGTAACCTTATCACCAATTCAGGCATTAATTTGAGAGAATTAAAAGTGGGGAGCAGTGTATCAGCCTTATATCTCTGGCATGCTTTCTCCAATTCCATCCATTCTTACCTTGTTAGAAAGTCCAAAGGCAGCTTCTACCTGCAGAAGCACTCTCCAAAGCTTTGCACTCAATGCAAAGTTTGGGGTGCAGCAGATGTGGATATGTGAATGTGAGTAACATGCACACCCACCCATCACATCCCAACTTTGGGCTTACTCTTCTTTACACAGATGCCTGAACACAGTTGGTGGTGGTGGAGGTCCAACTAGTAAGTTAATAATAGCACATATTGCTAGCTAACTCTCTCCTGCTTGAATTCACAGTAAACTTGAGTGGCATGTTTTCAAAGTTGACTAATATCATGCCATAATAACCAATTTATTATAGCATGAGAGAGCTGAGCTGTAGTTCTTATGCCATGATAAACCTCTCAGTCTTTAAGGTGCCACACGAGTCCTGTGTATACCATGTGGCTAACACAAATAGTTTACTGATTATATTACCTCTAAAGTTATGGCACATGTTTCAGGGTACCATCCTGAAGAGGCTATACTTTTATGGTACAATTCATCTTGATATAATCTATTTCTGCATTGCATTAAAGGAGCACTTTTAAACACATGCAAGGCTTTAAACCTTTGATCATTTGTACTGTGCCCTTTGGCACCATCTGTGAATTTAATACAGGGAAATATGCCAATTTCTTGTCCATAGTGCTTGGAATATACATTTTACTTACCATTTCTTCACATCTATTGCTATCCTCTCACATTCTTCCAGTATGTTTTGTACACTAGGTGAATTTCTTGTCCTCCAGCCAGTGACCTTCTTCTGGTCCCACAATTAAGTAGATGTTTTTGGGTACTGTAACCATGGCAACAGTCCAAAGTGTTATGTAATTGAAAAGCCTTTATAAACATCAGGTATATCATAACACTGTAATGGAATAATGGTTAGCAAGGATAATTCTTTTAGGGGAGGTTTAGAGACAAATCACCAAAAGTAAAATATCTGTCCCCATCTCCACATCCACTCAAATTATCTAAGCACATGATACAGCTTAATGGCTGATCTATAAGAGCTTTCTATTGGCTCACATGTTATATACCCACAGAGAGACTGTATGGTATGTGGCTAATGTAAATGATAGAACTTATACTTCCCCAGCTGGGAGATTTTGAACCAGAGATGCTGGAGAAACCTGAACAGAATCTGCTTGACATCAGTATTCCAGTCTTCTAACATGACGGAATCGATGGAGGATCAGGCATGTGAGTGTTTGCAAAATCCATGTGTAGATGGTCAGAATAGAAGCAAAACTGTGATGAAGTTCTAGGGGGGTGCAATCTGGAATGACAGAGCAGCCTAAGAACAAGTTGCCGGACAACCAGAATAGCTCATCAGGAGAGAAACCCAACCCAATACTATGTGGGAGGAGCTGATAGCTGAGAGGAAAAGATATATAAAAGGAAACTCTGATCATCATTTGGACAATCTTTCAGTGAGAAAGAGCTCTGGAGTAAAGTCCCTCAATCAGTCAGGGAGGTTTTCTGTGTGGGAAGAGTTTAATTCTCAGGGAAAGCCTAGAGAGAGGCAGAAGAGTAATTAAAACTTTATAGAATCTGGTCAGAAAGTACAACCTAGACTAGGGGTTGAGTCCTTGGTTAGAGTGTAGCCAAAGGGCTGCTTAATGATATTTGTGCTTATATGAGAGTTTAAAGATATAAGGAAACTAATAGTACTCTGAAGAACTATATTCATTTTGACCTGCGTATGAGCTCCAATACTTTGTTCTGTACATTATCTTAATAAATATTACAGTTTATTTTTTATAAATAGTGACTCGACTGAGTTGTATACAGTGTTTAAAATAACACAGAAGACGCACTGCCGTAGAGCTATTTAGGAGTTCTAAATAAACATTGAAAGACCCCACCTTTTTACACAAAGGTGTTGTTATAAGAGGAAAGGCAGAGCTGTGTGGAAAAAACAGGGTGCCTTATCAGATTGGGGAACTGCCACCCCAGTCTGAGAAAGATATAAAGCCCCTGCCACAAACACTTTCACAGGTGATTCTGTAAAAGTTTCTGGTGTTTTTGAAATATTCTGAACCTTGGTGTGGAGTCTTCTATTCAGCATCAGACCACCCTTGAGTTCTTTTCTTATCTTTCTGGGTCCTCTCATTCCTCCAGTGGTGGCTTGTGCCTATTGTAGCCAATGGAACTGATGGCAGAGTAACAAACGGTGGATAGAAGCATTGGTGACAAGGAGCAAAAGTGGATATGTATACACCCACATACAGAGAGATGGAGCAAGGGACATAAAGGGCCTTATCACACAAGGCAGGTAAACTGCAATTGTATCAAGATAACAACACTTTCTGTGAGGGTTTCCTGCATAATGTTGTTGGTCTTCTGTTGTTGTCTCATGGGAGACTATTTTAAAAGCTATTATTACTAACACAAAAAATCCATCAGTGACCTCCTTCTCTGCTTCTGTCATGATATGATTTCCTGTGTGAAAGTTCATTTGTGTTTTTATTCTGATTTTGGGGTGGGCAGTGGGCATGCTTTGGATGGAAAAACTATTGATAACAAGGCAATACAGCACCATTCTGGAGCCTGTCACTACAACACTATGACACAGTCTCTCTCTGTCTCTCTCTCTCTCATTCAGACACACACACACACACACTTCTAGAAATGTAAGAGGAAAAGCTTACAGTTTTTTTTAAAAAAAAACACTTATTTGGTTAACCCTCTGCCTCCTATTTTCTGTTTCTTCCTTCAGACATACAAATCGCTGTCACATGAAAGGCAGAGATAGATGAGATAGATACAGCAAGTCTGGGAATTCTGACCTCTCCCAGTCAGGAATTTCCCCCCTCCACACACACACACACAAGGACAAAAGAGTCATTTTAAAAGAAAAGACTGCTTTCATTTATATTTATGTGGTGAGGGGAATCTGTGTGTGTGTGTGTGTGTGTGTGTGTGCGCGCGCGCACCAAACAATGAAAAAATGCAGGGATAATATCTTGGCAGAGCTAGTGGATGCACAGTTCAAAATGCTGCATGTGGTACAAGTTTTGCTAAAGTAAACAGTGTGATCCCAGAATGAAGGTGTGCGAGGAATGAGAGCAGTCCCCATTAAATAGCATTTTTAAAGACACCCAAATGTAGTGAGAGAGGAGCCTCCTATGATGGCTCTTAGGTTCAAGGCAGAAGTCAACATCAAAGGAGGTTGGAGGAAAGAAAGGAGGAGGAAATCAAAGGATGAAGACAGGAAGCTCAGAAAGGGGTGCTAGAGGATAAGGGGGGGGTGACAGAAAGTAGCCTAGCAATGAGGATTAGAGGGCAGGAGAGGCAGAAAAACAGGAGGATTGGTTAGCAGTGGGAACTAGAGGAAAGGAGATATAATAAAAAAGGAAGTTGTTGAGCAATGGGTGTTGGGAGGGGGAGGGAGGGAGAGTAGGAAGAAGGGAGTAGACTGGCAACCAGGAGAAAGGACAGAGAGAAGAAGCACTCTCAAGTCTATAACAAAGCTGCACTAGAAATATAATGGACTAAATTCCTGTTCTGGATCATGTGTGTGCATATCCATGAGCACAGCATCTTGTGCTTGGACAGGAAACCAGTTTCAGTGGGAAGTGGAAGGGTAAAATGTGGGTTATATTGAATTCATGATCCATATATACAAAAATGTGTATGAGAATCTGGGTTTTTGAAAAGGTAAAATCTACCCTCAGATGGAAAGACCTCATACCATTTGGTGATGCTGGCTAGGAATGCTGTGAGCCACAGTCCAGAACATCTGTATTGCCACACATTTCCACCCCTGCTCTGAATGAATATTTGCATAGTAGTGATTACACATGTACTTAAATTTATTTCAATGGGATAAGATTTAGAAATCCACAGTTAAGATAGCCTCTAATCCCCCTTTTGTTACATAAGAAACCCATCCTACCTTCACTAGAGAGAAAGAGAGAGAGAGAGAGAGACTCGGCCATTGGATTAGATTAGAACTGACCAAGTGCAAAACTACAAATGAGAATGTTTCAGTGGATATTTATACTGGATCTATTTTCTGCTTACATCTGACTTAAGAGAATAGGCTGCTGCTTTCCCCCATCCTCATCTCCAAAATGACATAGAAAAAGGCAGAGCTGTCTTCTCCTGGAAAATGTGTGCAAATGGGATTTTGCAAGAAACTTTGCTCATTACACGTTCTAGTTATTTATGAAGTGAAAATGAAAGCAATGTTTTACAGAAATTAGGGCATTCGTGTTCAAGAGATTAACCAAAAGGCAAAAGGTCATTTTAAACAATATTTTTTGATATAGCAAACTACCTAGGTTTATGCATACTGTTTATGTTCAGTTCAGTTGCCAAAACAAGATACGAAACAATGCAGAAAGTACAAACTATGGCTGTCATCTTCTGCACATTTCCCTGGATGCAACCACATTAATTTTGGTGGAGCTTATTTCTCAGTATTCAGAACTATAGTGTAGCAGGAGTAGGATTCATATGGTCCTCCAGATGTTGGTGGGCTGCAAATCCTAGCAGTCTTTAACCAGCATAGCCAATGGTGAGAAATGCTGGGAGTTACAGTCCAAAAACGTATAGAGGGTACTCATGATTCATTGTGTAAGTCAGTGATGAGCAGTACTAACAGAGGGGCAAAGCAGCGTGACTTGTTCTTCCTGTCCTTTCTCTTGCTGCCCAAATATGGTGGCCCAAGTTGAAGACAGCTGCCTCAATCTGCTAATACAGGAGGGAAACACTCAAAGATGCCCTTTTATTTGGGGGGAAATGATCCAACATATGCGATTTTTAATTTGTTGTTGTTGCTGTTTTCTTTTTGTTGTCACTGTCCTTGTTGTATGCTGTCAAGTCAGCTTCAACTTATGGAGGCCGTAAGGCGGAGTAGCCTTCGAGAGCCTCTCAGTCATCAACAGCTCTGCCCAGGCTTTGGAAACTCAAGGTTATAAAAACACGTATATAACTATTAAGGTGGATAGATCACATTGAGACAGAAAGACAGATATTACATATTCTGTGGATGTGTGCAATTTATGTAAAATCAAAATATGTATGTTGTTACTTCTACTACCATCTGTTAACAGACATAAAGCACCTATAATGTTCCAAGTACTGTCCAGGTATTCAAAGGTGAGATAGTCACTGCCTGCAGGCTCACAAATCTAACACATACAAAAAGAAAAAGGAAGGAAGGGGAAAAAATGAGCAACCCTGGGTGGAGTTGGAAGGGCACAAAGTGAGAGGTGTACCAACTTGCAGTTGTAGGGGTATGCATTTTTGTGAAAAACTTTCTAGCCTAGTGGTTCTTTTCTTTTTAAATTCCTCCCCACCTCCATGAGAAAACCATGGGGCAGCAAAATAACAGCAACAAGGCTTAATCTCGTGTAGCCCAAGGGTCCCAACCAAGTTCTGCACTTAGGCAGAAAAAATGGAATGCACAAATATAGGATGGGGGAATACGTGGATGGATAACAGTACATGTGAAAAGGATCTAGACGTCTTGGTACATCACAAGCTGAACATGAGTTAGCAGTGTGATGCAGCAGCCAAGAAAGCCAACATGATTCTTGGTTGATCAATAGGAGTATGGTGTCTAAATCAAGGGAGGTAATGGTACCACTCTATTCTGCACTGGTTAGACCTCATTTGGAATACGATGTCCAGTTCTGGGCACCTCAGTTCAAGAAGGATATTGACAAGCTGGAACATGTCCAGAGGAAAGTGACCAGAATGGTGAAGGGTCTCGAAACCATGCCCTATGAAGAATGACTTAGGGAGCTGGGTATGTTTAGTCTGCAGAAGAGAAGGTTAAGAGGGGACATGATAGCCATGTTTAAATATTTGAAGGGATGTCATGTCGAGGATGGAGCAGGCTTGTTTTCTGCTGCTCCAGAGAGCAGGACAAGGAGCAATGGATTCAAGCTGCAGGAAAGGAGATTCCACCTGAAAGAAGAACTTCAGGAAGAACTTCTTGATGGTCAGACCTGTCCAGCAGTGGAATGTGCTGCCTCAGAATGTGGTGGAGTCTCCTTCTTTGGAGGTTTTTAAGCAGAGGCTGGATGGCCATCTGTTGGGAGTGCTTTGATATGTGTTCCTGCATGGCAGGGGGTTGGACTGGCTGCCCCTGTGGTCTCTTCCAACTCTATGATTCTATGGTCAACAGAACAGCTTGGGATCCAGCAGATTCAAAGATGACTTCTCTCCTCCCTGCACCCCCATCCCACAGATGGGAACAAGCCAATATCAAACCCTGCTTCCAGCTATCAACATCATAGAGTGAAGCCCTCACCCCCTCCTCAAGGCCAACACTTTCTTTTTTTAAAAAAAGAAAAAGTCTTGCTGCCCCATTCAAAACCGCCCCCTGCCTTGGGCCCTTTTCACATGGCATTTTCCATGTGAAAGGGAACTTGGAGCATCGTGCGATTGTGAGGAGTGATCTGCACGATACATTCACAATCGCATGATGCTTCAGGAACTGGAAGGTGTTGATCGCGCACCTTTTCATTTTCAGCTAGAAGTCGAAAATGATGCGTGATCGTGCATTGCTTGTGGGCCCCGCGCACACTTACCTGGTGTGCGGAGCCTCTGGAGCCATGCCTGGGAATGTCTCAGGCTGAACTGCAGAAGAAAGAGATGGGGCTCTCGTGCGAGCAGGCAACTCGTGCGGAGCTGAAGGACCCCGGATGCAAGAGCCTTTCACCAGAGGCTGCTCGTGCAATCCCAGCACCAGAAGAAGGTAAGATGTGGAAAGGGCCTTGATCTATTTCCCTTCTCTTCATGGGGTTACTTAAAGCAGGTCTTTCTACTCTGCTGTATGACAGGCCCTGCATTGTGTCTCTGGAGCAATACCCTTTATTTGGATGGGCAACAGAATGTTGACAAGTCAGTTGTTTTGGGCTGAAATGAGTATGCTGCCTTTCATTAAAGCATGCCCTTCATCTAATATATTCCACAAAATATTAATCAGCAAGTCATAAAATTTACATTCTCCCAGATGGTGCTGGCAATCTAAAATGGAAAGTCCCAGGGATGGCAATCAAAGAGACAATGTTCTTTCTGAGCAATTGATGTGTTTATGTGGAGGTGTGGGGGAGAAGGAGAGGTCGCTCTCATCTTCTGGCAGTAATACAAAGTGGTGTGTGTGTGTGTGTATTTTTATCATCAATTCTGGCAGGTCATGCAGGCACTGTACTACTGCTGTTTTCTTGACTGCAGTAATGCCATTCCACAAAAAGATTGCCATTCCATTGGCTTATGTTCCTACAAATTATATTGAATTATGTTAAATCCCCAGACTGAATGAAGTTCCATGCACAAAGACATTAGGCAGGGAGGCCAATGTCCTTCTACATTAGGAAAAAGTGAACATTCAGTATATTACACATTCTGTTTTGCTCCCAGTCCTTCCTGCACATAATTACTCTTTAAAGTCCACAGGTCAACGAAAACTCCCAGACCCCAGGAATGGCACTCAGAATCTTGGAGGCAGCTGGCAATACTTTACTGCCACCTTTAACTGCCACATGAGCCCCCGCCAGCAGCATGGTGCCAGTGATTCTACAAAAACCTCACATATACATGGGTGGATTGAGCAGGCAGCAGGACTGCCATAGAATGGGGAAAGAACCACTATTCAGCTCCAATTATTACTGAGTAGCTGCCAGATTTTATATCTAACATGCTGAGGAAGATTAAATATGGCAGCCAGAAGACATCAGCCAGAACTATTCAACTGCTCCGTTCCCAGTCCAGTACCACCCCACCACAAGTAAGGCCACCTATTCACACATGAAGGAAGATTGCCACTTACAAAATCACTATCGGGAGGTGAGGAGCAGTCAGGACTGAAGGCATCCCAAATCTGGAGCCAGGCCTATGTTTGGCTGTTGCAAGATAGCTTCTTTTCCCTGGAGTCAAGAGCCTAGTATTCACACTACTCCGGTGCATAGGCACCCCTGCAGCCCCATCCCTTTCTAAGTTACATGAAACCACAGGCCGCATGGAGGGGGGCACTGTTGTAGATCCTTCTTACATTAGCCATATATCCTTGAGAAAGTGGTTTAATGTTCTTATGAGGAAGAACTACAGTGTGAGTTCCCAGTGCACAGTACCGGATTTCTCTCCTTACATAGCAATGCAAGAAGCACTGACAGCAGTGCAGTGTCAAACCTCCAAAATAAAGTATTTGGCAACAGTACATTTTCAGGCATTTTCTAGCCATTCTCCATGTTTATGTTTGAAGCACAATTCAGAAACATATCACAAACAGTCCTTACTGTGTGTCAAGTTTAACTGTGGCTCCCAACCCACAGAAGTCCCAGGAAATGTAGTTGTGGGAAGGGAGTTACGGAGAATTTCAACACCATCATCAAACTACAACCCTCTGAGGTGGAGGAAGTGGATCTCTAACAATACTTCTAGTAAGAATCCAATGTAGCTTTGTAGTCTAGATACAATCCAAGGCTACTTCCACACTACCGCACTAGCCTGTTATAGCATGATGATTCCACTTTCAACATCCTCTGGAATCCTGGGGTTTGCAGAGGATGTTGAAAGTGGATTCATCGTGCTATAACAGGCTAGTGCGGAAATGGCCCCTAGTTATAGTGCTAATATATCACTTTCAACACCCTGTGGAATTCTGGGGTTTGTAGTTTACTGAGGCCAAAGAGCTTTCTGGCTGAGGATTCTAAAGCCCCCTCCCTAAACTGCAGACCCCCGGATTCCACAGGACGTTGAAAGTTATGGTGTGCCTTCTTCATTGTACGTTTCTCATTAATCTACCCTTTCCATCTCCCACTTAAGAAAAAAATGTCCTGGACCAGCACCTGTTCAATGTTCCAAATAATGTCTGTTTGCTTTTTGTGGCTTCAGCTGCAAAGGTGTGGCAAAACAGAAAGACTAAAGCATCTAAACAGAGAGGGGACAGGCATACATACGTTGCTGATTGCAAAATGTAAGCCTCCACACAGAACTCTGCCAGCACAGGTCCATAGTCTACCACACTTGGACAGATGTGATGGACCCAGCAGGGATGGAGTAAGCTAAAAATGACTGAAAGACACAATCAAAATAATGTATATGTTTAATTTCTTAAATTCAGGAACAACCTTTCCACACCATACCTCAATAGCATGTTCCTCTGTTACAATCCCGGCACTGCCATTTGTGCAATGGTAGCAGGTTAGGAACACTCTCTTCCACATCCTTCCGCCTTAATCGGATGAGTAACATTATTGCCACAGGTGTTCCTTCCACAGTACAGCCTCCTTGGCCACTCCCTTTCCCTGCCTTCACCTCACTCCACCGTCCTGATTGGCCTTCTTTTTCTTTTCTTTTTTTGTAAGCTATACTAGCGCAGCCCACATTGTAACCTCATGACACCATGGTAAACTATTGCATTTGTGCAATATAACACTAAAAAATGTTTTAAAAATGTAATTCAAGGGAGAAATTTAAAATAAACACAGAGAGATGGTAGATTCCAACTTGCCACACCATGGGAGTTGCTGAGGGAGGGATAAGCTGGGCACGCCCACACCCCACCAACTCCTGGATCCACGACAACAGAAAGTGCTATCAAGCACTATTATGGTGCCACACTGAACCAAGCTGATGGGATCGTAGCACTAAAGGAGGCTCTTAATGGATAGTTTTCTGGAAATAGTATAAGGTAGTTTTGCAGTAAGGGAACGGGAGAGCTGCTGGATAGTGACGATGGCATGCAGTAGCACAACGCCTAGACCAGAAACAACCCACTACTGTTGGGAGATAGTGACATCATGTGGAAATGGCCTAGGACTCTAGGAGACCTGAGTTCAAATCTGTGCTCAGGCATACAGAGCCAGTGGGTTGACCCTGGGCAAGCCACACACCCTCTCAGCCTCAGAGAAAGGCAATGACACCTCCCTCCACCAACAAATCCTGCCAAGAAAACCCCATGATAGGATTGCCATTACTGTTATGTGCCCTCAAGTCATTTCTGACTTATGGTAATAAGGGAAATAAGATGGTTTTTTTTAAAAAAAACAAAACTTTTCAGTAAAATGTTAACAACAATGACAACAAACAAACAATGAAAATAAAATAATCCAAGAGAAGTCCATCTTCAGTATGGTTCCAGGCTAAAATATACATGAGCCATTATTCATACCAAAGGCAGAAACTAAGTTTGTGTTTGTGAGCATAGACTGCACTACTCACTTCTAGTATAAATGTGGGGTGGGAGGTATTTTTTATTATTATTATTTTTAGAGAAAGTAAAGAAAAACTATTTCCTTGCATGACTCTTGGTTAAGTGAACAAATGCTCTGGATTACAACCAAGACCCTTTTCACACGTTACCTTTTTGCGGTGCTGGGGTGCGGGGCTTGCACGAGCACCTCCAGAGGAAGGCTCTCGCTTCCCTGCTTCTTCGGCTCTGCACGAGCTTCCTGCTTGCACAAGAGCCCCACCTCTTCCTTTCGCGGTGCAGCCTGGGACCTTCCCAGGCTGCACTGGACAGGAAGCATGACCGGCCCAGCTCCTGAGGCTCCGCACGCAAGGTAAGTCTGCGCGGGGCCCTGGAGCAATGTGCAGCCATGCACCATTTTCGACTTCAAGCCAAAAATGAAAAAATGTGTGCGCAGTCTGCATCAGGCCCTTGAGCGTCATGCAAATGTGAGTGCATCGTGTGGACTGCTCCTCACATTTACACAACGCTCAAGGGGCCCTTTCACATCGGAAATGCCATGCGAAAAGGGCCCAAGATCCTGCACCAAGCAAGCTAAGTATAAAGCTCCTATCACATCTGTGTTTGGGCAGATGTCTATATGCCACTTATGTGCATGTATGTATGTCACTTAACAAGATGTCAGCTTACAATGCCTTTGAGTAGCCATCAAAGAGCAGGACATTCCCTTGGTGTGGTTTCAGGTTAAAGTACTCAGACTTTCACAGAATGTTGCCCTCAAACAGTTCATGTCTGGTAAAACCTTCAAAGAGAAGTGTGCCATCTTGGCATGCCATGGCATGCCAAAGTAGTCAAAATATGTTGTTGTCCCACATGGCTGCAGTTTGATGTACATGTGATCTCCGGGGTTCAGCCATTAAAGATGGTTTTGATGTTTTCTATTAAGGACAAAACAAAAATTAGCATTTCCTTCTACCCATTGCATACAATCATGAGTCATCTCTTCTCTTCCCACATATACCACTGTAGTGATTGTATCTATCCTGAAATTTGCATTTTTTCACTTAGGGCCACCTCTGTGTTCTCTGTAACATACAGTACAATGATCCATAAGGTTCATAAGAGAATAAGTACGTCCTTTTCCAAACAATATCCAAATGGAAACATTGCTATTACACAAAAATCCTCATATCTATTAATCTGAACCTTGGTAGTTTCATTTCACTCAGAAGAGGTAACTATGTCTATACATATCTTTCAGTTTGGCCAATAAATTTTTAAAAAGATATTGGTAGTTATTGGAGAAGGAGGTGGAGAAAAGAAGAAAAATTTACAGATAAAAACAACACATGTACATGTACCTATTTGTCAGTCATTTGGAAGGTGCAAGCCCCCCAGGTTTTTTCAAGGCCTGAAAATCTCATCCAGTTTTGACAAACAGAAGAATAACATAACAATTATTTGATTTCCATTGATTGTCAAGGTGAGGCAAGTGCTTTCATATTTCCAAATTTTGACTGAGGTTCAGGAGTACCGTCATTTCAGGCAACTTCCAGATTGGTTGAAGGCAAAATTGGAAAGTTTTCTGAAGTATCCAATCCAGATCAGATCAAAATTTTGAGGTTGTTACATACTCCTACCAATAATTCCAAGAAAAAGGAGTTTTTTTAAAAAAAACAGTTACATTCATGAGGCCCGCTTTTACTATCAGAGGTCCTTGATGATGACCATCTACTCTAGTTTGTGCTTCTTGATTTCTTGTCTGATGGCCTTCCCAAGAATTGCCCTCAAAAATGAATTATAAATAAATAAGGAACTTGTAAAAAGATTAACAAGCAATTCACCTCACAGCTATCATGCGGGAATATCACAGAAAGCCACTGGTCTCCTATTGTGACATCACAGAACATTACCACTGGCAGAGGAACCTGGTTGGTTAATTCTAGCTGTCAGTTGTGCAAGTAAAGATCCTTCCATGTTCCTGGAACTGATTGCCACTAAGGTTATTTCTGCCCACAGTGCAGAGGTATGGTGATTTTAAGGGCCAGCACATGAATTTAAGCCTCAGAAAACTAGTTTCAACTCCCACTTCAGCTAGGTCCGCTTTGAAAGGTTCTGAGCTACTTATCTGTTATTTTATAATAGAAGCTCAGTTAATATGAATGAGAGAAGCAACTGTTATTCTATGATCTAAAGCTCAATGCTCATGAAAGGAAGGATAATTAATGGTCATCCTGCCTTCTTCATTTCAACTTGAAATCATCCCTCTTCCCCTCTTTACAATTTTTTGGCAGTGGACCTATGCTCAGCTGAGACATGTATTTTGACCCTGAATTTCTAGGTCTTGTGGATGGAGATAGTGTGCCCCACAGGAGCTCACCTTGAGAACATCTGAAATAATAGATATTCCTTCAAAATGTCCTCAGAAATGAGTGCCACCAAATAGCATGCATATCTTCTGTTGGAGATTAAGGAGTTTCCAATTAGCCAGCACATCCACCATCATGGAGTGTAAAAGAGGAGGGGCAAAGGGACTAAGACCTTCTGACATGATCAGGCCAATATGCTGGCTATAATAACTAAGGCTGATAGATAAAGGGAAAAGAGGTACATTTATTTCCTAGGACCCAACATCTTCTAGTTTGATGTCTCTTGGGAGAATAGCTTTGTTATGGATCAACCTTCCCCAAGCTAGTGCCCTCCAATTGTTTTGGTCTTCAGCTCCCATGGTCTCTCATCCCTGCCATGTTAGCTGGAACCAATGGGAGTTGTAGTCCAAAACATCTGGGGAGGCAGTTCAGGGGAAGTTGCTAAGGGTAGAAACTCTGACATGAAAGCTAGTAAGTGGGAATGAGAGGGGAAAAGGAGTGTTGAGACCAAGTGAAGAGGCCAAGCATTGAAGAATTAATATTTAGTTTTTCTACAGTTCTATTACATTTCTGAATAGTGTCTTGGGATTCTTTTTCAACTAAATATAGGAATGCCTTGACACTAACAGGACCTCCATCACTACAAAGCTCTTCCAGATCCTTGTTTTCTAAGTCTGCTTGCTTTCTGAACCACCCATTTTACAGATTAAACATTGCCTATTCCCCAAAAGAGAACAGAGAGAACTCATGGGAAAAGAATAGGGGGAGCCCGCTTCTGATGTACAAGCCAATAAATATTCTTTCTTTAAATGGTAACACTTTTAAATGTGACCCATTCTTTGAAAAGAACTCATTTGTTCTTTTCTGTTGCTGAGTCTTAGGGAGATGCAGGGTTCCTGACATAGGGATGTAAAGAATACTTACAAAGTTTATTGACAAGAAAAGGTATCTCGACACATGAAGATGGGAAATGGTCAAGTGTCGGTTGATTTTCTCATATTTTGGGATACTTTTGTCAAAAGAAGAAAAATTACCCATAAAAATCTAGTATTTCTGCTCAGAAAGAAGTCACCCTTTCCTGCACAAAACATTGTTTCTTGTGAAAGAACAAGCTTTTTGCCTTGTTTTTTCACAAATAAATCTTAAAGTGTGAAAAATTTTTTTCCAAAAAGTGGAAAACCTGTCGCAATCTCACCCAATAGAGAAAAGTTTTGGATGGGGGAATTAAACAAGTGAAGGTTTACCTCCTTGTCTTATTATCTTGACAGCTCATGAGCTCTTTATCCACAGGGAGAACACATCACAATCTGCAATTTGGAACCACATGACAGATGGTCTGTGCTGCACACCACAGACAGGCAAGGGGTAGCCCTTGAGAGCAGCTCAGTGTCGACCCCCATCATCTCTCAACATTGGCTGATGGGATTTATAGTCCAACAATAACTAGCTAATCCATGTGTTCTCCAGAATCCCACTTGATCATTGCCCTGCTCCTCAGATGAATAACAATAGAATGGGAAAGTCCCCATGTTCAGAATATAAGAGCTTAATGCATGCCAGGCACTGAGTTGATGTAAGAAGTAACCCCAAGTTTTTTTACATTCACTATCTGCTCTGGTCCTTATGAGTTTCTAGGATAAAGCTCCTGTGACAAGATAAATTGTTTGTTTGAAGATCAGTAACAGAGAATATTTTGAATGCCCTCTTGAATGCTCTGAATTTCTGGGGTTCAATGTCTTATATATCTAGATAACATCACAAGAAACCTGCAAGCCGCTGCCCTTTAATAATATTGACCTAGATGCTGGTAGAAGACATCTTCCTAAAGACTCAAAAGCTACATATCTCCCCTCTCCCATGCGACAAAAGCAAGGATGTGTACATGCACGACACATTCTATCAGCTTCATACCACTCAATTGTCACGGCTCTTTCCTTAGGAATCCTGGAATTTGTAGCTGGTGAGATCCTCAGAAATTTCTGCTACACAGCTTTAGTCCTTGCCCTGAATGACAATTGCTAAAGCATTCTGAAAAGAGAAGGAGTGAGGATTAAATAATTTGATTCTGTATGCTTCTGTTGAAGTGCATGAAAGTGTATGCCAGATAAAATGTTTTCATTTTTAGGGTGCCGCAAGATTTTTCTTGACTTTGAAATATAGCTTTGTATAAAACATAATAGTTATAATTATACTAATTAGAAGACAGTGAAAATATAAATATATACTTTAAAGAAAACTTGTTACACATAATAAATTACCTCATCTCTGCTGACAGACTTTTGAACAAACTTACACCCACGCAGATTGTTTGTAACTCTGTCTGCTAAGATGTTTTAAGAGCAATACAAATTGCATCCAAACATGGGGGTCCATGAAAGGAAGGGCTCCTTTTCCTTTTGTTAGGAATGGCTCCTTCCATTTGCTCTGGCCCTTCATAGGTTACCACTGAAGGAATGAAGCTGTTTTGCTCTTTATCCCTGCTCCCATGCCATCTGAAAAGCTGTACAAGAGCCTTTCAGAACAGCACCAAAAGTACCTCATAAGCGTAATTCTCCTCACTTGAAGTCTTTATCACAAGTTATTCTTCATATATCCTGACAAAACTACCATATAAAGTCTCCTTGGACTTTCCGACCATTTCATCCCTACACTGTTATAGTGCTATTATTCTACTTTCAACATCCTATGGAATCCTGGGATTTGCAGTTTAGGGAGGGACATTTAGAGTTCTCAGCCAGAGAGCTCTTTGGCCTTGGTAGATAATTCCAATTTCCTTACCAGTCTACAAACTGAATGATTCCATAGAACACCACTGCTGTTACAGTGGGATCAAAGTGCTATGATGATGTAGGGTAGATATACTCAAAAACTCAATTCTTGCACTGACAGAGGAATAGATAAATGCAGAACTGGATCTCCATGATAATGAGGAAGAGAAGGAAGAACGATCACAAGCAGATTCCATGGTTTCGGATGCTGCCCTTGCCAACAGCGGTAGGTAGGTATCAATATTTCAGAAACAGCAATACTAAAGCCAAATGTATTCTTTCAGGAGACTCTCTCCTCTTCAGAGATAGATAGCAAAAAACAAGAAAATTATTTGAACAGATATTTAAATATGCAAAAAATATAGGGTGAATCTAAATACATGTTCGGAAAAAATGCAGATGAAAGCTCAATTGTTGTGGTAAAGTGACTAGAAGACTTTGCCCGGCACTGATTTAGTGTATACATAATTTTGTATAAGAGAGTGCGCAATGGCATAAGCAGGTGTAATTCTTCATATATATACTGTGGAAGTCCTTGCACAAGAGATTGCTCAAGGTGTTTGTGCTGGTCTGTATGCTAAAACACTATGGCCCTTTTCACGCTGCATTCACCATGCAAAAGGGCCTCTGGAGCATTGCGCAATTGTGAGGAGCTGTCCACATGACCTCCTTGCAATTGCACTATGCTGCCGGGGCCGACAGGCGCCAATCGTGCACTATTTAATTTTTTGGCTTATAGCCAAAAATGGTGCACGATTGCACATCGCTTCAGGGGCCCGTGCACACTTACTGTGTGTGCGGAGCCTCCAGAGCTGTGGCGCTTGCACTTCCTGCCCCAGCACAGCCTGGGAAAATCCCAGGCTGCACTGCAGAAGGAAAAGGAGGAGCCCTCACGCTGCCTGCTCGCTAGCAGGCAGCAGCTGTGGAGCTCAAGCAGCAGGGACATGAGAACCTCTCGCCAGAGGCTGGTTGCACAATCCCTGCACTACAGCACCATGAAAAGGTAAGGTGAGAAAAGGGCCTATGTAAGGGACTGCACAATGTGTTGGGCTAATAGAAGCACATTGCTGGATTTCACTTTTCTTTTCACATTCACTAAATTTTTGCTAAGCTAGGAGAAGCTGTCTGCCAATAGAAAAGGTCTGGAGCTAAAGGCTGAAGTTAACCTTCTTTTCAGTATCAGGGCAGAATCTATTTCTGAGAGTCATCTCCTGTCTCATGGAAACACTTGCCAAGGTCTGCTGTTTTTTCACAGATATTGTTCCTCAGTCAATCTATCTGCAAACAGAAAGCAACTTTCCATGTTCACCTTTCAGCCTTGTTGTCTCTCCTCTGTATATACAGAGCAGCAACATTCTCATATAAGCAAGGAAAAGAAGGAGAATGAAGAGCAGAAGTCAGCTCCCTTGGAATCAGTTCCTTCCATTTTCGGTAGGTAGAAATATAAGCTTATAGAGTGTTAGGTGTAGCTGCAACTGGACAAGTGTTAAATGTTTGAGAAGTCCCACATAAAACTTCCTCCGTTGCTCAGCCTGCACACGTTAGTCTGCTACACAGGAATATACATTACAGTATATGGCTATCCATAAGACAGCAAGATCCACTTGTAGAGGTGTTGTTTGGTTGGTTGTCCCCTAATTATACCATACCTTTAAAAATAAGAATAGAAGAAGGATGTTGCAGGCAACAGCATCAGCCCTTGCCAGTGCATGTGCTGATGCCAGGCCTACTGGCTCTGCCATCATTCCCATTTCTCCAGGTAGTCATTTGCAGGCACCATAGGCTGTGGGACTCTGCACCTCTTCCCTAGCTACTCTACTGATGACTGCAAGTGCTCAATTTACCTCAAGAAATGCTTCTGGTGTCCTGCCAACTAGAGGAAGGGAAACCTTCATAAAACTCCAAGCCAAACAAAGCGGAGTCTCTTTGGGTTCACCCTTCTTACTGACAAGTGTTTTTTTTCTTGCATTGATATGCATCTGTGCTGCTTTGCCATTCCCACTCTCAGTTCATAAGCATCTAGCAACATTTGTTTAAATAAACAAATGACCACTTCCAAATGCTGTACATTGGTCTTTTCTTCCCCACAGATTCTTTTCAACTATCACGACCAGTCGTAGAGTTCAGGAAAGCCAAAATGGGCAAAATAACATCAAAGGTTGCAATTCCCGTAGCGGTAATGTCAATAGAAGCATCGGCGGGGGAAAGATTATTAAGAAAATATTAAATTTGTTAAATTATTTAAATTATTTTATTAAATGTATATGTTAATATTTTACATTATTAACAACACAATATATTTGTGTAATTTAAAATATATTTATACATTTATATTGTGTATAATATCTATGGATTTTATTAAATTATTAAAAATATTATTAACAATTTTTATTAATGACAATACAGTTCTGGATTTAACTGCCAGTCCTCCTGTCCTGCTGCTACTCCAAACTAAATGGAGCTCTGCTCTGGTTTGGCATTGAGACAGATCTCCTTACACTTGGAACAGGCATGAGAGGTCTGGTAGTAAAATTCAGAGTGCATTTCCTGCTCTCACAGTGGTGGGTCCACCAACTGCCCCAGCATGCGTGCCCACACAGCAAATGCACATACGCAGATCAGAACCCTCTCAGCCATGGAGCTGCCACCACATGTTGCTGAGAGAAAAGTCCTATGTTTTTGGCACACAAACGCCTCTAGGTCTGCTTTCCTATTCCTCCTTCCATGGTTGTGACCAGGGGTGGGGCAAATGATGACTCCTGGCTGTGACTGGTTGGTGCCCCAGTCTCCTTGACCAGCCTAGCTCTATGCCTGTTGTAGGTACAAAGCCCTTGCTTCTGAGTAGAGCCCCCAGGTCAGGGTTATCTTAGGCTCTGAGATTACAGAGAAAAGAAAAATCCTGAGACTTAAGGACTTGTGATGTTAGAGGAGGCAGGACCTTATAATTTTACAAGGCTGATGCTTCAAGGAGTGTCCCCTGGTAAGCATAATACCTTAAGCATTAACCACAGTTGCTCAGAGTACACCATTCAAATCAAGAATGGCATTTATGACTATGGGGGTTTACTACCACTTTTCTGCTTAAATCTCCACTGCCACCAAATGTGAAGATTTCCACAAATCTCATGGTTACCACCAAGACTGAGGACTTTCCCTTGTCCTCAGCTCTGCCACTAGTGTATGGACCACCTCCTGTCCTACTGCTTGGTATCTGTGTGAAATACTATGCAACTTATACCCTCAGCAGACACCATCTCCTCTTTATTCACTGCTTCCACCAGATACTGTGTCTGAATCAAGCGTTTATAATATATAGCATTCCTGTAGGCCAAAAGTGTCTAAACACAAAAACTATATTTTGTTAACAGAAGCTGAACATGACAAAACAACTTAGCTTTTTAATAGATTTAAAACACATCTCACTCTCTCTCATGCTCTCCTCTCCTAGATAACTCAGACCTCCGTAACTCTCCTATCCACTCAGACTCTTAAACCCCATTCACTAACTAAACTTGACAGACTACACTCTTCATTTCTCCCTCACTCACTTTCAGTCAGCAGCCTATTCAAATTCCCTCAGACATTCCACCATTCGTCACCTGCTTCCCACATTCAACTCTCTCACCCCTTCCCAACAGATCCTTACCTTATTGCCTCTAATAAATAAAACACATTTCTCCTTGAACAGACCATAACATCACAATAACAAATTAGGAAAAGACACGCATACACACTTCTCAAGGCTGTTGTCTCACCCTGAGATAACTTTCCTTGCCAATGGACTAGAGAAGAGGGGCCAGGTCCTAAGGTCTGTCAATCCTACTTCTGAGCCTTCTGGCATTGGCCAATATATAAACGTAAGCAATGGCAGAGCTTGGAGTGTGTGGAATGGGGGGCTACAGTGTGAGAGGCATGGCTGCCGTGCATGGGATGTGGCCAGGGTGCACTGGGGCATGGCTACAGGCCAGGATGCTCCAAAAACACTGCCACCTGGGGCGAATTGCCCCCCCGTCACTACGTGACTGAATGTAAGAAAAGTATTGCTTCTTTAGCACCAATGTCCCATTTCCTCCCATCCAGCACTTTCTCCCTTACTTGCCTTGAAAGTTGTAACAGACAAAATAAAATATATGACGCTGTCACCACCACTGTTGGAAGATCAATATTTATATGATGATGTTATATATCCATGTGCTCAGTGTGAAATTATCATCACTACTTATAAGGACTATATGTTTCCAATCAATCCAAAATGAGAAACTGTGTTTGATTTTAGGAATCCTCAAAGAGGTGGAGAAAGCTTCCCAACTCTCCTCAATGGGTTAGTATGTTAGATGTGGCTCAAAAAATCTTGGATGAGGAAGACAGAATGAAAAAGAAGCAGAAGGAGAGTAAGAGAGAAGGAGAGAACACACAAGGAGATGCTGGAGAGCAGGGGAAAGAAAATAAAGAGGAACCCTTGGCTAAATTGTGTGATGCAGAGGGCATACAGCCAAGTACTCTGCAGGATTTGGAACAGTTACCATCTCCAGAAACATCACATCTATGGGCAGAGAAGGAGATTTTAACAGCTCATGAAATAGAGGATATCATCCAGGAAATTGTAGCCATCAGGGCTAAGGAGAAGCTCTCTGAAGAAGCCATGCCAGTGGTCTCCCAAGATGTCTCTTCCATAAATTCCCATAAGCCATATTATCATAGGGAGAGGAAGATGCCACACTGACTGTTCACATATAAGTCACTGGTCAGAAACACCACTGCCTTGAAAGTACCATTAAATAACAATTCCTCTTTCCTTTACAGCACTGAAATGTCATCCTTTGTGGCTCCTGCTGTTGCCTTCTATTCAAGAGCTGTCAATACACATAGCTCCTCACATATCAATTAGACCTTTAAAATGCACAGTTGATGCCAATATAGACTTCTGAAAGGCCTGTTAGCTCAGGTGGGTATGGGTCTGTCAATAGTCCTAAGCAGAATTCATCTGCTCAGGTCTAGGACTGAAATGGAGTGCAGGATGTGGGTATGCATACAAATGTCAGCACAAGGGAGGCAACATCCCAAGCTTTTGCACTCTGTGGCCACATTGGAAGATAGTGATGCTGGAAGATAATGATGCTGTCTTCAATCCTGATAAGATCTTCATGGGCTTATATGAATGTGTACCTTATGCATGAGAATATTTGTGTGCCTAAGAGAGTATGTGTTATCTGCTGAGAATGCATATATTTGGGCTCACCCACATTAGTCCTACCCATTTTTTACAGGGACAGCCAGCCAGCTTTAGTATGCTGCCCCATAGAATTCACTGGAAGAGAATGTGGCTGTGATGTTTTGTGGCCTGTATACAAATGATTATGAATTACAGTTAACTATATTGTTCTATGATATCTGTAAGTGCATTAGATAGTTTAAGGTATGTGATCTGTTGGAGGGGGAAAGAGTGCTTGGAATGCTAGAGATGGCTGGTGATTGGCTGAGAGCTGGAAAGTGTTGTAGCCACCAGCTGCCCATTGCCAGGCAACAGAGTGCAGACCTAGCAGAAGACTCTTTTGGTAGACAAACTGAAACAGTTCAGCAGAGCTTGCCTGTTTAGAGTTGAGCAGGAGGAGAGTCAGAAGTTGGTCTAGCAGTTCAGGAATCCAGTGAGCAGCAAGACTGAACCATCCAAGGGTCAGAGAATCTAGGCAGACAGCAAAGCAGGAAATCCATAGCACACAAGGGCTGGAAAACATAAGTTTTTTCTGGCATTGGACCACCACCCTCTGCCTTCCTTAAAAAGGCTGGAGCCAGCTGGTTCTCCTCCCAGCCTGCTGCCCTCACAGCCTGACTAGCTCCCTATGCACTTCTGTTTGCTTGTCTTCCTTTGAAGCTGACTCCTGGCCCACGACAGAAAGCTGGCCTTTGAAAACTGAAAAGAGTAGTTGCAGTTGGAGCTGTGGTGGGAGTTAGAGCTGGTGTGTACTTGTTGCAGTGGGGAGATTAGATAATGTGTAGGGTCAGCATTGTTTGTTATTTTGATTAGATGGTGAGGGTGGGTTTAAAAATAGTTATACTTAAGTGAGTAGGTGTATTGATCTGGAAGGCCTGATCAACTCAGATTTTGCTCTATTTAGCTTCAAAGTGTACACTGAAGTAAGACTAAGACACTGGAAGTACAAATCATAATTTTATTGATGACAAATAGAAGAAAAAAGATGCAGAAACAAAAATAGACAAAGAAGATATTCTCATGTCTCTTTGGCTGACTGCTGACACAACCTCAAGTGCAGATGGTCCACAGCTCCACAGTGTCAAAAATTACATTGTTCTCCAAGCTTTAGATGACACTTAAAAGTTCTTGGACAAATTGGCAGCATTTGTGCTTCTCAAGACTTGGAAACTTCCAGAAGTGTGGCATATACACCCTAGCAGGTTTGGCTCTCTAGATACCTTTGAGATTATACTGGTTCCCTCTCCTCCCTCTCCCCCCGAGACTGAGAGAAGAGGAAGAGTCCTGCACTCTGACAGAGAGAACTTCTCGTCAACATCTTATCTCAAACTACCTACAACACCATTTACAGTTGTACTTAAAATCTCTTTACAGCATATACACAACTCAAGTAGAGTACAGTGAAGCTATGAAACGGGGTACATGTGGTTATAATAATGTGACAGCCCTCCCTCCATACCAACTGCCACTGAGGGAGAGAAGAGCAGCCACTATTTGTAGACTTAATCCCCCCCCCAATACCATCCCCTTTCTCTTGCATTTTGTGTCGTCTTAAACTGTAAACATGAGAGCAGGCTACTGTCAAAATAACAATTTGTAAGCTGCTCTGGGAGTCTTTTTGGATGAAAGGTGGGGTATAAATGTTCTAAACAAACAAACATGCCTAGACTGATAAGAAGTTCAACTATTAAATGACTCAGTCTTCCACAAACACAACCACTACAGTTTGGTTAGATAAGTAGGTGTTCACATGAACAACAGTACCATTCAAGAAAATACTTACCTGAAACCACATGCTTCTGTAAATTGAGCAGTCTTAAATTTTTATTTCATTTGTGTTAGTGATAAGACTAGTATTTCTCTCTCTTACACATATACACAGACCTATTTACTGGCTATGACAATGGTAAAGTTTTTCTCATATATAAATTTCTATGGTCACAATGATATGCTAGGAGTGTGCAAGCTACATACCAGGAAATCATCTCATAGCTGTAATCTTCTAAATGAGAGAAGAATGATCTCTAGACTGAGATTAGTGCTGAGGTTTGTGACAAATTACCACATAGGTAAGGGGAAAGTGTTATCACTGTTATAATATGTCTGGTGAGAGCACTAGATATCCTTTTGATATCAAATAATTTGGCCTTTGCTTGACCTTTCTCTGCCACCCTACTCCACGTGTTTGCAGAGGTCCACCGGACAAGCACAAATTGGGCGCGGCCGTTAATGATTGTAAATCCCAAACCTCATTTAGGCAGGCAACTTAAGCCTCTCCAATGCTTCAGCGAAAAACCTTCTTGCAAACCAGCCTTGCTCAGCGCAAATCTACACAAAGACGCACAGCTCAGTGCCGAGCCATTCCTTTATGTTGGGCCTTCAGCATACTGGTCATACTATTGTCATCCAGCACTAAGCTCATCATGCAAAACCTGACCTTTTCCAATGCCTTTGTGCAGCTACAAATTCTCTTTGTTCTCACCAAGCATGGCATGGCCTATAGGTAAAATCCACCCTATAAAAAGTCCCCTTTTCCGAGCCCTCCTCGGAACACTCTGGACTGCTATCCCGCCTTGCTGTCGCTTTGTCCAGCGAGTCGCCCCCTCAGCGAACCGCGCTGAACTTTCTTCCCCTCCACCTTCTCTTCTCTCCAAGACTACGAGACCAGGTGTCATATTACCCATTCCCCAAAGCTCTCTATTTCTATTTCTCAGTTAGTTAGTGTATGTCGTGTCTTTCGTGTTGTTTGTCTTCAATAAAATATTATTTGTTACTTTAAAACCTTGTCTAGCCGCTCTCTGACCTGACGCTGTATACATAGGGTTAAAGATCCTAGCTAAAGTTACCCTGCCTCTTGTTAGCTTAAGAAAGTGCTCGAGCTTAATTTCCCCATCTTGTGTTTTTATTTGGTTATTTGGGCGCCCCTCCCGGGACCCCCAACATACAGGGTAACAAAAGGAGAATCCCAGAGAATCAGTAGTACACTGGTTGTAACAAGTAATGAAAATAAAGAGTGTAAACTTTTCTCTTTCACATGTGTCTGTCAGCAGGGATGAGTCTGGTGATGAGAGATGGGTGGTATGGCAAAATCCTTGTGCCAAAAAGACAGCTTCCTCCTGCCTCTTTATTAGATAAAAGTCATTATTACAGTCAACAGCTAACACCAACAAGATTATTAGAAAACTAGATACTTGTGTATGAAGTAACTTGCAAATACATACCATTACTACTTAGAGAAGATAGGAAAAAGACAGATATTATTGTTTTTTTTTTGTTTTTGTTTTGTTTTTCTCTTTATAATATTTTTATTAAAACAACTGTTATTCACATTACATACTTGTATTGTCATATTTTCAAATTAAAAAAAAAAGACAAAAGACAGATATTATTGTTTTAAAAAAACAGTGCAGTCATAGTGGCTAGAAAAGATGAAATTATAACCATTTCATAATACTTTCTGGTTGGTAATGATATGGAAATACCTTTGAAGATTTAAAGGGAAGGAGAGACGGCAAAAAGGGGACAGAGATTGTCTCTTCTTCCTTTCTTCTCTTTGTCTTGCCCTGTCCTCCCTTTGTGAATTTCACTCTCGGCAATATCTTTGAGCTTCTAGTCAAAAATGAAAGTAAGCAAGCAGGGCCTGCCAGACCCTGGGGGTCGTGCAATTGTGAGTGCTTCATGTGGACCACTCCTCACATTCACGCGATGCTCAAGGGGCCCTTTCACATGGCAAATGCCGTGCGAAAAGGGCCTTAGATAAGGACTTGCTTCACCAGTAAACAATGTGACTGTTATTGGAGGAACAGGCGGGGCTCTCACACAAGTGGGTGGCAGCTGCAGAGCTGAAGGAACCGGGACGTGAGAGCCTGTCACTGGAGGCTGCTCAAGCGATTCCCGCACCCCAGCTCCATGAAAAAGTGCATTGCAGAAAGGGCCTAAGACGTCCCCACTTTCAGCAGCCAGAGGGTCTTCATGCTGACTTCTGCTGCAGGAATGATCCTCAGAGACCAATATGGATGAGGCATAAGCATTTTGGGAGTGTTTGGCTGGAAGAGATTAGGAATCACTGGAATGCCTCTCTGTTTTAAAAGTAATTAAATAAATCCAGTATTCTACTTCCCACATCTACATGTGCACATAGGATAGGTATGTAAGTCTTTACTTGAAAAAATACCAGGCATGGAAAATAGTGGGGAAATGGGTAGAAAATCTCTTTCAGTCTCACCCAAGTAATAGATAAGTTTTAAAGTTACTCATTCATACATGGAAGTATAAAATGAGCAACTCCAAAACTTCACTACCACCTGCAGGAGACTGAAGAGAGTTTTTCTACATTTTTTCAACTATTTTTCATGCTTTAGAATTTTTGTGTAAAAAGATATATTTGCACAAAAACACAAACATGTTGTTACTGAGCCAACATACACACACGCACACACAGAGACACTTTACACTCACAAGTGAATTTTTCTAAAAAAAGTCCCAGATCATGAAAAATCTTATGGCGCTTGGCCATTTTCTCTATGGGGTTCTAGATGAGTCTAGATACCCTATTTGGCACTCTATTAATGAGTTATGTAGACATAAATCCAAGTTAAGTCTGCCAAACTCACATTTCTGGTAACTGGGGAGCTTGGAATCTTTTACTGACTATGCAATATTCAAGTTCCTTCCTCAAACTCCCATTTTAGCTGCCACAGCTCAGCCAACCCACAGCCATTAGAGAGTGAAGGGAATTAGTAAAACAGTGTCCAGCTATGTTCCAATGGCTGGACACATCATGATGGCATCAGAGGACTTTCAGAAGACCCCCCACCCACCCAGAGGATGTATGTTGTTGTGTGTCCAGCTGTAGAAGCATAGCTAGACACTTTGCCACCAACTCTCCATTCCTCCTCCTCTGCCCAGTAAATGGGCATGCTGGGGAATGCTGTAGTGACTAAAATGTGTGTGGTAAACATATCATAGTTCCACTTGTGTACAACTTAATGATACATCTTGGCACCTTTTTCAGCATGTTTAAAGTAGGGACTGGCAAATAGAGAGATTATTCTAGTAAAGTTAACCAAGTTGCTCATGATACAGTAAAAGCAAGGTGATAGAGGACAAAAACTCATGCAACCTTCCCTGTGCCCCATGAGCAAGCTTGCTCTCCTTTTGTGCAGTGGAATGTTACTGCGGTAGATAACCCTATCCTGGGGTCTACAATTTAATATTAAAAATTATCTCCACATGCTTGAGAGGTCCCCCAAATGAACATGTAGGCAGGCACAGTCGAATGGCTGAAATCAGGAAAAACCCAGTCAGGCCACTAAACTCTGAGTGACATCGCCCCAGGAGACCTCCAGCCAGGTAAAACATAAAACTACAAAAAGAGTCCTCAGCCCTGAGTAGCCAGCTTGATGGGATTAACACCCCGACAAATGGCCCATCAAGTGAAGGGTGATTTGCATATAGCAGTGGCTTTTGACAACCCCGGCAAAGCTAATCATGCAAGGAACTTTGACATTTTGGAGCTTTGTTCTCCCAATCATGCAAAGGACGTGGACAGTTTGGAGCTTTGTTCTAGCTCCTCCACTGATTGTTCTCTCCAGGATAGAATTAGCCCTCCAGGTGCCTTTTCCCCCATAAATAGACTGAGCATTTCCTCGGATCGGTACAGATCACTCTCGGCTTCCCGTCACTCCATCCGGCTATCCCCTCAGCTCTCCACGTGGTGAGCCTCATCTCTCTCTCTCCGCCGCTGTCCCAGACCTCCGGACTTCAAGACCAGGTGCAGTATACCCCAGAAACACCCCTTCAAAGCCCCCTATCCAATTTCCTCTCTTTTATTTCTTGCTAGGTCTTGTGTGAGTGCGTAAGTGTGAACGTGCGCAAGTCTTTATTTTTTAAATAAAATCATTTATTTAGCAATTTGGTGTGGTTTTTGGCTTGGCCTGACCCCGTAAAAATTGGATTAAAAGATCTCGCTAGGTTGCCCTGCCTCTCGTAGTGCTATTGCTTGTGCTCTTGCTAATTTTCATTCTCCATTAATTGGAGCATATTGAGGTGTCCCCCAAGGGACCCCAGAAATCAGGGTAACAGGAATACAATCCTGTCTCCAGAACTGAAGAAACAATTCAGTTATGTCTAGTTGGCTTCTGTACACAGAATAAGAGGAAGGGCCACCATCTTGTCCTTTGCTTTTTTGTGACAGCAAAAAGGTCCTAGGAGAAGCTCTGTTCTAAGACTCCAAGCAACAAAGCCAGGACACAGATATAGCAAGCCTTATGTTATTAAAGAATGATATAATAGTAGGAAAGCAGGTACTTTAAGGATGAATGTTCAGCTACAGCAGTCTGTGAAGTATGCACAAGATATGAGCCTCAAAAGACTTCTGAGTGTATAAGTTCTTTTGATGCCAGATAGCTATGCTACCTCCCTTCTCATCTCTCAAGCAAACCAATACAAAGCAAAGCACACCAGCAGGTGCACAAGTCACAGGTGATTCAAGCAAAGACAGAGATTATGAAAAGCTAGCATGAAAGAAAGAAACAAATGCCAGGAACTGAAAAGGCAAATAGCATTTGAAATAACACAGGAGGCAAATATTTGTCTAAGCTTAAGTCTATACATGAAGAATTATGTGCATATTAAGAACAGAGCATGAATAACCCACTGAAAATTGAAATTCCTTCCCAATACTCTGAAGTCTGAAAATCTTCAGTATGGTAACACAGAATGTATAATGAAAAACCCTGTACAGTCATAGAAAAAGGGAAGAGAAGCTTGGGACAAATCATTCAATATTAGGATAGTGCACCACCTTGTATTAAAAATGCTTTTTTTTCCCTTTTTTTTTTTTTTGGCTATCATCATCATTATCCTTCTTTCCTTTCTGTAATACTAGGACTCCAGGTGGTTTACAGTCATTAAAATAAACATAACTAAAAGCACTCACAAAGGCATAAGTAAAAGCATAAAAGCACCACTACACACATAGAACCTGAAGCAAGATCTCTGCGCTTTGAAGAGGCAAATGAGTGTTCTTGGGGAAAGCAGCAGGGCAGATACCATATTTGACAATTAAAGGAACAAATTCAGCAGGATCAGTGGAGGCCACCAGAGTAATCACACTTTTTTTCAAAGGAGGGGTGAAAAAGGAAAGGGAGACACAAAACTATTTGCACTTTCTGTTATACAACCAACATGAGAAATATGTTGGGTTCAAGCTGTGAGCTGCAAGCTGCTGTTTTCTCTCACGACTCAGAACCAATTAGTAACAGCTAATCAGAGTGCCACTGGTGTGGCAAACACTTTGTGACACAGGTGCTCACTCCTAAAATGCGTCAGCCTAAAAAGATGTCAAAAGACACATTATGTCAAACAAGGGATGTGGGAGGAAATCTTCATCCAATCATAAAATGCAATAAATTCTCTAATGCTCCTTCATCTGCAAAGGACAGTTACATCCAATACAGTGGAACTGCATTGCGTAACCTCAGTTATTTCGTTTTAACACTTGACTTCTTTGTTTGCAGCCGTTTCTTTCTTTCACACATAACACAATCCAGGCTGCAAGCGTCTGAGAATAAAACTGCATGTAATATACTAAAAGAGAATCACTTCACTTCATATTGCTCTAATGCAGAAACAGATTAAATGCTTCATTAACACTGTGTGTAGCATTCGCTCTTATTTAGTTCTTGGTTCCACCTATACTTTATTATGTATTTAAAATATTTATTTTAAAAATCATGCAAATTTATATTTCATGAAGTCCATCAGGAAAAAAATCCTTAATTATTCCTTTTTAAAAGGTTTAATAAATTAATTCTAATGTTAGAATTTTTGTCTGTGGGATCTTGGAACGTGGACAAAGAGATTTAAAATAATATGTATGCATGCTAGTAATACCTGAGACTGTGCAAGTGTCCCTCAGATTGATTTGAATCTCATTTCAGTGTTTTGGATGTGGACCCACTTCACTCAGGATTCATACAAACCCATCCAAATCCTGAATTTGGATTCAGATTCAGGAATCTGAATTGCTTATCTTCCTTTTATTTGCATTCAGAAACAAAATTGGTGGTAATAGAAGTGTGTGAAATTTGGAGACACAATTGACTAAAATTGGGGATTATCCCAGGCAAGCTGCAGACAAGTAGCTTCAGCAGGTTTTTTGGCTTTTAAAGTTGTTCTCTCTTTTAGTGAAAGAGAGTGCATAGGTTAAGAGTTGTTGAGTACTCAGTCCTGCTAATTCATGCTGCATTCATCTAGACAAAGTCCTCCAATAGGGAGAGTGCTGTCCTGCACAGCTGATAAAACAAACAAAACAAACTGAATAACTCCCAGCTCATTACTTCTAGGTAGTAAGCACAGAGTCATAAATAAAGTCCAACAGGGTTCCAAGGCAAGGGAGCATCCAAGGTCAGTCTGAGTATTCATCAAGGTATCCAGCAGGATAGACAGTCAGATAAGCTCTGACAACTCCTGGAGGGGAAGGGCGTCAGCTATATAAGCCTGAAGCCTAGAGCAGCTGTGACTTAATTGTTGCCGGTGATAAATTCTGAGAGAGTGACCCCAGCTTTCTCTCTGCTGTCTGTGCTCTGCAAAGGTGGGTACAGGTAAATGCTCTTCTGTGTCTGAAGAGGCAAGACTCTCTGCTGGAGCTGGCAACATCCTCATTCTGTTTGTGGCACTGTACCCTCTTCCTGTACAGCAGATCCCGGTGTGCTCTCTCTCTCAGCCTCTGGCATGCCTCCTGTTTCAGACTCTGAGTCAGAGTCCATGCTTTGGAAGCAGGGCATGACAAGTGCCTTCCTACAACTCCTAGAGTGTCCCCAAAGAATCACACCAAAGATAAAGTTAAGAAACAAATAGTAAGGTGAGTTAAACTAGTGCACAAAAAAAGCCGTGCAGTGGTGATTAGGCAGGCAGGCAGGTAGCCATGTTTTGCAAAAGTGGCCAATCTGTCAAGGCAGGTACTTCTTCATTCAGAGTGCAAGCATGTGGGAGATGCACTAAGGGGAAATAGTTAACTTCTCTGGTAGCCAGACATAAGGATAGTAATAAAAATTTTAACAAAACACACTCCTCTCTGTAGTAAGTTCAAGCAATGGTATCATAATGAGAAAAATTTTGATTAAAAAACCTTAAAAGTATGACCTAACTAAGTGGTCCAAAAAGACAAGGTGGCCATGCTAGGAAGACTCCTAATGGTAGTCAATCATAATATCTATGCATTACAGAAATATTAAAACTGTGGTCCACATTTTGTTAAACAGAAACTCACAGGAAGAGTCAATTGCCCCTTTATTTTTGTGTCAACCAGGCCACTCAGATTATTATTATTATTATGAAAATTTCCTCCTCAAAGATCATGGTTCTGTAGTGACACTAAAAACTGAAATGGTTTTAGCAATTGCTAATAAAATACAGGCTATAATCAGGTTCTGTGTTTTAAATTGTTGGCTTTATTTTTAAAGGATGTTGTGTGCATGCCAAGCCCTTTCACTAATATCATCTATATCTGTTTCGGTACTAAGGAGACATTTTGGGCGTATAATTGTTTTAGCAGCAGTATTAATGTGCTTTAATACTAGTTATATTTGTTGGTGTTAATTTCACTTGTTAAAGCTGTATTGGCCATTTGCTTGCTGCAAATAAAATTTAATTTGTATTACCTCCCTGATCTGTGGAAGATATCCCTACATTAGCTGCTTCTGGGGGACACGAGTGAAGACTGGTACTGTGGTCATCACCTGCTTGTGGGATTCTCAGAAGGAACTGGTCAAGAAACAGGAAGCAGGTACTGGAGTATCTGAAAGAAGGTGGCACTGGTACCTTGAGTCTGACTGTGAAGTGATTACAGCCACATTAGCCAGCAAAAAGAGGTATATATTTGGGAAAGAATACTTTTAACTTCATTCAGCGTACCAAGAGACTAGTTCGAGTGATGTAAGGCAGCTATCAAAACTAAACAGTTGAGGGAGAAGAGTACTCCTACCTTGAGTCAGATTGTTGAGTGGCATTTTAGAGCAGGACAGGTTGGAACAGAGAGTGTAAAGAAATCCTGCCTGCTACTAATGCTAACACTTTTCTTGTGTTAAGAAGCTGTTGCTATCCGCTGAGACCAAAGACCCAACACAGCCCTTCTTTACCCCTTATGCTCTGTCTAGTTAAAACTCTCAAGGTCAGCAACAGAGTCTCTGCTAACTGGTGAACTTCTTTCATCTAAAGTTCAAGAGAGGCAGAAGTTGGTTTTCTGTGCAGCTGCAGAATGTGAAAATGGCTAATTAAAATCTGCCAAGAGAACTAAAAAGTTTGAAGGCAGAAAGGATCAACTTTGGGGCCTACCTGTTGTATGTCTTATGGCTCTTTATTAGTTACTTCTCAGTCTCAGTCTATTGTAAGGTCCATCCTGTCATAAGTATCGAATGCATCTTTAGGTATTCTTTTGTTAGTTTGTATATGAAACAGTAAATCAATCTATCTCTTTTAAGGAAAAAAAATCTGTGTTGCTTATTTCTTGAGGATTTGTTACTATGGTTTTTTCTGCACTAGACTGTTGTAGCAATATTATTCCACTTTCAACATCCTATGGAATCCGGGGAGATGCAGTTTAGGGAGGGGCCTCAAAGGCCCCTCCCTAAACTGCAAACCATAGGATTCCATAGGATGTTGAAGGTGGAATAATAGTGCTACAATAGTCTAATGTGGAAATGGCCTATATCTTGCTGCTTGGCCATTGTTATTGATTATTGATTTCTGCCTGTGAATCAGGGAATGGTGGTGCAGCTGTCACTTCTGACGCCCAATCACAACCTTTACTCATGCTGCTCTATTACTTGACACCCTGAGCACAGGTAGCAGCGCTCTCCTCCCTCAGCTAATCACTTGAACTGCATTGTATGGAGAGGACTACAGCAGTGTATTATCGTACAGAGAACATCCTATCTTGAGTATGTTATAATGTAGTAACTATGGCATGCTTATGCTCATTAATTAGTAGTTTGGAGACTTCTTGCTTGTTTGCTTCGTCACACCCACTTTCTTCCTGTATCATTCTAACTTGAAGCTATTCTCTCTCTCTCTCTCCTCTAATAGACCCCATGTTTTATGAAGGGGGAAGTATTGTAAGTAAACTTACTTTTATATATTTTACAATGAAGACTAAGTTTATATTTCTTTCTTTGCTAGATTCTGCCTTGCCAGTTTGTTCACTCTGCTTGAGAGAGCTACACCTGTCACTTATATTTCCCAACACAGTAGGCCAAACTACCTGAGCTTTGGGAGTAAGGGAACAGAAGAAGTGGTGATTAGCTCTGCTAAATGCTCCAGGCTTCCCCATTAAAGCTTCCAGACCTGTTGAAGGTGGAAATCATATCATAATATTGAAAGATCCTCTAATTTCAGTCAGGATGACAAATGGCCAGTTACAGCAAAAACCAAGAAAAGGAGTTTCATAACTAAATGATGGCATGGCTCTATGAACCGTCAAAAAGGCAAGTGCTTACTTGAAAAAGAAATATCGGGAAAATTGAGGTCTATGATGAAGAGAATCTACAGCCAGAATGTCAATTGCACAGTTAGAGTGATATGAATTAGACGAAATCGTATTAAGAAAGGAAGAGGCTGCTTGTATCTTAAAACAGAATGCCAAATGTCTACTCAGAGGGACATTAGGTAGGCGATAGAGAGATACACTGAAGGAGGACAGGCCAAATAACCACATCATTGGTCAACTGACTAGTGAGAGCAGCAGGAACCAGCAAAAAGGGAGATACACTGAAGGGAGCACAGCTGTTCTAACCAGTCAGGTTGTAATGTGTCTATCTAGACTACCATAATTCAGATAACAAATGGAAAAATTAGGGGCATTTCCAGAAGGAAAAAAACATTTCTGGAAATATTAACAGTTTCCAATTCTTTTCTGTTTTGTTTGTCCCTTCTTGTTCACGAGTTGCAGCCACTCTTTCTTGCAATACGCTGGGTTTCCCTCTCTCTCCCCGTCTCTTGTGTCCTTCTCCCACTGATCACATGTCACATCCAGTCTCATGCAGCATTTCAGAAACTGATTTTCACCCATTTCCATGGAGCCTGTTGTTGTTATTCAGGAGTTAGGATTAAAGTGCTAAAGTGCTTTAGCAATATTACTCTAGTTAAATGTTAGAATCATTTTGTTTTAGAGCTAACATTTCTCTTTCCCTTGCTTGATCTTATCCATGTCCCAGAAACAGTAGCTGTGCTTACCTGGTGGTGGTCATCTCAAGTAGCCCTGAACATGTAGAAATGCATAATACAAGTACAAGTACGTTTCATTTCAGAAAATACTGGGTTAATTTAAACTGATTTGTGGAGTAGAAAAGAAAATTTTTTAATAATGCTGAGAGGTCCCAAGAAATACTTCAGGATGGATGTGGAGCTCTAGAATAAAATCAGAAAGTGGAGGTATGAAACCCAGGGCTTCCAGGGTTTTTTATCCATCTGGACATGGCCTAGTAGGAAAAAAAAGGGTTTTATTTAAGTCAATATACAAATGGAGTAGTTAGAGCAGCAAGAGAAAAAAAATAAGGGAATATATTAGGAGTTTCTAACTTTCAGTTAAGATGCCAAAGGACTACTTAAGTCAACACAATGGGAAAAAATGAGGGATGTTTCACATGAAGGAGACAGGTTTTGAAACACTCTTAAGACAAGTGACTGCAAACAGTACAAACCAACAAAAGGAAGATTTGAAAAGAAGCAGAGGTGTCTTAGACCATTTCTGCACTAGACTGTTATAGTGCTATTATTCCATTTTCAACATCCTATGGAATCTGTGGATTTGCAGTTCAGGAATTCATAGGATGCTGAAAGTGGAATAATTGTACTATAATAATCTAGTGTGGAAATGACCTTAGTTTCACTTCTGTAGGCCCATGCAAAAGGGCTCCTCAAGTGTCGCATGACTGCGAGGAGTGGTCCACATAACACACTCACAATTGCGTGATGCTCCAGGGCCTGGCAGGCGCCAATCACGCACTATTTCATTTTTGGCTTTGAGCCAAAAATGGTGCTCGATCGTGCATTGCTCCAGGGCCCCATACGCACTTGCTGTGCATGCAGAGCTCCAGAGCCGCAGAGCTCCAGAGCCGCAGTGCTTGCACATCCTGCCCTAGTGCAGCCTGGGAAAATCCCAGGCTGCACTGCAGAAGGAAGAGTAAGGGCTCTCGTGCTACCTGTTCGCAAGCAGGCAGCTGCAAAGCTGAAGCAACGGGGACGCAAGAACCTCTCACAAGAGGCTGCTCGTGCGATCCCCGCACCCCAGCTCTGCAAAAAGGTGAGTTGTGGAATGGGCTTAAGTAAGGACAGCTAGTTGCAACAATTTGAACAATGGCAGCTTAGACCAACATGAGCCAAAAAAGCAAGAATAAATCAAATGGAGCAGAGCTCTTCTGTCAGAATGTGACATGATTAGTTGCAGCAGCACAGTCTATGAGATCTTCTAAGTCAAATCAGGATGCCAAGTGGCTAATTAGAGCACCATCAGGAAGTTAAAACAGGAATATATAAGAAGGAGGAGACCTCTTTTAACTTCAGTAAGGATGCCAAGTGGCTCTTCAGAGCTGCAAGGAACTGCAAAAAGTAGTGATATATACGACTGAGCAGAGTTTTTCTCGCTGGAATCATAGCACCAGGTGGCTGTTCAGGACAGCACAAGACAGCTAAAGGAGGGATGTTCCAGCTATTTTGATTTCTGTAAGCATGTCAAGTGACAAGAGCAGAAGCACAATCCAGTAAAAAAAAGAGAGAGGGAGAGAGAGAGAGAGAAATGTTTATGGGAGCAGAGCTCTTCTTACTTCAAGAAGGATTCCAAGTGCAAGAAATGACACCCAGAAAAGGAGGAAAGACTGGAATGGTCAGAGCCTTTCTAAACTGATGAAGGACGCTAAGTGCAGGATGATTCAAAAGAGTAGTGGATGCCCCAAATGAGAATAAAGGAAGATTTTACAAAGAAATGAAAGAGAAAATATCTGAATATGAATATGAGGATTGGATATTAGCGGGAGACTGGAATGGTGTTATGGATGTGGAATTGGAAATCAACTATGAAAAAATAAGATAAAGGACAAAGAGGGAAACTTCCAAAGACTTTTTTTTGAGATGTGTGAGGAAATAGCAGTAATGGACGCATGGAGAATCTTTTCTCCAAACAAAAAGGATTATACATATTTCTCTGAAGTTCACCAATCTTGGTAAAGAATAGATATGATAATGGTATTGAAACAATTTTTAACAGAGATAAAGAAGATAGAAATACTGCCAAAGATTATTTCTGATCACCATCCAATGATGATGCAAAGACAAGAAACCACAAAATAATTTCAATGGAGATTGAACGATAATCTATTAAATGATGAAGGCTAAAGAAACATTGAAAAACTACTTCATGGAAAATGTAAAGGAGGACATGAAAATGAAGACTATTTGGGATGCTTCCAAAGCAGTGATGAGATGTTTTTTCATTCAAAAAAGATGAATTCAAAATAAGAAAAAAATGACAAGAATATCAAGAATTGATAACAAAACTTCAAGATAAAGAAAAAGAATGTAGGGAAAATCCAGAGAAAAAAATCAATACAAATGGAAATAAAGATAATACAACAAAAGATAAGGATGAATTTACAAGAAGAAATGGAGAAGAAGATGAAACAATTAAAAGTAATCCAGTTTGAGCAAGCAAACAAGATTGGGAAATGGCTTGCATACAGGTGAAAGAAGAAGAGAGAAAGAAATATAATAGCTGAACTAAAGAATGGGAAGAAGATAATTACACAGCAAGAGAAAATAAAATAGAAATTTAAAGAATACTTTGAAAAATTATTCCAGGAGAAAAATCCTCAATATCGAAGAAAAACGGAAAGAATTTGCAAAAACTATAAAAATTCCAAAAATATCGGCAGAGAAACAGGAACAATTAAATAAAAAAATAACAACAGCTGAAATAGAAGAGGCAATAAGAGAGTTGAAAACAGATAAGGCACCAGGACCTGATGGATTTACGGCATTGTACTATAAAAGATTTATAAAAGAATTAATACTTCCATATCAGGCAACCTTACACGAAATTGAGAAGGAAGGAAAGCCACAGTCATGGGAAGAAGCAAATATAATGGTAATATCTAAAGAAGACAGAGATAAGAGGAAAATAAAGAACTATAGGCCAATCTCTCTGTTGAATGTAGACTATAAAATATGGGCAATGATACTGGCTAAACGATTGAGACATGCAATACAGGATAAAATACAGGAAGGACAAACAGGTTTTCTTCCAGGTAGACAAATGAAAAACAATATTAGAACTTTATTAAATACAGTTGAATATTATGATAAACATCCAGGGAAGAAGATAGCCATTATCTCATTGGATGCTGAAAAAGCATTTGATAATGTTTCCTGGAATTTTATGCATCATACTTTAAGAGAATATGACCTGGGAGAAGTATTCTGTAATTGGTTGAAGAAGATATATAGGGATAAATCAGCGAAGTTAATAATAAATGGAGATAAAACACAAAGCTTTGAAATAAAGAAAGGGCTATGGCAAGGATGCCCATTATCACCGTTATTATTTATAGCAGTTTTAGAGGTATGACTGCTGGCAATAAATGAAGACCCACAAATAAAAGGATTAAAAACAAAAAGGGAGATAAACTACAAAGCCTTTGCAGATGATTTTTTGCAAATATTTCTTGAGGAACCACAAGATTCAATACAGAGGTTGAAGGAAATCTTGCAAAAATATGGACAAATAGCAGAATATAAGATAAATAAAGAAAAGACAAAGATGATGACATTAAATATATGAAAAAAAGAACAAGAAAATTTGGAAAAGAGATCAGGATATCAAATAGTAAGAAGAATAAAATGTTTAGGAATAAATATAACAAATAAGAATCAAGAATTATTTGATAACAATTATGTGAAGACATGGAAGGAGATTCAAAGCAAAATGGAAAACTGGACAAATATGAATTTATCTCTTTTAGGAAGAATAAATGCTTCTAAAATGTCTTTATTGCCTAAGCTAATGTTTGCCAATAATAGGAGAAGAAAAGATCTTTAAAGAATGGGAAAAAAGGCTAAGGAAGTTTATCTGGCAAGGTAAAAAACCAAGAATAAGATTTAAAACATTACAAGATGCAAAGGAGAGAGGAAGTTTTGATGTGCCATCGCTGAAAATATATTATCAAGCATGCGACTTAGAAACAATTAAAGATTGGATTCAAGTGGAAAATACAACAATAAAAGAAGTGGAAGGAATAGGAAACAGATTTGGTTGGCACAGATACTTATGCTATGACAAAGTTAAGGTGAATAAAGACTTTAACAATCATTGTATCCGAAAGTCTCTATTGAAAGTGTGGATACAAATAAAACATAAACTTTATAGAGGACTTCCGATGTGGACCTCACCCCAAGAAGCATTTAATATTGCTTTAACAAAACAGGGAAAATTATTGACGTATCAAGAGCTATTGAAATAGGATGGTACAAAGTTAATAATGAGTACAGAAGAGGAATTAAAAGAGCAAGGCCATGAAATTAACTGGTTCCCATGGAGACAAATAAAAGAGAGATTTAAAATGGATCAAAAATTATACGGGTTTGAAAGAAACAAAAATGAATTGAATGTATTGATGAAAGGGGACCAGAAAAAGAGAATTTCTAGATTTTATAAAATATTGTTACAAAGAGAGATGGAACCAGAAATTGTTAAAAATAACATGGTTAGATGGGCTCAAAATATAGGACATCCAATTGAGTTGGACACATGGGTACGGGCATGGAAGACAGATGTAAAATTTACACCAAGTTTGAATTTAAGAGAACATTTTTATAAAATGTTATATAGATGGTATATGATGCCTGTAAAACTGAAAAAAATAACAGGAAATGGGAATAGAAAATGTTGGAAATGTGATGAGAAAGAGGGATCTCTTTTTCATATGTGGTGGACCTGCAAAATAGCAAAAAAGTTTTGGAAAGAAATACATGATGAAATTCAAAGGATGTATGGTTTTAATTTTGAAATGATGCCAGAGCTTTATTTGTTGAATATGTTAGGGCAACAAAGAGAAATAAGATTTCATCAAAAGACATTGTTATATGTAATAACTGCAGCAAGACTGACTTATGCTCAACACTGGAAAGAAGGAAAATATATTGATTTAAGGGAATGGAAATTCAAAGTCCTAGATATGGTAGCAACAGAAAAGCTAACTTTTTCACTTAAAAATAAACCAATCCAGGGCTTTGAAAGAGAATGGCGAGAGGTATTGAATTGGATAAAAGAATGAAATAGGGGAAAAGAAAGAAGGCTGTGAAAAAGAAGGAAGACAAAATGAGGTGATAAAAGATAAAATGTAAATAGTTAAATATAAGCTAAAAGTAGTAGTTTACAATTGTTGTAAAATAGAGATAATGTATGGAACTGAATGTTTATATGGAATGGAATGTTAAACTCAGATTCAACTGGGAAAATTGATGCCTGGAAGTGGGAAGGGTTTTTTTTTTTTTTACTGTTTTTTTCACTGAAAATTTTAATAAAAATTTTTTAAAAAAGAGTAGTGGATGGAACAGAGTTATTCTAACTTCTGTCAAAATGCCAGGTGACATGTCAAAGAAGCAAGACCCAGGAAAAGGGAGAAGATATTATTAGAAGGACCAGGGATCTTACTATTATAGTAAGAACATTAAATGACTAATTAGAGAAGTGCAATCCAATAGAAGGAAGAGCACAGCTTTTGTAACTCGAGCATAGATACTGAGAGAAGGATGGTTAAGCAAAATAAGGAATGTACGAAAAGGAACAGAGCTCTTTCTAACTTCAGTGAGGATTCTAAGTGACTGGCCTGAGAACTGCAAACCAGGGAAAGTAGGGCTATATTACATGGAGCAGAGCATTTCTAAATCCTATCAGAATTCCAAGTGACTACTGCAAGAAACACAGCTATACAACAACTAGAGGGATACATTGTAAGAAGTGAGCTCTTTAGTGATGATGTTAAATTGCTAATGAGGCAAACTGTGGTGGAAGGAGATAGCATGAACTCTTGTCTGAAGGTTGGACTAAGATCTCCAAAACCAGGTTTGACTCCACACTCACAGCCTTTTCGCACCTTACCTTTTCACGGAGGTGGGGAGAGGCGCTCGCGCAAGAAGCCTCAGCAGGAACACTGCTGCTTCCCTGCTGCTTCAGTTTTGCAGCAGCTTCATGGTCACGCGAGCGCTGCGCGAACGCCCTGCCCCTTTCTACCACAGCGCAACCTGGGAATTGCAGGCTAGCACTGAGGCAGGAAGCGCGACCTGGCCGGCTCCCAATGCACCCCACGCCGGGTAAGTGCGCGCAGGCCCTGGGAGCATTGAGCAACCATGCACCATTTTCAACTTTAAGCCGAAAATGAAAAGGTGTGCACATGGTCCGCATCAGGCCCTTGAGCGTCACTTAAATGGGAGTGCATTATGCAGACCGCTCCTCCCATTTATGCGATGCTCAAGGGGCCCTCTTGCTTTAGAAACAGCATGCAAAAAGGGCGTCAGTCAAGAGATCTTGGGCAAATTACATTCTCTCAGCCTCAGAGGAAGGCAAAAGCAAACCCTTCTCTGAACAAATCTTGCCAAGAAAACCCCGTGATAGCACCATCAGAAGTCAGAAAAAACACTGAGGGAAAAAGAAGCCATATTAAAAGGAGCAGAATTATCCTAATTTCTGTAAGAATACCAAGTGACTAGTTACAAAAGCACTTTTGAACAAAAGCTGCTATGGTGCACCCTCCAAATATGCATGAGTTCTATTCCAGGAACCCTCACATAAAACAAAAAGCACAAATGCTCTGCTCCGTGATCCTCAATGGATGTAATGCGCGGGCATGTGCCCAGTAGATCCATTGACACTAATTGGACATGAGGCTTCACATGACCTCGCATTCAATGTGTGGAGGTTGTGTCAGTTGAGAGTGCATTGTATAAACTAGAATTTCCAGTGCTTTCCTCAGCTCAGTAAGGGGTTCAAGATGCCTGGTTTGAGAAGCATGTGTCAACAAAAGGAAGAACATGTCATGGCTTCTAATCACAGGAAACCCCCAGGTGATTGCATACAGAACAACTCTTTTAAAAAAGAAGAATATATTAGGAAAAGCAGACCTCTTCTAACTTCTAAGTGACTTGTTGGAAATGCATGATCCAGGGAAAGGAAGAATATTCTACACATGGAGGAGACCTCTTCTAATGGAGGGAAGATGTGATATGATTGCAGAGAAAATCATAATCAAGAAGAAGAAAGAGAATTTGAGAGTGAAGGGGAAAGAGCTGAAACTGAACTTCAGCAAGGTTGTCAAGTAACTAGCAAAAGCATGGATGCATTAGAAGGAGCAGATATCTTCTTATTTGAGGAAAGATGTCAAATGATTTCATAGAAAGTCACAGTTCAGCAAAGGAAGGGATATATGCAAGCACCAGAACTCTTCTAACTTGGATAAGGATGCCAGATGACTAGCTGCATCGTGACTGAAATTAGAAGAGCTTGGTTCCTTTTAATATATACTGCCTCCCTTTTGCAGAACTACGCTTCTTGAACAAGTCACTTGTTTCCCTTATTCAGGTTAGAGCAGTTATGTTCTTCCTGGTATATCACTCATTTTAACCTACCATGCTTTTCTATCTAGTCTTTTTGACAGACTGATTGAAGCTAAAACAGCTCTGCTCCTTCTAATATATCCTACCTTTTGTTGATTTGTGCATCTCAAACCAGTCTCTTGTCATCCTTACTCAATATAAGAAGAGCTCTGTTTCTTCTAATATATCCCTCCATTTCTTCCTTTGTGCATCTTAAAGTAGTCACTTGGCATTCCTACAAAAGTAGGAAGAGTTCAGTTCCTTTTGATATATCCCTCTCTTTGCTCAGCTGTGCTTCTTAAACTAGTCACTTCATAGCCTTACTAAAGATGGAAGACCTCGGCCCTTTTTAATTAATTAATTAATGTTGATTCATGCTCCTCAAATTAGCCACCTCTTGCCTACATTCATTAAGGATGTGGTCCACAGCTTATAATATATCCTTCCATTAGTCACTTGTCATCCTTAGTATAGTGAGTATAGTTTTTTTCTTCTAATGTATCCATCTTTTTGCTTGAACATGCTTTCTCTAACAAGTCACTTCACATCCTCACTTAAGTTAGAAGGTCACCAAGTGACTAATCAGAGAAAGAGAACTGAGAAAATTGAACAGAGCTTAGTAGAAATACCAAGTGGCTACTTGTTGTTGTTGTTGTTGTTGTTGTTGTTGTGTGCTTTCAAGTTATTTACAACTTGTGGTGGCCCTAAGGTGAATCTTTCATGAGATTTTCTACATACATAAGAACAATCATGCAAAAGAAGGAATATTATAGAAGCAAATCTTGTCTCACTTCTTTAAGGTTGTAAACATAGAGAAGCAGTACTGAGCAACGGGAAGGAATATTGAGAAGACCAGACCAGTTCTAGTTTCACTGAGGATGCAAAGTAACTAAGAGAAAAACTGATTTTTTTTTTTAAAGGAATATATTAGGAGTGTGCCTCTCCTAAATGTAGTAAAGAAGCCAAGTGACTAGTTACAGAACAACGAACAAGCAAATGGAGGAATATAACTCAAGGGCCATCTGTAGTCTCACTTCAGTAAGAATGCAAAGTGAGACTAGGCAATCTTGAACATTAAGTGGGATCATGTTTGGTAGTACTTGGCTGGGGGATTGCTAGGGACCACCACGTGCTATAAGCTATATTTCATGAGAAAGCAATGGCAAACCGCTTCTGGTATTCTTCACCTTTTTTTTAAATAATATTTTATTATTTTCAAAGTACATAAATGCATATATTGACATTATTATGTATATCATTGTTATAATTCTTCTATTCCCTCCCACTTCTGTATGTCAAATATTTCCAGTTGAATCCATCTTCCCATTATACATATCTTATCAGATACCAATATACCGTAAGTCAATCCACAGACATTTACAGATTTAACCAAAGCATAACCTTTTCCAATTCTCTTTCAAAATTTTGAATTCTTTGCTTATCCCTATGAAATGCATGGGCTTGCTGTACGTTGACAAGCGACAAAGGCACACGGACGCACACAGAGAACCAATAATCAACAAAAAGTGGAAGATATTAGAAGGAACAGACCTTTTTTTGCTTTTAGTAAAGTAGCTAAGTGATTTGTTCAAGAAGCACGATCAAGCAAAGGGAAATAAGAAGCAGATTTCTTTTAACTTTAAGTGACTAGTTAGAGAAGCACAAACCAAGAAATGGAAGGATATATTGGAAGAAATAGAATCCTTCAGACATTAGTAAGGATGGCAAACGATTAGTGCACAAAGTTTCAGCAAACCTTGTTAGAGCAGCATAAATCAATGAATCAATAAAAGAAGAAAGAAGAAGACAATGATACTAAGTAATCAGCTTAAGAAGCACTATCAATCAAAAAGACAGAAACATTAGAAGGATCAGAACTCTTCAGCAAGGAAGTCAAGTAACTAGATGGAGAACTGAAGAAATTCAGCCACAGCTTTGAGACTAACTGGCTTATTCTATCGAGAGCTGTCCGCCCTTTTCACATGGGGCTAAAAAACAGTGTAGAGCAACCTCCACCGAGGTCATCTACACCGTAACGTGGATTGGGGTGGATTACTTTAGAGTAAATCCACACACCAATCCACATAGGGGCGACCGGAAGAGGCACCGCCCGCGCTTTTCTAAAACCACTTACTTTTTGGGTTTTAAAAGGCACGGGGCGTGCAACCCCGTCCAGCCCCGTCGCAGCATCGGTGTAGATCTGCAGGCATGCACAAGAGCGTGCCTGCAGATCGCGCGGGGGGCAGGATTTCCGGCTGGCGAACTTCTCCTACTGGCGGAGAGCCTCCGTCAGTCAGAAGCCGCCATTTTGGGTGCTGCCGGAGGCAGCGGACACTGCAGACACTGCCGAGTGTGAAGCGGTGAAACGGGCAGCTCCACGCAGCTACGGAATAAAGGTAAGCTCCGTTTTCGCGTGGAGCTGCCTGTTTCCCCGCCCACATGTGAAAAGGGCCTTCATAGATAATATTCCACTTCTTCAGCTAGTTAAGAGCCAGAATGGTGTAGTGCTTTGAGTGTTGGACAACCTCTCTGGAGACCAGAGTTCAGTCTCCATTCACCCATAAAAACCCACTGGGTCACCACTGGATGACCTTGCACAAGTCACACTCTCTCAGCCTCAGAGGAAGGCAAAGATAAACCTGTCACCATAAGTTGGAAATGACTTGAAGGCACACAACAAAAACAACAAAGCAACATGTTCCAGCAACATGTCAGGGCATTCAGAATATGAGTGTGGTGTGTCCGAGAAGGTTTTTCGGGTGGCAGAAAGATGAGGTAATTTGACCTTGGCAGCACAGCTGCAAGGTTTGTTACGGCAAGCTTACCTTGCAAAGTCCTGCCTCAGGAGAGAGCATCTAGCATGGGGAGAAAGCATGCTGTGGGTGCCTTGGGTCACCTGATGTATACCTGGGTGTGGTTAAGCTCTTAAAAGGCTTAGGTTTTGCCTTGTAAACTGCCTCAGGCCACATTTGGTACTGCGTCTGTCCATGCTCTTTGTCTGTCTTCTATGCTGTCACCTTTTGTTTTGCTTCTAGGCATGCTGCCTGGAGCACTATGCTTATCTTGTGCTTTGTTTGAATAAATAACACTTAGCCTTTATGTAATGAGTCTGTGTGGCTATTTTTCCCAGTCAGGAGCAGCTGGCCTTGGTTTGGCACTGCGTCCTATTTTCTGCACTCTGAACATGCTGTGAAGTGCATACCTCACACCCTGACACAACAGTATATATGTGTTCGATATAGCAGAGCTTTTCTTTTTTTATTAATTTTTTTTAAAAGCTCCATACAACAGAAAAACCATTAGAAAATAGCAATTATAACTCTGTTAATTAACATGATAAAAATCAAGCCATTTAGCAACTCCCATCTACCAGTTACCCCCTCAACTTCTTTTCTTTAACATGCACGCTGACTTCCACCGGTTGAAGAGCAGTTTTCATGTTCTTTATAGCTTATTGTCTATAATCTGTAATTTATTATATCTTACAGAATCTATTTAAATCAGTTTTTGAATCTTATAAAAGGTTTTGTAGATTCATTTAACATTTTAAGTAATCTCAGTATTCAAAGCTTCAGTATTCAAAATTGCCATCATATTACCCTAGGTATTTTTAAAATACAGTATGACATTGTCCCAATCTTTGACAATTTTTTCCTCTCTTAAAATATAAGTACTTATGATATAGCAGAGCTTTTCTTAAAGCAGGAAAAGTGTTATGTGACTGGGTAGATGAGCATGATGCAGAAAGAAGATAAATACATTACAAGACCTAGGCCTCTCAAATTACGCTCCAGAAAAAAGAGGGGTACTTCAAATTTAAATAGCTCTTTTAACTTGAGATGTGCAGCTGTTTTTTTAGAAAAGGACAGGCCAGTAATCCAGGGAATATATGAGGCAGGAAAGACTATTTCTAACTCAAGGGATGATGCCAAGCTCCTGGTTAGTGCAGCAGAAAGAAAAAAAGAAGGTATACATTTTGAAGGGGAGAAATCTTCTATCTTCCTTGCCAATGCCTTGACTGTTTCTAGAGCCACATGTCCCAACCAGCAGAGGGATGCATTTGAAGTAAAATTGTCTGTCTGATTTCTTTCTCAATTCTAAGGTGCCTCTTTCTTCCATACGGATCACAATTATTTCTGTTTTTATTTCCTTTGCTATTTGCACATTTCCTGAACTTTGGTCAAAACTGTAGCTGCAGTTGCAGAAATTCAAATATAGATTTCAAATAATTTTGGTTAATAAAATTTAGTGCATGTGAAAAAGTTTTAAAGCTGCTGTGGCCTGTTAACTTTCTTAAGCAAAGCACTTCCTGGTATCAAGGTCCATTTAGGGAGGTGGGGGCTGGCAGACAAGTGGGTACATGGACCACCAGCCCATTCCACAAGGGTGGAAGCACAAGAATGCAGAAAAATGTCTACAGCAGCCAAAGGAGTTAAGGCAGGTGCGGAGTCAACCAGGAAGCCATATTGAGCTAGAACCATTCAAGATTATAAAGCAGCCAAGTCTTCTCCATCTCTCAAGGGGGTCACTCTCAAGAGTTTCCTGACATCAAGGGTATTTTCCATAATCTTCTGAAGCAGATGCTTCTCTCAAATTGCAGCACACCCATAAGATCTCACCTTGATGGAAGCCCATGAGCACACAGGTGTGGAGGAATTTGCATCATTTCCTTACTTTTCGAGTCCAAGCTTTGAAATAAGTTCATTTCCTCACTTTAGGGGGCAGACATCCACAGTTTATTTGTGGCTTGTAAGAAAGAGAATTTTGATGAAGAACCCTCTTTTGTTAATGCCAATATAACCAAAGCCATTAGTTAATTTTTCTTCAAATGATTTTGTTATCCAGTCTAGAGGCCAAGTGGATTATTTCTATGATTCTGAAGTTACTTTCTCAAATGATTCTGTTTTTCTATCAGGATGGCAAGTGGGTGGAGGTGGAGCTATCCAGGTCATTCACAGTGGTTGTGGTCAGGATGGCAACTGAGTGCTGGTAACGGGCAGCAACACTTGGCAGAGGCAAGCAGGGAGGCAGAGAAGCAGAGCAGAGCAAACCAACACATCTTTTCTAGGCTATCATAATCCCCCTATCTGTGAGGTTCTATGAGTGGCCTTTAGAGGATCCCTCCAAGGTTTCAAGTTGAAGTACTCGCATGAAAGGAACAGCTTTCTGTTCCTTTCTGAATGGTCAGAACTGAACTCTTGCTCAAAATGGTCAGAACTGAACTCTTGCTCAAAAATATAAAAGCTGTATTCACTGGAGGACACTGGGCTTCTTTTTCTGCAGCTGCAAGTAGAAGCCAGATGGTGGCAGAGTGTGCATATCCACAGCCAGTCCATGGCCATTTGAGTTGGGGCTGGTTGGAGCTATGCCACTGCACAGATGGTGGAAAAGTGTCACACAAAGGCCCTTTCTGCACCTTACCTTTTTCTGGTGCCGGGGTGCGGGGATCAGCGAGAGGTTCTCACGTCCGGGGTCCTTCGGCTCCGCATAGGCTGCCTGCTCACATGAGAGCCCTGCCTCTTCCTTCCGCAGTGCAGCCTGGGACTTTCCCAGGCTGCGCTGGGGCAGGAAGCACGACCTGCACGGCTCTGGAGGTTCCGTATGCCGGGTAAATGTGCGTGGGGCCCAGGAACAATGCGTGATCATGCACCATTTTTGGCTTCTAGCCAAAAATGAAAAGGTGCACTATCAGCACCTGCCAGCCCCTGGAGAATCACACGATTGTGAGTGCATCATGCAGATTGCTCCACACAATCGCACAACACTCCAGGCCCTCTTTCACATGGAAAATGCCATGTGAAAAGGGCCAAAGAAGCACTGGATACCTTCTTGCACAATGCCTGAGAAAGTACTTATGCTAATATAACTAACTCACTCTCACACACACATGCACACAATTATGCCAGCTTAAGTTACCAAGAAGATTCTGGTCTTTTGCTACCTCCTGCACACACACACACACACACATCCCATGTCACCTGTTTGCTTTGGGTTAGTGGACCCTCCAGCACACCGTGTGAGATGGGGGAGAATGAATAAGCAGAAATCCCTGCTCATATAATTTCTCCAGTGGGCTGCACTGGATACCCATTTAACAGCAGAAAGAGCCCTTCCGTTCATGGTTGGACAACTCTGGATGCAGTCCATTCCATTAAACTCAGTATTAAATAGTAACACATAGCCTTATGTTAGATTATTTTTTTTTTAGGACAAAATTAGACAGCACCTACATTTCTTTAAAGATCATGAAAAAACTCTCATAAATAAAAATAACAGTCAAAGGCATTCATAGAAAAAACAGAATAATTTGTATACATTAGATAGAAATGGTGGTTCCTATGTCAGTGGACAGTGAAACCACTTCAGGTTTTAGTCTGAACTTTGAAGCTGCTATCCAAACTATTTGGGGGAATGTAACTGCTCCACTGGCATGGGACCAACCCATCAAACAACAGTAGCTGGAACAAGATAATTATTGGCAATTTGTTTCATGCTTTGACTTATTACTGAGAGTAACAGAGCCAGGAATCAACTTGTCATCTGCCTCTATCATGAGTTTCACTCAGTATAAATGGTATCTCCTACTGGTATTATGTTGGTGGAAATTGATCATTGCTTGCCCCCAGCTGTTTGATGCAGAAAGGAAATTAAAAATGTTTCTACTCTGCTTGGCTGCGATGAAGCTTATTTTGAAATGCAGTAGAATCTGATCTCCAGCTTCAGATCTTTGTCAAGCTGATATCCTGTGTGAGAGCAAAAGGTAAGGCTTTTTGAGGCTTCTGAGAACAGGCGGGGGGATGAAGATAGTAAAGAACAGGAAGGGAGTACTGATGGTGGAGAATGTGGATAGAGAGGTTTTTTTTTTCTCCTTTTTATGTTTTCATTGATTATAACAACCAAGTGACAACATGAAAACCAAGAAAAAGTACAATAAAAAACTAAAGCTGAACAGTGTAAGATCGAACTCAAAAGATTGGAGCAATAATGCATAATCAGAAATCTTAAATCTATTATATGTGTGCTGAATTATAGGCCTTGAACTCATCATTTCTTTCTTCATAATGATGAACCAAAAGAACAAAATCCAAGGACAGTGCAAGTGAGACCATTTTTGCTATTGTAAATTTGATTTGGGCCAGCAACCAAGCAGTATTGCCCACTGTTGCTAGAATGACAGGGTGTCCATAAAATAATTGCTCTTTCACTCCTCCAGAGACAGAAGATATTGAGCAATCTGTTCAGAAATTCAACTCCAAAGCATTTTTTCTTATAGCTGCAGGGAATCTTTGTGATGTGAGAAACAGAGCTCAAAAGTATAATGCTATGCAAGGGGCTTGCATTAGTCAGATGATGTTAAACAAACAAAAATATATTTTGCTCAGTTATAAAGCTATGCAATAGTATTGACGAATTAGGTTTTGTTTGCCTTGTAACCAAAACACATTTTTCACATATAAAGGGCCCTTCTACTAATAAAAGAGAGGAGATTCAATCAGGGCTCCATGAATAACACAGGTAGCTGTCTTTTACCATGTTAGACTGCCAAAGCCAGCCCAGTGCTGTTCTATTCACACTAACAATGCCTTTCCAAGGTCTCTAGCAGAATATTGCTATTACCTATTACCTGACCATTTTAAACAGGAGATGCCTAGATGTGCAAAGTGCATGCTTTGTTGTGGAACTTTTGCCCTTCCCCATTGGCTTCAAGAAACTAACCTAAGAGTGGACAAAGTACAGCCCATGGGCCACATGTGGCCAACAGCATTTCTGTGAGCCACATGTCTTCCATGTCCCAATCTCTGAAGAAAATAACTGAGAACAAAAATTTACCAATAATACATACCCACAGATGCCTCCAGAAGGCCATTTCAAGACATTTTCCTCTGCTGGACCAGGGGACTTCCCCCCCCCCCCAGAACATAGAAGCATCTGAAAATGGAATGGTCAATGTGGGTCCCAGGTGAGCTGGTGTAACTTCTGACCCTCAGAAGTTTCACAACTCTACACTAAACTAACATGTAGGCTTTTGGACTATTTTTGTAAAAGCTCAGCTTTGTCATTCTGCATCACCTTATTGGGTCAATCTGATTAGTAGAAAAGTTACAATAATGAACTAAAATCTAACAAATTATTGTTATTATCACCATTACCACCATCATCCCTATATCATTTTCCATTACCTAACAGTGGCACAAAGGACATTGCTACAAAATATGAAATCAATTGCAAAAACTTTGAAAACATTTTAAATGATCAATTAATGACAATAATCAGATAAAACATTTTGGCCAGAATTCCATCAATGCGCTATCCTAGCAATTACACTTTTCAGTGTGATAGCAATTATACTTTTGCTTGTGAAGACAGTGAGTTCATTGCTGCTGTCATTAGTTCCTCCAAGCAGCGTATTTCTCCTAATGCCTGGCTTCCAGAGAAAGAAGGGTATCCTCAGAGGCAAAGTGATGAGAAAGGTAGCATGTAAAAACACCTGTTCTATGACACTGGTGATTTTCTAAGCTTGGCTTCCCAGGGCATCTTCAATTCCAAGGATCCTTCTACAAGCAACTTACTGAAGAAATAGGCTGCCTGGAGCCAACAGCTTTTGGCTCGTGACGGTGGTGATGAATCTGCCTTACTGCCTTACTTCCTTCACTGACATTGCACCTGCAACTATTTTCTTCCTGCCATCTCCATTATAGTGCTACTGCTGGTACCCACTAGTATCTCAGCCTTGACTTCAAAAGCTTACAATACAGTTCTCAAACTGGGCATTTAAGACAAAACTGAATGAAGAGACTGGTCTTTAAGAGGCCTTTAAACAGACAGAGAAAGGGGTGGCTCTTCCTGTGTTTTTAAATGAGAGAATGAAGCATGATGTGGAAGGGGAAGGGAAAGGGAATGTGCCCACAAATGTTGCCTTTATACATGCAGATTCCTGTACCAAACAAGTCTTATTCAAGTCCTGACCTACAAACATCTCAAGCTATTAAAGGCTCCCAAATTGTGCCACATTTTTTTGTTCTGCCAATATCTTCACAAAGACAGAGCAACATATCTCCAAGCATCATGATGCATTGAGTGCCTCTCTCTTCACTCTTGTCTATTGCATTTCTGGTCTGTCTCTGAATTCTTGTACAATGAAGACAATTACATCCTGCCCTTTGTAGAATCAGATTGTCAATACTTTAGAGAACCTGCTTGCTATAGTGTTGTGATAAGAAGGAGTCAGCATAGTGGGAACTGCAGCAAGCTTCAAAGAAGTTTCATGTGATTTAGAGAAGGGATAAAGCTGCCTTCTTCCTGTGAGTTCTCCTTACAACAGTGGTCCCTGTTCCATCTGAGCTATCTAAGGCCCTTTCCGCACTAGGAAATTGAAACGGGTCAAGGCATCCTGTCACAGAGGTTGTCCGCACCTTGGATCGGACTAGGTTCGGACTATTTACCTTAGTTCTGCACCTTAGTCCGATCCAAGACGCCCCCAAGTGGTCCTCCAGCACGCTAAGTGAAGACCAGAAAAATCCAGTCTTTCAATCTTCTGGAGCACGCCATTGCGTTCCTCCTTACTTGTGCAGATGCACAGGCTTGCACTAATGCAAGCCTGTGATCAGCGGAGGGCAGGCTGTGGGTGTGTCCAGTGTCAGTGGTTGGTCTGGACCCACAAAGAACAGGAAGTCGCCATTTTCAGCCGGAGCAGTGCGGATCTACAGACCTCGCACTGCTCCAACTCACCCTGGACCAAACGGAGGAGCCCTGCAGAAGGGCTTAGGGGAGAGTCTGCATTGCTTTGAGCTAAGAAGAAGCGGTGAGTAATGGCACCGAGCGATTCACTCGTCTCGTGCGGAAAGGGTCTAATTTGTAGCCTATTGAGTACAATAGTTAATCAGGGTCTGGAAAAAACAACTTGATTTACCTCTTAGGTGAAATTCAGCTGTGTTAATGGGAAGTAAGCAAGACCATACAATAACCTTAGAAGCAAAAAGTGTTAACTCCGATAGTAATGATGGAAAAATTTCCAATAAATTTAAGAGAAATAATAGAGAAAGAAATAAAAAAACAAAAAATATATAGATTAAAAGATTGGATGAAAATAATGATAAATAAAGAAAGAATGAAAGAGAGATTGCAGGAAACTAAGATATCTTGGTTAAATTATATACAATTAGAGCAATGGACAAAGAGTATGAAAAGATATGTTAAGGATTTTAAAGAATATACTAAATTCGAACAAATTATTATTCAAAGAGAAAATATGCAAGAAAATGAAATATTAAAAGGTAGTATAAGTGAAATATATAAAATATTAGCAAAAGAACAAGAAGAGGATTATCTTAGAAAAATATGGGAGGAAGAGACAGTACAAACTATAGATTTACAAGAATGGAGAAAAATTTGGGAACAACGCCATTTAAAAAAATTATCAATAAGAATAAAAGAGAATTATTATAAAATAGTTTGGAAATGGTACTTGACTCCAGTGAAATTAAATCAAATAGATGAGAAATATTCAAGATTGTGTTGGAGAGGATGTCAAGAAATTGGTACATATATGCATATGTGGTGGAATTGCAACTAGATAAAGGAATTTTGGCAAAAGGTTTTTAAAGAGATAAAAGAGATTATAGGATTAGAAATACCAGTATGTCCAAATATAGCGTTGTTGTCCATATATAATAAGCTAGAGTGTACTCAGGCAAAGAAAGAATTAATAACAAATTTGTTAACTGCAGCGAGATTAATAATAGCAAAAAAATGGAAGACAAATGAAAAATTTCAAATAGAAAAATGGTATAAAGAAGTGTGGAAAATTGCAATCAATGATAAACTAACATGTAGAATTAGGTTTATGAAAGGTTTGGCAAAAACAAATGATTTTGAAGAAATTTGGAAAATATTTTTAGAAAAAGTTTTGAAAAGAGATGGTAATGCTACCCTGTTAAAAGAAGAATGGCAATTTTGGAAAGTGGATTAAATAAAAAGTTGGCTCTGGGGGGTGGGTTTTTTTTATTATTACTTTTATCTTTTATTTTGTATTTTTATATTGTTTATTATCTGTGTGTGTTAAACTTGTGATTTATAGATGGAATTTGATATGTGATGTTCAATGTTTAAAAGGGGGGGGAAAAGTTAAAAGGTAATTGGTTTTAGAGAGAGGTTATTTTTAGAGATATTAAGTAATAAGTTTATAATTAATAATAGTAAGAGATTAAATGGGAGTGAAAAATATTGAATTAAGAGTGAAAGTATAATAATAAAAATGAATATAATGAAAATAAGAATTGAAGATACGTAACAAAAATGTATAAGTTGTATGAACGGAACAAGCTGAACAAGTTTATGATTTTAGGGGAAGGGAAAAACAATAATATCAGTTTGCATTGTTTAAAAGAAGGAAAAAAAATTTTTTGTTTTGTTTGGTTTGTTTGTTTGTTTTCTAACTCACCATTATGTATAACACATGGTGTTTTATTTTTCGTTTGTTTTTGTGTAAAAAAAATAAATAAATAAAGAAGCAAAAAGTGTATTGATTTAACTGCTATTTAAAGTCTTTTTTTCGCCTTTTTGCAAACTTTAACTTGAATACCTCACTATGGGAAAGTATTTCTGTGTTAAATATTCCCACCATACAAATACCCGTTACGTGCGCTTTCAAATGATCAAAAATAAATTGGAAAAATTAAAGTTGTTTGCATACTCACAACTTTTGTCTCACTGGAGTTACCATTTCTATGAATATTTATATCTTGTGATTTTGTTCATTAGGAAGTGAATCAGTAAGATTTATTTGAACATTAACATTTTGCTTGAACATTAACAAGGACTGGAATAAATCCTGTTTTAATTGGAAGTTCTGCCTTCTTGACTTGCCACACAGAACTACTCTGGGAAAGAAAACATGGGGGGGAAACTTGATGTGAAGAGTGTAGGAAGAGCTGATATGCAGATTAATTATTGGGGTGTAGGCATGGAATTTCCAGCCTGAAAAGCTATATGTTGTGAGGACAAGAGCTAACCAGGTTGATTAATGATGGAGGGACTCTTAACTGCTCCACTGACATTTCACAAATAACTTCCTAATGTGCCCATTATCCAAAGGTTAAAGGCAGAAACTTTCTGTCTCCAGGCCTCAATTGAAGGAAACATTTTAGAGACTTCCATGTATACGCTGAAAATAATCCACAACCCAGTTGCTAGGTGCTCTGCTCCTTGACATTTCTATGGTGAAGCAGTGTTTTCTGTCAGTTAGCACAGGACCCTAATAAATGCCATTTTCAAAACTCTGCCTGCTCCAGTTGCAAATAGCCCCTGATGTGAAAAAGCAGCTGTTGCTTTCATTTCCCTGAAGAAAAACCTTAAATGAGAAAATAGAATAAAAATGGTCACTTTGGGCTTGATGGCTGCTGTAGAATTTACCAGACAGCTGCAGAATAGTTCCAATTTCCAAGCCATCTCTCTTTCATATTTGTGCTTCTCACAGTAAAATCACCCTGCATTCTGCTTACATAGATGTGTCAAGTTGTACAAGCTCTCCAAATGAATGTAGGGCAGAGAGAATCTGCCAAAGGGCCTTATGGTGTTAGTGGTAACAGATTAAAGTGAAAGATTAAGTTAGAAGGAGAAATTTCATTTTTCCTTTACAGAAATTGGTCTCTAGATCCATATGTCTGTTCAAGCCCAGGCTTGGCCATGAACAGATGACAGTCAAACAGAAAAATTTCAATTATCTGTCCAGTAGGCAGAGTAGCTTACTTGGGCCAATACAGCCTTCTGAGAAGAGGGCAAATTTTTAAGTTAAGCCCAGTGGAAAAATGCAGTATATTACGCACAGATAATTAATATTCCTGCATGGTTACTTAGAATTTGTTTATAGATATTGGATGACATCCTGTTGGTTAGTCCCTAACCACAGTAGACCCTTTAAATGAATAATCTAATTGTGAATGAACACATAGATAAACCTATTAGAATCTGTAAGTCTACTCTAATCAAGTCTAACATAGAATTCAGGCCACTGTTTAAAAAAGTTGATTTTTAAATTTAATTTTAATTGCAGAATTCAACTTTAATAAAATGGTTATGCATATGTGAACACAGCATGTAAACACAATATATCGGTACCTAGACCTACTTTTAATGTCCTGGGTAGTAATGGACACAATAGATGAGTACAATAGTATGAATTATGTGGAAAGAAAAGTGAGTACAGAGAAGGTTTCACTTTCTCTTTAGACTAGAATCCAAAGTCATCCAGTGGAACAACCTAATGAAACAGTCAGAAGAGACAAGTAGAAGTGTCACTCCACATAGCACATGTTTAAGCAATGGCATTCTCTCCTGGAACAGACGGTGAAGATCTCCAGTACCTAGACAACTTGAAGAGGGGATTGGAAAAATTAATGGAGACTGAGGCCATCAGTGACTAATAACCACAATATCTTCAGAATCAAAGGTTGCAAGACAAAGCTATTATTCTCATATTCTCCTTATATGTGTACCAGAGGCCCTTGGGGAAAGAGAGTCCTGTACTGGCTTGGCCTTTGGTCTGATCTGGCAGGTATCATTTTATGTTCTTCTCGTCAATCATAGGAAATAACTAATTAAAATCAATTAGGTTAGAAATTAAGTTGGACATTTTCTAATGGAAAGAGGTAATCAAATTAATTTTAGTTTTAATGTAATTGCTCTAAGTTGCATTTTAACATGAGCTTACTTTCAGAATTAAATATTAATTAAATTATCAATTATTTAAATGAGAGACTATGCTAGAGCCAATGAAATTTACATTCCCCAGGTGGTTCTTTAATAAAAGCAAATAGCCAAAGGAATCTTTATTTTTGTTCTTAATTAGAATATCATTACTTAGTTATTCCAAGATTGAAAGATTTTAACTCAAGAAGTTTGGGGAGCTTGGGAGAAAGCTGGTCTTTTTGTATCCAGATGATCCTCCTGTCTTCTGCACAAAACATGGAAGGGCAGAGGTTAAAGAGATAAGATGTTAAGGAGGTAAAGGAGATAAGATTGTGAGAGAGGGGGGAAGAGTTTTGGGGGTTTTTTTTGAGTGGATGAGAAATAGGGTTTATGAAAAATCTCTCCCAACCTCAAGACAGGGCTGGAGTCAGAGACTGAATAAAATCACTTGTGACATTTTTCAGTTTCAGGACCTTTCTGCACTACACTGTTATAGTGCTATTATTCCACTTTCAACTTCCTAGGGAATCTTGGGGTTTGCAGTTTAGGGAGGGGCATTTGGAATTCTTAGCCAGAGAGCTCTTTGGCCTCAATAAACTACAAACCCCAGAATTCCACAGGATCTTGAAAGTGGAATAATAGCACTGTAACTGTGATGGACGGAAAGGCCCTCAGTCTGGTGTGGGTTATGGCACAGGTTTAAGCAATGTCAACATAAATACAATTGTTAAATTTTCATGACTTCTAATATAAATGAAATTGAATTAGAGATTTTTTTAGGTTAATAATGAGTTACTAATACATTAGCTGTTTTCTACTGTATTTGTTACCTCTCACTTATGTTCAAACCACCCCACTCTTTAGTAAGCCTCATTAATTTCAATGCAAATTTCTTCCAGATGAATATTCCTCAAATCACATCTAGGATTTTCAAAGGGGGAGGTCTGGGTATTATTTGTGCAATGAATAATATAAATTAAGACTACTTAAAAATACTTGCACATCTCCCTTTCTGTTCAGTATATCATGAGTCACTGGGGAAACTGAAACAGCTATACAGAATGTGTGACAGTTATTAATGCCAAACTCTGGGGTGGAGGTATCACAGTGATTCACTCACACTGAAATATGGTTTCATTACACAGTACACAGGTGTTACATGAGGACGTTTTACAGTCAAAAGACAAAGGAGAACTGCTGATATCACATATATGTCCTGGGATTTACACAACACAAAGAGAAAATGATTGGTGCCAAGAGTAATTTAAACAGAAGTGGAAAGAGAGATGTTTCTCTCACCGCTGTGAAATTTCCTGATAAAACCGAAAGTAGCAAGTATTATTAGAACTGTGAGATTTACATGGTGACGGGGAGAAGTGAACTGGAATGCTGAGATACCAGTGAAGCAGAGAAGAGAGCTGTAAACAAAGAGTGATTTCTTTCACTCTTTGTGTGTATGTGCCTTCAAATTACCTGCCAACTTATGGTGACCCCTTGAATTTCATAGGGTCTTCTCAGGCAAGGTTAACTCAAAGGTGGTTTTGCCAGTTCCTTCCTCTGAAACATAGTCTACGCTAGATGCTGTTAAAACAAAACATACCTACTTTGTCACAGTTATATTTGGGTTATTTTAAGCAAGTGTTGGGGGACATAGGCATTGGATTGCATTGCGAATATTATGAGTGAATATCCATGAGCAATTACTGGGACTATGAAAACACCCCATATCCCTCTTGCCATTTGTTACATTTAGCACAGGCCCTATCTGCAGTACCCTCCCATCTCATGACGTCGCAGTCCCACTCCTCCCCTGTACCCAGGTGGCACGATTGTGGGTTATATCATTGACAGGTTTTCCCCATCAATGAACTGCAATCACACCACCATCCCACACTTACCTGTTCTGTGGAAGGGCAGGAAGCACAATGGTGGTGCTTCCTGCCCCAGCACAACCTGGGAAAATACTCAGCTGTGCTGTGGAAGGAAGTGGTGTGTCCATCTCACTCCCTTCTACAGGGCGCCAGTCCCATGCGGACGGGAGCACTGCTGTCGTGTTCCCTTCTCTGCAGAGCTGATGCCAGGATTGCTACCAGATGCCGCTGCAAGAAGGTAAGCAGCAGAAAGAGCCACAGTTAAGTACAGTCATAGACAGACCACAACAAGTTTTCACTTGTACACTCCATTCTTCTAAAATCTTGCCACTTTTGCAGAGCCAGTGATTAAAAAGTACAAAAGCTTGAATGGAGTGGGTATGTACATGTGGGGATGTGCAAAATGTCTCCTGTATGATCATGCTCACTCTGTTCTTGAGGCTTATGATTACCAGTTCTATGGGCTATAATAGTGAAGAACAGAGGGAAAAAGAAAACATGAACTTACTCAAACAACATCTTAACCATGTGCAGCCAGGCCATCTGTAATTCTCCAAAGGATACAGAATAAAACAGGGAAGGCAAAGCAACATCCAATATGACCTCCAATGGCTGTACATTTGCTTGACTGTACTTTAAAAACTGAATTCAAGGGATTGCAGAAGGGTCTTTTAAAATGACTAGTCAACTCCTCTTTCCTTTTTTTTCTTGTCTTATTTCAAAATTTTGTTCAACAGTGGTTTTTTTGGTGTTTGCTTTTAATGTGATAGTTTATTTAATTGATTTAAAATTGTTCTGTAACTTTATAAGTGATTAGTTTTAGTAGAACTTTGTTTCAACATGTGTTTTCAGTTGTCTTGGTTCCTGCAATAGAAGAAAAAGCAGAATATAAATTTTATTATATTAAATTGACTTCTTATTTATTATCTACTTATCTTCATTTGCTCATGGAGGAGAGGAAGTTATACTATTCTCCAGTGGCAGCAGCTATGCTCAGAAGCACCTCTTTGCTAGGGATGTAATTGTTAACTAATTTTGTTCTTGAATGAAGCAATGAGCAATTTTAGCAATTTTCTTCCTGCGGCAAGAAAATCTTTGAAAACTGCACCGTTTTTGAAGACTATTTTCCATGTAGGGCTTATTCTGCATTAAATTCATGTATGATATTTTTTCATAGAAAACATTTTCCATGTGGAAAATAATATTTCTTTGCAGAATTTTCTGCATTGAAAATATTTCTTACACAAAAATTCAAGTTATACCGCCAAAAAAAAAAAAAAACCAAGTGCAAAGTTTGTGCGGAGTAAATTCCAAACTGTGAACATTTTCATCAATCTGTTATTATTCTTGTCAGGGTTTTCCAAAACTTGAGAGGCACATTTTTGACTTTTTTTTATTTTATTTTTTAAAATATTCTTTGCATCCACAATGTTATTTTCCCAAAATGCTCCAGACAGTTTGCTGTTTTGGGAACCATGGTTTGCCACAGATCCCACTGAAAGGAGTGGCCAGTTAGTTGTAGTAGAGATACAGGTATCTCTAAATGATTTGTGTCCAGTAATAATAAACTGGGCATAAAATGGCCCCGCCAAAACTACGTGGAACAAAGGTTTCTGCTGAGATGTTTGACCCATCAGAAGTGCTCCACTGGTGGGGTCAAAAATCAGTGGTTGGGTGCCTGTTGGCACAAGGTTGGGGATTTTCAGACTCCCTCATTACTCAAATGCACAAAGAGCCAGAAACTATATCAGCCAAACAATCAGCATGAATTAGGAGAAAGTACGACTCTTTAGCTATTGATTGACTTCCACCATTCCTTATGATCAACTATACTGAACCAAGCTAACAAGTCTTGCAGTCAGACAACATCAGGAGGGCCATGTGCTCCTCAGCACTGGCTTTAGAAATGGTGGATGTTCCTCTGCAAATGTTCACCTCTTTCGCAAGTAAGAAATTCTGCTAGTACAATGCCAGAACAAACAGACTGAGGTTTACTTTGTGTAAATATCTATTGGTTTGTGCTGCATAAGGTTTGCTTGAGGTTCTGCAGAAAGATAGACATCTAAAAGTCAATGAGATTCTCATTGTGAATGAAGCTGGAAGTTAACCAAATGTAATAAATGGATCATGAGAGCCAGCATGGTATAGTGGTTTGAGCATTGGATTATGGACCTTGGAGACCAGAGTTCAATTCCCTGTTTGGTCATGGAAACCCATTGGGCAGGTAACACACTCTCTCAACCCTGGAACCCCTCGCCCCCGATAGGTTTGCCTTAGGGTCACCATAAGCTGGAAATGACTTGAAGGCACATACTAACAACAACAAAATGGATCATAGACAGCTAGCTTGCTAACCACAAATTATGAAACCAGGCAGTGGCATTTGGAAGTTCTTATGACAGTGGGGTGCTGAATCCACTCTGGATCAAAGGCCCTTTTCGCACCCAGTTTCTTTTGCGAGAGGGCCCCTTGAGAGGGCGTCCGTACGACACGATGCTCATGAGCCTAACGCGAACCATGCATGCACCTTTTCATTTTTGGCTTCAAGGCTCCCGGGGCCCGCGTGCACTTACCTGCACTGTGGTACGTCGTCCCAGGTGCACCAGTCGCGCTTCCTCCCCCAGCGCAGCCTACAGCTCCCAGGCTGCACTGCAGAAGGAATGGGTGGGGTGAGGCGGTTGTGCAACCAGGAAGCCAGCTGCAGGATGAAGGAGCAGCAAAGAGAGTGCCTCGCACAAGAACCTGCTTGTGCAAACGGCACCCCCCACCTCTGCGATAAGGTAACGTGCAGAAAAGGCCTAAGTTTGTACTATCCAAGATATCAAATCTTCTCTTGAAAACAGTTTCAGCATTTTTGCATTCAGCATAATTCCTTTAAGGTTGAGACTAAAATCCAGAGTGCCGCCACTGCCCCACTGAAACAGGAAGTCACCAGCTACCAAGTGTTTGGATTAAAAATCTGAACCTTCCTATTGAGATGTATTATCCAATCACGCTGCCAAACACCAGCTCTCCTACAACCACAATAAGTTTCAATTTGTAGCTCTATGCCAACATGCTGTCCTAGAATAAGGCTGCCACTGTAAATGATTAAGAGCTGTCAAACTGACATCATATTCTAAGAAATATACTCCTTAGGTAAGAGTTCACCATTACTCTAGGATGGGGAAAAGCGACTGCATGCAATGTAGGGCCAGTTTCCTTCCCACCGATCCCATCACAGGCCATCCACTATTGATCCTACAACAAGCCAACATATCTTCATTTTCCTTTGCAGTCCTTCTCAAAATGGGAACCAGAAGTGATGTTGCATCACGTCCTGTTCCATTTTGAGAGGGACTACAGAGGGAAATAGAGATATAGTGTGAGCAATGGAGGATTCTGGGAGTTGTGTGGGTGGGAGGTGGTGTTTTAGTGTGTTTTCACATGTTTGAAGAATTTTCTGCATGGTTTTCAGGCAAAAACTGCCCCAAAATAATCCCAAATTGTCTTTACAAATACAGGGTTTGGAGGCTTGGATGACTGCTGTGTGTTCCTGCATCACATGCAGCCCACTCAGAACCCCTGTTCTGGGGAAAGCTTGGGATAAACTTTTTCACAGATATTTGATCAGTCAATGCAAAAGCCTAAGAGCAAGTTATAAATTGCATTGTTCTTCTCTATCAAACCATGAACCGTGTTTAATTTTTCAATATTCTACATTGAAGTTAGTGATAAGCATATTAATTAAATTCATCAAAGTGTCTCATAGTGAAAAGATAATTACAACAAACCACCTAGACCCATGTAAGTTCAGAAGAAGCTAGATAAAAATAACTTGTCTTTCATAACAAGAAGGCAGAAGGAATTTATATTTTAGCAAATTGCACACATGAACGCCATTTTCTCATTAAAACTAAAGAACTAACCTCTGAACTCAAGCAAATATCTCAGACAAAGTATATTTCAGCCAACAAGATCAAAGAGTGATTTTAGAGAACCACAATAAAAGATTAATGGGAAATTCCAGCAATACTTCAAGAATAGGGTGACTAAGTGAGATATTTTGTATTCCTCTGTTGTAGGAATAATTTATAAATTGGGGATTAGCGTCTGTACCTTTTCTGCAAATATATGTCTTCTTTACTCCTCTCTTTCGACAATACAATTCCTTTGTATTAGTAATGTGTAACTGCCCACTCTGAGAACTGAACTTAACAACAAAACAAAAAAATTAAATCACACCATATAACTGTATAACTAACACATCAGACAGACATTCAGACATTCTTCTCATCAGATATATGCATAAGCCATCACTGCACTAGACTGTTATAGTACTATTGTTCCCTAAACTGCAAACCCCAGGATTCCATAGGATGTCGAAAATGGAATAACAGCAGTATAACAGTCTAGTGCAGAAATGGCCATAGAGATGCACAAACACACACATAATTTGCATCCTGCCTCTCTGGCATGGGACTGAATGTAGTTTAAAACAAAATTAAAACAAGGTACAGAAAACAAAATCTAATAATTTCTTAAAAAAAAACAAGTTATTATACTGAAAGATCAATAATTTAAAACAGTGTAAAAACAAAATAATACAATAAGGATTAACATGCAGCACACATTCTCTATTAAAAGACTCTTCTGCACAACCTGTTAATGCATTCTGCAGAAATGCCTCTTTTAATTAAAAAAGTCAAGACTGTGCCAGCCTAGCCTCCCATGGAAGGGAATTCCATAACCTGGGAGCAGCCACCAAGAAGGCAGATCAAGGAATTGGGACTGAACCGGTGGTGGATGGGGTTAACACAGATTCACAGTCTGGTTGTACTCCTGGACTCAGCCTTGAGCCTCGATGCTCACGTTGCTCAAGTTGCCTGGATGCTCAGTGGTGGTTAGATGGTCAGTGGTGGTTAGGAGAACACTGTCACAAAGAAACTGGTACATCAACTGTAGCCTTTCCATGGGAGGGTGAATTGGTCATGGTGTCAGATGCCTTAGTTTCATCCCATTTGGACTACTGTAATGCACTGTGGTGTAGGCTTGCCTTTGAAAAGTGCTCAAACTTCCATTGACCCAAAGAGCTGCAGCCAGATTATTAACTGAGCCAGGCTACAGGGAGTTCACAACTATCTTGTTGCTGCAGGCCCACTGGCTGCTGGTCCATATCTGGGCACGATTCAAAGTGCTGATTATGATCCATATATTTCTATTCAGCTCAGATCCATCCTATCTGGAGGACTCTATCTTTCCATATAAGCCTGCCCAAATTCTTAAAATCTTCCAGGCAGGGGCTTCTTTCAAACCACCACCTCCACAAGCATGTCTGGAGGAAACATGGCAGAGGGCTGTTCCAACATTCACTATGGCTGTTCCCCCATTCTGCAACTCCCTTCCCAGGGAGGCTAGGCTGGTCCCCTCATTGCTGAGCTTTTGCTGTCAAGTGAAGACTTTTCTGCTCTCGCAGGTGTTTGGGAGTGAAAAGTCTCTCACAGGTGTTTGGGAACTGCTTGTTTTACATTAATATGTTTCCTGTTTTAGTGCTGTGCTTTTTTTTAACATGTGCTTTTATATTAATATTGTACATGGTTTTAATTCTATAGACCATTTCATATTATCTTGATCTTAATTTTTGTATATTTTTAGTTACATGTGATTTTACTTGTATTTCTTTTCATTATGTAAGCTTCCTTCAGAAATAAAATGATCGATAGATTGAAGAAGGGCCTTCCCTGCATCCTCACCAGTGATCTCACTGTGAGAATGGTGAGATCAAGAGAAAACTCTACCCCATGGATCTTAACGCTTTGGGAAGCTCATCTAGAAAAACATGCACTTTCAGATACTCAGGAACTAAAACATACAAGACTTCATAGGTCATGGCCAACACTTGTAATTGTGCATGGAAATGAACCAGTAGCCAAGGAAGCTGTCTTAGGCACTGGTTGTCTATTGCCATACAATGGAGTTCAGGGTGAGCAGGAGGCCATTCGGCAGACAAACTGAGACAGCTTAGCAATTCAATAGAGCTTGTCTGTTTAAGAGTTAAGGAATCCAGTGAGCATCAAGGTCAGACAGTCCACTTCAGAATCCAGGCAGACAGCAAGCAGGAAATCTGTAGTACACAAAGGTAAGGGCTGGCAAACACACGAGTTGTTTCTGGCATCAGACCACTACCCTCTACCTTCCTTAAGAAGGCTGGAGCCAGCTAGCTCTCATCTCAGCCTGACTAGCTCCCAGTGCACTTGTATTTGCTTGTCCCCTTTTCAGGCTGCTATTTACCTGAAGAAGTTGACTCCTGGTCTATGACAGAAGCTGTTTCAACAAAGGAGTTGTGTGCCCCCTATAACCAGCACTGATCAGCACTTTCAATAGGAACACATACCAAAGCAACAGGAAGCTCTTCATGAGCCATCTGGATCTACCACAAAAAAAAAAAACTAGATCTAGAGTATGCCCTGCTTATGGATGGTGCCAGATACTACTTGAGACATCTCCATGGTCATCATGGAGAATGTGAAGGCCTGAGCTGCTTTCAGTATGGATGTTGAAGTCCCCCGAGACAACAAGCCAGTAGGACTCCAATACCACCATGGAGACCAACTCAAGAAGGGATACTGTTGAGCAGCTGGGTGAATGATATACCACAAATTCCTAACTGTCCCAGCTACCCACCTTAAAATTGTTGTTGTTAACCACTGTCAAGTTGACTTCAACTTATGGCAACTCTACAGATGAGAGACCTCCAAATCACCCTGTCATCAACCACCCTTCTCAGGTTGTGCAGATCCAGGGATGTGGCTTCCTTGATTAAGTCTATCCATCTGTAAAGCAGTCTTCCTCTTTTCCTACTGCCTTCTACTTTACCGTATTATTGTCTTTTCTAGTGAATCATGTCTTCTCATGATATGGCCAAAGTATGATAATCTGGGACTTAGTCGTCTTGGCTTCTAGGGAGAGTTCAGGCTTGATTTGCTCTAGGACCCATTCATTTGAATTTTAGCAGTCCAGGGGATCCATTGAACTCTCCCACAGCACCACATTTCACATGAGTTGATTTTCTTCCTATCAGCTTTCTTCACTGTCCAGCCTTCATAACCATTCATGGAAACTGGAAAATATGATGACATGGAGAATCTTAACTTTAATATCCAATTATATATCTTTACACTTCAGGATCTTTCCTAGTTCCTTCATAGCTGCTCTTCTAAGTCCTAGACTTCTTATGATTTCTTGACTGCCATCTCCCTTCTGATTAATGACTGAGCCAAGGTATGGCAAATCTTGAATTATTTCAGTGTCTTTACAGTTTGCCTTAAGATTATGTAAATCATCTGCGGTTATTATTTTTGTTTTTCTAATGTTCAACTGTAAACTTGCCCTTGCCCTTTCTGCCTTGACTTTCTTCAGTAATTGTTCCTAATCATTGTTGCTTTCTGCTAGTAGCATGGTATCATTTGCATATCTTAAACTGTTGGTGTTCCTTCCTCCAATTTTCACACCTCTTTCCTCCAAGTCTAATCCTGCTTTACATACAATATGTTTAGCATACAAGTTAAATATCACCTATTGGGTGATATAATGCAGCCTTGCTTGACCCCCTTGCCAATTGAAAACCATTCCATTTCTCCATATCCATTTCTAATAGTAGCTTTTTGTCCTGTGTACAGGTTATGCATCAGGACAATCAAGTTTCATGGCACACCGATTTCTTTAAAAGCAATCCATAGTTTCTCACAGTCTATACAATCAAAGGCTTTGCCTCAAACCCAGTAGTCTGAAGGATGGAGCACTAGTTGAGGGAGATAGAATGATGAGAGTTCACTGGAATTCTACCCGTACTTCCAGCTCTTATCTGCTGATGCCCAATTGATCCAGGTGGTCAGAGCTGTAAGAGATCAACACTCCCCCTCTGTTACCCTGAAAATTGGGGGTCCCATGAGGGGCGCCTGGCTTTGCCAATTACAATGCCAAAGATGGGGAAATTAGAACTCAGAGCACTGGTTTTGCTAACGAGAGGCAGGGTAACGTAGCGAGACCTTTTACCCTATGTATACAGCGGCGGGTTAGAGAGTGGCTAGACAAGGTGTTTCCAAACAGTAAACAATTCTTTATCAAATAAAAACACACAGAAGACAAACACAAACTAACTAACTGGAAAGGAAAAGAGTTGCAAGGGGAGGCAATACGACTTGTTCTGTAGTCCTGGGGAGAAGTTGGAGATTCGGGGAAGAAAGCTCAGCGTGGGGGCACTGAGGGGAGTCCTTTAAACACACCAGCGGCAGGACAGGATGGCAGTCAAAGGTGATCCAAGGATCAGTTAGAAATGAAGGGTTTTTATAGGGAAGATCGTGCCTTTCGGCTATGGCAGTCCCAAAGGAGAACAAAAGAGGTTTCGGTGCAGAACAAAAGGATTTGGTGAGGTCAGGTTTAGCGTGATGGGATTTGCATGTAGAAACAATACCTTTGGCCAAGACGTTGATGGCCGAACTCACAAGAGTAATTTGACTGAGAGCCACGTGGCTATTGAGGAGTCTGTGGCGGGAAGTTCCCTAAAGCTTCGGGCGAGTTTTGGGTTGCTGGCTACAAAGAAAAATGGAATGTAAACCATTAATGGCCACTCTCTATCCGTGCTTATCCGGAGAACTTTGTGAACACGTGAGATGAGGTAATCGCAACTAGTCCAGCTAAGGCCAAATTAAATGATATCAAAAGGATATCTGGGGGTCTTCACCGGGGGTGCCATAGCAGAAATAACACCTCCTCCGATTCATCCAGCCAAACTCTCTGTAATGCAAGACTGGTCAACATACTTGTCCTGAATGGTGGTATTTTCCAACCTAGTGTTGAGCTGTAGTATTTTCTGACCAGGGGGCAGGGTTGTCAAGGGTATCAGACAATTTGAAGTGGTCTTACAATTTGGGGGCAACCAACATTCTGTAGCTTTCCCTTCTCCCATAAAGATTGCATTGTCTCCCTCCTCTGTATTTTCCACTACCTGTTACGGTTGCAGTGGCTGATTCCTGGTTTATTTTCCCTCCCATGTCTTCCAAATCATTCATCTTTTTTTTACCCCTTTTGCCAACAAGGTGGGTTGAGCAAAAAGTCTGGCCCCTGCCCTTGTTCTACTCCAAAAGCTACCCCAAAGGCACAAACTCCTTTGGTGACACTGCCTTCAACAGCAATCCTATCACTTCAGGCAGCCAGCTTATAGCTCTTCCAAGAAGGAGGCAGTCTGGTCTATTAGCTGGAGGCAGATTCAGTACCTGGGGCTTAGTCTTGGAGGTTAGGGAAGTGTACCAGACTGGCAGCAGTCCTCAGAAGAAAACAGCAGGATGCAAGCAACAGATCTTTCTCTTCTCTGGAATGATGGTAGTGTTTCTCCCCTGGTGCACTGGCTTCCCATGCTTACAGTTCACTTTACCTCATATCTTTTTACAACTTTTTCAGTCTCAGGATGCTTTAGAATTTTCCTTCTACAGAGATTGGTAGGTTGGGAAGCTGTCCAATTGACAAGTCAAAGTATTCATTATTTGACAATATTTGACAATATTAAGGCTGTAGCTTAAATATAGAGTTTTCAGTTGATAGTCATATTAATTTTTGGCTTCGGTCCTGGACTCACTTATTAGATGCCAACTCCACTGAACTCAATGGGACTTACTTCAAAATAGGCATGCACAGGATAGTAATGTTAGTCAATTGATCTATTAGTTAAGTTTGCTTATGAGTAAAAACAGTATTCTGAAACAAAAAAGTGTACTTTTTTTGCTGAAAAACAGGTCTGACTAACTAACATTTTAGAAGAGCCATTCCAACATCTCTCTTTTAAAATAGTGGCCACCATCTAGAATTTTTAAAGCATTTACATTTTTACAAAATTAAAATTGTCACCTGATTAATCGTGAGCATATTTTCCATTGATTAAAAATGACTTAATTGACTTACTTAACTGATCAGTTCATTAAGACTGCAATCCTATCCCAACTTACCTGGGAGTAAGCCTCATTGAACTCAATGGGACTTTCCTATTCATTACATTCCTTTCTGTTTACATTTCTTTCAATTTAAATATGCTGCAAATGTTGCAGGTGGAAAAATATTCCATGAAGCTAAAACTCCCATTGCTTGGGCGATGGCTTAACTTTTTAATTTCCTGTGAGAGAAAATGCAAAACTAAGAACTCCTTTCTCACAGTGAAAATCTCTATACAAAAAAAGGAAAAGCATTTATTTCTCTGTGGCATCATTCTCAATACATTTTATTGTATAATAATTTGGCAGAAAGTCTTTGATAAATGAGATTTAATTATCACACATACACTGAGGTGAGATGAGCCTCATGACTGGAATGCAGTAAGAGAGGAGTATAACTTATTCCATGAAATAGACCTACAGACCAAACAGAAAGAAAAGAGGAATAGCATTATACGTCAAGGATATGTACATCTGGGAGGAGATCCACAACACAAATCATGGAAAACAGTTCAAGGGCATTTAGGTAAAAATTAAAGAGGAGAGTGATAACAGTGGAATATAGCGGGGGGTCTACTATATACCTGCAAACTATACTGAAGACCTGGATGATGCCCTCCTGGAACAAATGACCAACTATTCAAAAAGGAGTGTTATAGTAGTAATGGGAGATTTCAGCCACTCTGATATTTATTGGAAGTCAAACTCTGGCCATTTCCGCACGGAGAGAGGGAATCGCCCCGTGACGCTACTCACTGGACTTTTGGGCTCCCCAGTCAGGTCCATGCTTCTCCAGAGCAGTCCGTGGCCGCCGCTCCGCACTGCTCCGGGGAGGAAAATGGCAGCTTCTGGTTGGTTGAGGGTCTCAACCAACTGCTGAAACTCACCAGCCTAAAGCCTGCCCCCGGCTCACACCAATGCGAGCCTGCGAATCTGCATAAGGGAGCAGGCTCGCAGTGGCGTGCTCCGTGCTTTTGAAAGACCTGTTTTTAGCGGTCTTTCAAATGCTGGACAACCACTTGGGGTCATTCGGGAGCGGGCTGGACTGTGGATCTACGTTAAGTAGGTCCGACCCAGTCTGGTTCCAGATGCAGACGTCTCCCCTGGAGGACGCTCTGCCCTGTTTAAAAAAACCCATGTGGAAATGGCCTCTGTCAAGAATAGAAAGTCCAACAAATTCCTTACATACTTTCATTGGCTAGAAGATAGAAGAAGCAAAGAGGGATTCAATCACAGAGAAGAGCTGTGGGATACTTGAGAGGCAGTGACCACATTCTCCTGGGATTTATTTATTACAAAAAGAAAAGAAGTCATATACACAGTTTGGACTTTAACAAAAGTGATTACAGTAGGTTTAGAGAAATACTAGGTGAAATCTCATGGTCAGAAATACTGAAATACTGAGGAAGACCTGGTGGGGCAGTGGTTAAATGCCAGTACTTCAGTCACAATGTTGTGAGTTCAGTTCTGCAGGGCTCCAGGTTGACCCAATCTTCCATCCTTCTGCAGGTCAGTAAAATGAGTACCCAGCTTCTTGGGAGCAATTAGCTAAAACAAATTGTAAACTGCCTATGGAGTGCTTTGCACTGATAAGCAGTATAGAAATGTGACTGTTATTGCTATTGCTAGTGAAAGAGAAGAATGTTCACGGGACTTTCTTCAAGGCAAGATGCTGAAGGCACAATTGCAAGCAATTCCAGTGAGGAAGAAAAGTAAGACATTTCTAAAGAAATTAGGGCAGACGTGCAAAGAACATTCAGATGAACTGAGGTTTAAAAGAGACATGTAGAAGAAATTGAAGGAGGGGGAAATTACAAAGAAATACAAACAAATATCCAGTACTTGTGAGGAAAAAACCAGAAAAGCTAACACTCAGAATAAACTCAGGTTTGCTAGAGAGTTTAAAAATAATAAAGCAGAGTAGGTGGGGCTATGTTTAGAACAAGAGAAAGAACAAGGAAATGTTAGGGACCCTGCATGGAACAGAAAGTGAAATGCTAGCAGCAGAAGGAGAGAAGGTGAAATTGTTCAACACTTTCTTTACCTCCATCTTCTCCCAAAAGGAACTGAGTGCTCAGTCTGGTGAAAACAGAACAAGTGGTACACACTCTAATGGAACTGCAACCCAGAGTTAGTAAAAGGGTAGTACAAGAATGCCTAGAATACTAGAGTCAAATGAACTGCATCCAAGAGTACTAAAGAAACTTGCAGGTGTAATCTCAGAGCTACTGTCAATAATTGGAGGAAGACAGATGTTATCCCCATCTTCAAAAAGGGCAGAAAACTCAAGCAACTATCAACTGCTCAGCTGACATCAATACCTAGAAAGGCTTTAGAACAAATAGTTGAACAGTCAGTCTGTGTGCACATAGAAAATAATGCCATGATCACTAAAAGTGAACATGGGTTTCTCAAAAACAAGTCAAACCAGACTAATCACATTTCATTTTTTTATAGAGCTACAGTCTTGGTTGATGACAGGAATGCTGCAGATTTAGTATATCTTGATTTCAGTAAGGATTTAATGAAGTCTCCCATTATATTCTTTCAAATGATCCTGTGAAATGTGGACAACATATTTCTACTGTTAGGTGGATTTGTGACTAGTTGACCAACTAAACTCAAAAGAGTGCTCACTAGTGGTTCCTTTTCATCCTAGAGAAGGGAACAGGTAGGGTGCCACACTATTCTGTTCTGGATTCAATGTTGTTGAGCTTTTTTTAAATAAATGACTGGGATGAATGGAATAGAGGACATGATTATTAAATTTGCAGATGACACCAATTTAGGGGAGGTAACTAACACCTCAGAGGACAGAATCAGAATCCAAAATGACCTTTACAAACTGGAGAGCTGGACTAAAACTAAAAAAAAGAATTTCAACAGAGATAAAAATGAGGTACTACATTAGGCAGGAAAAACAGAAAGCATGTAGAATAGATAATAAGTTGGCTCGACAATAGCATAGGTGAAAAGAATCTAGGGTCTAGGTAGAACACAGATTAAAGATGAGTCAACAGTGTAATGTGGCACTCAAAAAAAGCAATTATAGACAGCATCAACAGAAGCGTAGAGTGCAGATCAAGGGAAGTAGTAGTATAACTCTATTTTTTTAGGGTAAGACTTCACTTAAAATATTGCATTTATTCTGGTCAACACAGTTGATAAAGGAAATTAACAAGGTGGTAAGTGTTCAGAAGAAGGTGACCATGATAGTAAAAGGTCTGGAAACCAAAAACTAAGAGGAATAGCTTAGAGAGCTGGATATGTGTAAACTGGAAAAGAGAAAATTCAAGGATTATATGATAGTCATTTTTTAAAATTTGATAGAATGTCATATAGAAGATAGAGACAGCCTGCTTTCTGCTGCTCCAGAAACTAGAAAACAAATCAATAGATTCAAATTATGAGAAAAGAAATTCTACCTAAACATTAGGAAGACTGTATTGATGTTATGATCTGTTTGACTATGGAATAGACTGTCCTGGAGATTGGTGGAATCCTCTTCTTTGGAAGTTTTTAAACAGAGGTTGGACAGCTATCTCTCAGGGGCGCTATAGTTGTGGATTCCTGCATGGCCAAAGGTTGAATTAGATGGCCCTTGCAGCCCCTTCCAACTCTATGATTCTGTGATTCTAATACTGTATCTCTTAATTTAGAAGCAAAACTAGGCCACCACAAAACAAGGTTGTTTCTTTGTATTTGGCGAATTCCACTTGTACACTTATTTATAATAATAGAACTTTGAAAATCTCCACAAGGACCACAAGGACCTGTGCTCAGTGACATCAAGGAAATAAAGGAAACTGAAGATACTTAATCCTGATAATGTTGAAAGTGCCGTTACTACGGTGAGAGGGAAGCAGTGTGCTTGAACCCCTAATAACCTGAAGTATGGTGGAGTGGGGAGGGAGGGTTGGGAAGTACATACAATGAGTTAAAAACTCTACCCCCCCCCAACAGTACTATACGAGTTGTTTTCAGGAAGATGGAAATTAAAATGACACCTTTTCTCTTTTGCCCTCACACCTCCTCCTTATCTTGAATCTGAACCTTTTGCAGTATATGTATATATTAGTAAGGAGGGAAAGGGGGGGATGTTTTCTTTCCTTCCCTCCTCAAGTTCTATTCCTTTCCCTGAGTACACTAAATATGGATATCTAACAGGAACCAGAGTTGAATCAGGATTAAAATCTTGCTGTGTGATTTTGGTGGCAACGAAATCATCAGTGCTGAGAAAGACAGAGAGCAATAGACCTGATTATGCAACCAGGATGCATTACATCTTCTTATTTACAATATGGACTGTGGGAAAACTTAATTTGCTTTCAGTGACATTATAACAGGAACAAATCTTTTTGGTTTGGGGGGTACTATGAAGTTATAACATTCATTATGGGATCCTGTTCAGTAGAAATCATGCAGTGAAGAAAACTTATCATTTTTTTCTTTTTTCTTTTTCTTTCTTTCTATCTTTTTTTTTTTCCAGTACCAAAGCAGAAACTTGTTCTTGTTGTTGTGTGCCTTTAAGTCATTTCTGACTTATGGTGATTCCAAGACAAACCTATCATGGGCCCTTTTCGCAGCGCCGGCGCTTGCGCGACAGAGGAGGGGGGCTCACGTGACAACCGTCTCCCAAAACGCCGCCGCTTCCCCCACCTCCTTACCGCATCTGGCGTCTTTTCCCGTGACGGGTGCTCTTCAGCCACACCCCCAGCTTTCGCAGCACTCCCTGGGAGCTGTAGGCGGCGCTGGGGGCAGAAGCAGGGAGGAAGCGTAACAGGCTCGCCTGCGACGGTGCTCCGCACTTCGGTAAGTGCGAGGCGCCACCGGGAGCCTTGCGCGAGCGCCGTTTATTTTCGGTTCCAGCCGAAAATAAAAAATATGCGCTTGCGCAGCGTCAGCCCCGTGAGCGCCGCGGAAGTGGGAGTGCGTCGTGCAGAGCGACGCTCCCACTCCTGCGAGGCTCAGGGGGCTCTCGCACGATAGGAAGCCTATGCAAAAAGGGCCATGGTGTTTTCTTGGCAAGATTTGTTCAGTAGAGTGTTGTCTTTGCTTCCTCTGAGGCTGAGAGAGTGTGACTTGCCCAAGTAACCTACTAGGTTTCCACAGCTGAGTGGGGATTGAGATCCTAGTACCCAGGGTCATTGTCCAATGCTCAAACTACTCCAGTGGCCCCTTCACATTTAAGAGGGATTGGGGAGCAGAACCATCATAAAACTGGAAAACCACTAATAACTCCCCCCTGCAATCCCCCACCCATTCTCTTGCTTCAGCACTCCCAAGGGAAGAAAAAAGACAAGGTAAAGGGCTTATTTGTACTTTCGTCCCAAATGGAGAAGAGCAGAGCATTGAGTTCTGGTATTCTAGCTACATCTGGTCACCATCTTGCAAAAGAAGTTCCCTCCTGGAGAGGAGGGGTAGAAGCAAAGAGAGCACCTGAACAATCAGCAGCCATTACACAGCAGAATGTGCAGCCACATGGCAGAAAGGACCCACATCCAGCAGTGGGAGGTGGGGTCTGATCACTCAAAAGGAAAAAAAATGTCCATTTAAAACACAAGTCTCACAAACCTGGGGTGAGGAATGCAAGGGAATGGGAGAAAGAAAACGGGGAGGAGGTAACTATGGACTCATGAATAATTAGGGATGGGACGAATCCAGAATTTTCCAAATCCAGATCCAGATCCAAATTCCTGGAAGTTTCTAGGAATCCATGAATCTCACGAATCTCGAATCTTTCAAATTATTTTGTAAAAAAGAGTTTAAAAAGCAAGACAAAGGATAATCTTGTGCAAGACACAGACTCTCAGCCTTAGTAAAAGCCTATGCAAAGGCAAACCTCCCTCTGAAGAAATCTGGCCAGGACAATTGTCATAGTTTCGCCTCAGGATCTCCCCAGATTGAAAATGACATGAAGGCCCTTTCTACACAGGCAGGAAAATGTGGCTTAATCTCACATTTTCCTGCCTGTGTAAACAGGGCCACATGCTACAGTACAGAGATAATCCAGGTCATAACTGGATTTTCTTTGCAAAGCTCCTTATAGCATCCTGGGGTTTGTAGTTTGATGATGCAGCAGCACACTTTGGCAGAGAAGGCTGTGACACCTTGTAAAACTACAAACTCCAGAATTGTGTGTGAAAGAGCTTTGCAAGGGAGCTGTGCAAAGGAATCTTTCAGCTGTCCTTGAAATCTCAAGAAGACTGTACCTTCCAGCCAATCAGGCCTTTGGCGGGCCCTAGAAGCACCAATTTTTAAAAACAAATTTTCCTTTCTGCTACATGTGGTTTGTCATGTGGCTCATGGGAAACCATGACAGAGATTTCACTTCTCATCCTATTCTAGCTATAGCTTTACAACCAGGCACTGGTCTTGTGGAAGGAGGTACACTGGTCTATATGTGGCAATAACTGGCTGAGAGTGTGTGACCTTGCCCTCTGCCTCACTGCTTCTGTTAGGCATCAGGCCCACTGACCCCAGCATTGATACATGCCATTGATTTTCATCAAAGAAAATAGTGCTGAACTTAAATACTAAATGTTCAATTTAAATACATTAGAGTACAACCCCAAATGTAATTTCCAAAATTGTTAGCAAAGGCCATTACTACTTCAAGGGAAAAACTCATCTACTTGCCATCTCCTCTTATGTATCTAATCTCCCAGGTTTTCAGACATCTCAGTCTCCAACAAACTATTTGGACAGTGGATTAGAAAGATTCAGTTTGCCTATTTTAGCGCAGGGATTCAGATTCGTGAATCTCAAATCCTTGCCAAGGATTTGAGGATTTGACTGGCCTATCCCTATGAATAATCAAACCCTTAAATGCAGAGAGAGGACTGTACAGCACACTGGCTCTCAACAGAGTGGTTAAAAACATCTCTGAACAGAGGCAAAACATATGTGAAAAGCACAGCTTGAAAAAGCTATTACTCATCTGTTTCTGTTTTAATTTTGCTCCTTAATTAAAAATGTTCCCTTCAAAATTATTTTATAGTTATCTGACATGCCTAATAAGCAATAAAGTATAAAAAAAATGTTTTTGACTGCACACTTTACAAAGCATTAGAAGCTAATTATTTTTTTTAAAAAATGTGCAAGAAATGTTTTCAGTTATATTGTATGAGGAATAAACTAATCAAGCATCAATTAGTGACTGAATTATATAATATTAGTAACAGTATTTTTTCCTGCTCCCTTAATACTAAGTAAATTCTTTTTCAACAAAAACTACAATTAAACACACCTATTCTATGTTACATATTGTGTTCAAGTCTTACTGCTGCCTGAGCAAATTCAGGGCCAAGCTATAAATGGTGGTAACCTTCTGAGAAAAACGTCCACCATCCCCTAAATGTATGATCCTTGGATGGTTGATTGTGCATCAAAGCTTACATAAGGCTATTGGAACTGCTGATTTACTGATTTACTAATTTTTACTAGAGGTGAATTTTTTAAAATTTTAACTATCACAATTAGATCATAGAATCATAGAGTTGGAAGAGACCACACGGGCCATCCAGTCCAACCCCCTGCCATGCAGGAACACCCTCAAAGCACTCCCGACAGATGGCCATCCAGCCTCGGCTTAAAAATCTCCAAAGAAGGAGACTCCAGCACACTCCCAGGCAGCCTATTCCACTGCCGGACAGCCCTGACTGTCAGGAAGTTCTTCCTGAGGTTCAGGTGGAATCTCCTTTCCTGCAGCTTGAATCCATTGCTCCTTGTCCTGGTCTCTGGAGCAGCAGAAAACAAGCCCTCTCCTTCCTCTACATGGCATCCCTTCAAATATTTAAACATGGCTAGATTCAACGCAAATAAAAACATAGAGTGGGCCTGGGAGGGGAGGGATATCAAAGCATTAAAAAAATACAATTAGCATATCACAGTTTCATATTTAGGATCTAGTCACAAGAAAATTAATTTTATGGACTGTAATCCCACACATAATTAGACTGCTTAGATTCCATTTGAAGTTTTATAGAGCATTTCTATCAATAATCCATAAAACAAAGAAGAGCAAAATAAACACACTCTCAGCTTCACAAAGAATCTCTGAATTACCTTTCCTCTTTACTATTTTAATGCTAATTTTCATGTAATTCAATCTGTAGCATAAACACAGAGGCTTTAGTGTGCCATATGGGAAGTTCTGTGTCTCTAGGGTACAGCAGATAGAGTGTGCACGTCCAAGATGAGTCAGGATGACCACGCATCTTCTTTCAAACTACTTGAAGAGCTACCAGAGGAGCCCTGTTTTATATTAAGGTGTTCTTTACTTGAAGGGCTTTCTAGAGGAAATCTGGTTGAAGGATAAAGAACCATTGGGAAGGAGAGTATAAAGCTTGAATCTGTCCCTCCATAGGTGGCTCCTACCCAGGAGGCCCAGAAGATAGGCAGGATAGCTAGTCACAGGCCCTTTCCACATGCGGGCGAAGAAACAGCCGGAAACACGCTGAAACGGAGCTTACCTTAAACCGGGTAAGTCCGTTGCCAGTGGAGCAGCCCGTTTTCGCTGCTCCACACTCGTCGGCGTCCCGCGGTGTCTGGCAGTGCCCAAAATGGCGGCTTACGACTGGCAGAGGCTCTACACCAACCAGAGAACCTCGCCAGCCGGAAATCTCGCTCCCAGTAGATCTGCAGGCACACCCTTGCACGCGCCAGCAAATCCACATGGGCGCTGTGATGTGGCTGCATGGGGCTGCACGCCCCATGCCTTTTAAAAACCACATAAAAAGTGGTTTTTATCGACTTGAATCTAGATCACTGCAAAAGTCATTATTAATTTTGCCACTGTCCATATGAATTAGGATATGCAGTTTTATATGGAAGCAGCTTCCAATGGATGTTGAGAGGGGTTATTGCTATGATTTGACAGAATGAAGTGATTACTTCATGTATCAAATGTTGTGGGGCAATAGTGGCACCTCTTGGTTGTTTCCTTCTGTTGGAAGATACAGCTGTGCTTAACAAATGGCCTTACTTTCCTGCTCTTGCCTAGCCTCCTATCTCAGGTGCAGTGAGGAACACTATCTTATCCATGTCAAACTAAGGCCCTTTCCGCACCGGCCTATTAAAACGGTGCAGAGCGACCTCCAACGGGGGTTTTCTGCACCATGGAGTGGACTGGGGTGGACTACTTTTCATAGTTCCGCATCTCAGTCCACTCTGGAGCAACCGGAACTGGTCGCGCAGTGTGCTTTTTAAAAACCTCTTTTACGAGGTTTTTAAAAAGCACGGAGCGCACGACCCCGTGTCGCTCCGTTCCCACGCTTCGGTGCAGATTTGCAGGCACGCACTACTGCATGCCTGCAGATCTGCCAGGGGCGGGCTTTAGGCTGGCGAGCTTCTCCGGTTGGTGGAGAGCCTCCAACAAACAGAAGCCACCATTTTGGACACCGGAGCAGCGCGGAGCGACGAGCTCGCACTGCTCCTCATCCCGACGGACTCACCCGGATGCTGAAGAAGTCTGGTGAGTCCCATTTTTGCACAGTTCCTTTCCCACATGCAGAAAGGGCCTAAGATTCAATTCTCAGTTCAGTTGACTTCTGCATATAAATGGGGCAGCAAAACATTTCGGGCTGGCCCCACCTGCATCTCTCCTGCTAGTCAAACAAACATCATGATGATGATGATACACCTCTTTGGGTTTGCCATCGAGACAAATAATAAAACATTAAAACTTTATAAATAAATATAAAAACTAAAAATAGTGAAAGAAAAATGAAACACAAAAGAACACAAAAATGTATGTTAACACTTTTACTAGTATTTATTTATTTATTCCACCTTTCGCCAAATATGAGACCCAAAGGGGCTTGCAATGTGAGTTAAAATATAGCTAACATCACATATAATGCAAAAGTTTAAAACCATTAACAATGCAATTAAAACATTAATTAAAAAGTATTAAAAACACAACACACAGGAAAGTGAGGGGACTAATGGTGTCTTGATGTGCCTCCTACAGTTTGGGAATATTCAGGCAAAAGCTTTCTCCTCCATGTCCAGATACAAGTAAACCTCAGTAGGTAAAATTTGTTGTTGTTTTTTTTTTTTTAATATTTTTATTAAAAAGAAAATTAAATTTCCAGTCTATAATCCAGTAATCCAAAAGTATTGTAACAGGATTTCCATTTGTTGATCTTAATGACTGGACAGGTTTCATAATAAGACATGCCTTAAGGCTTAGAGGGCAGTGGGTGCCAAAAATGATTGATTGATTGATTGATTGATTGCAGAGATGATGCAGCAGGGACATGGCTCTCCAAGGTCTTCTGGAGGAGGTCAGTGTAGCTCCCTAGCCTTCAAGCCTCTGTCCTGACCATTCAGGGCTATATAAGTTAAAAACAATATCTTGAACTGAGCCCCCAAAACAACTGTTATGTTTCAGTATGAGGTTATGAAATCAATACCATTCTGGGTGGTCATCAGAGGTAGTACTATATGTTATGTGTATTTTATTATAAATTCTAAATACAGTCAGCCCTCCACATTTGCAGGTTTCACTTTTGCAGATTTGATTTTTCATGGATTATTTGCTGTCACCTCTGCTGCCTCCCTATGCCACTTTTAATAGGGAATGCAAGCCTCATGAGACTGAGAAACTGCAAACAAGGCTTGTAAGTTCCTCTTAAAAATGGTGTGGGGTAACTGTGGAGGTGGCAGTCAGCCCCACCAGCCACCCATTTCTGCATTGTGAAGGAACTCGGATGCCTCAAAGGAATCCATGGTGGGTTGAATATGATGATCATACTTTTGTGTGTGTGTGTTAAATATGGTTTGGGAGAGCCTAGAGTTATTCAGGGTTTTTCCACTTCCACAGGGCTCCTGAGCTCCTAACCCTAGTGAATGTGGAGGGATGACTATACAGAATGGTTTGGCCCAAACTGTTATGCTTCATTCCTTTTGCTACTGGGATTTTCTGTGCATCAAAATGCTCTAACGATGAGGCTGGTGACATATGTCTGTGCACATTATTTGAATGGTTCCAGCAGTGGTATAAAGATAATGGACAAAGAAATAATTAGAAACAATTGCTAAATCATCAGCATTGGGAAGAAAAATATGTATGGTGCTTTTGATTAATTGAAGACGTACCTTCTGCTGCCTGGAATGCCCCAGATGATTATTCATTGGTCTGGATTGCTGCAACTGGAAAAACAATACAGTTGAGAAAACTGAAAGAAATAATCTGCGAAGCCTAGCCAAAGGTATGCAGGAGGCCTCAAAATAACTTCCATTAACATGGTATTTAGATGGACCTTCTAATTCATCAACGCAATACTTTCCACCCTACTCACTAATTTCTGATATGAGCTACACTGTAAGAGGTATAGTCTAACATTTTGCATAGACAAGGAAAAAAGGCAGTTACCATGACAACAATCTTCATGAAGATGTTCTCAAATTATTCATGGAACTACCCTATACATAGGCACACATGCACGCATGCTCACACACTATCTCAGATTCTCTGCTAGGTATGTGGAAATGAAAAGGAGGACAACGGTATTTGAAAAAGCAGCTTGTTAGGCAGAGGCAGGAAAGGGTATGTTTCTTGGAATTCCCTCTGGTATCTGCAGTTACTAAAAATAACAGTAGCCTTCATTTCTGTGGCATCTGTGAATACAGATTAAACTCTCAGTAGAATAGAAGTGATTTTTAGGTTTGCTCCCACTTGGATTAAGACTTGATGCTGCATAATGGCACAACAGTGAATTTACTCTCGGTTGTAGTCTGCACTTTAAAGTGACTGTCCAAGGTGCCCAACCAACTTGGGGATAGGCTTCAGAACCTGGGATTACTTCTTTAAAGTATGGATTAAAACTCCACACAGATTCACCACCCCACTGACATAGATGGCACAAATCACAACTGCATCACAGCTATGCATGAAAGCCGTGAAGATGGTTTTTAACTCAGCTGTGGATTTCCTTGGAGGCTTTTAACAATCCACACTTCCAGAGGCCATTAACTCCTTACCCTTGGCACTTTTTCCCAATGAAAATTGGTTTTCTAAACTGCTACTTACTACATTTAAAAAAAAACAAAATCAGCTAAATAATCACTCTGAAAGGGGAAAAGAGTTCTGTTCATTGGAATAATGGCATCAGACCCAAGGGTTAATCCTCTCACATCCTCAGCAATCTGGATGGTGGGGGAGCTGTTATCTGTACAACTTGAGATGCATTTGTACCTCTAACCCAAGCCTTGTCCTATGGATTACTGTGATAATACACACATTGCCTGTAAAGCATTTTGAACACTTGAGATGCCCTGTATCAGTGCTAACTGGCATCATTAATGCTATCATAAGTGAAATTTATTAAGACAAATTACAGTGTTACGAAGTGATGGCTCAGCTTTCAACATCTTTAAGTAGTGTATTCAGGAAAGAGAATGGAAAGATTTTTCAGAACGTGATGCAAAAATCCTAAATTGACTTTGTCTGAGGCTTTTCCATTGTACCATGATTCATCCCTTTCCATCCACTTACCCACTTACTCTTTTGCATTAATGACTCCCAAACTCATTCAGCATGTTGTGATGTTCTAAATAGGCTAACAAATTGCTTTTAATTTTGTTCTAATGGACAAATAAACTGCAGTTTGTATTATCAGTAGGAAAGGTGAAATGTAGTGCTGGAAGAGAATTTTACAGCTATCTTAAACTGCCAAAAAGAGGAATAAATGGGTATTTATTTCAGTTGGCTTCCTAGAATTCTCCTTAGAAGCCAAGGTGACTGAACTGAGGCTGTTATACTTTGGACACATCATGAGATGACATGAATCATTGGAAAAGACAATAGTGTTCTGCAAAGTGGAAAGCAGTGGGAAAAGAGGAAGACTGCATTAACCTGAGGGTGCTGCACTTTGGACATATCACAAGATGATGTGACACATTGGAAATGCATTTTGTAAATTTTACATTATTTGTAAAAAGGCGAAAACTTATTGGAAAGCGATACATAAGGTAATTACAGAAATACTGAATATAAAAATACCATTGACACCAGAGATATTTCTGTTGAATATGTTACATCAAATGACAAAAGAACAAAATAAATACAAGAATGGTATACTGTACATGGTAACAGCAGCAAGAATTTTATATGCTAAATACTGGAAAACGAATAAAGTTCCAGAAATAGAGGAGTGGCTTATTAAAGTTCAAGAATATGTAACTTTAGATAGCCTATCGAGAGCGATGAGAGGAGAAAAAGAGGAAACAAAAAGACTGAAATGATAGAAATTAAGAGATATATTGAGGAAAACTGGGAAAAGATCTGTAATGAGTAATGAAAGAACTAGGGTAAGGTATAAGATAGTAAAGACAGGAGAGCGAAAGGTACATTTAAAATATGATTAATGGGGAAGATAAATGTTTGACGAGAATGATTCTAACGTAATGTAAAAAACTGAGTCAAAGAAAGTAGGAAGTGAAAGAGATAATGAGAAACGGGGAATATTTCTTTCTACTGTTTGTGTGAAGAATTTAAGATTATTGATAATGTAAATATTGTAATTTGTTAAGATGTTTGTAATTTGTTGTTAATCTTAATAAAAATATATATTAAAAAAAAAGGAAATGTATTTTGGTTATTTTATTTATATCCTCCCCCCATAGGACTGATGATAATACATGGTAAAGTGGCAGGCAGTGGGAAGAGAAAAAGATTCCACTACAGATAGATTGATTTATCAAGGAAACCATTGCCCTGAGTTTGCAAGACTGAGCAGAGAAACTGATGATCAGGGCTCATACAAGTCTTTCAACCATAGGGCCACCATAAGTCCAAGCTGACTTGATCGCAGTTAGCAATGACAACAACAAAGGAGGATTCTGAAAATAGATGTAGAAGAGAACGAGATGGACCTACTCTTATGCTTGGAGTGAATCCATTGAAATTAATTAGATTAATTTCACAGATTAATTCATGAATGACCTGCATTGTAAACAAAACACTTTCCCAGAGGATTGGACCAGGTCTAGTGAAGTTACAGGAGGGTAGATTTTGATTAAACTTTAGAAGGAACTTCTTGAAAATAAGAGTGGTTCAGCAATGAAACCAATTGCCTAGAGAGGTGGCGGGGTCTTTTTCTCTAAACATCTTCAAAAGGAGGCTGGACAGCTAACTGATAGGGATGCTTTAACTGGAAATCCTGCATTGGACAGGAGATTGGTCTTAGTGGCCCATGAGGCCCTTTCCAACTCTATAATTCTCTGTCTATCATTCTTTGACATTAATTGTCACATGGGACATATTATTTTGTGACTGATACCTAGGATAAATTAAATTCTTTCTTACAAAACTCTTACAGGACTAAAGTTTTATAAGAAAGAATTCAATTTATCATAGGTATCAGACACAAAATAGTATGTGTCATCTCACAATAATTTGTGGCCAAACCATAAAAAATAAAGCTCTTTGAAATGAAAGAAAACAGAGCAATTTGTCATTTTCTTAAAGTGGAGGGGATTCTCCTTTAGAATAAACACATGAAAAGTGAGCTTTTAGAATTATTTTGCCAGAAAGAGATGGGGAGAGCAGAAGATTAAATGGCAATGAACAAAACACCTATATGGTAATACCTTGCAAATTTCACTTGAAAGCCATTGAAACAACACATTTTCATTTTGGATACCCAAAGTAGTGTCTGTTTCCTGACATTTTAATATTATACATTAGTATTTTTTTTTAAAAAAGAAAGAAAAGAAAAATCACAAGCATCAGAACACATTACTAGCCACTCGATCCCTATCAAATACGTGTGGTTGTTTTTCCATTTTGCTTCCAGCCACAGTTCGTAATTATCATTAAACACATATCAGCATTTTCCTTAAAAGCCTTTTTCACTAGGTTTGGAAAGAAAAACAAGAGCCTGTACCCAACTACCTACACATGATACTTTTCCCATCAGAAAAGCAAATAGACGTGTTTCAAAAATTGCTGATGGCAGTCACGAGTTCCATTTCCTAGCAGCAAAACATGATCAATTACCAAATTAAACCCATTTCAACATCTGTTTGTTTTATCAGGATAATGTATTTTAACACTGGAATACTCAAATAAACTGTCTATTAACTAATTCGTACCTAAATTTCTTCCTACCCACTCCTGCCTCAATTTTCACATTTCATTTGATCAAAAATCTTAAGAACAATCAAATTGTGGGTTTTGTTCTTCAGAAAGTTGCAGATATCTCACATGATGCGAATAAAATTGTGAAACTATATCCTCTTGTGGGCAAACAAATGTTTAAGCAAGGGCATAAGAAGTGTGAGAGACAGGATTCAGAAAACTTACTAATTCATCGACAAATCTATCTTCTGAACATCCTTTATTCTTGAGATTTTAGTACAGAAGTTGAGCAATCCTTCAAACCCTTTTTTCCACTTTTAAACAAGAGCCTAAGAGAGCCTAAAAGAAACTAAACATTTAAAACAAATTTTAGTAACCATCAACTGATCAAAAAGACAATCTGTAGTCAGAGATGGACAAAAGCTGATCAGGAAACCAGCAAGTTTTGAAATGGCATTTGTCTGACTCCGAAAAAATAACATTGCACAGGACAGATGCCACTTTCTAGAAGAAATCACCATGATGTACACCCATCTTGTAAGTCAGTTGTGTTGTTGATTCCCCATTGGCTTTCCCATGCCTTATGAATAGCGGGCAAGATCAGAGAGGTATGATGTAACCAGACTCAAGATAATTATATCAGCACTGAGACTCTCAGTGCTGAGGATCCCATCAGATTTCAGCACTTCTGTAATTATTTTGTGTCAGGCTACAGGGACATAGCCATGTGCTTCTCTGACCCTGTCCACTTCCTATGAGGCACGAAATGGCCATGAGGGATTCAAAGACTGTACAGTAAGTCTGGGGTGGTGGTATATATATGGCTTAGCCCAGCACAGAACCACATGTAGAACTACTCAACTACACTAAGCCATACAAGATTGCAACCTGAAACAGATCCCTTCAACAAGACACAAAAGGCACTGAGTGGATCAAGATCACTTTAAATGAGAAGATTTAATATGTCAGGAAAAGTAGGGAGAGAGGAATGATAGCTCAAGACCCTATGAAGAAATGAAGAAAATCCCCACCAATACAAATATTACATGCTTACTCATTTTTCCATAACATGGGTGGACAAAGTGTGACCCATAGACCACATTTGGCTTCTGGGCCCCACCTTGTATAGCCCCTGAAGCTTCCTACCAGTCTTCCCAACCCTAACCCCCCCAAAAATTAAAAATATTTTTGGAGTCTGTGTGGTTTTGGGTTTCTTTTGGCAATTTTTGCATGAAAACTTTATGGAGAGCCTCCAACACATACAAAAACACCAATTCCACACAGAACCCCAGTCAGAACCCATCCCAGCACCTCCCAAATTCATTCCTGTTGCCAGTTTGAGAAGGACTCAAATAAAAATAGGGGGTTCTGGAAGCACTGTCTACAAGAGGGTCAGTGTCTTGGCCCAGCTCCACTCACCCCAAACTATGTAAACTATTTGGGTCAGGGGAGGCAATTAGCTTTGTGTTCTTGAGTTAACTGCATCCAAGGTAACAGTCACAAACCAGCAAAGCTTAAGAAGCATTCTTGCTTGTGAGAATCTGTTTGCAGAAGTGTGGTCAAGTCAGTCCAGGCTCTGAGACAAATCAAGATCATCAGCAGTCATGAGGCAGTCCAGGGTCAAGTCACAAGCAGGTTCACGGGTACGAATTAGAGAGTTGTTTCCAGAAACAAATATGGCCATCACTAGCTCTTAAATGGCTGCAGCCAGCTATCATTAATTAAGAGAGTTCCTCCTGCTTTTTGGTAAGGAGCCTCATGGATCATCTCTGTTCTGCTCTCCTTTCCACTAGCTAGGTCCTTGCTGATTCCTCTGATAGGTCAGCTGTTGGTGAGTGTGCCTCCTGAGGCTGCCGTTCAACAGGGAGAATAGCAGAGCTTTCCTCAGCCTCTGATTGTGAGTCAGAATCCTGATCCATGACCATCAGGGGGAATGGACCCCTGGCCATCATGCAACTGCCCACCTCTCTTCTATAATCTGTTTAATATGACTCTGTAGGCCTACAGGCAGGTATCATCATCCAACTATATTATGGATAATTTTATAAACAGTAGCTCTTGGAGTGACCTTTCTTTATTGAAATCACTCTTATGAGAAGGAGTGGCAACTGGTGGCTTCAATGTCAGTAAGGTGGTGAATGTACTCCTGGATTTAATCTGAATTTTAAAAGAGATAACCAAGGTGCCAGACCTTATCCCCCAAATAGGTTCAGCACATTGGATGCTCATTTTAAAAAATTCACTCTCAAACATGCTGCCACGGAAGCCACAAGCTATCACTGATTAGAGGGCTAATGATTAATCCAGTAAGTAACTCATGATTTGTTATTTCTTGCACTCTACATTAATTATTGCTGTGCTCTGTAATACCATGGGTACTTCATTACATTGTTCTTCTCTTTTTCCCACAGGGAAAATGTTAGCTTCTCTTATGTAATGTTCTGATCAAAATCCAGTCACTCTCCTGTTTCCATTTTGAAAAAGAAAGGAAAAAGAAATGTTTCTCTGAAAGACAAAAAAAGTCAAGAAATATGCTTCCAGAGAACCAAAAATAGGAAGTTAATTCTACAAGATTTATGCTTGGACTATGTAAATCTATCTTTAGGCCCTTTCTGCACAGCATTTTCTATGCGAAAGGGTGCCTGGAAGGGCACGATTGTGAGGAGCGATCTGCACAACGCACTCACAATCGTGCGACGCTCCAGGGGCCAGCAGGCACTGATCGTGCACCTTTTCATTTTCAGCTAGAAGCTGAAAATGGTGCACGATTGCGCATTGCTCCTGGGCCCCACATGCATTTACCTGGCGTTCAGAGCCTCCAGAGCTGCGCCAATCATGCTTCCTGCCCCAGTGCAGCCTGAGGAGGTCCCAGGCTGCACTGCAGAAGGAAGAGGCGGGGCTCTCACACAAGCAGGCAGCTTGTGTGGAGCCAAAAGACCCTGGAGGCAAGAGCCTCTCACTGGAGGCTGCTTGCACAATCCCTGCACCCCAGCACCAGAAGAAGGTAAGGTGTGGAAAGGGCCTAAGTCTTTTCCAGTCTTTATTACTAACACCTTTTCCAATATGAGATGCCAAAAGCCAAAGCTGATGTTGCAGAAATAAAAATGTTTTTCATATTACTGGTATGAATTATTCCATCCTTCCTCCAGAGAGTCCACAGCAGCAGACAAGACCTTTTTCCCTCCTCTGTTTTAGCTTCCCTCCATCTCTGTGATCAAGGTCAAGATGACAAGGTATAGCTGGCCCAGGGACACCTCACCACATTCATGGCTGTGTGGTTTTTTAATCTTGCTCTCCTTAACTATAGCCAAACCCAGTAGCTATTAGATCACACAGTCTTAAGAACACACATCCATCAAGATTATTAAAAAATGGAAAAGAACACAGCTTAGCCCAGATATGTTATTTTCCAAGGTTATCTCTCCCATGCTAAGACTATCTTTTGAAATGGTTCTGTTGTGGGCAGCTGCTATGTTGGAAAGTTGTTTAAAAGGAACTTTGAGAATTCTTTCATAAAGGGCTAAATAAAGTTACAGCATGGTTTGACTGATTGCACTGACAGGTTTCAGGTCCTATCATTGGTGTAGTAGACAAGCAATTCTAATCAAGAAAAGAAGTCTCAAGCTGGTCATCAGCTGACAACTCTTGTCTTATCTCTGAACTGTGAACAGCACCCTCCCCCTCACATATACCCTTTTATAGGATTTTCCAAAAAGTGGCAAGTTTATTGGAATCATTAATCTTCATTCCCTGTGTTTCGACCTTGAGGTATCAGCATGAAAGTCTTGAAAAATGTTGCGTTCCACAACAAGCAATTGAATTGTAGATAAAATGCTAAGTTAAGAAACCAAATAACAAGCCAAATAACAAGATTAACAATCTGCCATTCCTTTCTGGAGGGTAATGTCAATGCAATTCTAAAACACATTGCCATATTAGCAAACACTCTGCTCTGTATTTATGAAACATATAACTAAAAGGTGCTATCGCATTTGTGGCCTTTTCCAGAACTGTAAGAATCTCAGCTCTCATTTTTGAAAAAAACCAAGCATGTTTCTATCTCTCTAGGTGCAGAATTATTAACTGGGCAAAACGTTATGGTCCCAGTTTGAATTATAGCTTCAGAAACAGAAAACAAAAGCAAGTAAAGGGAGTTTCCAGTGCTCTGAGTAATGGCACTATTCTTTAGGACCAAAGCATTCCTCAAGGGAGAACTTGAACACTTACTTTGAGGATGAAAGAATATAATGATATATTGAATTTTTGTATACCCATAGCCACCTACTCCTAAGGCATGGATGGATTCAGCATGTTACTATATTATTTCTTTCTCAAAGTAACTTTCCAAGCTCTGCCTAAAGGACCATTAGCTTCCATATTAATTTGCTGGGATTTACATCCTGCCTGAGAAATCCTGCTGTTTGTTCTCCCAGAAAACTAATGAGATAGGATCTTCTTAGTGATGATGCTGAAGTTTGGGAAAGTCCTCCTTTTCAATATGTACTCAGTTTCCTAATCTATATAGAATCACAGAATCATAGAGCTGGAAGAGACTACAGGGGCCATCCAGTTCAACCCCCTGCCATGCAGGAACACACATCAAAGCACTCCCAACAGATAGCCATCCAGTCTTTACTTAAAAACTCCCAAAGAAGGAGACTCCACCACACTCCCAGGCAGCATGTTCCACAGCTGGATAGCTCTGACCATCAGAAAGTTCTTCCTGAGGTTCAGGTGGAATCTCTTTTCCTGTAGTTTGAATCCATTGTTCCTTGTCCTAGTCTCTGGAGCAGCGGAAAACAAGCCTGCTCCCTCTTCCACATGGCATCCTTTCAAATATTTAAACATGGCTATCATGTCCCCTCTTAACCTCCTCTTCTGCAGACTAAACATACCCATCTTCCTAAGCCACTCCTCATAGGGCATGGCTTCCAGACCCTTCATCATTTTGGTCACCCTTCTCTGGACACGCTCCAGCTTGTCAATATCCTTCTTGAATACACAGTATTCCAGATAAAGTCTTGAATACACAGTATTCCAGATAAGGTCTAACCAAATATCTTTTATACAAAAACTTAAAATCATTTTTATTATTATTTTAGGTTTTTAATGCCTAGCTGCATGCATGCTGATTGTTGAAGGACACCCTTCTACAAAATAACCTGTTTTTGAAGGGAGCAAGGGAGGGAGGGGAAAGAAAACAAGAAAAGGAAATGTGGCAGCACCTTTTAAGAATAGGGCCATTTCCACACTGCACTGTTATAAGTGCTATTATATCACTTTCAACATCCTCTGGAACCCTGGGGTTTGCACTTTAGGGAGGGGCCTTTAGGACTCTCAGCCAGAGAGCAATTTTGGCCTCAGGAAACGACAAACCGCAGAATTCCACAGGAGACTGAAAGCAGAATAATAGCACTATAACAGTGCAGTGTGGAAATGGCCTTATTTTCACAAAGCTTTTATAGATATAAACCCACTTCTTCAGATGCAATACATAGTGATTTACATTTGCTGTTTTAACATGACACCACATGTGAGCTCTCAGTCTCCCTTTTTACAATTATTTTTCATGGCTTAATATGAAACCATATTTATCTTCATTTCATCCAGCATTTCAAATAATTTCAGTGATTTTGGATTTCAAACATATGAAGCCACAAGAAATGCACCATTATACATGCAAATCTATTTATAAGACTGTTTTTTAAAAAACTGTCAAAATAACAGTATTATGAAACAGGAGGGGGTAGTAGAGCCATGGCACCAGGAGAGAGGAGTGTAACCCTTCCCCCAAGATGCAACATAAAATCCCCACTCTTGAGAAAGATGTGATAACTGAGCCTGGAATGTTACCTGTTCAAAGAACTTGTATTTGGGACAAAACACCCCAAAACATCTCATTCCCAAACACTGCAAAGTTCCCTCTTAACATATGGCTGCTTTCTTTTTGAGGGAGAAATCCGTTTAAAAGAAAATGGCCTAAAATATGATGAGGGGAAAAAACCTCAAAATGCTGCTGAAAAACATTTTTACCCTATAATGTAGTGAGAAAAAAAATGTTAACTGTGGCTAGGCTATTTTGCAAAAGGACCATTGTGATGCTGCTGTTACCTCCCTCATCAAACTAATGCTTTGCAAGTAGTAGTGTTATCAGACTGTGCTACTTCTGGTACTATTAGTGTGAATAGCAGCTCCCTCATAAGACTAAGGCCCTTTTCGCATTAAGGCTTCTAGCGCGAGAGGGGAGGGCGGCTCGTGCAAGAAGCCTTCTCCGGGAGGCTGCCGCTTCCCCCTCCTTCCTTCCGCAGGCAAAGGAACGAGGGGGAAGCGACAGCTTCACGCGAGCCGCCCTCCCCCCTGGGCGAATCAGGAGCCTGTCCCATCCGTCCCCCCCGCGCACGCAAGAAAGGAGCCTGTCCCGTCCGTCCCCCGTGTGCGCGCACGCGCGCGCAAAGCAGGAGGCTGTTGCGTCCATCATGCTAGCGCCCCGCCCCGCCCCTTCCTTCCGCGGGGGCGGAGGGAAGGAAGCGCGACCCGGTCGCCTCCCTGATGCTCCACACAGGATGTGAGTGCGCGTGGGCGCCGGGGGCGTTGCGCGAGCGCGGGTGATTTTCGCTTCGAAGTGAAAATCAAAAAACCCGCTATCGCGCCACTTCAGCCCCGTGAGCCCGGCGGAAGTGGGAGTGCATCGTGCAGAGAGACGCTCCCACTCCCGCGAGGCTCACGGGGCTGTCGCGTGACAGAAGGCCTGTGCAAAAAGGGCCTAATAGTAGCTTCCAGATCATAATGGGGATGGGATTAAACCTGTCTTACATGACATGGTGTAATGGTGATCTTTGAGATACACGTGTAGGTGTGAGAAAAGAAGGGAGAGAGAGAGAGAAACTTAAAATAAAGAGAGAGAGAGAGAGAAACCATTTCCGCACTACACTGTTCTAGTGCTATTATTCCACTTCCGACATCCTATGGAATCCTGGGGTTTGCAGTTTAGGGAGGGGCCTTTAGAATTCTCAGCCAGAGAGCTCTTTGGCCTCAGGAAATTCCAAACTCCAGAATTCCAAAGTATGTGGAAAGTGGAATAATAGCGCTATAGCAGTGTAATACAGAAACGGCCATAGAGAGAGAATGCTGTTTGGGGATAAAATGGCATGTTAAACACATTCATATATTTAATCATGTCATCTGTCAAAGATTTATTAAATCAGCATAAACAAAACTAAGATCAAAATCAAGCCAGCATTTCTCCAATTTTATTATTAAAAAAATAGCAAAACCTTCAACTTGATATTAGCTGTTTATAGAAATAAATCATCCAACTTCCTCAAACATTTCCTTAAATTGTAACAAAATTTCAGTTTGGTCTCTGCATGGACAATTGAGTAGGGCACAGATGACAGACTTCTTTATTTCCACAAAAATATAATAATGACAATAATAAACACTGGAAGTCTTTCAGCTATCAAGATAGAGGAAATAATAGAGTTAGGAAATATGCAGCACATGGGACTCAACAGATCATTTTATAGCTTCCAGAGCCCTCTACAGAGCCAAAATGCAGACTCATACCTCCAGTGACCTCTGGGGCATGATTTTCCATTTGATTACATTTTGAACCCCACTGCATCTCATTTATGCATCAATTAGTAGTTGAAGGGCCTTTCTTCACCACACTGTTACAGTGCTATTATTCCACTTTCAACATCTTGTGGAATTCTGGGGTTTCTGGTTTACTGAGGCCAAAGAGCTCTCTGGCTGAGAATTCTAAATGCCCCTCCTTAAACTGCAAACCCCAGGATTCCATAGGATGTTGAAAGTGGAATAATAGCACTATAATAGTGTAGTGCAGAAAGGCCCTTAGAAAACCAGGGAGAACTTTCCAATTATGCCTGGCTTTGTGAAAAATAAGGAATGTCTCCCCAAGGGTTCCATGGGTGGGACATGAGGAGAGTGTGGACCTCCCTTGGGACAGAATGTTGAACCAGCTAATGCTAAGAGTGTTGTTATACTTTGGAGGATTTCATACTATTTTGCCACTTTAATTCAATAACTGAGATCATACATTTAACACAAAGTCTAGCCCACTCTGAAGCATGGGCTTGAACTAACTTCTCCACAACCAGATTGAATATTCACAACACAACATTTGTCCCCAGATATCTGTGTGATGGGGGAGATGGAATTTTCCATACTTTTATAATATGATGCCTTTGTGGGGTATAGCTAATGCCACAGCTACCTTGCATGCTCTTGCAAACAGAAAGCTGTGTGGCAGTATAATATTTATCTAGTGTTAAACTAACTCACAAGTCACATCTATACATAGTGTTTTTTAGCTGCATTGAAGCATGATGTAGTTTTATACCCTCCCCTGCAGTTCCTATTTGATCCAAGAATGCCATTAAAAGGTATAATCATGTCGCAGTTTGATAGCCCATCACAGGGACAGCCCCATCAGACAACCAGTGTGTCAGCATGCTGACTGGAAAATGGCTACTGGGAAATGGGAAATGCCATGGGAAATGGGAAATGCCAAACACATAATTTCTGTGAGTTATTATTCAGTTCTCTCACTGCATGTAGCAATCTGAAGAAATACATATTTGTTGTGCCACAGAAGCTCTGGGATTAAACTCCTAATAACTGAGAAAGAGGAAAAGGGACTCTACTAACTCCTTAGAAGTACGATGCAAAGAAAAGAACAACTACACAAATTTTCACACATCAGTAATTGTATGCAATTTTCAGAGGACCTGTCAGGGACTCAGCCCCGCCATGAAGGTATAGCTCTGTTTGCTTATAGGACAGCAATTGCAATGTGTATTAGCTTTAGGATGCTTTGTAATGGTAATCTAGCCTAGGTTAAAACTGCGTGTAACAATGTATTGTATATCAAAGGAAAGAGTAATTGTATCTCACAGAGGGTAGTTTGGGAGATGCAAATCCTGATGCATCTGGTCAGTGTATGGAGGGAAACAATAAGGACCGAGGCCCTTTCCACAGGACAGCATCCTCCCGGCATGGGGATGCGAGAGGATGGGACTGTGACAACATTTCTGCATGACGTTGTCACAGTCCCAATCTTCTCGTGCCACCAGCTGGCATGATTGAGGGGTATATCATTGACAGAAAAACTCCATCAATGACCTCCAATCGTGTGGGCCTTCTGTCACAGCTGGCCATGCAGAAGGGCTGGAAGTGCGATCACGTGCTTCCTTCCCCACTGCAGGATAGGGAGAAGGCTGGTTGCAGTGCAGAAGGAAGGGGCATGTCCCTCGTGCTCCCTTCCAAAGGTAGCTAGTTGGGTGCAAAGAGGAGTGTTGGGGATACACTCCCATCCCAGCAGGGGTGCTACCAGGATTGCAATGGGATGATGCACCAGAGCATCGTCCTGCGGAAAGGGCCTGAGATAGAGCAACACCAGAGATGCATTAATAAACAACTTGAGGGCTGATAAGGAAACCTAGGAAAGTTTGAAATGGGCAAGATCAAAGTATGGGAACAAACAAGGTCCCCTGGGAACTGCCGGAGTTTAGGAAAGGGGAAGAGCCCTGTGTACGCAAGTAAAAGTGTGTATCGCTACATAACCAGGCGTGTTTTGTAGAACACAGGCCTTGGAAGCTATTATAATGCTATACCTCATGTACCTCATTAAACAATCTAACGAACTCTGAGTGTTTTCTTGAGAGTAAAAGAGTAGCCAGCACATGACAAGATCAGAGTTTGGAACTAATTACTTACAAAGAATTTGCAACTTGTGGTGTGTTTATTGTTCCAATAACTGAAATAGAGCTACCTTGCAATTTGTAACTTAACTAGAGATAATTTCATTATCTTTGCTACAGAACTGTAATTTTTAGTTACTTTTATAGTTTATGGGGGCATAGTTACTAAATAGTGAAGGAAAATATCACAAGGTGAAAATGTCTTGTGATCATGCTGTGCCTTTTGCTGCTGGTGCTGGTGATGCTAATTGCTCTATTGTGGCAGCTGAAGTGATGACAAGGTAAATGAGGAAGGCTGTGTTTTGTACCACAGGCTATTAGCTTATACCCTTCATGTTTCAGTTATTTTTAAAGTAATTAGAAATAATTATTTTAATTATTTTTGAGAAATGGAAATCACAATGTTCCTTTACAAAATTGTAACTACAATGGTAACTAGCTACTTTCTGGTTTCAGAACTATAGAAATAGCTAGTTACTTTTCTTAAGTAACTTCCCAAGCTCTGTAGAAAACAAAGTGTAATTTTCACTTTGCAACCATATGAGGAGACTGCATGATCATATTTTCGCTGAAAATGCATGCTTTATGACCTGACTATACAGATACTGAAGCAACATCATAGAAGGACTAGTAACAGATGCCTTTTCAAAATACCATTGACCTTTTCAAAGTGTATTCAGGATGACAAATGTTCCTTATGACTGAACTTTTGCAATGTTATGCACCCATCTTCTGTTACAATTAGAGATGTTTGAGAATTTTGGTTTTCTTGTATTCTGAAGTAAATCATTTTGATCCACACATACCAGACGTATGATGCAAGTCAGAATATAATTAAAATTCAGATTTTGCACATCTCCAAATGTTATAAAATAATTCTTGGCACAAAAACATCCGTTTGTAGATCAAATATATTTATAAATGTGTGGTTTCAGAGATATAACATTTAGAAATAAGAAATGTGTATTTAAATACCAATTTTCATGCTGATTTATTTTTGTAAGACAATTCCATTCAATTTCTGCATTAATCTATGATTAACTAATGAATCCATAGGTGACAAACTAACAAGACTAATCCAACCATCTCTAATTACAGTCAAGCCAACATCACTATAACAACAACCCATTCTAGATTAGAATAGCAGCCGAAAATAACTGCAACACTTTAATACTCAACCCATTAACACCAGACAATATTACAGAACACATTATTTATTATTTATGTCAATCAATGTGTTAGTTTGCTTTAAAGGGGTTATAAAGAGAGGCCTTGGGCTTCTGCCACTCAAGGGAACAAAAGGAAATAGAAAAGAGAAAGTATGCAATTTCAGTGTGTGCCCCATTTGTGTAAGAACATTGGGGTGATTCCTCTCTTTTCTGAGTAGTGCCTCAGAGGTTTGGGCAGCTGGTCTGTTTCTTTATATAGCTGCACACCAGCAAAATACCTGGGTACAGCCGATTTCCAGTGCTTTCCAGACTGTGTTGTGAGAAAAATCCATCACATAAAGCCAAAACGAAGCCATCATCACACAAAGAACAAAATCCAGATGCTGCACTCATATGTGCAGCATCTGGACATGGCAGAGGAAGTAAAGAGGTTCTAGAATTCCAGAAGGAATCTATGATCTCACTGAAACCTAGAAACAAGGTGGAGGGAGTGGATATTCACATTGGCAGCCTTGCAAAAATTACATTTTGGACTATGCTTCTCAGAATTGTAGCCCAGAATGGCTGGGGGATTCTGACAGTTGTACCAAAATCAATTTTCCAGCTTTTGCCTATTGCCCAGAAAGCTAGTCCTCACAAACTAGGCAAAGGGAGACTCTGGGCCAAGATGTGTTTGACCAGCTTTCATGATATTTAGCATCTTTAAATCCATAATGATACAGAAGGTGTGATGGGGCAGATTCCACAGGCTCCTAGATGGCCCCTGACTTTAATGGGTTAGGGAGCTGTCTAGTTGAGCCTTGCCCCTGGAGATTTACCTAATTTTTCACTGCAATCTGGGACTCATCACAGGACTAATAAGACTGGTCATATGAAAGTTTCTCCTTCAAGTATTAATAACTTAAAATACTTTTAATCATCTGAAGTAACTAAGGAGAAACCCCCTAAATGGTTCAGCCACAGTGCTGAGAGTATGAATTTTACATTGCAAAAAATGAAAATATGTCTCTATCTGCCTTTTTTTTAAAGAAAATACTATAAAACGGAAACTGTTACTGCTGCTGAGACAGAACAGAGCTCAAAAAATCTGACAATCAACTTGTAGTAAAGAAAAAACTAATTATTTTTGGCAAGTTTTGCTTGTTTTGGGAAATATAGATACTAGAAGAGACTCTTAAGTTTGGGCAAAATGGTGATCAGCTTTTTAAAATACAGGCTTGTACTGCTGGCCTCTCAAAGCAGTGTGCAGATTTAAATAAAAATCTATTAGACATCAGTAAGAATGTAAAGATGGTTAATGAGAAACTGAACTCTTTAAAAATAGAGATTGCAGAACAAGTTAAATCAGAGATCTTGGAGCAAATAAATTCTGTTAAGGAATGTTTTCAAAAAGGGTGTAAACAGCTAAAAGAATCTGTTCAAAACTTATCAGGTATTTCTGATAAACAACAAAAAGAAACACTCAAAAACTCAAAGAAAATAATGACCTTACAACAAGATTTAGATAGAGTGCAACATTCCCTCATGCTGATGGAATTTAAATTGAAAGAGACACAGCTCAGGTTGAGAACTGTTCCAGAGTGGCTGGATTATTTAAAGCAAGATGTTTCAGAAGCCATGGAATAACTGATAAACAGACTTCCAGAACAGCTGGGTTCTTTGATCCAATCAATTTACTGGGAGAATTCTGTTTATGCACAGAGGAAAAAAATACCAAGAGATGTGATAACATGTTTTACACAGAAAAGCATCAGAGATGAAATTTGGAGAGCACATTATATGAAAAAGTTCAAAATAAAAGATAAGGAAATTATAGTTTTTAAAGAAGTTCCAGAAATACTATTTTTAAAGGGAGGATTGTAAGAGATTCTAAGATATTAGACAAGATGACAGCATATGTGAGATGAGAGTTTAAAAAGGAGAGTACAAGTTGAAGGCTTGCACAGATAATCTGGTGAAAATAATACGAAATCCATTAGATTCAATGATTCATTAGATTCAATGAAGATTCTTTTAGAAAAGCTGAAGGTGTTTGGGGCTTGTTCTGGGTTCAGAGTGAATTGTGACAAAACAGAAATTTTGACCAAAAATTTGACTGCAGAAGAGAAGAATGAACTATTGACCATCTCTAATTTTAAGGCTGGAAGAAAGGGAATTATAATTATGAAGAATAACAGTTTTAAAAAATATGAGAAAATCTAGAAAGAAATGTTAAAATAGTTAAAAAAATGGGGAATGTTAAATATATCTTTTATAAGAATTGCAGTAAAAAAGGCAAATGTTTTGCCTAGGCTTTTGTTCTATTTTGAAATGATCCCCATATTAAGGAACAGAATACCTTTCATCCAATGGTAGAAAGATCTTTCTAGATTTGTTTGGCAAACAAAGAAACTGAGAATAAAACTTTTTTAAAAAGTATGATGTTGAAGAAAGGAATGGTTTGACTTTCCTAACATTTCCTAATGTTTTCCTAACATTAAATTATGAGGCCTGTTACTTTCTGTGGTTAAAAATGTGAATTTTGCTTAGAGATTAAAGTCTATTGAACTTGAAGATCATGATTTAAGAGTTAGTTGGTATGCTAATTATTGATATGATAAAGTTAAGACATATGACGGTTTCAAAAATCATTGTATTAGAAAACCTCTTCTGCAAGTTTGGTCCAAATATAAGGAAAGGTTTTTCTCTAAGATATCATTAGTTACCTCATCTCAGGAAGTTTTTGTTAAGAAAGAATAGGTTAAAAAATTGAAAATGGTTACAATATAATGATCTTTTGTATGTGGAGAAAGGAAGTTGGGATCTTAAATCTTAAATCAATATGCTCTCTAAGGAGGACATAGATCTTAGCTGGTTTAAGTCTACATCTAAAGAGACATTTAAGCAAGATAAGATAGATTAAGCCAGAAAGGCTGGAGGAATTTTTTTATTATTTTTTTGAGTTGTATAAAGATGATGATCATGTAATTTAAAAAGTGTACAAATTGTCTTTTGAAATCAGAGATGGGAGATGAGCTTGTAAAAGAGTTTATAATAAGGTGGTCCCAAAATTTTGGGCATACTGTTCAAATGGAGATCTGAGGGGAAAATGTGCACTAAAGATATTAAATTTACTCCGTGCAGCAAATTAAAAGAAAATATGTACAAGATGACATATAGATGGTACTTAATCCCATAAAAATTGTCAAAAAATATCTAAAAATATTTCAAACCAATGTTAGGGTTGTCAGGACAAAAAAGGATATTTTTCTGTATGTGGCGGACTTGCACGAAAGAAAAGAGTTAATCTAACATTTATACATTAATTAAAAAAAAATTAAAGGTAGATTTTGCAATGTCACCAGAGATGCTTTTGTTGGGAATTATTGATAAAGAACTGGATAGGACTACTTCTTTCATATATGATGACAGCTGCAAGAATATTGTTTGACCAACACCCTTTTCGCATTCATTTTTTCTCGCGCGAGCGCCCCTTGAGCGCCGCGCAAATGGGAGCGTCGCACCGCATGACGCACTCCCACTTGCACAGTGCTCACAAGGCTGACGCGGCACCCGAGCATATTTTTTTATTTTCGGCTTGAAGCTGAAAATCACCCATGCTCGCGCAACGCTCGTGGCGCCCATGCGCGCTTACCTGCTGTGCGGAGCATTGCGAGGCAGCTGGGTCGTGCTTCCTTCCCCCCACGGAGCCTACAGTTCCCATGGTGCCCTGCGGAAGGAAGGGGCGGGGTGCTAGCGCGACGGATGAGCCAGCAGGAAGTGCCTGCGGAAGGAACTAGGGGGGAAGTGGCGACATCCCGGAGGAAGCTTCTCGCGCGAGACGCCCTCCCCCCTCACTCAAAAAGGTACAGTGCGAAAAGGGCCCAAATGTGGAAGCAGACTGGTGCATCAATGATGGAAGAATGGGGTGTCAAAGTCACAGATCTTGCTCAAGTTGCAAAACTGACCTCAGTTTTAAACAATAGACCAATTGAAGATTTTTTTTTTGAAGGACTGGAAACCATTTATGGATTTTTGAGCAATAAGAAATTGAATGATGTCATAATCTGTGATTATGATTATTAGTAATTCTAGTAAGTTTAACATACTTAAAACTGGGATAGTAGAATAAAATATGGGAGAGTAACCTATATTTCTTTTTTATTACAGTTGGTATGGGGGGTTCAGAAGTCTTTTGTATGATACGATGTGTTTGTAGTATAGTTAGGACATGCTTACGGTCAGGGATTAGCATTTTAGTAATAGATTGTGTCATTATGTTTTTGGTTTAGTTTAGTTTAGACTAGTTTAGTTTAGTTTTAGTTATAATTATACACATATAATGTTTGTGTAGGGATTGTTTCTTTTCTGATTTTTTTTTTTTTTTTCTGTAGTTATGGATTGATTTCTTTTTATCTCCTGTTAAAACTAATAAATACTGAATCTTTAAAAAAAAATAGGCAAGGAGAAAGCAGGGTGCTGGAAGAATATTTGGGGACACTGTAGCTACAAGGGAGTTTTGTGTCCATTGCTGAGTGGGCGGAAACACCAGTGTTCCACGTGTCAAGGTATGAGAGACTCTACTCCAATTATATGCTGCTATATCACATAGCATGAAACTAGCCAGGCTCAGTGACTGAGGACAAGGAGAAGAGGCTAATACTTATCTTATTTTTGAAAGTAACCATCCGAGAACAATGAGATATAATCTCCCATATGGCCATTTCCTCACACTGAAATGCAAGTATTTTCATGAAGAAGAATTTAGGTTGGAGTTCGATTTACGGTTCAAACACCTGAGTGCAAAGGGTAATCCACAATGTGTGATATCCAATGGATGTATTAAAGCAGCTGGCAGATCCCATTTGTAATTGCTACAAAAGCGAAATCCCAGACTAATCGCCTGCACTGTTCTCTCACATGGACTCATATTACTAAAATTATTCAGAAATGTATAGAGACTAGTACATATTACAGAATATTCCAAAATGCAAGGAAAACCCACTGATTTTATACATAAGAACAAGAAATATCAAGGAGATAGTGAAACCTGCTGATTTCAATGTTGCAAAACAAACATTTGATAATACAATTGGTCCCCCATTTTTCTGACAGCTGGGGTGCAGGACCCTCATGAAAGTGGAAAAATCATGAATACGATTTTAAAAGCCCATGCACTTCCTAGGACTAAGCAGACATCAGCTGCAGTGCTGACTGACCCATCTCCTTGCTCCCCTTTCTCCTCCTTCCCCCTCCTTCTCCCATCTCCAGTCCTCTAACACCACCTCCTCTAACTTTTCAACCTCTAACCTCTAACCTCTAACTCACACCCTATAAAGAGGGGGTACAAACTCAGGAATAATCAAATTCCCAAAAGGGAAACCTGCAAAAGGGGAGGGCCAACTGTGCTATAATGATATGTAAAAACAAATGGGATACCATGCATGTGGACATTGTTCATATTGGTTGTTGTGGGTTTTCCAGGCTTTGAGGCTGTGTTCTATTAGTATTTTCTCCTGATGTTTTGCCTGCATCTGTGGCTGGCATCTTCAGAGGATCTGGTGGCATGGAAGTGAGACAGAGTATATATACTTGCGTAGTGCTCTGTCTCACTTCCATGCCACCAGATCCTCTGAAGATGCCAGCCACAGATGCAGGCGAAATGTCAGGAGAAAATACCAATAGAACATGGCCTCAAAACCTGGAAAATCCACAACAACCTATGGATTCCAGCCATGAAAGCCTTTGATTTCACATTGTTTGTATTGTCCTTATAAAACTAAAATGACAGAAGCTGTAAATTGTATAGATTAACAATGATATTAATTATTCCACTTCAGCACATGCAATAGTAGTTATGTGTTTCATGACACTGAATGCATGTGTAAGAAACTTTATGGGGGAAAGACATTGAGACCCATAAAACAAGGAATAGGGGAACAGCTCTCCAATATAAAAAAAAATTGAAGGGTGAGGGCTCCTTTAGTTGGTCATTCTGTATTAGATTTTTGTTTGGGGGTTTTAAGATTATTAATAACAATGACAATGTTTTGAAGAAAAAAGAGGTGATTGGATCCCAAAATTGAAATCTCAGGTTCCTTTGGGTCTGAATGAAGATCTGAAGTTACAATCTTTAATATAGAAATAATATAGAATTATTATAATATAAAATCATTAACAAGCTGAGTAATTGCCCAGATAGATTGCTTCAGATATCCTTGTGATTTTTTTCAGCACATATATCATTGATTCTTCTTTCTTAATGACTATCTGAAATATGTATAAATAACAAAAACTTGTAGACTCTGTTATTTTCATATTTAATAATCCAGCCTTTTGGAGGGTGGAGCTGCCTTGAATCCTATGCCAGCAGAAAGGCAGTGTACAGCTTAATTAATTAAATAAATAAAGTCTACAATTCCAGAAACATCTGTTGAATTATATGTATGTTTTTGACACAAAAATGTCAATCTTATGTTTTTATGAGATATGGGTAATTTGGTGTTACCTTGTCTTTTTAAATATTTATAATAGAATTGTATTTGTGCTCTCTGTTTAGTTCCTAAAGAAGATGTTTTCTCATACAGGCCAAAACATTTTGGACTTTTTAAAGGAATAAACAGTTGATCATCTATTTAGTATGTCAAGCTTGTCTTCTTTTTGCTTCTTTTTTGTTACTTCACACTGTAACAACCGTTCTTCACCAGACTTGATTTCTGGCTGAGGCAGACTGAACTGAATTAATGAACAGGTAATCCAACAAGAAGCAGTAGAGATATTTCTGAAATCCCTCCCTCCTGAACATTTTTTTTTTAATAACAACAGGTCCAAATTACCTGTTCCTGCTTATGGAACAGCACTAATGCATGTGTTGTCCAGCAGTCTTACAATCTGGATTTCTAGCATTTGGAAAAGACCTCATTGGTCACATGCAGGTTGTTCTTGTTACAGCTTTTCCCTCCCAAAGTAAGTTATATACACAAGAAATCCTGAGCATTGGCACAATACACAATTTTTGAGCATATGTTAAATTGAAAATCTCACAAGAAAGTGCTCTTTCTTAAGTTCAGTCATTAAAACCTGCTGCCGCCAGGGAGTGAGAAATGATATAGGAGAGAAACAGCTTAATTTTTCCCATGGCTCACTCCGACTCAGTGCAGAAATCTGTCTTCACTGCCAGAAATTAACACTGAATAAAAGAAGAGAAAACGAAATTGCCCCTAAGCAGATCCCCTAACTAATTTCTTCTGCTGGTGCACATCATCAAATAACACTGTTACAAATTTAAGAGTGTGCCATATGCCATCACTGCTTTATGAGAAATATATACAAGATAAGCAAGAAATACTTACATAACTCTGAGCATTTCTCCCTCTTCATCTTCCTCTGCCTCTGTGCCCTTTGCACTGACCCACCTGTGTTGTATTCTTATAACTAATGAAACATTAAAAGTTGAAGCTTCAATGTCAGAAGAATCTGAATTACATTAATTTTATGCCACTGTGATTTAATTTTACATTAGGAAACCTACGAAGTGATAGGCGGATGGCAGGGGTCCACTTGAAGGTTCTGTTTGGTAAGTTTCATGCACCCTATTGCCACCCTCAGTTGCAAACTAGATGTTGAGAACCCCATTTATTTTTACAGAAATGTATCCTTGGTCATGCACAGAGAGTTTTTCCCTATATCCCTTGAAACCTATCACCACAAGTACTGGATTAAGTAATACTGCCCACTCTTTGCTTGCATATTTGCACTTATGACATATTGGGAAAGTAATGGTGTCATGAACAACCTCCTCCTTCACCATCATTGTTCTTTGGGCCAGACATAAATGAGCCAATCCATGAAAAGTGGTTTGTACACTGAAGGACCCCTTCAAGAATGCAGGCAGTATGGGTACAAAAGCACATCTACATGATGGTTGAAAAGCCTGACTTCTCATCTTCAGAGGAAGATACTTTTGAGTTAATGGATCAAGGAGAGAGCTTCATTGCAGAAGAATGTCACAAAAGGTTAATGTGTTTATCACCACTAAAATAGATCCATTTACAAGAATTGGACTGCTTGTAGTGTAATCAAACAAGTTCCATTCATTTCAATGGCTCCATTTTAGCTGGGACCAGAAATGGATTTAGCCTCAGCTTTTTGTTTCCTTAGCACCTGATTCCCCAGGAAGATCCTGGGGACCAGTGTCCCTTCACTGAAAGGAGATGACGTTGCTGTTCTTAGATTTCAAAGATTCCAGCCATGAAGATAACCACCACAGCACAGCCATTTCTGTATTTTC